>OY757913.1:90486681-90906681 GCA_963585895.1 Sepioteuthis lessoniana | reverse complement strand
TTTCAAAATTAATTCCATTAAGTTTAGGTTGTATGTTCCTAATATATAGAGCCTCGAGAATCTAGTTTTTGTACAAAACGCTCATTCTTACACAGTAGTAATATACATACAAAAGCTAACTTGGAAACTTTGACATATCCATTGGTAGTTTTGACAGAGCTATCTATCTCTATCTATCTATATATATATATATATATAAATTTAGAGTTTAGAATTATGTGTGAGTGTATATATATATATATATATATTATATTATATATACACCAGCACATTAGCAATTTACCAATGTTCTAGGAGACTGGATGATCCCAGGTTGAGTCATGCCAAAAGCTAAAAGAAAATCGTTCTTGATGCTTCCTTGCTTAACACTCAGCATCATCATATTTACCAACCCCTCCGCTCGGGCAGGATATGACACAAGGTCAATTTTTAAGCGGAGTTTAACAGGTTTGAATTCAGAGTTTTCCTTCTCCTAGACTAGTTGCCTCACCAAGGCTGAAGAACCTAGTCTGCCCAACTATTTACCCCTAGCTGAAGGGAGAATAATTGGATTCATACCTTTCCCAAGGGTATTAGTGCTATGTGAAATGCAATCAGTCAGGTCCAGGATTTTAAACGCGTGTAACCGTGTCCATATCCTTCGACGATAACCATTACAGCACGGGCACCTCCATAACACTCAGCATCATAAGGTACGGATCAAAGGTAAGTGGAGTAATCCTGGGATAGGAGTAGCACTCTCTCCTTTACTTCAGTGTAGCAGCTGTTGAAAAGGGAGCCTTTGGATCACCCTCGACTAAGGTCAGCCAACTTACTTAACTTATATATCCATACATATATACATATATATATATATATATATATATATATATATATAAAATGGTCATTCAATAAATGCGGGGAATTTTTTTTATCATGAAATGGTTAATAGAAAAATTTTTGATAAATGTAAGTTCTCTATTGTTTGGAATTGGTTGATCCCAAAAATTATTCTAATCTAAAAAAAATATCTCTTTGGAGGCTATTCAAAATGGTGACAAATCAAACAGAGTGCTCCGAGCACAAAATCACTTATCAATGTTTTGGGTGGCTCAGAAGTAAAAACCATTTGAAATTTTCAGAGGAATGAGTGATATTTATGGAGAAATATATTTTGGTCAAAAAAATGTTCACGAATGTACTAGATGAGAGTTTCAGTTGAAAACACAGTCACTGAAGTGGAAACACACAGACTCTCTAAAGAAGGCCATGCTTACAATCTTCTGAGACATAAAAGGGCCCCTCACAATTGATTTCCTTGAAAAAGGTGCAACGATTAATAGTGCTTCCTGTTGCCGATTCATTTGACAAAATTCACCTAATTTATTGATTCGTTTGTTTGTCTAGGTTTTATGGCATATCAACCGTTGAAGGTTATTTAATATCAAATCCATTTTAATACAAATAATCAGTTCTATTTCAAACAATTCAGTTTAGCATAAGTACAGTGTAATTGTTAAAAACATTTTCATTTCAAGCTATTCAGTTTTGTCAACAGTTCTAATTCAAACAATTCAGTTTAGTATATATATAGTTTTTGTTTACACACAGTTAAATATCAAAACAGTTCTATTTCAAACAGTTCAGTTTAGCATAAGTCCACAGTTTAGTTCTATTTGATCCATAGATTGGACCCTATCAAATACTATCTCTCTGGGCCACAGTGGACATAGGAGCAATGGCAATAAAGGGGTACTCCATATTCCCCAAAGTTCCAGCATTACTAGAGCCTCACTATCAGATTGTTTACTGTCATAATCAGGACACTCTTTGGAGGGGAGTCTTACCCCTCTGCAGAGAAGCAGTTGGTGTATTCTACAGCCCCAGCCGACAGGACAAGTAATTTATTGAATGACCCTTGTATATATTTATATATATATCTCATCAAGTTATGCAGATAAGCCATTGTTCCTGGCAGAGCTTCTTGACAGCATTCCGTGTTCACATAAAGCTGATATATAGAAGAGAGAGTCTATGTGTGGGAGTCCATCAGAGAATCTCACAAATGAGTTCATCCTAATTTTACCAGCAATGTACGGATGGCTTGTTCGTCTTACTTAGATAGTTTGTGAGATGGGAGGTAAGTGGCCGTACAACTGCTATTTTGAGAGATGCTACTCCTGAGTTTTGTTCAAAACAGCACGTAACATTCTTTTCTCTCTTTCCTAAGCGTTCATATAGTGCAATCATACATTAGTACAGATACAGTCACAGCTTGAAAGAAACCCAATTTTATTTTATCAGGAAGATCAAATTTTTATATGATTGATAACCTGTTAATAACAATCCATACTTTTGGAAGGAGTATGTTGACATCACTTTCAATAGATGAGATATTGCTGCTGAAGTATGTGAATTGTTTTACCAATTTCAGAGGCTTGCTGTTTAAAGTGGATATGGCTCCTTTTTGTTTAAAATATATGGACTTTGTTTTATTTCTGTTCACATAGAGACTGATGCCTCCCGCGACTTACTTCTGGCTTTCCAGTCGGGATTTAACTTGGGCAGGCGTATTTGCAAGAAACACAAGATGATCTGTATAGTCTGTTAAAGTTTCTGTGGGATATCGTCTGCTTCTTGTATTTTTTAGTGTGAAACTATATTTTTTTTCATTTGATCTGTTGATGTTTGTAGTTCGTAGTCTAGTCAAATTAGAAACTAATGGCACTAATGTATTTCTTTGCAAGATCCCAGCAAAAATTTCAGGGAATGTAGTGTCACCGTTAGATGAGTGAACCATTGCTTTTATATATTTGTAAAGAATTAATATAGCAGTAAAACTTTCTTTGGGTAGACAATACGCTTGTAGTATTTGCTCCATCTTTCCTTTGTGCATTGAATCAAATGCCTTGGAGAAAGCTATGAACAATAGTTTTGCCTCAAGATTTTTTTGTACATACTCCTTTGATAATTTGACAGATAGTCAGAATTTGTGATGTTGTTGATCGATTTCTCCGAAAACCATTCTGATTTTTCTTAAGAATTTTCTCGTCTTCATTTCTCGTCTGAGAAGCTGGGCATTATAAACCTTAGCAGCTATTGTCGGAAGGGTTATGTCTTAGGGATTCCGAGGTCGTTCTTCATGGGAAAGGGAAAGATGCAGCCTTTTGTCCCTTTCTCTATTGTGTTTTATTGAAGAAGTATGTTAAATTTTCTTGCCTTTCATACTTCAGGAGGTATTTTGTCAAGGCCTGTAGCTTTTCCGCTTTTAATTTTTTCAATACTGTGTCATTTTCTTTCTCTGTAAACTGTCCTAGTTTGATGTTTAGTTGTTTAATTTTTTCTGTTGGTTTATCAGTGGTTTCTGAAGGATTTCTAAGCAGATTCTTGAAATGTTCTTTCCACCTCTAAAGTCTTTCTTCTTGGCTGGCAGCTTTTAGCTTTGCTCTTGAGGTGCTCTTCCTTCCACTTACATCATTTACAATCTGCAATGCTAATCGTGATTGGCTATTTTCTGCCAAATTTCTGATTTTATTGATTTGACTTTGCATGTATTCTAGCTGTTCTTTTTTGCATGTGTTAGTTTTCTCAGAGCTTCCTTAATTTTCTGAGCATTGACATTTGTTGGGTTTCTTTTATTAAGTAAAGATACTTTTTTCATGTTATCTCGTTTTTCTCCTAACTGCTATTTCCCCCCATGGAAATCAACACGGTTTGGTTGAAATGCACTCAGTTGCTGCTTCTATTTGGGCGGTAACAAAGTTTTTATATTCGTCATTCGGAGTATATGTTTCAGATGTCTCCTGAAGAGTATCAAACTTGTTTCTTACAGTCACTGTATAATGATTGCTTATATCAATATTAGCAATTGAGGACCAGTCATATCATGAAGCTTTAACTGTATCGTGGTCATTCCGGCTACTCAAACCTAAAATTCCCGGTCTAGAGAAAATGCTGAGTTACCCATGACGTCAGACAACAACAAAACTTTGAAGATACGTCATGAGAGAACTTCTGTTACTCACTTACGAACTATTTTTCGAAAGGGATTGATTTTGTTGAACTTTCGGAGATAATTTCGTAACTAAAAGAGAAAATGCATTACTCTTAAAAGTTCCTCTTCAAAGTATAATGAAGTTTTTCATTGTTACTTATATTTAATGAAGGAACATCCTGTTTACAGAAGCATTTCACTCAGCCTAGCAGAGTGGTAGTAGACAACCCCTATATAAACTCAGCGGTCAAAGGACCCAAACTCATTCCGGCTGAGACAGCCGAAGGGCGAGGAAGGTTATCTGTACCTCCTCTGGTCATAACACTCCGACCAAAGCCTTATCAGCAGCAGCTGCCATAGACGCTCAGCTCTAGATCTACCCAACCGCCGATGTTTTGACTCCAACCAGCAGACGACGCAGGAACCAACCACAGTCGCAGACCCATCACAACCAATAAACCAAACCAACCACAGCTGTTTTTCTCATTCAAACTGCTCTTCTCAGAGCTAATCTCAGAAAGTCTTACAATCAAACAGCTGCTCTAAGAGCTAACCTCAGAAAGTCTTCTGAGACCACTTTTGGTCTTCTCACAACACCTGCCCAGCTCCAGCTTCACCAGCAGCAGTTCCTGTTCTCTCAAGCTACCAGCACCAGCAGAGCAGTTCCAGCTTCACCCAGCAGCAGTTCCTACACCTTCCAGCACAAGCAGTTCCTGCACCTCCCAGCAACCAACACTTGCAAACCGACTCCCACTTAACCCAGTTGCAAGTCCTGCACCAACGAGCAATAGCAGCAACTACAAACCAGCTCCAGCTTCACCCAGCAACGGACTTCTGCACCACCATAGTTTACGTGTAACCACTGCTCGGACTAATACAACACACCGAGGCCACAGTGACACATCCCCGGTTAACCAAAGTACTACACAACCAGGTTTCCGATCATCCAGCCCCTGCAATCAGTAACTGAATTTTCAGACCCATGACAGGCCAGTCACGCACACCAACCAACTCAGACTACATTCTGGTCTCTGAACGGACCAATTTTTATTGTTATCGAGTCGCCGAATAAATCTTGGCCTTTAGAATTAACCGTCTTGTCTTTGTCATTTTTGCCTCGTTGGTCGTCAATCACTTATTTTTCAAAAGTTTGTGTGATCGACGTATCTATCGACACAGATGAATGTTTCCTGAGAGGATTCAGTGATCAGAATATAAACAGAGTGTTGTATAATGGCTCGTACCACGTGACTTTTGGTATCACGGAGGTATAAAAGACGTTGTGTTTCTTCAGCACGCAAGTTCTGCAAGATCTCGGTCAGTAGTAAGACCAACTTTAGACGTAACACCCACAGCGCGAGGCTTATAATAATTGTTGGGCTGTACCACTTCAGTTAATAAATAATTAACTCTTTATTTCACTGTGTATCTCTTCCTTACACCTTCAAAAGAGGATTATGACTCACAATTCAATTTCTTATTTTCGAGTTGATTGAATATTTATTGAATTTTGTAAAAAAAAAAAAAAAAAAAAAAAAAAAGAAAAATGGTCGATATTTTTGAATTTTTAGAATTCTAAAATCTCGTTAAAATGTGACATATTTTTTCAAAAATCAGTGAAAAGAGAAGAAAACGGGAGAGAATGTAACATTTACATTTATTTTTGAATTGACCGAAGTACAAGAATGAACTCAGAGAGTGGAAAAGAGTCATGGCTTGTGAGACAAGTATGCAGCTTGAGTGGGGGATATACGGCTTGTTGAGTTTGTAAAGCTGAAGAGAAGATTTATCTTCAACAAGTAGAGAGAGCGAGAGAGAGAGAGAGAGAGAGAGAGAGAGAAAGTGTCTGCGCGTGCGTCTACGTTGTAGTAGCTGTCGTCAGTTGGTGCTGTTGATTCAGCCGTTTTCAAATATTAGCAACTGATGACTGGAGGATTAATTGGTATTTTTAGGTGGTTACTAGTAGCTGCTAGTCTTGTCAAAAAATGTCCCTTGTGTTTGTATAGAAAAGTGTCGTAAACTGTCGGTTCTTGACCATGCTCTTTTGGGCTCCGCCTGGCATTCGTACCGAGTATTTGTCGCTGCCTCCCACCAGACACGACTTGACACAAGGTCAAAAGCCCGAAGGCCGATTAAAGTGGGGATAAAGGGGAGGGGAAGGTCGGGAAGGAGCCGAGACTCGAACCCTGCTTGTCTGTGCTGCTCATCGGCTCACTTAGTGCAATGTCAGCCTGATGAGGCAAGCGGTTTCACGAACCCAAATGTGGGTCCGGGCACGTATGCCAGTTTACGGCTTAAACTAGACGCTTGGTCTAGTGCCGTACAAAGGGGACAAAAGTGCAGCTCGCCCACCCGAAGGTTGCCCACCCGAAGCTGGGGGCCTATTCGGCCCCGAGTCTGCTCTTGGTTTCGAGCACCCATCCGGCACGAATGCCAGACGGCCCAGCCTGGCATTCGTACCGGACGGTTATTTTGCAAACTGATACCTTGGCTCCAGAGAGCAGTCCCCCACCCCAGGTCTTTGTCTGTTTGCAGGACTAAGTTTATCACTTAGAGCCTGATCCCCCTCCATTTCGGGAATGCTGACGGGGTTGAGTATTTTTGCACCTGCCATACATTTCTCGATTCGTACGCGGTTCCCACCATAAAATGGCCTTGTGCTATATTCTGACACGGTGGGATGTCTTATAAATCGTAGTGCCGACTAGTGATTTAATCGCTGCTACCTGTAATAATACAAGTAACGAGTTGAAGAATGGATCTGCCACACTGACGCCAAAGACCGGCTCCGGCAAAGCGGCACCTTGAAAGAGACGCATGTGAAGATGGTTGGTGGGAAAATGAATTGCGGCGTTCTATTGCGGCTTTACCACAAAGGGTTTTTGTGTGCGTTCCAAACTGGATCACATTGAAATTATTTTATTCAGTTACCATTTTGCCATCATGACATTCACACTAACTTATGTCTCTTTATTTCATACATAATAACTTAGAATAATGGAATAGCGTTAGAGAATCAATCATGGTTCTCCTAGAGGTTACGTGAACTCATTGTGAAACCATAATATAAACGCCAAATTCGGCCTCTTTTTGCCCCCAGTGGTTCTCTGTAAACTTCTCTCTTGTGACCAGCCAAAGATGGTCAGTGAGAAAGCTGAACTCTACCACCACCTTCGTCACATGATGACCCTGGAAACCTATAGGGGTACAGAGCCAACGACCTCACGGGGGGAAACCGCAAATTCCAATGGAACCCAACTTCGTGTCATCCCAGTTACGAGGGTGTATTTTCAACTACACAGCTAAGTCTGCAGAAGTACGTTATCTCTAAACCGATTCCTGTCATCTCTTTTCCTTCCTTGAGAAACATTGTTAAACTAACAAACGATTGTTGTATTTTCCTTTCTTCAAAAGCTGTTGACCCGAATTGCTTTGTTAACTTAGTTAACGTTCATAACCATTGAAAACCTTTAATTACTTTCAGGCATTGAATTCGTACATGATTACAGATAACCCATAATAGACTGTCAGACACTGTTTGGAAAGTTAGCGATCCAATAGTTACCTTTCAAAGAAAGTGACATTTGTAATAATGCTTCTTAATGAATATCTTTTGACTACGTTTCACTATTAATTTTTGTGTGTAAATTGTTGTAGAATTCATTGATAGAGGAATTACAATTTTCACAATTGTTGAAACAAAACAGAAGGCACTCTTTTATTCTCTTCCTATGTTCAGATTATTACAGGGAAGTAATTAACATTTTGATTCATTCAACCAAATATAGGGTATATCAATACACATGATGCCCATGTGATTGCTAATAACTATTAATGATTGTGTTACGTTCTTTTTTTGTTTAAGATTTGATAATAGTATACCATAACAACTATTAATCCACAATCACAATGCTTTGGACAAGAGAGGAAAATATTTTGCGTCACTATTTATTGGGAGACAAAATCATTCAAAACCATCTAAAAATTGATGCAACCCATTAATGTAATAATGATTCATTACTGATACATGAAACTCAAAAGAGATTGCATGTCCTGGAAGTTGATATATGTTGTAGAACAAGAGCAGTAGCCCAGTCCTAAGACATTTGGGTTGCCTCAGTTGACTAAAAATGACACACGCGACTAGCAGCCCTTCCTTAGTACACCTCTGGTCAACTTGTTCGTTCTGTCTGTCAAAAAAGCACCCCCGCAAAGAACTACAACAACCAGCTCCTGCTGCTGGCATGGTCTTTTATGCAAGTTCCGGCCTATTGAAATTTACGGGCGTGGTAGATTTCTTCTCGCGAGAGACGAGATCGGCCAACTATAACTTCTGCCTCCAGAAGTGGACATATTTTCTAGTGCCTGACACGCAAGGCATAGTCTTACGCGCTTTGATCCAGGAGGTAAGTTTCTTCTCTCGCTACAATATAATACCAAAGAAAAAAAAAACCCATTGATTTGATGTCTCTAGCTGAAAAGGTGCATTTTTTACAAGACGTGCTCCAAATGACCGCCATTGCGTTTGTCTCAGTAATGAATCACTATCATATTAATTGGTTACATCAATTTTGAGACACCCTGTATATTGAAATCATACCTTGGACGATGGAGCTGAAGATCTTTTGTGTGAAGATATATGAAAGTAAATCTTTCAAGACTGTTCTAGCAAAACACAAAAGGAAGTTCAATTTCAACACATTTCCAAATGGGAGTCAGTTTTTCAAGATGGTCAAAAACTTTATGAAGATCGTATAGCAATGTATTCTTCACCATCTGGGTTCCCCGATCACCCTGGAGGAATATGCATGTATGAGAATTTTATGTGGTGTATGATAGTGGACTGAACCACTATTTCCAAAAATGCATTAGACTATCTTGTTATTAATCTAACACTGTATAGTTCGGCAATGAAAGACTACATGACACGAAAAGTTAAACAGCAAACATTTAATATTAACATATATGGTGCACAATAATAATTGTCTCAAACCATAAACAAAAGCGCAATAGTTGCTCCAAGAACAAGGTGATGAATGGCAGAAGTTACACTTACGTCGGTCTGGTGTAGCGCGAGTTCTCGTTAGGTAATTTGTATGTACGTGCTTCTCACATAGCAGAGGCTGAAGTAGATGTCCTGTCCATAGATCTTCTAGTACAAAAAAAGATTTAAAACTCGCTTCTCAAACTGTCACATGACCAACGGTCTCGTGATTGTCGGAAGCTCCGCCCATTGAATCACAAGAAAGAGAGACAATTACGTTTCGTTCACAACACATGCATTATCAACAACTTTGCACACTGCATTCAACAGTACCTTCAACTGAATGGTGGACATCTGGTGCATCTATTCTAGGGTACCGTTTGATATTTTTAGTTCATGTTTGAGACAAAATTTGGCAATTCTTAAAATGTTATTATTTTACGTTTTCATCATATTCATGTCGCGCCATCAGCACAGATATCTCTGACCCTTTCTCGCCACCCTTCTCTATCATCCATTGCTTCAAGCAGTTCTTCAAGGCTACATCCTGTATCGGCATAGAGCTTTTATATGTAGGTTCTAGCTGGTTGTCTTGCCTTTGCTCGTCCATGTGAAGGGGTCCACAGGAGTACGTCACTTATGAGTTCGTCCCTCTTTCTCTAGCTGTGTCCCGCATGTCTGGTTCGTTTAACTTAAATAGTTTTCGTGATGAGGGGTAAGTGGCCGTACAGCTGCTGCTTTTTGGGGTGTTGCCTCCAGGACTTGTTCAATATTGCTCGCAGCATTCTTGTGTAGTTACCGTCAAGCTTTTTCTCCATCCTTTTAGTTAGCGTCCATGTTGTGCATCCATACAGCAGTATCGACACGACTGCTGCTTGAAGAAAAACTGCTTTTCATTTTATCGGCCAGGTCTGACTTCCATATGACCGATAGCCTATCGTTAGCTGTCCATTCTTTTGCTAATCGCGTGTCTGTCTCGGTTGATGAGACGTTGCTTCCTAGGTAGGTTAACTTGTCAACTAGTTTCAGTGAGCTACCGTTTAGTGTTGAGATGTCTTATTTACCTTTTAATAAATGTCATTTACCTTGTTCTATCATTTGCGGTCTTTGATTTGTACCAGATCATATTGTTTCAAAACTTGCGAAACACACTCTGTTGTTGCAAGTAAATGCTACTTTCTTTTTAAAAGTCAGAAATTGTTTCGACATTGAATTTATACTGAAAATAGAATCCCTCCTTCTAGAAACATGCAAAAACAATATTTTTTAAATCTGACAGATTGCTGTATAAGAGGAAAATATTCTTAATGCTAAAGTAAAGAAAAATTAGTCTTGAAAAAAAGTTTTCTGTTTTTTACTTTTTTTTTGAAAGACAGTGATATAAAAGTTGTTGAAGAGCACGTGGTGTAATGGTTATCGCCGTCGGAAGTGGACATGGAGAACCGATTTCAAATCCTTGACGAGGTCGTTTACATTTCAAATAGCGCTAATACCTTTAGGAAAGGTATGAATCTAACTATTCTCTCTTTAGCAATGTGTAAATAATAGGGCAGACTTGGCTCTTTAAGCTTGGTATGGAAACCAGTCTAGAAGAAGGAAAACTCAGTATTCAAACCCGTTAAATTCCACTTAAAAATTGACCTTGTGTTTCATCCTGTTCGTGTGGTAGATGGATTTAGTGTGGTTTCTCTTTGTTTAATGGCATATAAACCTTCGTGGGTTATTTAATGCCAAACCATTCCTTGTAGAAGAACAGAAGTGGTATTAAAAACAGTAGTGGCACAGTAGAAGAACAGTCGTGGTATGAACCCCTTTATCCCTCCATAGCTGAGGGAGTTACTTTATGCCAAACTCAGCTTACCAATAATGCTCTCTAATCATATAAGGTACAAAAATTTTCTTTCAGAATCATATTAAATTGATAAACACTTTATTATCTCAAATAAATCTCTCTCATCCATAAACGCGACCCTGACGAGTACTATAACTCCAAGTGTGTGCAGTCCTGGAGTAATAACCACAAAAAGTCACTCCAAAACTGTAGCCTCACCACTGGATGTAGTTTAGAGTCGTAACCAGGTTTTGGATATTGACTTGAAGATCATTTTGATATACTATGTAAATTGCGTGGGTTGTATAACAGGAAATTCATCTGTGTTCTAGAAGGAAGTCGGACACTGGGAACAAAACAGGATTACACATGTTTCCTAAAAAAAATAGGCCGCAGGTGCCCCGACGGAAATGCCGTGTAAATTGTGTGGAGGAATTATGTGAGTAACATGCTTGAAAAAGACATATCAAGGTGTAGTGGGTTGGAGGAGAAGTGACCCCGAGAATTTGCTTAAGCGTCTGGAATATATAACCAGGAACAGTTTCAACCCAAGAACACAGAAGAAGAAAAGCAGAGACGTTTTGCAGAAGATCCGTACCGTCCGCTCCTGTGTGTGCTAGCTCAGCCATCAGTGACCTTCTCTGAAAGATGGAAGATACAAAACAGTTTTACCTATTCAAAGTTAAGGAATTAATATTAACATGGTATATCGCAAAATATAAAAAGAAAGAAAACCATAGTAAAACAATATATATATATATATATATATATATATTGTCTTCCACAGACAGACTGTTTTGTCGTATAATAACTCCTCTGTGTGGCTAGACATGAAGGACGCTTCAAGTTGGGATCGAAGCCCGCCTAGCTTTATGTGAGACATGATATCTAACCGCTCAGCCATTTCGGTGACATACATCCACTCAGGAATTATAACTCATAGGTATTAGCTTTCGTTTGTTTACATTTTGCGCTATCAGATACCAGAGTGCCCAATTCGTTAGAAGAACTTTGCATTATGCGGGTGGTAGTCGTTAATTCCTTCGCCAAAGTTCTCAACCCCTGGGAGGGGAGCGTATATATATATATATATATATATATATATATATATATATATATATCAGTTATCAATATGACATCAATATGCGACTAGCAAAGGCCTGGACTATTATCCATAGGTTATTGATCATATGGAAGTCAAACTTATCCAACAAAATAGAATGCAATTTTTTCCTTTCAGCGTTCATATAAATTCTACTATATGGATGCACTACATGGATGCTGACTAAGCATATGGAGAAAAAGCTAGACGGGAATTACACAAGAATGGTAGCTATATCAAATACATCCTGGAAGCAACATCCCACGAAACAGCAGCTGTACTGCAACCTACCTTTCATTTCTGAAATCATCCAAATAAGACGAAAAAGACATGCTGGACAGTACTGCAGAAGTAAGGACAAACTCATAAACGATGTTCTTCTATGGATCCCTTCACACTGACGTGCAAGTATTGGGCGACCGGCTGGAACTCATCGACAATAGTTTGTATGGACACAGGATGTAGTTTAGAAGACCTACCAGGAGTGATGGATGATAGAGACGAATAGCGAGAGAGAGGGAGAGAGAGAGAGAGAGAGAGAGTTAGGGAAATCTGTGTTGACAGCATGACATTATGATATATACGTGGTGCATTCAATACATTTCCAGACTTTTTTGTACAGGCATTTAAAATTGTCGTAGTCTTGAAAATTCAGTATGTTATTGCTGCACGTCTTATGAGATGACTGACCAATTTTTATGATTTCAGCTTGAAATGAACAGCTACAGCAGCAATTGGAATACACCCTACTAAAGCCTGATTGTCACAGCTGGTGAATTTCAAAAATGCAATCTGGACGTGAGGACACTTTAGAAGAACGATATGCAATAAAATTCTGTTCTAAACTTGGAAAAAATGCCATAGAAACGTATGGAATCCTTCAGACTGCTTTTTGACCATCTTGCATGAATCGAGCATCAGTTTTTGAGAGGCATAAGAGATTCAAGGAAGGCAGGGAGTCTGTGAGGGATGATGAGAGCTGTGGGAGGAGTCCTTACAAGTCAATACACCAGAGTTGATTGGCCAAAGGGTTAGGGTTAGGGTTACTATGTTGAGGTTTTAAAGGAGTTCAGGAAGAGATTCCGTCAGAAGAGGCCAGCACTCTTCAAATCGGGTCAGTGGCATTTCCACCAGGACAATGCATCAGTCCACAACTCCATCCTTGTCACAGACTATTTGACCAAGATGGGCATCAAGACAGTTCCTCACCCTCCCTATATTCCAGACCTTGCTTCCTGTGACTTTTGGTTATTCACTAAGCTCAGAGGCTGTCGTTATGAGACAACTGAGGAGATGAAAGAGGCTGTGACGAAGGTCATTGACACGCTCACACAAGAGGAATTCCATGAGGCCTTCCAGAAGTTGTTGGAACGGTACAAGTGCATTGCCGCCGGAGGAGATTACTTCGAAGGGGACTAGAGTTTCATGTGTGTACTATCAATAAAAGTGCCCATACGAAAAAAGTCTGGAAACTTATTTAATGATCCTCGTATATATATCCAATCATTCAGCAAGGTTAATTTTTCAAGTGGAGTTTTGACCGGTTGTCATTCCAACGTTAAAGAACACAGTCTGCTCTACTATTTACCCATAGCTGGAAGGATGGAAAGGGAATACTTGTATGCATACCTTTTCCAAGGGTATTAGCACTAAGTGAAATGTAACAGCCTCACCTGATATTCTAAATTTGTCATATCAATTTCCTATGATGATAACCATTACACAATAATACAGCCGCTATTTTAGCTCATATCCATAACCAAAGTTTGAAAGAATTTTTTGAAGCCGGTGCAATTTTGCTCTTTCCGTCTTTTAATAATGGTTCTGGATTTTTTAACACATCACCTTTCATAGGAAAAATTGTCTTAAATAGCTACAACATATTCAATCTTTAATTATCTTTCCATTGGTAAACTTTTCCTTTCTTTTCTCTTCTTTTCTTCTCTCTTTCAGATTCGTTCTATCTTATGACGATTCCATTTGCTTAACGTCATTGCCTTGTGCACGTGATAAAAAATATCACGAAATGTAAACACTGGTTTGATGTTTTAATGGTTATATGTTCTTTCTTTGTTCACATATTTCCTCCATTATTTCCGGTATTTTATTAAGCATCCATCATTATTCCTTCTACACTTGATGTCACTTTTTAAAGTCCTGATGATGGTATATTAATACCGAAATGTTATAGTGTCGACTTGTTTAATAAATTCATCACTTTTGGTCGACTGTCAATTTTTCTCATCTATCTATCTATGCTCCTCTTTACCCTTATAACAAGAGGGCAGATGACATTACCATTTTGGCATGAATGGTAGTTGACGTAGTATCGTTCTGTTGTCTCTTGTTATTCTTATAGAAAGGAAACAAATAATGAACGCGTAGATACTGATGGCTTTCAACCTAGTAGTTTAATGACTGCTTGAGAGGAAGTTTTCCTTATGCCGCGAGTTGAATAGAATGGGCAATCATTTGTAGATGGCTGTGCGGGAGTTTAGTGCTTAGCCAGAAACTTCGGGTCCAAATGGTTTAGGAGGGAGAAATAATTGACCAGGAAATGGTCTCCTAAGGTATGCAGAGGAACAAATGTTGAAGTGTGCTCTCTCAAGATGGATAGTCCCTGTCTGCTGTTGGAATTGTCCCGAGTTGGAGAGAGAAATGTTTTCTCTCATATCGGCTGGTCTTACCTTCTACCAGCTAAGAGGAATAAGAAAGGAAAAGAGAGGTCGCACGTGTTTAGCGCTGCCTTTTATGGTGCCCGCTGAGGTGTGCCCGGGCAGAATGGCATGGGTCGTTCTAATTGGATGAAATGTATAATTTCAAAATTCCAATGGCAAAACAATTCCCGCTCTAAATAATGGTTTGCAATTCTTTCTGCTACACCCTTAAATACGTATCTTATAATGCTGATATGCAAGGCGATATCAAGTACATTTTTAAGTCTTTGGTATGACGCGACCTGGGACTATGTATATATATATAAGATATCCCTGAATGCAAATAGAATTAAAACCTATCTATTCATTTGTCATTCTATCTAAATCTTCATTTTTCTCTTTCTTTCTCTGCCCTATGCAGAGGTTGAAATCCTTACTTCCATCCCTTTATTTTTTTTACATATGATAGTTCTGGTGGTCTCAGATGGACAATGACATAAGGTTTGGTTTCTTTGTTTAATGGCATATCAACTCTTTTTCAGGTTATTTAATGCCAAAGCCATTCTCCTAGAAGAATAGTAGTGGTACTATTTAACCCATAGCTGGGAGGATAAGGGGGTTCATACCTTTCCCAAGGGTATTTTCCCGAAGGTGAACGTAATAGCGCGACTGGAGTACGAACTCCGCAGTCCATCGATTTAACCATTACACCACGAGGACACCCCCCACAATGGCATAAGGTTTTACTGCAGATAGCCCTTAATAAAAAGCAATAAGTCCTGTGTTGTGGTCACTGTCAGCAGATTTGACTGAGGGACCAAACTGTAATGAATGGGATGTTCAGAGACAGTATTTTCTCTCACCCACACATGTACACATCCCTATGTATGCAGGAGACAATGAAAAGAGATGATGAGAAGGAACCAGGATGAAACATCATCAACAGCTAACTAAAGGGACTTCCCTGGATTCTCATAACAAGAAAATATTTTATACCTTTGTCCACTCATAAAAAAAAATGTTGAATGATTTGGTCGTCTTTTTTGCTTGTGTGATCTTGTCTTTGATTATGGATTCCAGAATCATCAGAAATGATATCTGGAAAGAAAAATCTGTGCAGAGTGCTTATGCACCACCGACTAAATGAGGCTGAGAAGGATATCTTGTGGGTGATGATAACAAGAAGAAGGAAAAGAGAAAGAGGAGAAAGAAGAAGTAACTCTCATTGATTAATGACGGATGGGTTGTTTTTATTGTCTCAATATCTACATTTTCCACTTTCTTAAATCAAGCATGAATTATTGTTTCTCTTTTTTCTTTCGTCTTTTTCTTCTTCTTTTGTTCTCTTTGTATATAAAAGAAATGTATAATTTTGGTTCTCTGGGTGTTTTTTTTTTCTAATTTTTAATTTTTTAGTTTTTGTTTATTTGTCCTTCTGTAATTTGGTAAATGTGAATTCTTTAAAGATAATTACTCCCCTGCCCTGAAAAAACTGATTTAGTTTGGTTTAGTTTGGTTTCATAGCATATCCATCATTGTAGATTATTTAATGCCAAATCTATTTTTATACATATAAACAATTCCTTTTCAAGCTATTCAGTTTAGAATAAGTACACAGTTTAAATGTCAAAAACAGTTCTATTTCAAGTTATTCAGTTTAGCATAAGTACACAGTTTAAATGTCAAAAACAGTTCTATTTCAAAAAATTCAGTTTAGCGTAAGCACACTGTTTAGTTCTATTTAACCCATAGTGGACCTGGAAGCGAAGGCAATGAAGGGGTACTTCACATTCCCAAAAGTTTCAGCATTACTGAAGCCTCACCATCATATTGTTTAATGTCATATCCTGGACACTCATTGGCCTTGTTTTACCCCTCTGCAGAGATGCAGTCGGTATATTCTATAGCCCCAGCTGACTGGGCAAAAAAAAAAGGTTGAAATATAAAAGATAGAATGTCTTGAAAAAATGCAATGGATATTTGCATTCTGAATGGGAAAAATGACGGCGTTTGATTATATCTTGTGAAACATTAAGAAGTTTTTTTCTTATTTCCTCAAATACTATTTTTTCCGAGCACATTTTCTGTATTAGTTCTTTGTCCCTTCTCACATATGTGTATATATGCATGTATGTGTGTGTATTTGAGTGTGTGTGTGTGTATAGATTTGTTTGTACTGATATGTATGAGTATGTGTATATGTTTGTGAATATGTATATATATTTATGTGTATGTGTGTATATTCATCAAAATCTACCATCTCTCTCTCTCTCTATATATATATATATATATATATGAAATGCAAAAGTAAATCTAGGTAAAAAAAGTCAGTGCTTAAATATGTATCGGAATAGATCGAGACATACACCCACACATGCATGTATACATATACACCTATATATATATATATAGAGAGAGAGAGAGAGAGAGAAATATATTTTTGGGATATTTACGTGTATATATGTGTTGAAGTAAGTCGGCTCATTGGTCTAGTGGATAGAGTATTCGCCAATGGCCCTAGAGACCAAGATTCAGTCTCAGATCGTGTCATACCAAAGACTTAAAAGATTGTACTTGATATCTCCTTGCTTAACACTCAGCATTATAAGATACGTATCAAGGGTAAAGAAGGCATTCCAGGGAAGGAGTAGCGCCCTCCCCTACACCTCGGTGTTATAGCTATTGAAAAGGGAGCCTTCGGTCTACGGTCGTCAACTTTACTTATGTGTGGAAGTGAGTATGTATAGATATAAATATGTATATATATATATATATATATAAGTATGTAAAATGATTGTTAATGATCCAAGTAAAGAAAAGTAAATATTTAAAAAATGAATAGGTCAACCCAGGTTTTTATTATTTCACATATGCTCTACATGTGTTTCAGACTTTATATCTTTTTCAGGAGATTTTGAATGGTTAAGTTTAATTTCAGTGGTTGTTTTTATAGTGAAGATTGTTTTGATAGGATGTGATTTTTTAATTCCAGAATTTGTGTTTGTGAAGGTACCTTTGGAATTGATTTTCCATGAAGACCACTTGTCTCTGCTGACGTTATTTGTATGTGTGTACACATGTAAAGATGAAATTATTCATATATATATATATATATATATATATATATATATATATATATATATATATATATTCACATTAGACGGGTTTTGTTTAATTTAGTTTAGTTCCAGATTTGTGTCTGTGAATGTTCCATTACAGTTAATTGACCGTAAAGACCTCAACTCAATGTAAATTCTTTATATATATATATATATATATATATATATATATATATATATATAATTTGCTCCAATGGAACATTCACAGACTTAAATCTTGGAATTAAGGAAAATCACATCCTATCAAAATAATATTTGGTTTAAAAATAACAACCAGAATTTTACTTAACCATTCAAAATCTCCAGGAGAAGACAAAAAATCTGAAAAACATGTTGCGCACCAGGATATAAAATTATAAAAACCTAAATGCCAAATTCAAAATCATTTATGGACCTATTCCTTTTATTATATATATATATATATATATATATATATATATAAATTTTTTTTAATTGAAAAATCAAAAAAACATTTTTTCATTCTCTTCTCATTGGAAATAATATAAACCTGTCTACATGATATTCAAATAGATAACTGTATTTCATCCATTTGAAGAAAGTCATTTTATATAGCTGTAAATAATTTTAATTGAACAACAAAACTGAATTTTTAAAAATTTTATTTTATTTTACCGACTGGGTAAGAGTTTAATAGATGATAAGTTTATATATATATATATATATATATATATATATATATATATATATATATATATATATATATATCTTCAACAGTTCTTTTCGGACTTAGGATATAGTTTTGAGGACATGCCAGAAGCGATGGATGATAAAGACAAATGGCAAGAGAGAGTTAGGGAAATCTGTGCTAAAAGTACGACATGATACATATATATATATATATATATATATATATATTGTAACAGTGTCGGTTGTCACTAATTTACTTTGTGGGTTTGTGGCGAACCAAGTGTGATATAATTTGGAGAGTGCTCAATATATGAGATAGAGCTGTCATATAATAATAATAAATATATATATATATATTTGATTTATATATTTAATGCCATGAAAGTTTGTCTGCGACTTTTGGTTTCATGAAGTTTTACAAACATATATATATATATATATATATATTTCAGATACACATGGTAAGTTGAGAAAGGTGAAGATGATATAATTGTAGAGGAATAGTGTTTCCTGAGGTTCCGTGAAAAGTAAAACTTCGGGTGTTGGTTCCACAATAATGCAAAAATTTGAACAAGCAATATAGACAAGAGAAATTTTACAAAAGCAAAAACATTAAAAAACAAACAATTTTATATTTCATATTAACTCAACAATGGCGAGGATTATACAAAAGGTGTTCATGTGTGTGTGTGTGTGTGTGTAAAACACGAATACTGTCCATCAAATTGAATGTGTGTATATGTGTGAGTATGTCCGAACTTGTACTTGCATATATGTTTATATGTGTGTATATGCGCGCGTGTTGGTATGTATGAGTCTTTCGGCCAACTCTCCTAACCATTGTGTATATCAGCATGTCATCGTGGGTTAATCTATCGTGCTGGGCTATAACGTGATGTGTCTGTCTGCTGATCTGTCATATCTAACTCTGAATTAAAAACTTTGCTATTTATACTTTTGGGTAAAATAAAAGTGGATCAATGTAAAATATTTTAAGTTTATTACAGGTCAAATAAAGTTCAAATGCATGGACGTCGGTGAAAACACAACCCGTGACCTGTCTTAACCAGTCAGATTCATAGAAATTACTTATATATTTTGGAACTTAACTATTTTTATTTCTGACAAATTTATCTACAAGTTAGTTTTTGAATTGCTTTTTCTAGAAAATATTCTATTCTATGTGTCCTTCACTGATTGGTTTAAAAATATAAGAGTATAGATTTTATCTAAGTGAGACTTCGATTCTTTTTTCTTGAATATTCATTTCTATGTGTTCTGAGTTGATTTGTCTAAAATTAAAGAAATGTATATCCTATATACTCATTATTTTTGGTATTTTATAATCTGGTGATTGTGGATTTTATCAGTAAAGAATTAGTTTTAGGACAGTAAGAGATTTATGAAAAATGAACCTTTATTAATTAAACAAGTAAAAAATGTTGGAGTTTTTAAGAGGGTAAGAAGTCTGAAGTTAGTTTTTTTCTAGTGAGCAGAGTGTTCGCCCATGGCCCGGGAGACCAGGGTTCAATCCCAGGTCTAGTTATACCAAAGACTATAAAATGGTTCTTGATGCCACCTTGCTTAACGCTCGGCATTATAAGGTAAGGACCAAGGATAAAGTGGAGCAATCCAGAGAAAGGAGTAGCGCCCTCCTTTACATCTAGGTGTAGTAGCTATTGAAAAGGATGCCTTCGACCGCCAACATTACTTATATATATAAACATGTTTGATTAAATAGGATAAACACGACTCATTCAAGCCTTTGTATGAGTCTCTTGATTTCTGGATGGAATGAATTCAGGAATGTATCTAATTTTCCCCAAGTACTTTCAATCTCAACTGGAACCATCTGTGGGTAAAAAATGATAAAATGACAAACACAATAACGGATCTTTTACATTTATCTAAAGAGTAGGAGGAAGAACAAGTGGAAGGGGAATTTATGGAAGAAAAGGTTTTTACTAGAGACAAGAAGAAGAATTTCTGGGAAAAGTGTTAAAGATATTTTAGTATGTGGCTGCTATATTCAAAGTTGATCTTCGTTAAGGAAGGTTTGTTGATTTTTATATATCAAATTCAAGAATTTGGAGTTTTTCTTTGTTTTACTTTGTGTAATTTGGATTTGGTTTGGTTTGGTTTTATGGCATATCAACCATTGTTGGTTATTCAAAGCCAAATCCTGTTTTTAAAAATATATTTAAAATATGATTTGTTAAATTGTAAAACAGTTCTATTTCTAACGATTCAATTTAGCTTAATTCAACAAAGTTATAGGGTTCCAAGTATTGTTATGTATCACAAACAATTCAATTAAACATCAGACCTTTGTTTACACACAGTTAAATGATCAAACAGGTCAATTTCTATCAATTCCTTTTAGCGTAAGTCATTTGTTTGCACTTAGTTTAAATGTCAAGGTTCTATTTGACCCATCGATCGGATCCTTTCAGGTGCTACCACTCCGGGCCAGAGTGGAACTGAGAGTGATGGTAATGATAGGGTACTCTGCATTCTCCATAGCTCCAGCCTTACTAAAGCCTCACCATCAGATTGTTTCGGGTCATATCATTGGTGGGGGTCTTACCTCTCTGCCGAGATGCAGTCAGTGTATTCTACAGCCCAAGCCGACTGAAGCATTTATAGATATATATGTGTATATGTTTGTGTGTGTGTATGTGTGTGCTAGTGTGTTCACGTGTGTGTGTCAGTACGTACACATTTCTCGAAATACGTATAATATATTAGTTAGTTTGTCAACTCTTGTCTTACACCAATTCTACAAGTGAGCAAAGCTGTTAGTGTTTTGAGGTCTTGAGAAATGGAACTAGTGTCCATATAAATGTATATGACTTGTCATTGTGTTTTTCATCTCATTATTCGTTCCCTTGAAAATGGCTCCAGTTGAAGCCGAAAGTACATGGGAAAAATATGGCACCTTCCTGAATTCATTCCATCCAGTAGTCAAATGACTTTTATAAAGACGTTGACAGATCAAAAGTAGACAGACAGAAAGTGTCTATCCTATTTAATCAAACACATTTAGAAGAGAAAATGCTGCCTAGTTATACATATTTATCTCTCTCTCTCTCTCTCTCTCTCTCTGAATATATATATATATATATATATAGAGAGAGAGAGAGTGTATATTTGGGCACCAGATTGTTGGGTTATTTTATTAAAGATTACAGACAAGGATTTAGAGTTGAGTTTTTATTAGCCTTTTCATCTTCACGTGTGATATGTCACAACTGAGGCCGAAGGCTGTTCAGTAATTGTCTGCAGTCTGATGCTGTATAAAATGTCTCGTAATCTTTGGTGTAGTAAAACCCACATCCTCAACTATGACCAATGAAGTTTGAAAGTACTTATACTCAGATTGTAATAAAATTTCAGACAATTATTAAATAACCTTTATCCTCGGGTGCAACATCTTGCTTATTAATATGAAAAGGCTCATAAAACTTCAACTCTAAATCCTTGTCTATCATCTTTAATAAAATATACCAACAATATATATATATATATATATATATATATATATATATATATATATATATTGTTAGATAGAGAGATAGATAAAAATGCAACTTTATATATATTTATACATGCATGTATATATATATATATATAGATAGATAAGAATGTAATTTTATATATATTTATACATGCATATATATATATATATATATATATATATATCGATAGATTGATAGAAATGTGATTTTATATATATTCATACATGCTTATATATATATATATATATAGATAGATAGATAGATAAAAATGTAATTTTATATATATCTATAGATGAATGTATATATATATATATACGCATACACACATATGAACTAAATATGTGTGTGAGTGAAGTAGTGTGGGTGGAATTAAAGGTATGGGCACAATTGAAGAAATGCACAATATGAAGGTGCAGCTGCATCTCTTGGTGCGCACAAGAATAACAGTATCAGTGCTTGAGCATTTTTCTACGTGAACATGCTTCTAGGGCCGGTGAGTACTACCCTGAGCCCCCCGACCATGCCTGCTTTGGGGCCTGAGGGGTCTATTTCATAATTTCTATGACTACTACTTCATGAAAATTGACATGTAGTCAAGTTGGGGCTCCGTATCATAAATTCAGGTAGGGGTTGTTATAGTAAAATACATCAAATCTCTTCTGATTCACCCATTTAAATCTTCACACATCTAACTACTAAAACACACAAAACACAGACCGACAGACATTGACAGTGCTGAAGAAAATAACATCTACCAGATGTTGAACCAACAATGGCCAGTGTCAAACTGAGAAAATCATGGCTTCTGCGCATAGGCTCCGCGCATACCCTATTCAAAACCCCCAGAAAATTCTCTGTTATAAAAAAAGGTCTATTTTTCAACCTATCTTTTTTTTTTCCACAAATAGAGTTTGAAGTCGGGAATATATAAATAGGGCAAGCGGAGATCATACGAGCAGTTAAATCCCCGGTCATCGCTGAGAGCGTCACCCGACAACATCGTCAGACCAGATCAAAGCAACCGCTTGCTGCCGACCAGATAACTGCCTGTCAGCCGGCTAGATATTCCATTCGCTTGTTTATTTTATTCATTCAATAAACGAAATAAACTAAATCTTGTTAGTCTTATTTTTCTTGCAACCACACGCTTGTATATAACAGGGTTATGAGACCTTTGCACCAGCTCTGGATGCTTCTAGACATATGAGTGCATTTTCATATGCACTTGTGTAGCTGTCTGTATTTGTGGGTATTTTTTTTTAAATCTATGCATTTATAATATGAGAAACTCCTCCTAAAAAGGAGGAGTCCCCATGGTATAATGGCTAAAGTGCTGGACTGTGGCCTGAAAATAAGCGAATTCAAACTCCAATAATATATGATTACATTTACTTTCGGACTAATAACTTTGGGAAAAGTATGTATATTTTTATTCCATTAGCTAGGGCTTAAATAGTACTCCCACAGTCCTATAAGTATGGCCTTTGCATTAAATAACACGTAAAAGTTTATATGCCTTTAAATAAAGAAACCAAACCAAACCCAACCAAACCATTTTCATTTAAGGAACATGCATGCTTTTTAACTGCTTAACAGTAAGAAAAAGACAGGTAATTAGAAAGATGGCACATATATAAATTTGAATGTAACTGGTGATATCTAAAAATTTTTATTTTTGACTTTAAAGGTTTATATGCCTTTAGATAAAGAAACCAAACCGAACCGAACCCAACCAAACCATCTTCATATAAGGAACATGCACGCTTTTTAACTGATTAACAGTAAGAAAAAGACAGGTAATTTCGAAGGATGGCACATGTATAAATTTGAATGTAACTGGTGATATCTAAAATTTTTTATTTTTGACTCTAACAAGTTGGGCACATGAAGAGATTATTTGAATATCGACTTTCGAAATTTTTAGATGAGGTATTTTTGGTTTTATTCGTACTGCTTTCATTATTTTATCACAATTTTTTTCTTTTTCATCTTTATTTCAATTCACTGTTGGTTTTTTGGAGTAAGAAATTTCTTAATGATCAATTTCTAACCTTACTCCATCATATCATTGTGACCTTTTGATTTTTTCACTATCCTGCTGTTTGCTATGGTGGTTAGTCAGTTTATCAGTTTACCTAACCTTTCCATTCTCGGCAGTTTAATTTTTAAGTGGAGTATAGCTGGTTTTGAATTCATTTTTTCCTGTTGCCTCTACCAATTGCTATACCAATCTAAACAGAATAGGAGTCCACGTGCCATAGTGGTTTGGTTTGGTTTTATGGCATATCAACCATTGTAGGTGATTTAATGCCAAATCCAGTTTATGTATATGATTTGTAAAAATACCAACAAAGTTGAATAGTTCCAAGTATTGCTAACATCAGTATTTATTTACACACAGTTTACTGATCTAACAGTTCTATTTCAAACAATTCAATTTTGCTTTGATCAAAGTTAAATGGTTTCAAGTATTTCTATGTATTACTAACAATTCGATTAAACATCAGTCATTTATTTACACACTGTTAAATGATCAGACAGTTTTATTTCAAACAATTCAATTTTGCATTGGTCAAAGTTGAATGGTTTCAAGTATTTCTATGTATTACTAACAATTCAGTTAAACATCAGTCATTTATTTACACACAGTTAAATGATCAGACTTCTATTTCAAACAATTTAGCATCAGTCATTCATTTGCACTCAGTTTAAATGTCAAACAGTTCTATTTTTTAAATGGCAAAATATATTATTTGACCCAGAGATATGACCCAATCAGGTGCCACCACTTTGGAACAGAGTGAACCTGGGAGTAATGCCAATGAAGGGGTACTCTGCATTCCCCAAAGCTACAGCATTACTGGAGTCTCCTCACCAAACCAATCTAATCAGGATTCAAACTCAGGTGTACAGGTAGACTTACACCTGTTCTGTACATTCCATATAGGTGTACTGTTATATCGAAGAGTATTGTTCAAGTATTAGCCTTCACTTAGGTTTGGGGGTGTCCTTGTGGTGAAAGGTTTAAAGCAATGGGCTGCAGAATCGTAGTAAACGAGTTCAAACTCCATCACGCTATTACGTTCACTTTTGGACAAATGCCCTTGGGAAAGGCATGAACCTCTTTATCCTCCCAACTATGGGTTAAATAGTACCTCTATTGTTCTTCAAGAAGGATGGCTTTAGCATTAAATAACCAATAAAGGTTGATATGCCATTAAAGAAAGAAACTGAAACCATTGAAGTGTAATAATGAAAATAGGCGTCCATTCAAATGTACTGTTACATAATAAGCCGGCATTTGAGAGAACTGTTAGTGGTATCCTGTAAATGTATCATTACATGATAAGACTATGCACTTAAACCAAGTTAGGGGAGTCTCTGTGGTGTAGTGGCTAACGTGCTGGATAGCCACATCACAGTAAGCGAGTTCGAACTCCAATTGTGCGATTACATTCACGTTCGGACTAATACCCTTGGGAAAGGCACGAACCCTTTTATCCCCTCAGTAATGGGTTCAAACAGTATCACCGCTGTTCTTCTATGAACATAATCTTGGCATTAAATAAGCCACGAAGGTTGGTATGGCATTAAACAAAGAAACTAAACCAAAAACTTTTTTTTTACTCTGACGGAGTCCTATTGGCATTGTGGCTACCGTACTGCATTGCAAAACGAATTCCAACTTCGTTTACACTATAACGTTCACTTTCAGACAAATACCCTAGCGAAAGGCATGAACCCTCTTATCCTCCCAGCTATGGGCTAAATAATACCTCTACTGTTCTTTGATAAGGATAGCTTTGGCATTAAACAAAGGTTGATATGCTATTAAACAAAAAACAAAAAACAAAAACAAATCAAACCTTAAATGCAGTTCGTGTACTCTTAGAATAGGCCTATCTAACAATGGTGTACTTAAATTGAGGCCTATTCCGTACACATACCTGTGATTGAAAGCTTATTCTTGACAAGCGAATTTCAATAGAGGCCACGTTAGTATATCTGTAATTAGAGAACTATTTAGTACATTCGCCTATGACTGGATTGCCCAGTCGGTTGGGGCTGTAGAATACACCGACTGCACCTCTGCAGAGGGCTAAGATGCCCTCCAACGAGTGTTCTGTATATGACACTAAACAATCTGATGTTGAGGTTCTAGTGATGCTGGAGCTTTAGGGAATGCGGAGCACCCCTTCATTGCCATTGCTCCTGGGTCCACTCTGGCCCGGAATGATAGTACTTGATTGGGCACTATCAATGGGTTAAATAGAACTAACTGCATACTCATGCTAAACTGAATTGTTTGAAATAGAACTGTTTGACTAAACTGAATAGCTTGAAATAGAAATGTTTTAGGTCAATTAAACTGTACTTACATTTAAACTGTGTGCTTATGCTAAACGGAATTGTTTGAAATGGAAATGATTTTGACATTGAAACGGTACCCACACAAAACTGAATTGTTTGATATAGAACTGTTTTGACATTTAACTGTGAGTAAACAAAATCTGTTCTTATACTAAACTGAATTAGCTGAATTAGAACTGTTTGACTAAACTGAATAGCTTGAAATAGAAATGTTTTTGACAATTAAACTGTATACTCATGCTAAACTGAATTGTTTCAAATAGAACTGACTATTTGCATAAAAAATGGATTTGGCGTTAAATAACCTACAAAGGTTGATATGCCATAAAACCCAAACAACAAACAACAACAACTATAACTGGAATCCTATTCTGTACGAGTAAAATTAAATGAAGGTCTATTCCATAATTGATAGCTTATTCTGAACAGGTAAACTTAAATGGAAGTATGTTCTATTCTTAAATATAAGTTGGCGACCTTAGTCGAGAGTGACCCAAAGGCTCCCTTTTCAATAGCTACTACACCTAGGTGTAGGGGAGAGCGCTTACTCCTTCCCTGGATTACTCCACTTTACACTTACCTCATAATGCTGAGTGTTAAGTAAGGTAGCATCACGTACCATTTTTTGAGTCTTTGATATGACTCGACCTAGGATTGAACCCCGGACTCCCGGACCATTGGCGAACACTTTACTTAGCAGCCAATGGCCTGGTTTTAGAGCAATGCTGTTACTAAGTAACCATCCACTTTAGTATAACATTAAATGATATTTTATGCAGATAGACAAAAGTGGAGGCTTATTTGGTATGACTTAAAATGAGGCCTATTTGGTACTGGAAGAGTTAAATGATTGTCTATTCTGTTAAAGTAGACCAAAATAGTGCCCTATTCGGTTCATGCACATGTAATTAGTACCCTATTTTATACAGATAGACTTAAGTGGATGCCTATTCTGTATAAGTAGACTTAAAATGAGGCCCGTTTGGTACAGGTAGAGTTAAATGAAGGTCTATTCTGTTGAAGTAGACCTAAATAGTGGCCTCTTCAGTTCATGAACATGTAATTGGTGATAAATGAATGCCTCTTCTGTAAAAGTTGACTTAAATGGGAGCCTATTGTGTTAAGGTGGACCTAAACCGAGGCCTTTTCTGTACACCCACCTATATCTGGAGGCCCTACTGTGTACATAGGGACTTACATAGAGGCCTATTCTGTATAGTCTATTTAAGTGTGCGTACATTTTGTGGATTGTTTCAGTATTAGCCTCCATTTAAATGCTTCCATTAAACAAAATAAATATGAAAAATTGAAAGTAAATGAAAAATTGAAACATGAAAATTGAATTGTTAAAAGTACTTGATACAATTTTATAATCATTTGTGAAATAAGTAAAATCGGAAACAAAAATTAAAGAAAGTCACTACAATAAAAAATAATAAGGTAGGGGAATTAACGGACACACAAGTTGAAATAGCAGGTGTACTAGTAAGACTTTTTCATTCTTTTGCAGATAGCCCAGTCAGCTAGGACTATAGAAACACCGAGTGCATCTCATACAGAAAGGTAAGACTCTCTCCCACTTCAACAAATGTTCTGGATATGACACTAAACAATCTGATTGTGAGGTTCTAGTTATGGGGAATGTAGAGTACCCCTTCATTGTCATTCCTCCCAGGTCCACTCTGGCCTGGAGTAGTACCACCAAATAGGGTCCTATCTATGAGTCAAATAGAACTATTTCACTTTTTAACTGAGTGAAAACAAATGACTGATGCTAAATTGAATTGCTTGAAAAAGAACTGTTTGATCATTTAACTGAATGTGTGATGTTTAATTGAATAGTTTGTGATACTTGGAATCATCTAACTTTGCTGATTTAAGCAAAATTGAATAGTTAGAAATAGGACTGTTTGATCATTTAATTGTGAGTAAATAAATGAAAGATGTTAGTGATATATAGCAATACTTAGAACCATTTATTTTTGACTCATGCTAAATTGAATTGTTTGAAAAAGAACTGTTTGATCATTTAACAATGAGTCAACAAATGTTTGATGTTTAATTGAATTATGAGTAGACCTGGATATATTTAACTTTGTTCACTTATGTTTTCCAATATTTTATGTATAGTTGGCACTAAATACTACTACAATGGTTGATATGCCATAAAACCAAACCAAACCATTCTTTGGAAGAGTTTGGTCTACTATAGGAAAGTTGTTATGCGGAGAGGGCAAAAAGTCATGGATGAACATAATATAGGAGCTAAAAATATAAAACTATTATTATCTAAAGCTGTGACATCAGTAAAAGCATGGAGAATGATTAAGTACATCATTAAAATTGGCCCTGTCGACTGGGGCAGCAGAATATACCAACTGCATATCTGAAGAGGGGTAAGACTCCCCCAATGAGTGTCCAATCTGATGATGAGGTTCCAGTAATGCTGGAGCTTTGGGGAATGTGGAGTACCCCTTCATTGCCATCACTCCCAGGTCCACTCTGGCCTGGAGTGGTAGCACCTGATTGGGTCCTGTCTATGGCTCAACTAGAACTAAACTGTGTACTTATGCTAAACTGAACTGTTTGAAATAGATCTATATGTATAAGAATTGATTTGGCATTAAATAGTCTACAATGGTTGATATGCCACAAAACTAAACCAAACGAAACGAAACATCGTAAAAATATCAAAGTACTTATCATCGAATGAAAGTTTTATCAATGCAATGAGTAAATTGTTTGGAAAAATATAAAATATGAAATGCTTTCATATATTTTTAAAACAGCAATTGTAATACCACTACAAAAAAAAGTTGATACATTTAAAAGTTAATTACCGAGCAGTTTCATTCTTACCCGCCTTCAGAGATTACTCTGAGGGCACCCAGCCTTAGCTGGGATGCCAGGCATTCGTGCTGGGTGGAGTATCAATGACAAGCATAGATTCACATTGCACTTGACCTTCAGGTCTCGTAAATCTATGACCAGCAAGGTCACCTAGTATATATGCCTGGAGACTTAGCAAAGGCAAGCATAGTTCACATTACACCTTGTGATCTTTTGACTAGCATTGTCCAGGAGGGCATGAGTCTCGGCTCGTGCCCGACCTTCCCTTTTCCTAAACCTCCTCTATAAAAAAAGACCTTGTGTTAAATCCTGCCTGGCAGGAGATACAGATGAATAAGATTTTGTGTAATTTTTTTGAAAAATTGATTACTAGTTACACAATAGATTTTACCGAGGAAGATATAAATTATTATTGACATGTTTTTTGTCAATGGTAAAACAAGATTATCTGATATTTCTTAAGGGATAGATATTATAAATGAATATTCGATAGAAGGGGATATTACAGATATGATATGTTTGGATTTTAGCAAGGTATTTGATAAATCGTAGTCTAGACAAATGATAAAGAGGTATGGAGCTAGCGTGTCCCCTTGTAGTACTCCTGCTACAATGTCGAAGTATTCTGTGTCTCCATCTGGTGATCGTACTGCTATATGGATGCACGACATGGACTCTAACAAAACGGCTGGAGAAGAAGCTAGACGGCAATTACACAAGAATGCTGCGAGCAATCTTGAACAAGTCCTGGCGGCAACACTCCACAAGACACCAACTGTACGGCCACTTGCCTCCTATCACGAAAACTATTCAAGTTAGACGAACCAGACATGCAGGACACTGCTGGAGAAGCAGGGACGAACTCATAAGTGATGTACTCTTATGGACCCCCACACATGGCCGTGCAAAAGCAGGACGACCAGCACGAACATACATTCAGCAACTATGTGAGGATTCAGGATGTTGTCCAGAAGACCTGCCTGAGGCGATGAACGATAGGGAAAAGTGGCGAGAGAGGGTCAGGGATATCCGTGCTACCAGCACGACATGATGATGATGATGATGATGATGATTTGATAAATATTTCATTCGTGTTTACTAATGAAAATTAAAAACTTATGTATTTCTAAAAAAATAAAATAGTAAATATTCTAAGATTTTAGGACAGATTGAACAATGAAAGGGAAAATTGGTTACAATTATTCTGAAACACAGAATAGACTTTACCCAGTCGGCTGGGGTTGTAGAATACACCGACTGCTTCTCTGCAAATAGAACTAAGATGCATACTTACTGAATTACTTGAAACAGAAATGTTTTTGCATGCTAAACTGATTTGTTTGATATAGAACTGTTTTTGAGATTCAGTTTAGCATAAGTACACAGTTTCAATGTAAAAAAACAGTTCTATTTCAAGCAAACCAGTTTAGCACAGTTTAGTTCTATTTGACCCCTAGATAGGACCCTATCAGTTGTTACCACTCCAGCCCAGAGTGGACCTGGGAACGAGGGCAATTAAGGGGTACTCCATATTCCCTAAAGTTCCAGCATTACTGGAGCCACACCATCAGATTATTTAGAGTCATATCAGGACACTCGGTGGGGGTGTCTTGCCCTTTTGCAGAGAAGCAGTCAGTGTATTCAACAGCCCCAACCGACTGGGCAAGAATACAATGTAGGTGTTGACTTTGATGATAGATTTAAATTTTGACACCCATATTTTGTCAATTGTATCAAGGGTGAATAGAAATATTATTTCAAGGGAGGAAAATGTTGTTTTAAAGATGTATAAAACCTCATATAGAATATTGTACTCAGGCCTGGGTTCCTGCGTTTAGACATGGAAATTGGAGAATAATATTAAGATTGGAGGGCATAGAAAGAAGAATGAAAAAACGAATAAAAAGAGTAAAAGATTACAGTTACAAGGAGAGATTGGACTCATTGGCATAGTGGGTAGAGTGTTTGCTAATGGGCCGGGAAAGCAGGGTTCAATCCCAAATCGAGTCATACCAAAAACTCAAAAAAATGGTATTTGATTCTTCCTTGCTTAATAAAAAGTTGTCGACCTTAGTCAAGGGTGACGCAAAGGCTCCCTTTCCAATAGCTACTAAATCGAGGTGTAGGAGAGGCCGCTACTCCATTTCCTGGATTGTTCCACTTTACCCTTGATCCTAACCTTATAGTGCTGAGTGCTAAGCAAGGCAGAATTAAGTACCATTTTTTGAGTCTTTGGTATAACTCAACCTGGGATTGAGCCCTGATCTCCCGGACCATTGGCAAACACTCTATTCATTAGGCCAGTACGGATCACGGGTAAATTGAGCAATCCTATGTTGTTCAACGTTTAAATTCAGAGTTTTCTTTCTCCTAGATTAGCTGCCATACCAAAGTCAAAGAGTTCAGTCTACCCAACAATTTAGCCATAGCTAGAGGGAGAATCATTGGATTCATACTTTTCCCTAGGGTGGATGAATGTGGAATGTCCTGGATTTGAACCCAGTTCTCCGTGTCCATTTTCAACGACGATAACCATTCCATCACGGGAACCTACAAATATAATGTACAATAGTTGCTAGCATTTGATCTGACCATACTACATTTGCCAAAATACTAGAATTACTGTTCGGAAACCTACCATATAAGTTTGTATGGCCCCAAAGCTCGTTCCAAATCATTTGACTTCAGGTGATAGAATCTCTTAAGAACTGAGTCATCTTCAATTTCAAGATCTTCATCATTACTGCCACTGAGTTCTTCATCACGTCGGGGTCACCATTATGAAGAATAAGAAGGTTTTGTCATTTATTTCCTGGTGTAGGTGAATCCTTGGTTAATTGTTGGGATGTTCATGAGTTTCGTATCTGACTCCTTTTTCTTCTTCTTACAACCATTCACTCGTCATCTTCTTTGTCTGTGGAAGACTGCAAGGGAATTAAGGACGGAAGGAAGGAGACGAGGATACCTTTTAACTAGAACGTTATTTTCGGGTTTAACGACTATTCTGAGGTGTGGAGCGTTTTCCAGAAGCAGTAGAAATAGTCACGTCTACCAGACAGGGTGTGGAAATATATTTGTGATTTTCGGTGGGTAAGGAGTTGAAAGTGTATGGTTTGTCATGTTGGTGATTACAGTGAGGTATATTGAGGAGAGGCGGCTGCTAACAGAACACACAACCTGCCGCTAAACCATGGACAGGGCAAGCACGTGTGTTACCTTGCCTCAAGCCGAGAGAAAGGAAGTCCGTCCAATGCCAGGGGTGAACGTTTAGTAAGAGAGAATTTCTCCTTGGTGCTAGGAAGTCGATCTTTTAGGCATGCGCGGATTTCGCTTCTTGTTTGAGGGTTCCTGGAAAAAAATTTTGCTTTAGAATTTTTTAAATTTTTTTCTTAATTTCTTTTTTCGGATCAAATAGAACTATTTGATTATTAATTATACATGAAACCATTTAACAGTTTGCAAAAAATGACTGATGTTAAATTGAATTATTAGTTTTACATGGTAATAGTTGGAACCATTTAACTGTGTGTAAACGAACGAATAAGGTTGAATAGAACTATTTCTATTTGATAGCAATACTTGAAACCATATAATTGTGTGTAAACAAATGAGCTCTAGCTCGTAAAAAATGTTACCTTCAAACTATTCGTTTAAAATTCATATATATATATTTATGAACAGAATTTAGCATTAAATAACCTTCGTTCGATACTCTTTTAGACCTTGATCTAACTATGTATCTTTGGTAGCGTTTGTTAGCCTCGCGCTCCCGGTTTCTCCTAGCTAGATCTATTTCTAGGGGGTTCCCCCTCCACCACCTGCGTTAGCTTATCATCTAAAGACTTTGCTGTCTTTGCCCTATTTAAGGCGAGCTGTTAGCAATATTTGATGACAAAGTCAATTCTTTATATTTAAGGGATCCCCATCACTTTTTCCTGGTAACAGCTCCCACTAATGTCCTCTAAATTTGGTTTTCTAACCGGTCCCAGAGATCTCGTATCTCCAGTAAGGAAATATGGAACTTACAGTGGCCAGCCAGTCTAGGCCTATCACCTAAAAGCAAGCTGACCAAAACCAGTTTGTGATCAGAAAGCTCTCACCAGTGGAACATGGAGCAAAACACAAATCCTACATCTGTTCTTCCTAAGCTCTACTCAAATAGGATCGGCAATGGATTCAAGGCGAACTAACTAGCTTCATCCACATCTCCCACACGGGGTGATCCAGACGAAATCTGTCGACCAAGTCGTACTCGGTCATCAGGACGATCAGACTGCTTTCATACCTTCTCGACCCTCTAGCGCCTGATCCTATCTAATTTGGGTTCATGGATCACATTCCACTCACCCACGAGAACTATCCACCCCGAGCCAGTGAGAAACGGTCCCAATCACCGAAAGAAGGAACATCTCTCTGCAATGCAATTGAGTACATAAACCGCAACCAACTGGTACTTTAAACTTTTACGGCAACATTAGTCACAACCAGTCGGCCTCCGTTAGCTGCGAAGACAAAATAGTATCAGCTTCGAGGTTGCATTCAACAAGCTGAGAAACCCCAGCGCTGTAGCAGTTGCCAAAAGCTGAGAGAACGGCAGTCCATCACCTGCATCTCACAATCCTTCTAGCAAATGAAGTGAGTCTCAAGCACCGCAGCTACAGTCACATCGAGGTTTGAGTGTTTACTCATCACTCGTGCAACGAGGATTTGATCTCTCAGCTCCCTTACATTTAAAGTAGTAAGTTTTGGAGTCATCAATCATTTACCACCTAGTCAATACCCTAAACGGCCTCAAAGGATGCCGGTAGTATGTCCCAGGTATCTAGTTCAGAGTTTAGCTGTTGCTCGTCCGTCTATGGGGGTATCCTCGTTGTGTGATGCTTAAAGCGATGGACTGTGAAATCGTAGTAAGCGAATTCAAACCCAACCGCGCTATTACGTTCACTTTCAGACAAATACCCTTGGGAAAGGTATAAACCCGCTTATCTTCCCAGCTATGGGTTAAATAGTACCACTACTGTTCTTCTAAAAGGATGGCTTTAACATTAAATAACCTACAAAGGTTGTTGGTTCTTTTGAGTACTCGCCATGCCTTTAGGGTGCGCCCCTTCCCACTGAGCGGAAAAAGGTAGTCATCATGAGTGCATTCCTAAAATGAGATGGATTTTTGACATTTTGTCTCCAACAGTTGAGAGGCTTCGAAGGGGCAACAATGCCGTTCTCATTTGGCGGGAGAAGTCTGACCCGTCTCTGGTGGGTCCATTTTTATTTCTTTCTGTTTTTTAACACTGAGAAGAGAGATAAGGAGCTGTTGAAATTTTTTCCTCCCTGCTTCTTTCCTCCGCTCTGCTTGCAAACAGATAGCGAGAGTATTGGTTGACTACAGATGAGTTTTGGGAGGAAGAATATATGTAGGTTTCGGGGCTGGCTGGGATTTTAGGTATGTTGACAATGGTGGTGTGTGTGGTGGTTTTTGGTGTTACCAAAAACCACACACACCACCATTGTGGGACTGGACTGGGGTTCCGTCACACACCACCATTGTGGGACTGGACTGGGTTTCCGTCATTTTTAGGTTTTTAGCGTTTTCTTCCTCTGTCTTCTCTTAGAGGAGACAAAGGAAGTACTGTCCATTTTTTCCTGCTGGACCTAATTGGAGGAGTCAGTGGTGGCCTTGATGGAGTGCCTCTTTTGGCCTCTTTTTACCACTTTGGTCTACCCCTCCTCTTTTTTCGTGACTACCTTGTCAAAGGAGTCAAAGGTGAACTTGATGAAGGGAACCTTTTGCTTCTTTTTTTTTTACGGCCTCTCCATTATTTTTGGTTCTTTGATGGGGAGTCTGAAGCGGCCTTGGCAGAAGTAGTCATTGGGCTACGTCGGTCCATCCTTCCCCTTTTGCCAGTCCATTCGTCCTCCGACTGATCTGTTGATTCGTCTTGTTTTGGTCTGAATCGCTTGACACCTTTTTGGAGCAGGTCCGCACTATGTGCCCCTGCTGTTGGCAGATCCATCTGTGAAACGTTCTTCCCTCTACAGTCACCGTTAACTACTAGTTGTGGAAGGTCAAACTATCGAGAATTGTGGCGAACCCCTCTTTCCAGAGGCACAATAAGGAGTAGTCTCTATCCTGAGCCACGGAATTTCTGCGTAGTGGGATCACAACCTCAACGTCCTCATACGATGCAAGAACCACGTCCAGTATGTTTATGGGGAAATTGAAAATCGTTACTTTCATTCTTCTCGAACCCAAATAATCCGGTTCTGATAGAACTTGGTGATGATATCCTTTGTGGACAGCGTCACCGCGTCCTCCTCGTTAGGCAGCTGGATATCCCACGTAGTAGAGCTCCTCTGGCAGATGTACTTGAATGGAGATCCCGCTTGTCTGGAGAAACTCCTCAAAAGTTTCTCTCTTCAGACCGGCCAGTCTCTTGGTCTTAATCTCCGTGATGACGAACGACGGGATTCTGGGTTCCAAAGCCATTGAAATCGTGGATGCAGGATGGTAGTACCCTTGAAGTTTTGTTGCCACCAATCTAATCGAACCTGCCTCTATTCTGGTCTGTGGTTTCTATCTCGCTCTAGGCTGCGCATCAATGATTGGAGAGTTGTCGTCGTCGCTGGTCTAGCCGTCGATCTGATCGCTGGTTGGAGCCGGGCACCGGTCTGGGCTCTCCTCGAGCGCTGGTCTGAGCCTAGACATTGGTCTGGTCGCTAGTTTGGGTGCCGCTCTGATCTCTGGGTTAGGTTTGGATGCTGGTCTAGGTGCCACCCTAGTCTCAGATTCGAGCCTGGGCTGGTAAGGGTGCTTCTCTGGTCCCTGGTCCGGACCTGGGCACTTATCTGGGTGCCACTTTGGTCTCTAGCTTGTGTCTGCGCCAGAGACATCGACGGATAGAGCCACTCGGCCCCGATCAGACTGACCTAGCTTTCAGATTCCGCTAAGGCCTACGGGATTGCCTCGTTCCTGACTTGGACCACAGACTCTATGGACGTTGTTGACTGAGCCCTTTCCAACAAGCTTTCTTTTTGGGAACCCTCTCTTCTATCTTAGGACGCTGACAATACTTCTTTCACCACCAGTATACTAGAGTTAGTGGGTACTACGGTCTCTAGATCCAAACTGACTGCGACCTAACCTCCTCTAAGGTCCATTTTAAAACTTTTCAATGCCCAACAGAGGCCTTACAGCTCGTAGAAGGGACGGTAAAAAAAAAGAGTTTGAGGACCCAGAAAAAATCGTCGTCAAGAAATTGCCTAAGAGAAACTTAGAATCTTTAGTGTTTCTGGAAATGGTTAATTTCTCTAACACCATAAATTATTAGGCAACACAAATGAATAACGAAACTTCTTTTTAACAACACAACAAAGAAAGTTTTATTATAGTAGCAGGCGTAAAGGAGTGAGAGTGAGAAAGTGTCCCTTTGGTGTCGCTGGTCAGTATGTTGGTTCTTGGTTTGTAGGAAGCGTGTGCAAAGCTAGCAGCAGCGTTTTCTTCAGCGAAGGGTTCCAAGTGGAATCAGTGGCAGTCATGTGAGAGAGATCTGTTTCTGCTGCTGGTACATGGCTCTCTGACTTTGTCCGTTCTACAAAAAGGGACTCGAAAAATAGTTCTTGAGAAGAAGTAATTAATGCGCTCTGCCCGTTGGTTGGTCAGTGAGTGACCAACTCTCTTAGCGGAGGCTTTGATTCGCAAAAGGAAATAGATCTGTGGCTGCTAGAATTCCATGAGGAGGGATTAAGAAAATGAGAAATGAAAGATATCCAGCAAATGGGCAAAATTAAAGAGGACTTGTATAGTTTGCAAGTGCTTGTCAATATTAACACCGGAGAAAACGCCTTAAACTTGAACCAAATTAAGTCAAGTGGTGTCTGGGGTAGCTGAGCTTTCCATAAACCGAGCCATAAACCCAAGAATAAAGAAAAAAGGAACAGAAGCCTGCTCCCACGGTATTTATCCATCTCCCCACCAAGCTAGAGCGTGGCACAGAGCCTTTTTTGATGTGGGAGCCGGGCTTGAGCCGAAGCTTAAATGTACAGTGGATACAAAAATACCTTGATCCCTTCTACATAGACTTAAAATACTTAAGATTTGGGAAGGAATATTTCTCTTTAATTTCTTTTGTATAATAAAACTTGTTATTATACAACCAAGAGGAGGTTACAAATATTACTTGCTATGGGTAGCAGTTTGAAAATATCTCCGAAACGACTCGCAGAATTAATGTTCACTGAAATAGTTTCCTGTTCGTGGTGGAAAATTCCCTTCGCTGACAACATCGGTGACCGTGAAGCATTTATATCGGAGAATCCCGACTTGAGTTGGTAGCGGCTACCACTGAAATCTCTAACACCACGAACGAAGCACACAGCATCAAATTCGAGGCAAAAAATACTATTCACTTATTGTGTGGTTGAACTCAGGGTAATTTGTATACGCTTCAACCTAATCTTGCTAATTCTCTTGGCTCCGAGATAATGTCTTTTAAATTATTGCTTTAGAACGGTTATCTTTATTTTTTTCTGAGTTTTTCACTCCTCTTACATGAAAACGCACTTCGTTTCCGGAGGTAAGTAATCTTTCTCTTCGATAGAATCCCCTGTGGGGATTTAGGAATTAACAATAAAACTCCCAACCGGATGTTGACTCGTCGGCTGCCACATACAAAATGTATAAACGCGTCGCCACGCATAAGGCTCCACGCATCCATCCGGTTAAAAATTAAAAAAAAGAAAAATGATAAAAAGTAAAGTAGCCAATGGGAAGCGGTCGCGCCAAAATTAGAAGGATTTTGGAGTGGCGAATTTGGAGCCGGTGGAGAGAGATAAATACTCAGGTTTTCTGTGAACCGGGTCTTGTCAGGGAGTGTCCGTCGAACCAACAACATCATTTTGCTGTCTGGTGTTTTGGGCACCACGCTACGTCTTGGGACGTAGCGTTGGTTAGTCCATTCACCAAGTAAATAAAGGAAAGTAAGGAAGAAATGTTTTCGTCTCTTATCTGTTTCTATCTCTTCTTTTTGTAGATTTCTTTTGGGACTTTCTTTGGACAAGGCATTGCGCCGGCCAGTCAACGTGGGGTAAAATAATATAACCAAAATATGAAGTCAGATATCTTACGACAACACAGCATTGCCCTTAGCCCCTGACCTTCAAAAGCCATTTTAAACCCCACACCCCACACCTTGATGAACACAGAAACACTGCTGACCGCTGAAGATGTTTCAGCTTGCGGTCGAACCGGTTTCCTCCGCTGACCACGTTCCTGCCGACTTAAGTATCGGCTGACCGCACGACTATGTTTGTCTTGTCTCTCTGGCGATTATCTATCTACATACTGTCCTTATAAGGGCGAGCATAATAGAAAGTCTCTTCTTTACGACTACGAATCATTGTTCCAACCAGAAGATTTTTCTGTCCTACCCGACAACCTTGTTCCAGACCTCGAATCAACCAGCTGATCGACGACGACTGCCCGAATAACGATCTAGGCCTACCCGATACCGATCCTGATCAACCTCAACTGAACGACGAATCCAATATCATTTCCAGACTTGTTTGTTATTCGCACGTCGTTTTATTAAATAAAGCAGACATTCGTTGAACTCAACATCTTCGTGTTTGTCTCCTCATTGTCTTTGCTGTTGTCAAATTATTTCTTTTTTCAACAACTTTGTGAGGTCTACATCCTTATCGGATCCGCAACAACATAATTGATGCTGCCTTCCTGTGCTACTGTGTGGCGTGTCTTTGATAATTATATGGAATTTAGAACAATTCCTTAATCGGTTGCCCCCTCTAAGTCTCCAGAGTGAAAAATAACTGAAAATCTGAAACTCTGAAGTCTGTTACTAAACAGCCTGATTGGTAGGTAAGAGCGATGTAGGAATAGGGATTCCTCGGTCAGAATTCTGGTTGCCTGGTTAAATATACTTCTAGGTAGCAACACAAATATCAACAGCTCGTTTTCTAGGGGTTAAATAATTTCTTTCTTTTTTTGGGGGGGGAGGAGAGGATCAAGTTACTTATAGAATACACTTTTTTTAGCCTTAAAATAATCAACCCCCAAAACATACATAAGAACATTCCAGAAATTTCAGATTAAAATCGCATTAACATTAAAGTTACATTTTTATATTTTTCAACCAATCAGCTAAAAACAGAGAATAAGAACATTCTAGAAAATCCGGATCAGAAACTAATTAACAGAAAATTTTTAGGCTGTAAAACAAATAAGTAAATATACGAATCTGATTGGTCAAGAAATGTCTGCGCGCTTGAATTTTAGGACCCGCAATAAAACTATCTTTTGATCCACTTTAGTGACCCCAAAAAGTATAAATAACGAAGAATTTAATCAACCAGGTCATTCATTTTTCCACTATCAGAGGTCATGAACGGACTGCAGAGAGCCACACCATAAGACTCAAAGGGAAAAGGCATGCAGCCTTCTTTTACTAATGCGAAACGTTGTCGCCAAGATCACAAGAAAACGCACAGGCGGACTTAAGAAAACAAAGACCCATACTTACGGTCCATCACTTATATATATACCCACACACACACATACCCATGTATGTAAGTAAAGTCAAATTTTTATCTTCTTTACTTCGGCCAACTATGGACCCATTTATTTGATAGACTTTATTAGGATGTAAACACACACACACACACACACACACACACACACACACACACACACACACACACACACACACACACGGGCGAACAATCCTATTTTCATTCAACTGGCCACAACTGTATTTTCTACAGACACACATAACACGAACATTGTATTTTCTAATTTTTTTAACCTGTTTGTAATGATCATTAAATTGTTTGTTTCTTAATGTTCGTTGTTGTCATATTCCATTTGTTTACGTGCTTGTAAAATTTGTGTTGTATTTGTGGTGGAACTAAACGTGAAAGTAATACCCGTAAAACACGGACGGGAACTCACTCACACTCACTACAAATTGGAGAGTAACATATCCTCTAAACAATGACATGTACCCACTACATACTCGAAAAATTAATACACAAAGAACGAATTCTTTTTTTTTGAGAAAAAAGGCCCGACTCGGAAAGCTATTTTTCTTGGCCGTACAAGTCTTCATCATTTAAAAGGGATTAAGGTCATGTTGATTGATTTATGGAAGAACCAAGAAGATGCTTGATGGGAAAGGGGGAATGCCGACGGGACTGGATAATTTTGGACTCTGTCAATCGGACAGGGTCATTTCTTTAAGGTTCCCACATTTAACCAACCTTGTGTCATATCCTGTTACTGCAGAGTATAGGGAATGGAAATAAATCATCCTCATCAGAATAAAACTGCAATGATCTTATTGATTTAAAATCCGAAATTCTTAATAAGTAGATTTGAAAACTCTCGGACAAGTGATGGAACTCTTCTTCGTTAGAGATAGAAACGAACGCATCGAAAGCTACGATTAAACATGGCTGGCGAAGTCGGAAATTTAGACAACCAAATATTTAGAATTTTGGAAAATGAGATATCTGCCGAACAATGGATGAGGTGGAAACAGATGAAGAAACAGGTAGGCATTTTAAAGTTTATTTTTTTCCGAATTCGAGCTTGATCTTCCTTTTGTATGAAAAAGTTGCATAAAATTAGTCACAATTCGCGTAAACTTCTATAAGCTAATTTTTTTTTTTCAATGTATTTAGAAAAAAAATGTCTTTTTAAAAATATTATTTTCTTATTTAACAAAATCTGTATAATAATTAATTGTTCATTTTTAACTTTTAAACAGAGATGATGATAATCTCATTGAATTAACTCAAATTGTTTTTGTTTTTTTAAATGTTTACCGGCAACGATATTCGATCGTATATATGGCTTTATTGTCATTTTATATGTAGTAATAACAATTCCCTTAATACTTGGAGAAATAATCTGATCAATTTCTTTTTAAGAATAAGTATGAATAAATAAATAACCGAAAGAATTTTTTTGATAATGAAATTCAGCTCTAAAACAATTTGAGTATATACTTGGCTTTACGGGTAAGAAAACAGTTTTGTTTTGAAAATTAAAACTACTTAAAAAAGTAATGTTTTATTTCATTTATAATCGTTGACTTATACAATAATACGATGTTTTCGTGCATTTAAAATAAACTTGTTTTACTGTCCTTAAAAATTTATTTATCTTGTTAAAAAGTGTTTAGATATTTTGGTGAACTTAAACCTGAAAAGAATGAATTAATATTTATTTCACTGTACTTTCGTTGTTATTTTTCTAGACATAAGACTAATAAGAGATCTGTGATTTTTTTTTCAATAAATAAACTTCTGTATGCAATGTTTCCTGTTTTATTTATTCACGTTTTCACAAGATTTTATCCTTTAATTTAAATACAGTTTGAGAGCCATATATGTCCCTCAAACGTGTCACAGGAAACACCGAGAACCACATGTGAAACGGTTATTTTTTGATGGTTGCCGGAGGTCTCAAAAATAAATAAATAATAAATAGAATCAAGGTGTTATTCAAAATATCCTGCTGCAGTAATGTACACAACAACTATATAGGGTATTATTCTATACGTGCACCCGTTCAAATTTAGCGGTAAGGGGTGGAAATTTCTTGTAATTTTTTTTTTTTTTTGTGATTTGAACTAATTAGACAATTAGATCAAATTACAAAAAAAAAAAAAATTAAATACCTAGACGCGCCACAATTTTAATTTTTTTTAAGAAAAAACAAACAAACCAAAAAAATCGTACAAACAAATGATTATTTTACATTTCATAAGAGGTAGAGTTCATGTTTACATTTTAATTCAAAGTAGAATGATCACCCATTTCTGGAACAGTTAGTGTTGGATAAGGCAAGTAAGGTTGAGCTGGACTGCAAAATCTTAGTCTATTAGTTCGAACACCAGTTGAGCTGTTATGTTCACTTTAGGATTAATACCCTAGGGAAAAGTATGAACCTGCTTATCCTCCCAGCTATGGGTTTGAATAGTATTACTACTGCAATTTATTTGACATTCCACCATGTCAGAATATGGCATAAGGCTGTTTTATGGTGGGAGCAGTGTATGAATTGAGACTCATGCACAGCGAGTACAAAAATTCTCGACTCTTTTAGGGCACCTCAGGTACCAAAGTAATAAACTTAGTCCTGCAAGTAGGCAAAACCGGGGGTGGGGTCAGTCCCTGAGACCAAGGTGTCATAGTATGCAAACACAACTACCCGGCATGAATTCTCTGTACTACTGTTCTTGTACAAGGATGACTTTGGCATTAAATAAAATGAAACCAAACTAGACAGGTAGAATTGTACATTTTTTTAACTTTCAGGGTGAGGGAGTACCTTTTTTAATTTTTTTTGAAGAAGAAATTTCTAATGTGTCTTTTGCTTTTGTGGGTAAAGATTCTTTGAAAAGGAAAATGTGTTATTTTTTTCTTCTTTGTGGGTTAAATTTTTTCATTGCTATCTATTATACAAATCACTGAAAATTGGTTTTTTTGATCTTTGGGATCATAGGGCTGTATTGAAGTGCTTAAAACTTTCTCAGAAGACAACAGTAGATATGCGTTCATTTTGTTGTGAAGTTACCAATGTATGGTTTCATAACCAAGGATCCTATTGGTGGTGAAAGGGTTGAAGTTGAAACAGAAAATATTCATTGATCATTGTAAATACAATGGGTAGTCTTCTGAAACAATTATATTTGGTGTAATTGAAAGATTAACCATAGATTGGTGATTCCTTTAAATTCAACTTGTGAAAAAAGAAATGAAGCCACACTTCTTCCTCTTATAACAAAATATATTAAACCTGGTTCAGTCATCTATAGTGATGCTTGGCCAGCTTATAAAAGTATAAGTGAGTTAGATCATAAAAATTAATCACATGAAAGAATTTGCCTGTGAACAAATTCACACACAAAACAGAGGAATTTTAATGTGACCTTAAAAATATGTCACAATACCTGGTGAGATGTTTATCTCATTAATTGAGAGGGTCAATTTCACAGCAAAGAAGAGTCAAATTCATGGTTTGATAATGTACAGATGGAAGAGCTCCTGTCTGGCTATATATTTCTTCTGTAATATATTAATGTGACCTGCAGGGGTGAACACAGCAGATGTTGTCAACAGATGCATTGATAAGATCGGAGTGATTACTGGAATGTCACTATGCCCTGCAGGTGTTCTCGTATTGGCAGATGTGTTGACAGCTTCATCCAGCTGAGGATAATATCAACAAAGTGATTGCCAGAATGTCACCATGCTCTGCAGATGTTCTCATATCGGCGGATGTGTTGACAGCTTCATCCAGCCAAAGATAATGTCAACAAGGTGATTGTTGGAATATCACCTCGAACTATGGATGTGGTTAAACTCGGTAACTGGTGACAGATGTGTTCGCCTGTGGAGGTGGGCTTGGGCAAGTAGCCAATGGGAAACAAGCAACATATGGACATGAACTGTAACAAATGGAAAACAGGGAGGTGAGACGTGGGTGTGGCCATAACCGATGAAAAAGAGGAATTGTTGCAGGTCACGTGGGAGTTATAGACTATATAAGTTCCCGAGTTTTGGCCAAAGTCAGTTGTTCACTGGCTCTTTTGTCTCCTGACAACTACTTCGTGTGCACAAACTCTCTGTGATTGCTTTTCTGCTCCATTCATGTATCATTGTCAAGAATAAAAACATAATCTTATATTTTTATATATACATGTTCCTTGTTATTAATAAAGACACAGCTGAGTATATAACAATTCAAGGTTAGCCAATTTTTTGTCAGACCATCAGAGTCAGGTTGGTTTATTGAGTAGAAAAATTGAGAATTAGAAAAAAACAAAAACTTTCCACCAAAGCTCACCAAAAAAAATAAAATTTCAAAAAAAAGGACTCTCTCTTTGGTTTTGTGCATAAGACTAAGCATGTGATTCCATAATTTAAAATTTTATTTTCATGTTATTTTTTTGGACTGATTTCCTTTTTTTCACTTCTGTAGGATACACGACTGCATCTCTGTAGAGGGGTAAGGCTCCCCTAATGAGTATCCTGGATATGACACTAAACAATCTGATTGTGAGGCTCCAGTAATGCTGAATACCCCTTTACTGCCATCGCTTAGGCCTGGAGTGATAGCATGTGATAGGGTCCTATCTATGGGTCATATAGAACTGTTTTGACATTTAAACTGAGTAAAAACAAATGACTGATTGTTGTGGTCTGGTTAACGCACTAAACGCAAATAGTCCAGAGAACGAATGTACACCGAGAAGTAATCACTTCCGCCTTTTATATCCACAACTCAAAGATGGCCAAAATGGTGCTTCCGTTTCTTACTAAACAATATACTACATTCCTCCCCACTTTGCTTGCAACTGCACACACACATTTTTAATGACACCAAGAAACATCCATAGGTCCCTCCCCGGAACTACGGCAAGTACTCCCATTACTTGTGGGAAACGTCCGACTCTCGGACATATTCACATCATCAATAGCCTCTGGATATTCCTGAGCCGTAATTTCCCCAGTTAAGAGCATGGCACTGGGCCGTTCCTTTTTGTGTCTGGTTTCATGCTGATGTGCTGTCTTTTGGCTTTATTCTCAGCATTGTTCCTTCTTTCCTCTTCTTTGTGTTTCTGAAAATGTGTTCTCATCTGGGTTCTGGGATGTTTATCTTCCAAGCTGTCACCGATTGTTGAGGGGCTGTTCTTTCTGTAGGGTGCAGGAAGCTGTGTAACAGATGTTGAGTGCCTTGTAACTGTTTGTTCCCGACTCCTCAGAGGTTGCCTGGATTCTTCTGAGCCTCTCATGACAGGTTCTGTTGGAATATGATTGACATGTCTTTTCGATAATCGAACATCCTCTAACCGCACTCTAAACGTCAGTGGGCCAAGTTGCTCCTCTAAAATTCCGGCCAGCCATTTTGGCCTCCCTTGAAAATTCATCACACTAATAGTATCTCCAATATGATCCGTGATGATGGTAAATTCTCAACCATAGATATATTTATGGAATTTGGAAACTCCAAAAATGACTGCTAGTCCTTCATGTTCTATCTGGGCATAATTCTGTTCTGCCTTTGACAATGCCCTGGAGGCAAAATAAATTGGTTTTTCACTCCTGTCTTTCATTATATGCGATAACACTGCCCCCACGCCCACTGGAGATGCATCTACCGTCATGATAAGTTTAAGTTCAGTATTGTAATGAACTAAGACATTAGTTGACATTAGCAACCCCTTTGATTGCTTGAAGGCAAAGGCTTCGTCTGGTCTCCATTTCCAGGGAATTCCTTTCTGTAATAACCTGTACAATGGAACTAAAACCGTGCTGATATTGTTTAAATACTGGGGGTAGTAATTAACAAAAGCTAAAAAACTATGCAGTTCAGACATATTCTTTGGGGTGGGTGCTTTGCAAATTGCATTGACCTTATCTTGTGTTGGATGGATTTCTTCAGAATCAATCCTATGGCCAAGGTATGAAATTGACGACTTCCTGAATTCACATTTATCGCCTTTAAGGTGGAGACCAGCATCTTGTAATCTCGGCACGCAGGTTCCTATTATGCTCTTCCATAGTTCGTCCTGAGATTAGAATGTCATTGAGATAAGCAACTGTTCTTGGTAATCAGTTGATCAATAATTCTTTGAAATACTCCTGGCGAAGAAGCAATACCAAAATACAACTGAGTATACATAAAAAGACCCTTATGCGTGTTTATCGTCGTTAATTTTTGTGACTCTTCGTTCAAAGAAACTTGTAAATAAGCGTCACTCAAATCCAGCCGTGTAAAATAATGTCCACCTGAGACTTTAGAATTCAGATCGTCTATATTCGGAATAGGATATTTGTCTATTTGCAAAACAGGATTGACAGTCTGTTTGAAGTCCTCAAAAATCCAAAATTGACTATTTCTCTTTAAAATGGGGACAATAGGGGAAGCCTATTCTGAGAAATAGACTGGTTTGATAATGGAGGTAGCAACCATTCGCTCAAGTTCAGCTTCAACCTTCTCTCTAATTGTTAAGGGTACAGATCTAGCCTTCATAAAACGGGGTGTGCTATTTTGTTTAAAGTACAGTTTTGCTGTTGTGATTTTCAATGTACCTAAACCAGGTTTAAAAAGTTCTGCAAATTCCTGATTCAAATCGGTCCATTCAATTTGATTGCAGGTAGCAGAGATATTAATTAGCAACTTTTCCAGCCAATCTCTCCCAAGAAGATTTGGTCCAGATCTGGGTGCAACTAGCACTCTTAAATCATACATTTTGCCCTGGTATTTGACTTTCATGTTAGCAACTCCATTTGGTATTATGACCCCACCTGAATAGGTCCGTAACCTCAGTATTGTCTTCTTTTTAGAGAGTTTTGCATACGGTAGTTAAGTCAAACTGTGTTTTGCTTATCAGAGTCGAAGAACACCTGGTATCAATTTCCATTTCGCGCTGAACGCCATTTAATTCAAGTTTACGCATATATGGTTTATAGTTACTGTATCTTGTAGACAATAAGAGTATATCGTGTGTCTCTTGTATGTAATGCGACATGTTTCCCTTTTGTTTATTTTTACAATGTCTGGAAAAATGGCTTTTATTGTTGCATTTAAAACGTGTCTTTCCCCATGCTGGACACTGTGAGCATCTCTCATGCCATTTTCCACCGCACCCAAAACACATTTTTTTCTTTTGTAATTCAAATGTATTAGATTCCGCACACATTTTATTTACTTCATCCATCTCTTTTTCTTTTATATGCGCAACATTAGCCGTCGCTAATTCCATAGCTTTAGCCATTTTAACAGCTTCTTCTAGCGACTTGTCTTCAGACAATAGTTTTTGGTTATATTTTGAGTTATTTTGAGGGGAAAATAAATTAACTCTGTTATATAAGCTGCACATAGACTACTTTTCATTGTGTCAAAGTGTCATTTTGTCAGTGTTATCCCATGAAGAGATATACTTAAATATCTGCAGAAATGTGAGGGGTGTACTCACTTTTGTGATACACTGTATATGTGTAAAGAGTATTTGGCATTAAATAACCTACAATGGTTGATATGCCATAAAATGCAACCCAACCAAATCATATATATTTGATATATATTTATAAAGAGGATTTGGTACTAAATAACCTACAATGGTTGATATGTCATAAAATAAAATGCAACTAAACTAAATCATATATATTCAATATATATGTATTAAGAGGATTTGTCATTGAATAACTTTTAATGGTTGATATGCCATGAAACCAAACCTAGCCAAATCATATATTCAATATTATATGTAAAAATAAGTTTTAGCTTTAAATAACCAACAATGGTTGATATTCTGTAAAACCCAACCAAATCAAATTATATATATTCAATATATTTATATAAAGAGGATTTGGCATTAAATAACATACAAGGGTTGATATACCATAAAACCCAATCAAATCATATATACTTAATATATATGTATAAAGATGATTTGACATCAAAAAACCTATAACTTTCTCCTTCTACACTTTCTTGAAAGTAAAAAAAAAAAAAAAAAAGAATTGACCATCTGATTACTTGTCTTTTCCAACACTGTTCTGGAAATTGGTGATCATTCTACATTGAATTAAAATGTGAAAATGAACACCCTTATAAAATGTGAAATAATTTTTTTTTTCAAAAAATAAGAATTGTGATGAATTTGAGGATTGAATTAGTTCAAAACATCAAGAAAAGAAAAAATAGCTTAAATTTTTTTTCATGGTAAACTTGAATGGGTACATGTGCATAATTTTACCTTATATAAAAATCTCATTCTTAAAATTCACATCTAGGTAAGATTTAGTTTCAGTCATTATGCTCAATTTAAAAAAATAATTTTTTTACTGAAAATTTACATAGAAATAAACAGCGCCAAACATGTCTTCAGTTCCCTATGGTTCACCCACTTGTTATATTTCTTTAGTGTTTTTTCCTCTAACCATTAGTGTCCAGTCAGCTGTGGGAGGTGCTGTAAAATATACTTACTGTTTCTCTGCCGAGGGGGTAAGACCCCCCCCCATAACGAGTGTCCTAGATATGACACAAACCAATCTTGGCCCAGTCGGCAGTGTCCTGAATATGCATATTTACCAACCCCTCCGCTTCGGCAGGATATGACACAAGGTCAATTTTTAAGTGGAATTAAACATGTTTGAATTCAGAGTGTCCTGATATGACTCAAAATAATCTGATGGTGAGGTTCCAGTAATGCTGGCGCTTTGGGGACTGAAGAGTACCCCATCATTGCCATTGCTCCCAGGTCCACTCTAGCCCAGATTGGCTCAAATTGAACTAAACTGTGTACTTATGCGAAACTAAATTGTTAGTTAAATGTCAAAACTGTTCCTTTTCTGTGTGTGGCCAAAAACTATATTGATACTAAACTGAATTGTTTGAAATAGAACTGTTTGACCAACCTGAATAGCTTGAAATTGACATGTTTTTTGACAATTAAATTGTGTACTCATGCTAAACTGAATTGTTTGAAATGGAAGTGATTATTATTATTATGGATTTGGTGTTAAATAACCTACAAAGATTGATATGCCATGAAACCCAAACAACCAACCAATCCTCTTATCATTAAGATAATGATTTACAGCTATTGTTGATATAATTTGGGGGACTATTGAGTTTAAAAAAAAAAAAAAAAAAAGAAAGAAAATGGCTGAACTTAATCTTCCCTGAATGGTGAATGTAATTTCTATGTAATTATTTTGTATATTACAATAGATTTTTTTTCTATGGGTTATTGAAGACAAGTACCCCAAATAAAATTATCCCCTAGTATTCAACAATTTTTTTAGTGATTGGTATTAACTGATAGAAAAGCACTTCATTGTGTAATGGTTGGCTGGCTAGTACAGTTTAGCTGACCATTGTTAGTGAGTTTGATTCTCACTGGGTGCTCCTATGTTCTTGTCTTGTGACCCAACTGAACTAAGCTTAGTAAATAACCATCAACCTGAAGAAAGTAAACATAAATATATCAAAGTATTAGTTTGTTTTGTTTGTGTTTTTTAAGAACTGACTCCTGTTTAGTTTTGTAACTGAAAAAAAAATAGTCTCTAGTTTTTCAGAGAAATCTGTACATTTTTTATGTTTATTTTTTCTCTTCTCAATTAGATTAGTTTAAAGGATATCTTTTTAAAAATTAAAGTAAATTAGTTTCAATTACTGTAATATTGTTTCTTTTCTTTTCTACTTTCACATGAAAAATAAACACTTTTTCTTCTTTATGAAGAGAGTTTTAAGAATAATTTAAAAGGGAAGAAAAAAATCAAACAAAATATTAAAGAATCATTTATTCAATTAATTTTATTTATTTTTGATTTTGATTGGCCAAATTTTTCAGTTTAAAACTTTAAACATCTTTCACCCTGTTACACTCGGTAAGTTATTTATCTACTACCTGATTATAATTGGAAGACTATTCATCAAAACGTTTGTGTAAAAAAAAAAAAAAAAAATTGTTTATAAATTTTTTGTTTAGGAACATGTACATTATGCTAAAATAACTTCAAAATGGAATTTAAAACTGAATTTAAAGATACAAATATAGATCACATATAAATCACAACTCACAGTTTCATGTGCATGAGGTGATTGTGAAAACTTAAGTTGTAGTTCTTGGATATTGAGAACACTGCTATGACTGTAAATTATTTATATTGTAAATTTATACGAGGTGCATACGATAAGTTTCCAGACTTTTTGTATAGGCACTTTTATTGATAGTACACACATGAAACTCTAGTCCCCTTCGAAGTAATCTCCTCCGGCAGCAATGCACTTGTACTGTTCCAACAACTTCTGGAAGGCCCCATGGAAGTCCTGTGTGAGCATGTCAATGACCTTCGTCACAGCCTCTTTCATCTCCTCAGTTGTCTCATAATGACAGCCTCTGAGCTTAGGGAATAACCAAAAGTCACAGAGAGCAAGGTCTAGACTATAGGGAGAGTGAGGAACTGTCTTGATGTTCATCTTGGTCAAATAGTCTGTGACAAGGATGGAGTTGTGGACTGGTGCACTGTCCTGGTGGAAATGCCTCTGACCCGATTTGAAGAGTGCTGGCCTCTTCTGACGGAATCTCTTCCTGAACTCCCTTAAAATCTCAACATAGTAACACTAACCCTAACCCTTTGGCCAATCAACTCTGGTGTATTGACTTTCTTATTCCTCCCACACCTTTCCTCATCCCTCACAGACTACCTGCCTCCCTTGAATCTCTGATGCCTCTCAAAAACTGATGCTCGATTCATGCAAGATGGTCGAAAAGCAGTCTGAAGCATTCCATACATTTCTGTGGCATTTTTTTCCAAGTTTAAAACAGAATTTTATTGCATATCGTTCTTGTAAAGTGTTGTCACGTCCAGATTGCATTTTTGAAATTCACCAGCTGTGGCAATCAGGCTTTAGTAGGGTGTATTCCAATTGCTGCTGGAGGTGTTCATTTGAACCTGAAATCATAAAAATTGCCAGTCATCTCTTAAGATGTATAGCAATAAGATACTGAATTTTCAAGAGTCTACAACAATTTTAAATGCCCGTACGAAAAAAGTCTGGAAACTTATTGTATGCACCTCGTATTTTTCTATATTTATACACAAAGTGCGATGAGTGAATTGTCTGAATTACACAAAACTGAAAATAGCACTAACATCTTACTTTATCCGATATATTTATAAAAATTACCTGAAAATATCTTGAAATATTACAGATTAGATTTATTCAAAGAAATCGCCATTGGCTTCAATCATGGCCTCTGGACAACTTTGGAATTTCCTGAAAGCCTTTCTGATGGTCTTAATTTTTTGATGGGTAAATTCTGCATGCCGCTTGCCCCAGTTAGCAGTGGCTGCAAAATACACTGACTGCATCTCTGCACAGGGGGTAAGACCACCCCAATGAGTGTCCTGGATATGGCTCCAAACAATCTAATGGTGAGGTTCTAGTCTTGGAGCTTTGGGGAACATGGAGTACCGCTTCATTGCCATCGCTACCTGGTTCACTCTGGTAGCACCTGATAGGGTCTTATCTATGGGTCAAATAGAACTGTTTGACATTTAAACTGTGTGCAAACAAATAACTGATGCTAAATTGGATTGTTAGAAATAGAACTGTTTGACCATTTAACTGTGTGGAAACAATTAAATGATGTTTAATTGAATTGTGAGTGATACATAAGAATACTTGAAATCATTTAACTTTGTTGACATGCTAAACTGAATTGATTGAAATAGAACAGTTTTTAAATTTAACTGTGTGTAAACAAAAAACGGTATACTTATGTTAAACTGAATTGTTTGAAATGGAACTGTTTGATCATTTAACTGTCTGTAAACAAATGACTGATGTTTAATTGAATTGTTAGTGATACGTAGCAATACTTGGAACCATTTAACTTTGGTTTGATTTAATGGCATATCAATCTTCGTTGGTTATTTAATGCCAAAGCCATCCTACTAGAAGAACAGTAGTAGTACTATTTAACCCATTGCTGGGAGGATAAGAGGGTATTTGTCCAAAAGTGAACGTAATAATGTGACTGGAGTTTGAACTCGCTTACTATGATTTTGCAGTCCATCACTTTAATCATTACACCATGAGGACCTCCTCCCCATTTAACTTTGTTAACATGCTTAACTGAATTGATTGAAAAAGAACTGTTGATTTTTAAACTGTACTTATGCTAAACTGAATTGTTTGAAACAGAACTGTTTTTACATTTAAGTGTGTATTTGTATTTGGTAGAAACAAATGAAAGCATTTAACTGTGTGAAAAAAATGAGCTCAGGCTCTCTTGAAAATATTAATCATATATTTAATATATATGTATAATTGGATTTGGCATTAAACAACCTACAATATGCCATAAGTCCAAACCAAACCAAACGCTGCTGTTATCATTGCCTTCAGTTCACTTTTGATGTTGCACAGAGTTTTGTTACTCTCTCAGTCAACCATGGCTCATGCATAATAAATAAATTGTGTGGCATGGTACAGAGTCCTGTTATTAGGTGTAGGGTCTTCCAGCAACACCCTCTTAATCCAGGAGAGCCCTACCTTCTCTAGGCATTTGATGTAGGTTTCTGTGTTGAGTTTGAGGCTATGTGGGGGAGGTAAATGAAAGCATAATGTCACCATTGTTAGAGACAACCCAATATATATGTGGCATATTTGAAAATGATCAAGACAAAGAAAAAAGAGAAATGTAATTGATTTTCTTCAAAATATGCATTTGGTACTTTTATTTCAGTAAGCTTTCCATTAGTAGAAATATATCTGAAACTTCTCTTTTAACATGGTATGAAGTTATTTATTTATTTTTTTCATGTTCTCCACCTCTTCAAATCTTCCCATTGAGATAAATTTTTAGTTTAAGAAATATGAAAAAGCCGTTTGGAGTTATGTCTGGCAAGCAAAATACAAATGATTATCATTAAATTGGAATAGTTACTTGAGATCATATAAAGTAAAAGTAAAGTTAGCAACCGTAGTCGAGGGTGACCCAAAGGCTCCCTTTTCGATAGCTACTACACCGAGGTGTAGGGGAGGGCGCTACTCCTTTCTCTGGATTGCTCCACTTTACCCTTGATCTGTACCTTTTAATGCTGAGTGTTAAGCAAGGAGGCATCAAGTACCATTTTTTTGAGTCTTTGGTATGACTTGACCTGGGATTGAACCCAGGTCTCTTGGGCCATTGGCGAACACTCTAACCATCATGCTAATGTCCAGTATTGAGATCATATAATTGTGTATAAATTATTTGTATTAGACGGTAATACTTGAAATCATATAACTGTGCAAATTATTTGTATTAGATTAATACTTGAGAATTAATTTTTATTTATTGCGGACTTATTTTTTTTTTGTCCTCATCTTGGTAGTTTTTGTGTTGTTTCTTCTTTCACTACGTTTCGGCCAAATTTCACCGCTGGCCTTCTTCAGGTGATTTACTGCGACCTCGGATAGGAATGCTGAGTCTTGTAACCATATCCCCAGTAATTACTGCCTTCCATAGTTGTTGTCTATCGCACCATGTTTTTGACCAAGTAAACCTCTGGCTGGCTTGGATAGAGGCATTGAGTCTCTATGGTTCCAGGTGAGCATTGTCAGAAGATAGCGGTTTCAAATCCTACCCAAGCCGGCCAGAGGTTTACTTGGTCAAAAACATGGTGCGATAGACAACAACTATGGAAGGCAGTAATTACTGGGGATACGGTTACAAGACTCAGCATTCCTATCTGAGGTCGCGGTAAATCACCTGAAGAAGGCCAGAGGTGAAATTTGGCCGAAATGTAGTGAAAGAAGAAACAACACAAAAACTACCAAGATGAGGACAAAAAAAAAAAAAAAAAATTAATTCTCAGATTAAGAAGCCTCATCTCAAAAAATTTCCAATTAAAGACAAGTATAGATTAATACTTATGATTATAATCGAACATTTATAATGAATTTAAATTTTGACTTAGAATAATCCATAAGGGGTTGAAATACCACTATGCAAATAAACTAAACCAATTGATTCACTGCATGTTTTTTTTTTCTTTATCAAAACTGATATGATAAAAAAAACAAACTTGTATATACAGTATCACATAAATACTTTATTTTCATGAAATGTTGATTTTCATCTTATCTAAAGATATCAGGATTGCATTATTTCTAGTGAAATGGATATAAGTAGGAATTATTTATTACCCAATTCTACAGCATTGAATCTTTGGAAAAAACAAAGTTAAAAATGTATCTTTAGGACTTCTATATATTTTTGGTTATAGAATTTCGGTGTTGTAGAGTTTGGTAATGAATAATACCTAATTATGTCTATTTGGCATAATGGTCAGAGTGTTCACCAATGGTCTGGGGGAAACCTGTGTTCAATCCCAGGTCTAGTCATACCAAAGACTAAAAAAATCATACTTGATGCTTCCTTGCTTAACACTTACTATTATAAGGTACAGATCAAGCATAAGTGGAACAATCCCAGGAAAGAAATAGTGCCCTTGACTACAGTTGGCCAATTTACTTTACTTTTATATCTGTTTTATTTTTTAATTAGATAGGAATACTTGATTCAGTATAGTTGTGTGCAAACCAATGATTATTATAATTAAATAGTAATTCTGTATAAATCATTAGTATTTTATAGGAATACTTGAAACTATATAACTGTGTGCAAATTATTTGTAGTTGACTAACAGTTTTGAATATAATTAAACATTTACAAATGATTCAAGTTTCAGCATTAAATAACCCTTAGGGGTTGATATGTTTTTGAATGAACCAAATCAATCAACTCACTTTTTTTTTTCTATTAAAACTGCTAACAAATTTTGACGTTGCCCTTTGAATATAATCTATTTATATGAATTAGATGATTTGGTGTTTCAGGCTGGGGATCTATTGGTCAGCTCCGATGAAGAAGAAGAAGAAATGTCTTCTTGTCTGCCTTCGACAAGTGGCGCATCAAAGCCACCTGAAACGACTGCTCCACCAAAGGCCCCTGAAGAACCCACCTCGGCCACAAAGACACAGGAAGGTGCTATTGAAACAATGGGAGTGAAGCTCTCTGGTTTCAATACTGATTTAACTCTGAAATTTCTGAATGGTAAGTTCTTAAGGTGAATCTAATTATTAAAGTGAGTCAAAAGTTTTGCAATATTTAGGTAATGTGAGGCACAACTCTGCAGATGGTTTTGGTGACGTTATGAAGGTAAGTAACCACATTGGATTGTGAGATGCTAAACTTGCTGGATTTGCCTCTATAGCATGGAACACTGCCTTGGAATCTCTGCTTTTAAGCCTACCTGGTCTTGTCTGATCATTGACGTTCTTGCAACCCGAGCAAAATTTCTTGATCCATCTGGTTACTGTATTATAATCAACTGTGCCTTTATTCTTTCACATAACAAATGTTTTTGGTTGTTTCCACAGCATTATGGCCTAGTTTGAACTTGTAAAGCTGTTGTATAGTAACTCATACCACTTGACTTCCGGTATTGCGGAGGTATAAAAGATATTGTGTTTCTTAAGCATGAGGGTTCTGCAAGATCTTGGTCAGTAGTAAGACCAACTTTGGACCTAACACCCACATCGCAAGACTTATAATATTTGTTGGACTGTACCACTTCAGTTGATAAATAATTAACTTTTTATTTCACTGTATCTCTTCCTTACCACGATACTATAAAAGCATAAGTTCCCAAATTAGACTACCTTGCATGTTCACCTGTGTGGCTTTCAAATCACTGTGCATGTCCAACCTGATTATTATAATTTTTGAAGATTGATAACTTTGCTGGGCCATTGGCCTAATGACTAGAGTGTTCTCCAATGCTCCAGGAGACCACGGTTCAATCCCAGGTTGAGTGATACCAAAGATTAAAAAAATGGTATTTGATGCTGCCTTGCTTATCATTCAGCATTATAAGGTCAGATCAAGAGTAAAGTGGGGCAGTTTAAAGAATGGAGTAGCGCCCTCCTCTACACCTCAGTGTAGTAGCTATTGAAAAGGAAGCCTTCGGGTCACCCTTGACTATGGTCGCCAACTTTACTTTTACTTATGTAGAAGTTCCCTATTTATTTTAAATAAAGTATAAATTTTATGAAGAGGATGTGACTTGATATTAAGTTTAATGCCCATGAAAGTTGTCCTCTAAGTGAGCTTATATTAAAAATATATGTATTTATCCAACCCATCAGTCATGGGCAGGATGTAGCACAAGGTCAATTTTGAAGCTGACTAAAGCTGGTTTGAATTCAAAGCTTGATGATCCTTTCCAATGTTTCAGTTGACAGGTTTTTGTTGGAACCATGCTTTATCTCAATTAGATATACCTGATTTAAGGTCTGCCAGAACTGGCTTTTAATTCTAGACTGATTTATCTAAACTTCTAATGGTATTTGTTTCAGAATGCAAATTAAAAGATTATTCCATAATATTTTCCTCAATATTGGCTTATTTGATTATGTTTTACTCTGCATGGCTTTATTGCCCAGTTGGCTTGGACTGTAGAATACACTAACCTCTTCTTTGCTGAGGGTTAAGACCCCAACAATGAATGTCCTAGATATAACATTAAACAATCTGATGGTGAGGTTCCAGTAATGCTGGAGCTTTGGGGAATACGGAGCGCCCCTTCACTGCCATTGCTTCCAGGTCCACTCTGGTCCTGGAATGGTAGCATCTAATAGGGTCCTATCTATGGGTCAAATAGGACTAGTCTGTGTGCTAATGCTAAACTAAATTGTTTGAAATAGAACTGTTTTGACATTTAAACTGCATACTTTTACTAAACTGAACTGGTTTTACATTTAACTGTGAGTGAATAAATGACTGATGTTTAATTGAATTGTTTGTGATACATAGCAATACTTGAAAACCTTTAACTTCGTTAACTAAACTGAATAGTTTGAAATAGAACTGTTTTTGACCTTTAAGCTGCATACTTATGCTAAACTGAATTGTTTAAAATAGAACTGTTTATAAAAATGGATTTTGAATTAAATAATCTCTAGTGGTTGATATGCCATAAAACAAAACCCAACTGACTTGATTTGGCATTAAATGACCTGAAAAGGTTTGATATGCTATAAAACTAAACGACCAACAAACCTTCATGGCTTTCAAATCACGCATGGAATGAAATGATGCTCATTGTGTCAGCATGTCAACTATCATGATATTACCAAGCACACCAGGTACCAACTATAGCTTGAACTGCTTCTGTTACATGATATATGAGCTGCAAACTCGAACTACTAAAATAGTGCAAAACTTTTGACTCGCTTTAGACAATCTGTAAACTTGTTTCTATGGTAGTCCTTGATACTGATGCTTCTATTTAAGAAGTTAAGGATTCTTTTTAACATTTCAAAGTTATTTCCATTAAATCAAGAATTTGGATGATTGAAAAAAAATTCAAAACATTCAGTGGGAAAATAATATCCACAGGATTATTCAGTTGCAAATTGGATTGGAACTTGCTTTATTCTTTAAGGACATTTTAAATGTATTGCTTTAATAGAAATCTGATGATGTGCTGTTTCTGTTTGGTTACATATGTCAATCACATGAAGTACATATCATGGGAGATGTGAATGTGATACTCTTTGGAGGAGAGGTGATACCACTTATATCATTTACTGTTAGGAGTGTAAATCTTTGTCTGATTTGAAAAGACTCATAATGGTGCACAAAGACTTCCAAATTGCCCAGTTGGCTGGGGCTGTAGAATACACCAACTGCTTCTCTGCAGAAGGTTAAGATCCCCCCCAAATGAGTATCCTGGATATGTCAGTAAACAATCTGATGGTGAGGTTCCAGTAATACTGGAGCTTTTGGAATTCAGAGTACCCCTTTATTGTCATTGCTCCCAGGTCCACTCTGGTAGTACCTGATAAGGGTCCAATCTATGGGTTAAATAGAATTAAACCGTGGTTTCCTGAGTTTACTGTTTTTTGTATTTAAATTGTGTATTTATGCTAAACTAAATTGTTTAAAATAGAACTGTTTTGACATTCAAACCAAGTACTTATGTTAAACTAATTTTGCTCGAAATAGAACTGTTTTAACTGTTTCTAAACTGTGTACTTATGCTAAACTGAATTATCTGACAAAAAACTGTTTTGACATTAATTGTGTATTGCCCAGTAAATGTTATGTGCAGCCAAAGGGTTAAATTAATTTTGATTCTATTGTGTTCCACATCTTAGTGTTTTAATTTTTTTTTTTTCATTTGTTTTTGTTTAGGGCAAATCTCATTTAATGAATTCAGTGCCGAGATGGACAGTCTCCATCAGGTAGAAACAACCAGAGAAGCGGGCATGGAGACAGATGGGGAAGATCTGGAGCCTGGGGCCACAGAGCAAGAGGATGAAGAGGAGGAAGAGGAGATGGGTGAAAATGCAATGGAAGTGGACAGTAAGGATGAAGAGTGGAGTCCAGCCCCACGTAAGAATCATTGAGTACAAAGTGAAATTTTATTTTGGCATAAAATTTTCAATTAAAACCTTTTTCTTTTTTTTTTTTTTTTTCTAAGACCACTTTGATCTGATCTTTGCATGATTGAAAAAGAAAGGTTTTTGATCTTGATAAGTTTCTAAAATTTTCAGAAAGAACTACTCTGTAGATATAATGTGTTTTTTAAATAGATTTTTTTTTAGAATATAGGATTACCTTCCCTTATGTGGAAAGTCTCTGTGGCGTAGTGGTTAATTACTCGACTATGACATCATAGTCATCTAGTTTGAATGTCAGTCACACTAATATGTTTGCTTTTGGACTAATTACCTTGGGAAAGGAAAGATCACCCTTATCTTCCCAGCTATTGGTTAAATTTTGATTCTATACTGTTCTTTTTTTTATCATTAAGGGTTTTCGGACTATTGTCTTTATCTTTATGGTTATTTCCAAAACGTTTGGGCCAATATGTCCCCCGGCCTTCTTCAGGTGTTTGTTGAAATCGGGAACCTTTACAGAACTTCGAACTACACCCTTTATTGAATCCACAGGGATTGCCTGTTCTGATTCCGTTAGCCATAACTGGGTACAAGCGCTAAGTATTCCTTATTGTTACTCGGCTGCAGTCAGGATTAAACCTGCAACCTCCAGATGATTGTCTCCTTAGAAACTTAGGGAACCAACGCCTATAACTGTTACGCTATGTGTCCTGCTATACTGTTCATTTATAAGGGATGTATTTGACATTAAATAACCCACTAAGATTGATGTCCCTTTAAGCAAAGAAACCAAACCAAACCTGCCCTAAATGCACACACACACGCTAGGTGGGTGTTAAGGTTCCCATGACCATTGGCAACAAGTCTTATTTAAATAGTCTAGGTTATGAATCATTTTCTCTCTTATCTTGACACTGCAGAACATAAGACAAGCTCACTCATGCTTTGCACGTCTGTGCCACACACTTGCTTGCATTTCAGTCTCACAGTGGAACAAAAATATCCTGACTAAATTATGCTACAAACGACTTGGTGATTTACAGAATTAACAATTCATATTAACAGACATTTTTATTGGTCACCTTGTTGGCGGGGCTTAGAATAGGCTGACTGTATCCTTTGCAAATGGATACCCTCCATTCCATTAAAAGAAAATACCCTGAGTATCATATTAAACTGCCTCTGTTGGTGTGGTTCCAGTTTAGGGGTGTGTGCAATTACTCCTTCATAGCCATTACTCCCAGATTCCCTCTGACCTGGAGTGGTAATACCTGTTACTCTCATGTATGGGTCACGTGATACATTTAATTGTTGATAAAAAAAATTACTACTTTGACCTAACTCTGTATGTTTGGGTGGAGGTGATTTAAAAAAAAAAATTATTTTTTTGTTTTGTTTGATTTAAAAAAAAATTTTTTTTTTATACTTGCAGGTAAAAGAAAGCGGAAACACATGAAAAAGGTGAGGAATTTTTGCTGATTAATGAAAATTAGCAGTACTTACCCATATTAAAAATGGGTTGTAAGATGGTCATTATTAAAAATAGAATGTAGAGTTATTTTTATTAAAGATTAGGTAATTGTTCTGATTGGCCTCTAGAGGGTAGAGTGTTTGCCAATGGTCTGGGAGACAGGGGTTCAATCCCAGGTCATACCAAAGATTTTAAAAATGGTACTTGGTACCTCCTTACTTAGCACTCAGCCATATAAGGTGTGTATCAAGGGTAAAGTGGTGCAATCCTGGGAAAAAAGTAGCGCCTTCCCCTACATCTCGGTGTAGTAGCTATTGAAAAGAGAGCTTTCTGGTCGCCCTCGACTATGGTCGCCAACTTTTTTTTAATTCTGATTGAAAGAATGTTTTTGTTTTTATCAGTTATTTACTATGAGTTACTATCTTGTTTATATCAAATGTGCCTCTGGCATAGTGGTTAATGTGCTGGACTGCAACATTGTAGTGAGTGAGTTCAAACTCTAGTGGCACTTTGCCCAATTGGCTGGCGCTGTAGAATACTCCAACTGATTCTCTGAAGAGGAATAAGACCACCCCAACGTGTGTTCTGGATATGACACTAAACAATCTGATGATGAAGTTCTAGTAATGCTGGAGCTTTGGGGAAAGCGGAGTACTCCGTCATTGCTATTGCTGCTGGGTTCACTCTGACCTGGAGTGGTAGCACCTGATAGGGTCCTATCTCTGGGTCAAATAGAACTAAACTATGTACTTATGCTAAACTGAATTGCTTGAAATAGAAGTTTTTGGTCATTGAAACTGTGTACCATGCTAAACTGAATTGTTTGAAATAGAACTGTTTTGACATTTAACTATATGTAAACAGAAACTATACTTATGCTAAACTGAATTGTTTGAAATAGAACTGGTTGATGTACCATAAAACCGAACCAAACCGGTTTGCACTATTGTGTCCACTTTTGTGTTGTATAGCCATGACCACTATACATACACATATACATGCAGAAACATATTCAACACAATAAGGACGAGCGAAGACACTTCTTTAGAAAAATATACCTCTCACTTTTCCCAAAGGGGGTGTCCTCGTGGTGTAATGGTTAAAGCGATGAACTGCGGAATCGTAGTACGCGAGTTCGTACTCCAGTCGCACTATTACGTTCACTTTCGGGCAAATACCCTTGGGAAAGGTATGAACCCCCTTATTCTCCCTCCAGCTATGGGTAAATAGTAGGACGGACTAGGTTCTTCAGCCTTGGTGAGGCAACTAGTCTAGGAGAAGGAAAACTCTGAATTCAAACCTGTTAAACTCTGCTTAAAAATTGACCTTGTGTCATATCCTGCCCGAGCGGAGGGGTTGGTAAATAGTACCTCTCACTTTATTTGAAAGGGTTCGAAAGGGTTACTATAGGTTTTACTGTGTGAGAGGTGAGTTGGAGACTGAACAGAACTGCAACATATTGACCCTCACTCTTATGGCCATAACAGCGTTTCTTTCCTGTTCTTCTGGGCTGCTCAACCAGGGGCCTGGGGGCCCCACCTCTCTGGGACATGGTCCTCATTCCAGCATCTTCTCTCCAACTGGTCTGAACTCCAACTGCTCAATCAGGGGTCCTGAGGGCCCTCTCTGCTGGGTGCTGGTTCTCTCTACAGCATCTTATCTCCAACTAACTCGAGCTTCCTGTGCACCGAGTTATATTATTGTTTTACACCCACTCAATTCAACCTGTCGACAGTCAAGGTTATCCCCTTGATATCTTTGACCTGATGCACCTGTTAATTACACAGGTGCATTTCCTATTTTGACTGCTCGGCCGGGGTCAATATGCAACATTTGGACTAATATCCTTTGGAAAGGTATGAACCCCCTTTGTAAAATAATTATGGATTTTAATTAATCATTTTATTATTTAGTTCTTTTTTAGTTAAACTTTGAATTTAGAGTTGAGTTGCAGAATTTGATTTGTATTCTAGGTCAAGGCTGAATAGGTATTTGTTTATAATATTAAGCGTTTTTTTTGGGAATTTGAATGTTATGGAAAATATTTGAGTATTAATCGTTCTTGGGAATCAGCTAATATTTAATGTTCATAGTTCAACAATTGTGTGGTGATAGTTGTGACTTAGCAGATGTGTCACTTTAGGATTATCTAATTAATAATTTTAGGGATGTGTATATAAGAATGGATTCTAGGAGACTCATGGGCAGGCATATGAGTGGTGGTGGGTGAGGGGCTTGATGAAGAAGACACGTGGTGGAAACACGGAAGAATAATCATACACGTACTAAAGCAGCCAGTGAACAGAAATCTCTCTCTTACCATACAACTATTTGCTTCTCTCTTTGTTGACACAAGTGTCTTCTCTATCCCTGGTTTTGGCTGACTTCTATAAAACGGTCCAACAACAAATAAATTTTGTATCTGTCAAACCAATGGAAGTGTTTTGTGTTTGACTTCTTTTTGTCACTGTCAGGCTGTTAGTTTAAGGGGAATCATTACTACCTCTTAAAGATGGCTTTGGCTTTAAATAATTCACAAATGTTGATATGCCATTAAACAAAGAAACCAAAGAAAACATGGTGTATAGAAGGTGACTTTGAGTTTGTTCAGAGATTTCAGATACTGTCAAAAACCCCCACAAAAGTTAATATAAAGGTTTCGTTTTTTGAGTTTTAATATTTGGAGGAATATTAATCTAAATTTTAAAAAATTGGTTTCCAAATTTATTTTTTTTCAGATTACTGGTGATTATTTTGATTAAATTATTTCACCTGACTGTAACTGAGAGGGTCTATCTGCTCTCATAATGATTACCAAGAAAGAGGGTAAGCATTGTGTAATGGATACCCTTTTATAGTAAGGAGGACAGTATGATATAGAGGGTGAGAAACTGATATCAACTGAAAACCAGTCTGAGCTAGATCAAGTATATGTTGTAGATGTATATTATATCCACTGTACCAGGTTTGGAAGGTTTTGGTGAGGGGTTATTAGATACAAACAGTACTGTTTTCCTTTTTCTGTCATTTTCAATGCTCAAATCTCTGAAAGCTTTGGACAAAGAATGCCCTATCACTTACGTCTACTAAGAGGCAAGTCTGTGGCAACATTTATTAGCATTTTATGCAAATGGTATTTTTGTAGACGAGTTTGAAGCCTTGTTTTGAGTCTAAGAATAATTGTCACTTGAAATGAAGTAAGCAGAAAATAACTTAAATAATTTTCTTTTTATGTCTTTTAGCGCCGAAAGAAAACTGAATTGCCAAAACACTTACAAGGTTTGATGGGAGAAGCTAACTTGAAGTTTGCTCGTGGAGATCACCAGGAAGCCATCAACATGTGCCTGGAAGTTATACGTCTTGGTATGTTCATCCAAACATTTTGGCATTCTGGATATGGCAATATGTTGTGTAGCCGGAATGAAGGAATGACTGTACTTTTTTTTATAAAAATGTATACTTAGTGTTTATTTACGAAAGGGTTGAAATGCTGCAAGTGAAAGAGAGACACAGGACTGTTATATTTGACACCATATCTTAACTCACATTGTGATTCTATATTCAGAGCTTCACTTAATACTTCTGCTTCTCTGTCAGGGTATTGGGGCTAGCTTCCTCACCTCTGGGCACTTGCTGACTACTCTCTGAATCTGCCTGTGACCGCCTGTCCTGTGGGTGTTGAAACTGTGTGTCTATATAATATTTTCAATGCCCATGCATTTTTCTTCTGGTTCCTAACTCATGTGATTTGTTTCCACTGTCCCCTTTGTTTACACTGGTGCATACCCTGCTTACAAACTCTGATGGGTTTGTCAAAGGTCAATATGTAACAAATAAACTAAATCTTGCAGGTCCATTCTAATCTGGAGTGGTAGCACCTATTGAGGTCCTGTCTATGGGTCTAACTATTAGATCTGGATAGGAATCCTTGAAATCATCTAACTGTGCAAACAAATGATTATTATTATTTTTCTCTTTTATGAGTTTTTCACTGTAGTCTAAATGACAGCAAGTCTCTTCTAGTCTCCAGGACTCTTCTCAGTATTCTGGCTGATCTCAATAATGCTGTAGTTTGTATGATCTCCATTCGTCCTCTTATTTCCAAGTCCTCCAGTCCCTGTACTAATCCCTGTACAAAATGTTCCAGTTTGCTTAAGCGAATGCTGGCGAGTAACAACAACAACAACAACGTAATCCAGTTGTACAGGGCTGGTGGAATAACCACTTTTGCCTTTTTATTACAACCAGTCAAAATGGCCAAAACGGTTCTGTTTCCTAGAAGAATATACAATATTTTTTTATAATATTGCTTTCATTCTTTTTTTTTTTTTTTCTCTTTTCAGCTCCTCAAGCCATTATACCTTTCCAAACCCTTGGCATGCTGTATGAAGAAATGGGTGACCTGGAAAAGTCTTTACAGGTCAGTTTAATTCTTTCTGCACTTATTTTTTTTTCATTTTCTTCTATTTTTTCTTATAAATTCAGGAAGAGGTAAATCAGAAGTTAAGAATATTATATTGCAGTAAGATCCTAGTAGGTTGGACCTGCATTCAAAATCATAATATGAAATAATGACTCTTAACATATCACTCAATAAGTCCAGGGCCTGACATAAAGATGGTGTTATTAATAAAAAATCCATATGATTTTTATAAAGTACTAACCTTCAAATGGCATGTGTCAAAATTTTAGCCCAATCAGATTATTAGTTTACAAATTACAGTTATTTAAGTGAAGCTACTGTTGCAACTGGTTAGAGTGTTTGCCCCGGAGACCTGGGTTCAATCCCAGGTCAAGTCATACCAAAGACTCAAAAAATGGTACTTGATGCCTCCTTGCTTAACGCTCAGCATTATAAGGTACGGATCAAGGATAAAGTGGAGCAATCCTGGGAAAGGAATAGGGCCCTCTCTTACACCTTGGTGTAGTAACGATCAAAAAGGGAGCCTTTGGGTCACCCTTGACTATGGTCGCTAACTTTACTTACCTTACTGTTGCAAATTTTCAAAACAATGGAAAAATCTGAATTTCATGTGTTGATAAAAACATTATTTTTTGATGGGGAAAAAATACTGTTCAAGCAAAGCAAAGACTTGATAAGTGTTATTCAGACTCTGCTCCATTGGAAACAACAATTAAGAGATGGTAGGCTGACTTTAAATGCGGTCATACAGATACAAATGTTGCTTAACACTCAGGTTGCCCAAATTCAGCATTGTTCTGGAACATACCAAAAAACTTGTTTTAGCCGATTATAAATTGAAGTTGTGGGAGATAGCAGCGGAGTTGAAGATATCAGAAGACAGTGTATTCATCATTTTTCATGAACATTTGTCAATGAGAAAGCTGTGTTCAAAGTGGGTGCAGTGTTTGCTCACAGTTGATCAAAAACAACAACGCGTCGACAATTCAGAGTGTTGTTTGTAACTGTTTCAATGCAACAAAAAAATTTTTTTGTGTCAATATGTGACAATTGATGAAATATGGATCCACCACTTCACTTTAGAGTCAAATAGGCAGTCAGCTGAGTGGACTGCAGCAGATAAAATCCGTCCAAAGCGAAGAAATCGTCAAAAAATGGCCACAAATGAAGAAGAAAAAAGTGTTCTTTCACTAAGACAATGCACCATGTAACAAGACAATTGCAACAATGTCAAAAGTGTGATGTTGGAATCAGTGTATCACCCTAGAAGGATACTATGTTGATGAATAAAGTCGAATTTTGCCTAAAAGTTGTTGTTTTATTAGTTAGGCCCTGAACTTATTGAGTGATGTGTTACCATGGTTTCATCATTGTTGTTGGTTAGAAATATACAATTCTCAGGACTATCAAAAACACATACTCATATATATCTGCTGAAAAGTTCTTGGCCTAACTAAGGGAATGACCTCAAGTCATGAAACATATTTCATTTCATATTTATTCTACAATTTAACACAACCACAAATCATATAATGGTGCACAGATTATTGGTAATAGATTGAAGTACTTGAAACTATATGTGTGTGCAAACAAATTATCATTAAATAGAAATAGTTAATTGAAACCATATAACTTTGTATAAATTATTTGCATTGGATAGAAATACTTGAAACCATATAACTACAAATGATTTGTATTTAAAAAAAGTAACTTGAAGCTATAATTTGTTTACAAATTATTACCATTTTTACTTGAAACCATATAGTTGCTTGCCTAGTTGGCTGGGGCTGTAGAATACACCAACTGCAGCTCTGCAGAGAGGTAAGACCCCCCCTCCCCCAACGAGTGTCTTGGATATGACAATAAACAATCTGATGGTAAGGTTCCAGTGATGCTGGAGCTTTGGGGAATGCGGAGTACCACTTTTTTGCCATTGCTCCCAGGTCCACTCTGACCCAGCATGGTAGCACCTGATAGGGCCCTATTTATGGGTTAAATAGAACTAATGGCATATTTATGCTAAACTGAATTGTTTGAAATAGAAATGTTTTTGACAATTAAACTGTACTTACATTTAAACTGTAGGCTCATGCTAAACAGAATTATTTCAAATAGAACTGTTTTTTTGACATTGAAACTGTACTTACACTAAACTGAATTGTTATAACTGCTTGAATAGTTTGAAATAGAAATGTTTTTGACAATTAAACTGAGTACTCATGCTGAACTGAATTGTTTGAAATAGAACTGATTATTTACATAAAAATGGATTTGGCATTAAATAACCTACAAAAGTTGATATGCCATAAAACCCAACAAACCAAACCAAACCATATAGTTGCTTGCCCAGTCGGCTGGGGCTTTAGAATACACCGACTGCTTTTCTGCAGAGGGGTAAGACCCTACCCCTCCGAACGAGTGTCCTGGATAAGATGCTAAATAATCTGATGGTGAGGTTCCAGTAATCCTGGAGCTTTGGGGAAGGCGGAGTACCCCTTCATTGCCATCGCTCCCTGTCCACTCTGACCCGGAGTGATAGCACCTGATAGGGTCCTATCTATGGGTTAAATAGAACTTACTGCATACTTATGCTAAACTGAATTGTTTGAATTTGAACTGTTTGACTAAGCTGAATAGCTTGAAATAGAAATGTTTTTGACAATTAAACCGTACTTACATTTAAACTGCGTGCTTATGCTAAACTGAATTGTTTGAAATGGAACTGTTTTTGACATTAAAACTGTACTTACACTGAACTGAATTGTTTAACATAGAACTGTTTTTGACATTTAACTATGTGTTAACAAAATCTGTTCTTATACTAAACTGAATTAGCTGAATTAGAACTGTTTGAATAAACTGAATAACTTGAAATAGAAATGTTTTTGACAATTAAACTGTACTCATGTGAAACTAAAGTTTTTGAAATAGAGCTGACTATTTGCATAAAAATAAATTTGGCATTAAATACCCTACAAAGGTTGATATGCCATAAAACCAAACCAACCAATAAACCATATAGTTGCTTTAAAAAAAGACTTCGGCATTGGGTGACTAAAGGATTAACTGACTATAAAACCAATCAACCAATTGTCATTTATCAAATAACAAATTTTCCTGATGATGCTCAAAGATGATTACTGACAGTTTAAATATTTTTGTCGTATTTAATGATTAACCAAAAGTTCATTGAATGTATCCATTTTATCCTTTATGGCTTATATTAATGAAAATGTGTGATGGTATTTTCCAGTTGTACTTGATTGCTGCTCATTTATGGCCTAACGATCCTGAAGAGTGGGCTCGTTTAGCTCACATGTCCAAAGAACTCAACAACCCACGCCAGGCTATTGCTTGCTACAGCAAAGGTAATTATCTTCTTTTCCAAGTCATATATAACTATTAGGTGGTTGCAGTGTGGGCCCTTAGCAACATTTGTGAAATGTGTAAGATAGTTGGGCATTCAGAATAATCAGTTCTAGTTTTGACCTGAGTGAATGTTTGTAGTGGAGTCAGTGGTTTCAAATGTACGCTGAAGAGGCGAAAATGCACAAAAACACAACTTGACTTTTAATGCTAGGACCTTTTCATTGTTTTATTCCCTCTATTCAGTCTGTGAGGCTGTGGAAGTAGGAAGAAAGAGACAATGGACACTATATGTGCAATAAGTATCTTTGTTATTCTTGGGACAGAATTCTTCCTGCAGCTTTGCTTCTTTCTTTTTTTCCATTCACAGTAAGAGATTTGTCTCCTTGTATCACAGCTGCCAAAAGAGAAAATGTGTGTGTGTGTATATGCATATATATATATATATATATATATAACTTTACAGAAAACTCCACTTCTGCTCCAGGTGAGTGACATTTTCTGGCCTCTGTCACCACTGACTTAGTGCTAGATCAAGTGTATCATGTTACCACGAGTACAGTGGAAGAGAGATTGAAACTGTCAACTTGTGTGTCAGTTGTCATTCTTTTATAATACTACACTAACAAGCTTGAGGTCAAAATGAAGTGAAGTTTTAAAATAAAATACTGAAAACTATAGGCTGGAATTATGAGTGGGTTTCTCAGCCCTGATTGGTTAATACTATTATGACTGTCTTTTGTTACAGCCTACCCACTCTCAACCCTATGTTGTTTTGTGATAATCTATATGGCCTGGGCATGCACTTCTCACTGCATAACCATCTGACCCTCTCATGGTTACTTTCTCTGCAAACTGAAATGCATGTCCAGGACAATTCCATAAAGAAAGAAACAAGGTAAAAAACACAAATAGTTAAGTAAACGTTTTTGTAGAGGAGAAGCTCGAGTGACTTATTTTTTCCATGAGATCCCTTAACTAAAAAAAACAAAAACTTCTTAGCCCATCTATATGTCTGTCTATCTCTGGTTTCCAACCCTCCATTGCTTCTGTATCTGTATTTTTTTTTTTTTATTTTGGAAAGTAAACTTGTTTTTCTTTATTTTTCGATTTATTATATGTCGATATTATATGTCTTTTATTTTACTTTTACATTTTGTAATTCATTTAGCTATTCGATGTGACCCATCTAATCCTGATTATATTTGGGCTCGATGTAATCTCTATGAACAAATTGGTGAACACACTAAAGCCCTGGAAGGTTACCAAAGCATTTTACAATTGATGACCGTCTCTGGGGCAGATGCAGAAGACTATTGGCGTTTGGCCAGAGATACATCACGGGTAAGACTCTCCATCCAGTTTTTATATTTCTTCAAAGATGTGTTTCTTCATTTTTATGAGTAACCGTCTCTTACTCTATCTTCAAATGTTTCATCATATTCATTGTTTTTGGCCAGTCATGGGCAAACTGCTGCCTGCTGTGCTTTCTAAATAAAAGTAAAGTTGGCGACCGTGGTCGAGGGCGACCAGAAGGCTCCCTTTTCAATAGCTACTACACCGAGGTGTAGGGGAGGGCACTACTCTTTTCCCTGGATTGCTCCACTCTACCCTCAATACGTACCTTATATTGCTGAGTGTTAAGCAAGGAGGTATCAATTACCATTTTTAAAGTCTTTGGTATGACATGACCTGGGATTGAACCCAGGTCTCCCGGATCATTGGCGAACACTCTACCTGCTGGGCCAATGAGCTTTTTAAATAGCCTGCCTAATTTCATGAAGAACATGACATTCATTGAAATATGCACTTGTTATTTAAAGATAATAGTTTTCATAAAATTTTGATTCCTGAATTATTAAACTGTCAACAATGAAAGTCAGTAAAAGTTCCTAGAAAATATTATTTTCTTTTTTGGGAGGAACAAATTCTGTCTTTAATTCTAATGGCAGATGACTGTTTTTTTTTTTAAACGCACAAATATGGAACAACAAAAAATAAACATTTAACTCAAGTGAAAGTTTTTTTCTTTTTCTTTCCAGAGAGTGAAAACTGTAAATACCAATTTCTTTCTTTGGAAAAATTACTCTCACTTGAAGATATCTTAATGTTTCATTATTTTTTCCTGATCCAACTGCCTTTAAATCCGTTCCTTTGTAAAATCTTTTGTCTCTAAAACTGGTCATCTACCTTTTAATCATATTTCCCTTCTTGTGTTCATTGATTAATTTAATGGTTCAAGTGGCATAAAAATCCATTTTTTTTCTCAGTCCAGTCACCTGGGGCTGTAGAATACACTGACAGCATCCTTGCTGAGGAGCACCCCCCTCTCCTCAATGAGTGTCCTGATATGACACCAAACCAGTAAAGTTTTGGGGGATGCAGAGTATCCTTTCATTGACATTACTCCCAGGTCCATTCTGACCTGGAGTGGTAGTACTTGACAGGGCCCTATTTATGGGTTAAATAGAACTGTTTGACATTTAAACTGTGTGCAAACAAATGATTTATGCTAAATTGAATTGTTTGTAATAGAACTGTTTGATCATTTAGATATGTATGAACAAATGTTTAATTAGTTAATGATACATAGCAATTCTTGGAACTATTTGACTTATGTTTCCAAGTCATATATATCTAATATATATATATGTATAAACCAGATTTGGCATTAACCTACAAGGATTGATATGCCATAAAACCAAATCAAACAAACCTGTTTTTTTTTTTTGTTTTTTTTTAACTTATGATAATTTATTAAAAATTTTTTTTTTACTATTCATAGATTTGTTAATTCTTGTAACTCTTTTACCTGGAATTTTTGTTGTTGTGCCGCTTGTGTGATGAGTCATGTCGTATGTGACTCGCCTGATGATGAACCATGTTCAATGTTTATCCATTCCTGCATCAGGTCATGGGAACTTGTTCATTTTTTTCATTGGATAGTTATAATTCTTATTTTTGAGAAAATAATAATATTAGGGAAGTATCAATTATGTTAAAAGTATAAGTTTACAATGAGGCTTCTACGACTCATTGTAAACTTATACTTTTAACATAATTGATACTTCCCTAATATTATTATTTTCTCAAATAAGAATTATAACTATCCAATGAAATTTACAAATTAAAACATGTGGGAGATTTCAACCCTTACTCTAGAGGAACCAAATATTCCTGGCCTAATAGTGTTTGCCAATGGTCTGGGAGACCTGTGTTCAATCCCAGGTTGCATCATACCAAAGACTTTAAAAATGGTACTTGATACGTCCTTGCTTAACACTCAGCATTATAAGGTATGTATCAAGGGTAAAGTGGAGCAATCCAGGGAAAGGAGTACCGCCCTCCCCTACACCTTGGTGTTGTAGCTGTTGTAAAAGGAAGCCTTCTGGTCGCCCTCGACTATGGTTGCCAACAACTCGTGCAGTGAATGATTTTTAAGACCAATTTGTCACCTCAAAAACAAAGGGTTGTTCATTATACAGATATGTTTTTGAAATACAGAAGCTTCCTTTCTATGCCTAACCTTGATATTTCTTCAATCAAAAGCTTACCAATTATCACCTGGAGATGCCTGAGGTGTAACGACTATCATCATAGGAAATGGACGCGGTGATCAGAGTTCAAATCCTGGATGAGGTTGTTTGCATTTCACACAGTGCTAACACCTGATAGAAAAGTATGCGTCCAACTGTTCTCTCTCCAGCTATCAATAAATAATAGGGCGGATGAGGTTCTTTAGCCTTGTTTAGGAGAAGGAAAACTCTGAAATCAAACAAGCTTTGTTTTGCTTAAAAAGTTGATCCTGTCTCATAACCCTACTTGTGTTGGAGGGGTTGGGTAAATAGATATATTCAAAATGCAATAAAGCAATTTTCATATGTATGATGATTTTGTAGTGTCTTCATCATACAGAACATCATTTTTTTAATTTTCCAAGTTTTTTATCTAAGAGAGATGACTATGAAAAGTTCATTAAATTGAAGCATTAATATGGGTTGTCTTGTACTCAATATAAATTGTTCTGCCGGCAAGACTCCTCTGGCTCTGGACCTGATAGGCCTTATTTAATTTTCAGCTGAAAATAGAATTTTTTTTTTCTTCTCATCCCTGTTTGTTGTTCTTTTTGATAGGCTTATCTCGAACTTGGTGATTTGGCCAATGCTTTGTCCACTCTACAAAAAGCCTGTAAAAGTTATCCAAATTTAATCACCTCTGAAGGTAGGTCTCTGAAAATATTTTCTTCATTAGGCATCATCATATCAATTTAGGATAACCTTTGGTATTCCTGGTCAGCATGAAGTGACATCTGCCCTTCAGTCATTGGATATATCGTTTGACTAACATTTGTTATTGCTCATTCGACTGGGGCTATAGAATACACCAACTTCTCTGCAGAGAAGACCCCCTCCCCACAACGAGTATCCTGGATGTATGATACTAAACAATTTGATGTTGAGGCTCCAGTAATGCTGGAGCTTTGGGGAATGCGGAGTACTGCTCCATTGCCATTGCCCCCTGTTCCACTCTGCCCAGAGTGGTAGCACCTGATAGGGTGCCTTATCATTATGAATTTGGATTTTGAATTGATGATTTTTTTTTTTTTTTTAAGGGTTACTATATATGTGGCTTGAATATACACATAAATGACCCACAGTATTTTTCTTAGAATATTTTAGAAAAATGATATGTAATTTTTGTGCATGTTTAACTCCCCTCTAAAAAAAAAAACAAACAAACACCATATGTATCATTGTCTTCAATGACTTTTGGCCATGTGGTCTATTGAGACTCATCTATAGGAGTGGCCACTGTTACGGATGATGATTATCTTGGTGATTGAGGAGAAAATAAATGTAGAAATACAACTGGCCTCAAATATAGAACCTATTTTTTTTTTTTTTTTGTTCAATTATTAAGGCCACATGTGAAAATGTCTTTATGGTTCATTCCTTCTCATTCTCCATCATGGTTTCTCTCCTCAGAATGTGTTCAGCTCAAAATCTCCATCTTGGAAAATAGTTCCTTTTATGGGAATTCCTTCTCCAGCAGTGTCACTGCTGGAGAAGCAGGGACGAACTCATAAGTGATGTACTCTTATGGACCCCCACACATGGCCGTGCAAAAGCAGGACGACCAGCACGAACATACATTCAGCAGCTATGTGAGGATACGGGATGCTGTCCTGAAGACCTACCTAGGGCGATGAACGATAGGGAGGAGTGGCGAGAGAGGGTCAGGGATATCCGTGCTACCAGTGCGATATGATGATGATGATGATGGGAATTCCAAGAAAAGGGAACCCTAATTTCAATCTTTGTTTGGCAATACACCTGATTCATTCTCATGGTCACTTAGATAACTCATGGAGATTTGATGATTTTGGCAACCTTATGTCAATTACTGTTTTTATGCTAGGATTTCAAATGTAGAGTATAAAAAAAAGTTGGCGACCATAGTTGAGGGCGACCCAAAGGCTCCCTTTTCAATAGCTACTACACTGAGGTGTGGGGAAGGGCGTTACTCCTTTTCCAGGATTGCTCTACTTTGCCCTTGATACATGCCTTATATTGCTGAGTATTAAGCAAGAAGGTATCAAGTACCATTTTTAAAGTCTTTGGTATGATGTGACCTAGGACTCAGTGTTGCATATTTTATTGACTTCAACCTTCTCGTCAAACTTTTATCTTTGTCAACTTGTCTGTCTTTCAGCTGCTGGATTTTTAAAAAAAAATTATCAATTTGCACCCTGCAACAACAACATTTTAGCTAGTATTTTCAATATGCTTGCTTATAATATTATACATTGAAGTTTTCTTATATCGAGCAAATGGAAAAGAAGGGAGTTCCCATGGAGTAGTGGCTAACGTGCTGAACTGTGACATTATAGTGAGTGAGTTCAAACTCCAGTTGCACTATTAAGTTTACTTTCAAACTAATATCTTTTGAGAAAGGTATGAATCCTTTTCTTTCCCCATCATCATCATGTCAAACCATCAGTATGGATATCCCTGACTCTTTCTTGCCACCCCTCCCTATCGTCCATTACTTTTAGCAGGTCTTCAGGCTACATCCCATATCTACACAGAGCTGCTGTATGCAGGTTCGAGCTGGTTGTCCTGCCTTTGCAGTGTCCCGCATGTCTGGTTTGTCTAATTTTGATAGTTTACGTGATGGGTGGTAGGTGGCTGTACAGCTGCTGCTTTATGGGATGCTGCCTCCAGGACTTGTTCAATATTGCTTGCAGCATTCTTGTGTACTTGTCATCAAGCTTTTTCTGCATCCATTTAGTTAGCATCCATGTTGTAGTATCGGCACGACCGCTGCTTGGAAGAAACTGCATTTCATTTTATCGGTCAGGTCTGACTTCCAAATGACCGATAGCCTATTGATAGCTGTCCATGCTTTTGCTAGTCGCGTGTTGATGTCTGTCTCAGTTAATGAGACACTGCTTCCTAAGTAGGTGAACTTGTCAACTAGTTTCAGAGAGCTACCGTTTAGCGTGGAGATGTTGCCTGTTTGATTAAAGCACATATATTCTGTCTTGTGTGCATTCACATGGAGGCTAATGCCTGCAGTGGCTTGTTCCAGACTATGTAGCAGGGTTTTGGCTTGGGCAGGTGCATTTGCCAGAAGCGCTATGTCATTGATGTAGTTGGCGTCAGTAACTGTTTTTGCTGGGTACCTTCAGCTTCTTTCCTTTGTTAGCTTGAAACTGTTTTCTTTGATTTTATCAAAAGATGTTCTAAGCATGTAGTCTAAACAGATGATGAAGAGGGCTAGTGTGTCTCCTTGCTGTACACCTGCTACATTGTTGAAGTAGTCTGTGTCTGCATCTGGAGAATGGACTTTCCCCCAGTTACAGATTAAATAGTACCTTTATTGTCTTTCTACAAGGATGGCTTTGGCACTGAATAACCCACGAAAGTTGATGTACCATTTAACAGTGAAACTAAATCTAAAGTGGAAAAATAGCCATACTTTTGGAACTTGGTTTTAAAAAAGGCCAGTCTAGCAATACTACTTTTTAGTTTATATCACTTTCATGTTGACCATAATATGTTGCTGGCCTTTCCATTGCCTGTCTGGCATTTGTACCAATGATAGATTTTAAGCTGAATGACCCTTGGCTTTGACTGGGCCACCTGCAGTTGACCGATGACATCATTGACAGTTCAGCATAGCACCAGACTCTTAAGCTAAGAGCAGGCATATGTGCCGGACTTGTGTAACATCTAGTGATGTTCATCTGGTTAATATTACACTAAGTGAGCCAATGACAAGCATAAGTCCAGCAGGGGACGATTCTCAGCTCATGCATGATCTCCTCCTTCCCTAAAACCTGCTCTATAAAAAAACCCTATGTCAAGTCCTGTTTGATGGAAAGCAGAAACAAATACTGTCGTCATGTTGATCATGGGAGATAAGAGGATCCAAATTATTTCCCTTGCTCATCTATCGTAATGATACGGTAGAATCTCATGTTGCCTCTAAATATAATAGTATACCGTTATTATTATATGGTAGAATCTCACGTTGCCCTCTAAATATAATAGTATACTGTTATTATTATATTGTAGTTTTTAACTAATTTTTTTTGTTTTTAAGGTTGTCAGGGTGCCATACTGAGCAATTCTCATTCGTGGCATCTCTCAGAGTAGTGGGAAGGTTGTTTGGTAACTTTTTACATCTCTACCATATCAATTTAGATTAAAGGATTTATGATGTAAATGAGATGATTTTTATGACTTGTAAGTTTTCTTTAATTCTTGAATACATATCATAGATGAATTATTCTATAACTGGTAAAGAAAAGTGTTTTTTTTCTTCTTTTTCTCTAGATATTAACACAATCCTTGAAATGCAGATTTCTCAGAAGATCTTTGTTGAATCCCTTGAGGTGAGTACTTTTAATTATGAATGTTCTTTTAGAGTAACTTTTTATATACCCCCCCCCCACAAAAAAAACAACTGTTGGATGAGGGCATCTTCAATAGGGTAGTGAGTTTGATGTTATTATCCCTTGGAAAATATTTGATAATACTAGTTATTAGTTTCTGTAAGAAATCAAGTTGTGTGTGTGTGTGTGTGTGTTTTTTTTTTTTTTTTATTACTTATTTTACATACTTCTTCTGGTATATTTTCGTCTCAAACCCCCTCCCCCAAATGTTACAAAATTATAAATATCTTTCATCATTGAATGAAATGGTCATGGTAATTCAAGTTTAAATCCTGGATGATGAAACTGTATTTCTCATAGTGCTAATACCCTTGCGAAAGGTATTCATCCAATTATTCTTCTAGCTATTGGTAAATTGTAGGGCAGACTTGGTTCTTTAACCTTGGTATGGTAACCAATCAAGGAATAACAAAACTCTGAATTCAAACATTCTAAACTTTACTTAAAATGTTGATCTTGTGTAATGTTTTGCTTGTGTGGAGGAGTTGATGTATGTATGTGTATATATATATATATATATATATGCACACACAGGTTTTATTATTTATGTATATTGTACTAAAATTCTCCTTATGTTTGTATATAACTTTTCACAAACAGCATTTCAATATAACATAATTAAATCCAATTTAACCGAGGTAGGTTAAGGGCGTTTGGATTTATCAAGTTGTTTGTCTCGTCTACATTTTCAGATGTAATTATAATTAAAATAAAAAGATCTAATCTAAATATAATTTTTTGATAAGAAATAAAGATGTACATCGTGCTTATTTTTTAATGTCCTATATGGCCCATAAATAATCATCTCCCATACCATTTTTTTTTTTTTTTTATAAAAAATCAAATTTTATTCTAAAACCAAAGATTCCAGGATTTTATTATTTCTAGTGGAATATTATACAATCAAAACAGATATAAAGTTTTATTACCATAATGTTTTTTTTCTTCTTTTTATTACAATAATGTTTTTTTTCTTTCTTTTTAGTTATTGGTAAAATTTTGTGGTGTGGTTTTTGAATTTGAAAAATTTAACTGGAGCTGTGAATCCCTCTATGTCCCAGATGGTCTTCAAGATGGTCGCCTACTACCAGTCAAGTGAGCTGCTTTGAATTTTTATTTTATATATGAGCTTTTGTTTTTCTTTATTTGGTACAACCAACATGATAAAAATAAGTGTTGTCAAGAAGGAGTAGATGAATAGATAAATTCAGGAATGTTAGTTTCATACAGACTGTGCTTATTAAGTTAACTTTATCATTTTGAAATTTTCTTCTTCCATGATGGCATTGCCCAGTCAGCTGGGGCTGTAGAAAACACTGACTGCATCTCGACACAGGGATAAGACCCCACCCCCAACGAGTGTCCTGGATATGACACTAAACAATCTGATGGTGAGGCTCCAGTAATGCTGGAACTTGGAGAATGTAGAGTACCCTTTCATTGCCATCGCTCCCAGGTCCTCTCTGGCCTGGAGTGGTAGCACCTGATAGGGTCCTATCTATGGATCAAATAGAACTAAAATGCGTCCTTATGCTAAACTGAACTGCTCGAAATAGAACTGTTTTGACATTTAAACTGCATACTTATGCTAAACTGAATTGTTTGAAATAGAACTGTTATTGTATGCTAAACTGATTTGTTTGAAATGGAACTGTTTTTGACATTGCAACTGTACTTATGCTAAACTGAATTGTTTGAAATAGAACTGTTTTGACTTTTAACTGTGTGTAAACAAAATCTATACTTATACTAAACTGAATTGTTTAAAATTTAATTTGGTGTTCATCATCATCATCATCATGTCGTGCCGCCAGCACGGATATCCTTGACCATCTCTCGCCACTTCTCCCTATCATTCATCGCCTCAGGTCTTCTGAGTTACATCCTGTGTCCTCACATAGCTGCTGTATGTAAGTTCAGGCTGGTCGTCCTGCTTTTGCTTGGCCATATGTGGGGGTCCATAGGGGTACGTCACTTACGAGCTCGTCCTTGCTTCTCCAGCAGTGTCCGGCGTGTCTGGCTCGTCTAACCTGTATAGTTTTCGTGATGGGAGGCAAGTGGCCGTACAGTTGGCGTCTCGTGGGGTGTTGTCGCCAGGACTTGTTCAATATTGCTCTCAACATTCTTGTGTAGTTGCCGTCAAGTTTCTTCTCCAGCCGTTTAGTTAGCGTCCATGTAGTGCATCCATATAGCAGTATCGATACAACTGCTGCCTGGAAGAAACTGCGCTTCATTTCATCGGTCAGGTCTGATTTCCATATGATTGAGAGCCTATCGATAGCCGTCCATGCTTTCGTCAGTCGTGTGTCGATGTCGTTTTCTGTTGATGAGACGCTACTTCCTAGGTAGGTGAATTTGTCCACTAGCCTCAGAGAGGCTCCGTCTTGTGTGGTAATGTTTCCCGTTTGGTTGTCACACATATATTCAGTTTTGTGCGCATTGACATGGAGGCCAATGCCTGCTGCAGCTCGTTCCAAACTATGCAGTAGTGTCTCTGCTTGATTAGGCGTATTCGCCAGTAACGCTAAGTCATCAGCGTAGTCGGCGTCTGTGATTGTTTTTGCGGGGTACCTTTTGCTTCTTTTCTTAGTCAGCTCGAAGCCATTTTCTCTGATTTTGTTGATCGAAGTTCTAAGCACGTAGTCTAGACAGATGATAAAGAGGTATGGGGCTAGCGTGTCTCCTTGTAGTACTCCTGCAACAATGTCGAAGTATTCCGTGTCTCCATCTGGTGAACGTACTTTCACTTTTGTGTTTCTGTAGAGGATCATTATTGCTGCTACGGTTTCTTTTGATAGGCCGTATGCTAGTAGGATTAGTTCCATTTTCCCTCTGTGGATGGAATCGAAGGCTTTGGTAAAGTCGACAAATAGTAATGTCGCCTGAAGGTTTTTTGCCCGAACGCCTTCAAGGATTCTACGGATGGTCAATATTTGTGAGGTTGTGGATCTATTTCTCCGGAAGCCATTTTGGTTTTTCCTAAGGATGTTGTCTATTTTGGGTTCTATGCGGTTTCGTAGTAGGACATTGTAGATTTTGGCTGCTATGGATGTAAGTGTTATCCCGCGGTAGTTCTTGGCTAATCCGAGGTCGCCTTTTTTAGGGAAAGGAAGGATGCATCCCTTCATCCATCTTTCTATCCTATTTTGACTATAGACTGCGTTGCATTGCCGGAGCAGTATATCGTCGAATTGTCTAGTCTTCCACACTTCTGGGGGGATCTCGTCCAGCCCTGCAGCTTTCCTATTTTTAATTTTTTTAAGAACCGAGTTGAGTTCTTCTTTGGTGAAAGGCCCTTGTTTAATGTCTAATTGCTTACTGATAATTCTGGTGATCGGTTCATCCGTTATTTTCAGCGGGCTTCCTAGTAGATTTTTGAAATGCTGTTCCCACAGTTTTACTCTTTCTTGTTGGCTTGCAGCTTTCAATTTTGCTTTGGCTGTGCTCTTCCTTCTACTTACTTTGTTTATTGTTTGCTAGGCTATCCTGGATTGTCTATCTTCCACCGAGTCTCTAATCTTATCTATCTGATTTTGTATCTATTCTGCCTGTTCTTTTAGATATATTCCTGCTAATTGATATTGTGCCTTTTCTAGTTTTCGGGCATTTGTGTTTGTTGGGTTCTTCCGATAGCTTTTGGAGGCAATTTTCACGAGTGCACGTTTTTCTCTAACCTCTGACGTTTCCCAAGGGACTCTATATTTAGTTCTAGGTTTTGTTGGGATACACTTTGATGCCGCCTCTAGGTGTGCTTCAACAAAATTTTCATATTCGTCATTTGGGGTAACTTTTTCTGTCTTTTCTTGTAGTGTTTCGAATCTGTTTCTTAATTCTAATGCATATTTGTCTCTAATGTCTCTGTTGTTAAGTAGGGCCCAGTCATAGTGCTTAGTTGTCGCTGTTTGTGTGGCGTTTTTTCGTAGGCTTAGATGTATTTTGGCCGTGACTATTCGATGATCGGAGGACACACCCTCGAAAGTGGAGTATGCCTCGCAATTCATCACACTATTTTTCCATTTTCTGTTTATAAAGAGGTAGTCTATCTGTGCTTTACTCTTGTTCGCGTATGTGTGGGTCCATAATTTTCCCTCCCTTTTTTGAAAGTTTTTATTGAGGCATGTTAATCTATTTTCTATCATGAAATCAATTAGATGTTGTCCATTCCTGTTTGACGTGTTGTGTAGGCTGTATTTGTTGTTTCTGTTTTTCCCGATTTGTGCATTCATATCTCCGCCAATGACTAGCAGGTTGTGTTTTGGAATGCTACGTACTAGGGAGGATAGCTCCTCGTAGAAGGTGACTAGTTCGGTTTCTTCGCTAACATTGGTAGGGCTGTAGCAGGAGATGATCGTTGCTTTGGGGTTGCCATTAAACGTTGCGGCCATCATCCTAGGTTGTATTCTCTCAATGCTATTAAGTGTTTTTAGCGCTCTTGGTCCTATAAGCATTCCCACCCCTCCTACCGATGCATTGACAGAGTTTTTCCATGCCGATATGACCCAAAAAGAGTTGATATGCTGTAAAACAAAACCACCAACCAACCAATCCACCATAGCAAGAAAATGTATATCAAAGAACAGTGCTATATTGGAAGAAGAGTCACTTGCACTGTTGCTTACATTATTATCCATAAAAATGAGGACTTGAGAAGGTGGACATGAAATATTTTCATTATTCCATATATTTTCATTTTTACCCTACTTCCCCACTGTACAACCAGTCAGCTGTGGCTGTAGAATACACCTACTGCATCTTTGTAGAGGGTAAGACTTCCCTAACAAGTGTCCTGAATATGACATTAAACCATCTGATGGCAAGGCTCTAGCCTTGTAACTTTGGGGAATATGGAGTACCCCTTCATTACCATTGCTCCTTGGTCCACTCTGACCTGGAGTGGTAGCACCTGATAGGGTCTTATCTATAGTTCAAATAGAACTGTTTAACCATTGAAACTGTGTGTAAATAAATAATTGATATTTAATTGAATCATTAGTGATACAGAGCAATACTTGGAACAATTTAAATGTGCGCTAATGAATAAGTAATGTTGATTAGTATTATTAGTGTTGATTTGCAATACTTGAAACTCTTTAACTGTCCGCCTAAATTGTATTGTTCATGTTACATAGCAATATTTGAAAGCTTTTAAGTGGGTGCCAACAAATGATTAATACTAAGTAGAACTTCTGAAACTAGTGGACATGTTCACCTACCTAAGAAGCAGTGTCTCCTCAACCGAGACAGACATCAACATGCGACTAGCAAAGGCATGGACAGCTATTGATAGGCTATCGGTCATATGGAAGTCAGACCTGATCGATAAAATGAAATGTAGGTTTTTTTCAAGTAGCAATCATGTCAATACTGCTGTATGGATGTACTACATGGACACTTGATAAATGTACGAAGAAAAAGCTTGACTGCAACTACAATAGAATGCTGCGAGCAATATTGAACAAGTCCTGGAGGCAGCACCCCACAAAGCAGCAGCTGTACGGCCACCTACCACCCATTCCGAAAACTATCAAAATTAGACAAACCAGACATGCGGGACACTGCTGGAGAAGAAGGGACGAACTCATAAGTGACATACTCCTGTGGACCCCTTCACATGGATGAGCAAAGGCAGGACGACCAGCTAGAACCTACATATAACAGCTCTGTGATGATACAGGACATAGCCTTGAAGACCTCCCGGAAGTAGTGGACGATAGAAAAGGGTGATGGGAAAGGGTCAGGGATATCTGTGCTGAACCAATATTTGAATCAATATCATTGCTTTTATTGCAATGTATTTACTGGTATAATTTTTGGCATTCTTAATACTGACATTATCAGATAGACTTCTATAAGGTATAAATTAAAATTAGAATGATAATAGTCAAGCTTAAATATTTGGTTGGCTTTGGGCATTGGCTATAGTGTCATGAATTTGATTCTCACTAAGTACAGTGGTTTTGTGCCTGAATAAACTCAATAGAACATATAATGATTATGAATTTGATTTTTTTTTCTTGGTGTAACGAGGGCCAATGGAAGAAATTAAGTAAGTAAGTAAAGTGAAGTAAAGTTGGCAACCGTAGTCGAGGGTGACCAAAAGGCTTCCTTTTCAATAGCTACTACATTGAGGTGTTGGGGAGGGCGCTACTCCTTTTGCTGGATTGCTCCACTTTACCCTTGAAATGTACCTTATATTGCTGAGTGTTAAGCAAGGAGGTATCAAGTACCATTTTTAATGTCTTTGGTACGACACGGCCTGGGATTGAACCCTGGTCTCCTGGACCATTGGCAAACTTTCTACCCACTAGTTGCTATATTACCATCACTTGAATAGCTTGAGCAGTAAAATGTCTCTTATCAAACAGTGAATGCTAAAACATCCAAGAGAGGCTTATACAGGGTGTCTCAAAATTGATGCAACCTATAAATATGATAATTCATGTTGCATCAAGTCATCTTTTATCTGAGTCTTAAAAAGCAATCAGAAAAGTCAAACCTGATGACAAGGGCAGAAATTGTTGGCTTTATCTTAAAAGACAAACTTCTTGGGAATGTCTTTGGAGGGACTTTTTCAGACTCCTTCCGACAAAATCTCTCACTGCATCCACATTGTCTGGACATGTTGCAGTCAACTTCATAGAAGATCTGGGATTATCTGCCTTCTTGTTGAGGTTGTTTACTGACCCTGTGGCTTAAATTTGTGTACCCAACGATAAATTAGGCTTTTCTGGGGATAATTGTTGAAGTTAAACTTCCTGTAAAATTTTGCTTGCAGTTTTGAATGATTTTTGTCTCCAAATAAGTAGTGACATAAAATATTTTTCCTTTTTTTGTCTAAGGCATTGTGATTGAGGATTAATAGTTGTTATGCTATTTTCAAATCTGAAACGAAAAAGAACACTGCATTATAATTAGTAGAGTTATTAGCAGTCACATGTGTCCCATTTATATTGAGACACCCTATAAAAGATTGATGTGGACGTATATTGAAATTTGTGACTCTAAGAATAAAATCTTAGAGATAGAGAGCCGTCTATATGAAAAGTACACGTACTTTGAATACTCACATTCAGATGAGAGATAAAAAAGTAAAAGAATTAATGTTCCTGACATGAAAGAGTAGAGTTCATGCCTCATTTCTATTAAGATTTTAATTACCTTGTTTTTTTTTCTTTTACCAACCTTTTTTGGTTTCTCTTTATGTTAAACTGTAGGAATATTTATATTAATATCAGTTTTGTATTTTTCTGTCGGAAGGCTAGAAAAGAGGTGTATGTGATAGCAAAAGATTGGTGTATCATTTAAAAAAATTTTTGCTTGCCTATAAGACTGTATGAAAATTTATATTGATATCATTGTTTTTTTTTTTTGTCCATTTTTCTGTTTATTCATGTACTTTCATTTTTTGTTCTCTTAGTCATATAAGTGTATTTTTGAGTTTTAGTCCTTGGTGTCTTTAAATATGTGGTGGTGTTATATATTGTCATCCACAGACAGACTATTTCTTTGTATCACAACTCTTCAGTGTGGCTAGACACATAGGATGCTTGAAGCTGGGATTGAAACCCACCCAACTTTACGTTAGACGTAGTATCATACCACTTAGCCATTATGTGAGTGGCAGTAGTAAATTCCTTTGCCAGAGTGCTTGACCCCTGTGGGGGAGTGAATATATATATATATATATATATATATATATATATATAATGATTTATTTTATGTGTAAAGTGTTATTTCTGTAATTTTTTTTTTGACATGTGACTGGCTTAATCCTTGGCTTTCCTACTGCTGACAATATCGAATATAGTTTTTTTTAAGTGTCAAATAGGAATGAAATGAGACACTGATTGCCAGTGGATGGTAATCATCATCATCATATTGTTGTGCCACCAGTATGGATATCCCTGACCTTCTCTCGCCACTCCACCCTATCATTCATCGCTTCTGGCTACATCCTGTATTGGCACAGAGCTGCTGTATGTAGGTTCTAGCTTGTTGACCTGTTTTTGCTCAGCCATGTGAGGGGGTCCATAGGAGAACATCACTTATGAGCTCGTCCCTGCTTCTCAAGCAGTGTCCTGCATATCTGGTTCATCTAACTTTGTTAGTTTTCATGATGGGTGGTAGCTGGCTGTATAGCTGCTGCTTCGTAGGGTGTTGCCTCCAGGGCTTGTTCAATATTGCTCGCAGCATTCTTGTGTAGTTGCCATCATGGACTTCAATGAGAAAGACTTTTCAGTAATAGCTTGGTCAGAAGTGTATGGATAGTAACTCTCTTTTGTTTGTCTTATTTTCTGTTAATGTGTTATTTCAGTTGAATGAAATACTTATGCTTTTGTTAAGTTGTCTGTCAATTATTTTCTCCTCTTCAATTATTTTCTGCTTCTTAACATGTTAGTGTTACAAAAATAAGGTCTAAATTAAATGTTCCCTCCCTCCTCATTGATCAGTTTATCTGAGGTTTCCCACATTGCTAGCCAAAATACACTTTCATTTCATTTTTGATTTTGCCCTTCTTTACCATGTTGGCCCGAATCACTTGACAATTTCATCTTCCGATTGTCATTGAGGTCTTCCGAGTGGTCTTTTCTGATCTCTCAGATATTCACTTGACAACTGCATAGACCTACCTAAATTCTGTGAATCTTTGCAATGTGTTCCGGCCAAGTAGAACTTCTGTTTTTTGTTCTCAGTGATTATGTCCTTTACTCTGCTCTGTTCTTGATTTATCTCACTTTGAATGTACTCATTCAATGATATTCTCAGCATAGATCTTTCCATAGTTCCCTGTGTTGTAACCAGTTTCTGTTCTTCTTTCTTCATAGTAACTTACTTGTAACATCACAGGCAAAATGGTGCTTTTGAGGAGATTGGCATGTAGGGTTTTATCTAACAGTGTAAATTAAACATAGAATAAAATAAAAGTGGTTATTTTCATTTTGATGCAATGGTAGAATTTTAGAAATTCACTCTTTGCTTCAAAAAATGAAGTTTAAAAATATTCTGTTTTTAACTTTTTTTTTTTTTTTTAAATTTAATTTTTAGATGTACTGCTCCTGAATTATTGCCCATTGATCTTCGAGCCAAATTAATTGTGTGTATGATTCATTTGAAACATCACAAAATAGTTGAGGTGAGTAGTCAACTTTTCATGTAAAGTTTTAACTCTTTCTATATGATATATAATAAGTTGAAATTTTTCAGTCATCAATTATAACTCTTTCTAACTCAGAATGGCATTGCAGCCCAGTTGGCTGGGGCGGTAGAATACTCCGACTGCATCTCTGCAGAGGGGTAAGATCCACCACCACCACGAGTGGCCCATTTTGCTTGGGTTGTAGAATACTGCCTCTCTGCAGAGGGGTGAATTCCCCCCCATGAGTGGCTCAGTCGACTTGGGCTGTAGAATATACTGACTGCATCTCTGTTGAGGGTTAACACCCACTTCCCACCAACGAGTGTCCTGTGGATATGACACAAAACCATCCGATGGTGAGGCTCCAGTCTTGGAGCTTTGGGGAGTGTGGAGTACTCTGACCTAGCATCCTATCTATGGTTCAAATAGAGCTGTTTAACCATTTAAACTGTAAGTAAACAAATGACATGCTAAATTGAATTGTTAGAAATAGAACTGATTGATCATTTAACTGTATTTAAAAAAATGACTGATGTTTAATTGAATTGTTAGTGATACATGACAATACTTGAAATCATGTAACTGTGCAAACAAATGAGTAATATTGAATAGAATTATTAGTGTTGATTAGCAATTCTTGAAACCGTTTAACTGTGTGCCTAAATTGAAACAGTGGTGTAACATAATTTGGAACCATTTGATTGCTTAATAGTAAATAGAAATACTTAAAACCATTTAACTGTGTGCTGAAAAAATGAGCTCAGGATTGTTTAAAAATACTGTCGACAAAATGTGTTTACCAATCATATATATATATATATATATATATATAAGGGCTTGGCATTAAATAACCTGCAATGGTTGATATGCCATAAAACACAACCAAACTGACCAGAATTGTATTGGATACTAAACTGATACTATGCTTTGATCCTAAGTAGGAATGAATGCATGTGTATGTTAAATATAAAGGATATTTTATCTAAACAAGATGAAAATAAGGATCCTTCTTTGAATAATTTGTGGAATTATAAACAAGAATTATGAGTGTGTGTGTATATATATATATATAAGTTAGCTGACTGTAGCCGAGGGCGACCTGTATGTTTTTTTTTTTCAATAACTGCTACATCGAGATGTAGGGGAGGGTGCTACTCCTTTCCATGAACTGCTCCACTTACCCTTGATACATACTTTATAATGTTGAGTGTTAAGCAAGGAGGCTTCAAGTACCCTTTTTTGAGTTTTTAGTATGACTTGACTTAGAATTGAACTCTGGTCACCTACCTACTATACTAATACTTAAAAAAGACTATTTACCCAGGTTTCACCTAACGGATTTTCAGGATAATTCTGAATATATGTATGTATGTGTGTGTGTATATATATATATATATCTATATATATTCTGCTACTTTCTCTGCCAGAGCAAGATGTGTCCTAATGTCAAGTTTATTGTAGGGTCCCTTCTCTATTGGTGAATGGTGACAAAAAAGCTCAGATCTGTCAGCATATCTCTTAAGGATTCTTCAGACATCTAGGATTGACCCTGACACCCTCTTTCCTTGAGTGCAATTGTGGATGTTCTTGGAAGATGATCCCTTGTCTAGCACATAGGCTCCTGATTGCTTATATTACCTGCTGTTATTAGATAGAGGCACACTTAGCATAACATTATCATCATAGGAAATGGAATCAGAGACCTGAGTTCAAAGCCAGGATGAGGCTGTTTGCTGTTTGATTTGCACTCATGCCTCTGCAAAAGGTATGAATCTAATGTTTTCCCCCAGCTATGGGTAAGTAGTACAGCAGACTGTGTTCTTTATCCTTGGTTAGGCAACCTGTCTAGGAGAAGGAAAATTGAAATCAAACCAGCTGTAATCTGTTTAAAATTGGAACCTGTGTCACATCTCACCATAGTGGAGAAGTTGGGTAAATATTAGTAAAAAAAATGTAAGGTTTGTGACTGTAGTTGAGGGCAAGCTGAAGGCTACCTTTTTAGTAGCTACTACACAAAAGTATAGGGGAGGGCACTACTCCTTTCTCTTGATTGTTCCACTTTACCCTTGGTACATGCCTTATAATGCTGAGTGTTAAGCAAGGAGGTATCAAGTACCATTTTTTGAGTCTTTGTTATGACTTGACTTGGGATTGAACCCTGGTTTCCTGGGGCATTGGCCAACACTCTACTACTATAATTATTTGTGTATAACACACGCACACCTAAATTCGGGCAATGAAATTTAAAAACAAAACAAAAAAAAAACTTGTATATAATATGCACTGACTTTTTAAAATTTGTAGCAGTTAAATTTAACATTTGTTGAACTTTTATCCAGTTTGTTTGGACTTAAAATGAAAATTTATTCAGTTATGTTTTAAAACAAAACATTTACGCAATATTTAGAGCAAACATGTGGACATGTTTACACAAAAATTCAACCAACTTGTGACAAAATAAGCTCAGACGAGGAGAAACAAAGTTATAGTTGCCCAATTGGTTGGTGCTGTAGAATACTCAGACTGCACCTCTGCAGAAGGGTAAGACACCTCACCCTAAACGAATGTCCTGGATATGATACTAAAAAATCTGATGGTGAGGTTCTAGTAATACTGGAGCTTTGGGGAATGCAGAGTACCTCTTCATTGCCATCACTCCCAGGTCCACTCTGGCCTGGAGTGGTAGCACATGATATGGTCCTAGCTATGGGTCAAATAGAGTTAAACCATAGTTTCAAGAGTTTGCTGTTTTTTACATTTAAAAAGTGTACTTATGCTAACTTGAATTACATGTAATAGAACTGTTTTGACATGTAAACTGCGTACTTATGCTAAACTGAATTGTTTGAAATAGAACTGTTTGACTAAACTGAGTAGCTTGAAATAGAAATGTTTTTTGACAATTTAAACTGTGTAATCATGCTAAACTGAATTGTTTGAAATAGAACTGATTATTTGTATGAAAATGAATTTGGCATTAAATAACCTACAAAGGTTGATATGCCATAAAAACTAAACGACCACTCAACCAAATTTATAGACAGACACGCATTCCAGTGATTATTACTCTGTCATGGCATAAAACTGAAGCATTTGTTACATATTAGTTAGTTAGGACCTAGATATAACTTTCATTTGATCATAACATCCTTAATATAGTGATGTATGTGGCCGGATAAAAAGTTTTTTTTACTTTTTGTATTATACACACCCCTGACTTTTAGGCTTAAAAATGTGAAGAAGAGGAAGTGTTAAACACAACAATTATGATAAGTGATTATTCATCTATGTACTGAGCTAGTTTATAGCTGCTCAACATTGGTAAGCTGGTGGGAATTAGTGCTTTTATTATAACTTGATTTTAACCTGGTGAACCTGTTACTTATAAATAAGTTTCCTCTTATATATATTTCTTTAAGAAAAAACAAAACCGGTCACATTAGGATTATAAATTTATTTCCATCTTGTTATGTGTTTTTGATATAAATCAAAAACACGAAAAAAATTAACAGAACTTCTTCTTCTTCAGATCTTATGGATAAAATAATTCAGAAGAGACACTGTGTCTATTCTGAATTATTTTATCCATAAGATCTGAAGAAGTCCTGTTAATTTTTTTCGTGTTTTTGATTTATATCAAAAACACATAACAGGATGAAAATAAATTTATAATCCTAATGTAACTGGTTTTGTTTTTTCTACCCAACTCTGGTTTAACTGCACCAAATAATACCTATATATATATATATATATATATATATATAAGCATAGCCTTGGAACTTTTGTTTTATATACAAAGATGACACATGTTTATTTCTTGTATACTGAATCCTGTAAATGGTATTTCAAAATAATTCCTTCAGATTTGATTGGACTGATTTTTTTTAACGAAATCTCCTTCAGCCTCTGATGCAACCTTTGTTTGAAGAAAACATAGAACAAGTCGGTGATCTCTATTTGGATATTGCTGAGGCGTACATGGAAAATGCACTCTACTCGGATGCAAAATCTCTCTTCTCAGTGTTGGTCTGTTCCAGCACGTACAATGAGGTAAGATCTTGTCGAATAAAGGAAATATGTAAACTTAACACCCACCCTATCAGCAAGATTAAGAGTCTGTTGACCATTTTCTCTGCAGACAGTTAAGACCGACCCCACCTCCACAAAAAAGAATATCCTGAGTATGACATTGAATTGTGTCTGGTGATGAGACTCTAGTTCTGGAGCTGTGTGGAGTACCCTTTCGTTGCTGTTATTCCCAGGTCCACTTTGGCTCCATGTGGTAATGCCAGTTTGTCCTATCTGTGGGTCAAATAGATCTGTTTATGAATTTTTTTGTATTTAATAGAACTGGGTGCAGAGATAAATCTCTTAAGAAGCAACTACACAAAAAATATTAATATGAGCCTGCAATGAATGTGATTCCCTAACCTCTAAGCATAAAATAACCCTTGATGAGTTGACATGCCATTAAAATCAATCAATAACCCTTCATAAATCAAAGTCTTATTATTTGAATATTTATCAGTTGATACTTGGTTGTATTTTAGATAATGAATATTGATTTTTATTTTTTTCATGTAATATCTGTGTTTAGTTTAATAGTGAATATTAATCACATGCAGGAAACATTATGTAGTGAAAATTTCTGATTCAAATTCAATTTTTTTGAGCTATCAACATATTGATGTATCCTAATCAATAATGATGTGCCATATATCAGTTTGTTTATACCTATTTTTGATTTGTGATCATTTTTATCATGACATTTTTCATTATTCTATTCGAATTCCATTTTTATAATTCTTATATATATATATATATATATGACTTTTTGTTATTTTATTTTACTTTTATTTTCATTAAAATATGAAAAGGCGGCTGTTTGGTTAAAATATGGAGAATGCTTGAATTGTCTTGGCGAGTTGGAGAATGCAGTGAATTCCTACAAAAAAGTAGTGGATCTTGCACCGACCCACTATGGTGCTCGGATTTCTCTCTCAGCTCTGCAACAACAACTTGGGAACTCATCTGATGCTGTCAAGGCCCTCACAGTCCCTGGTAATAGCATTTGTCTTCTATATAAATGATAATGTTTCTTTTAAGATATTTTTTCAGAATATTCCAGAGGAAATATTTACAGAAATGTACACAAAAATTATGGTAAATTTTTACCCTTTAACCCATCAGATTTAAGCGAAAACTAAAAATCAGATTCTACTTTTTTTTTTTTTTTTTTTTTTTGGCAAATACATGTAAACAGCCTAAAAAAATATCCCCAAAGAAGAAATTTTGAAAAAAAAAAAAAAAAAATTTTAGAATTTAGATGGGGGATTATGGTTATATAATTTTAACATAAAATGATCACCCAGCAAGCATTACTGATGACCAGAGATAGAGGTAAAGGGATGTGTAACCAAATAAAACTTAAATATATCGGAATAAATATTTCATCTATTATAAATCAAAGTGTGTATACATTCTTCTGGGATAAAAAAAGGATGTCTATTTATATCCAAAGTTTTGTGCTGTATCATATATTTTTTTATAATATTGATATCTTCACACACGCACACAATTACATTAATGGGCATTGGCAGAATGTGAAATTCAAATGACTTTGTTCAGGATTTGAACTGAGATTGCCATGTCCATTTCCTACAACAATAACATATATATATATATATATATATGAGAGAGAGAGAGATTGATGGAAGCTTTAACATTATCATTATTAATATTTATTTATCAGTGGACCATTGTTAGATTCTTGGGGGCATTTAAGTATGTTTATTTTCAAGTTAGAATCAATGGAATTAATGAACTTGAAATGTTTTGATTCTTCAAATTTAAAAAAATAATTTTTTTTTTCAGCTCCTACTGAACCAGGACAAGTAAGACAGGTTAGTTGACATTAAATTTAAATTCCATACCACCAGCAAAGGGTGGTCATTGTGTTTCATATCTATTTCATATTTTAATGACGAAAGATATATTTAGTTTTTATACATTTTCTTTCTAGGGTTGAGACAAAAATATACCAGAAGTATTAAATTAAAAAAAACAAAAATAATTTGATCATTTACAGAAATTAAGTCGGTTTTAGTGGATATTTTCTTGGGATATATCTATTAAGATTAAAAAGACTGCCTTGTCGGCTAGGGTTATAAAATATGCCAGCTACACCCCTGCAAAAGCATAAGACTGGCCTAGGGCTAACTTTTGGCCGTGGGTGGTGATCCATGATGCTTGAGGACAGGATTCTGGTGGCTGAGTAGTCTGTTACTTGGCAACTGAAGTGGTCATGTGATTTGTAACACTCCACTTTAACTCTTACTGGGATAGACAGGTAGTTGAAGAGGCTCAGTCCAATCGACTGGCTGGTCATGTCAAGCCTTGGCACCTATATGGTTGTCTTGACTGTATTCTTCATATTGTCTCCCTACAGTAATATCATTTTATCCATTTTTTGGGGTAGGAACTCCTTGTTGGGTACTGACTAACTTTCTGGATGATGACCTTTTAGTAAATGAATTTGAACTCCAGTTGAATTATTACTTTCAGACTAATACCCTTAGGAAAGGCATGAACCCTCTTATCTTTCTAGCTATTGGTTAAATAGTACTACTACTGTTCTTCTACAAAGATAGCTTTAACATTAAATAACCCACAAAGTTTCATATGCCATTAAAACAACTATATTCTTGTAGCCCTGTTGGCTAGGGTTCTAGAATAGACTGACTGCATTTCTGCAGAGGGGCAAGACACCACCCAACAAGTATCCTGGATATGACATTAAATCATCTGATGGCGAGGCTCCAGCCTTGGAGGTTGAGGGAATGCAGAATGCCCCTTAATCGCCATTGCTCCCAAGTCCACTCTGACCTAGTGCGGTAGCACCTGATAGGGTCCTATCCATGGGTCAAATAGAACAAACTATGTATGCAAACAAATGACTGAGGTTAAATTTTGACTGTTGTATAGCAATACTTGAAATCAATTTACTGTGTGCAAAAAAAGAGCTCAGGCTTGTTTAAAAATGTTATCTACAAAATGTCTTTACTAATCATATATATATATATAATATATTTGTATAAAATGATTTAGCATTAAATAACCTACAATGGTTAATATGCAATAAAACCCAACCAATTCCTATATTAATCATAAATTTTCAATTGGATTTAGATCTGGACTGTTCACTGGCCATGTCATTTATTTTATATGCCTTTCTTAAAGATAAGTCTTTTAACTGTAGACCAATTTGCATATCTTGGTGTCTGCTGGTATTTGTTTTAAGAATGTAAATTACAAAATCATTCCCTAATTTTTTTCCTCAACTATGGCTTATTCCATAATATTTTCTTCTGCACGGCTTGGAAAAAATTTTCTTACATAAATTAGAATAATTCATTATAAAAAATTATATTATTATAATTTATATAATTAATAATAATAATTTATAATCAAGTTATTAAAATCATATAATTTATAATTAAAAATTATGACATTAATTTAAATAATTTGATCTACTTTGTTTAGAAGGTATTTTATTAAGCCAGAATGTTCAGTTATGAGATGAAAGATGTTCTGCATTTTATTTGTTATTTCTAGGGTGAGTTGAGTGGGAGGTACCAGCTGTGATTGATAGTATTGTGGTAGTTTGTGTGCTAACATGTTTTGCATTGCTTCACTCCATGTATGGTTTGAAAGTCATACAGATGAATGTGCAGCATAGTCTATTCCATGAACTTATGCTTTACGAGTTCAAACTGGTCCCTAATGCCATACGAGCAACCAAAAGTACTTTTGTGAAAGGTATGGTTGATCATCGTCCACTAACCAGATGGTCCAAGCAATTTTACTCGGATTGCAAGAACCTTGATCTTGCAAGGTCGGGTAGGCCTAAAACTGGATTCCAAGACTATGCTCTCAGCTATAGATTCAAATTTGATGAGTAGCACTCGGAGAGTATCAGGCGAGCTTGGAATCAAACAGTTCATTGTAGTTCATGACCTTCAAAACCTTGATAAAAGCAGAACTGTGCCTCATGTTACCAAAATATTGCAAAACTTTTGACTCCCTCTAGTCATTTATTTACTGCAAAATAAAAAAACAAAACAAAGGTGAACATCCTTTAAGTTGGCTAATTTCATGATTTTTGCCTATAACTAAACGTATGAATGAAAATCTTGACGGCAATCACTCAAGAATGCTGCGATCAATATTGAACAAGTCCTAGAAGCAGCACCCCCACAAAGCAGCAGCTGTACGGCCACCTACCACCCATTCCAAAAACTATCCAAGTTAGATGAACCAGGCATGCAGGGACGCACTCATAAGTGACATACTCCTGTGGACCCCTTCACATGGACGAGCAAAGGCAGGATGACCAGCAAGAACCTATATACAACAACTCTGTGCCGATACAGGATGTAGCCTTGAATACCTGCCGGGAGCGATGGACTATAGGGACAAGTGGTGGGAGAGGGTCAGGGAGATTCATGCTGGTGCCACGACATGATGATGATGGTATAATAACTTTTATCTTTATTGTTATACTTACGTTTCGGCCAATACATCCTTCAGCCTTCTTCAGGTATTTCATGTTTTTATAATGTTGCATTCAAGGCATAATTTTTGCTGACTCTTATAATGTTTTCACTCTCACACAATGCTGAATTAAGTACTGAGTACTGAATCAAGTAGTGACTGCATATGCAATGCTATAATGCTACTACTGCACACCAGACTTCTATTGGAAATGATTTATATATTTACTATTCCTAGTCATGTGACCCCCCAGGAGCTCAATTCATTTCAACTGTTGTATTTGTTGCCTGGAGATACATGTTTGACCACATGGTTCGGTGTCGGCTGATTTTTTTTACATAATACATATCAAACTCAGAAGTTAACACATCATCTCAAACCGAACCCTTTATTTGAACCACAGGGGTAGACTGTTCTATTTCTGTTAAACTTGACTGTAGTAAGTAATTTTTTTTTGTTAATCCTACTTGTTGTTGGGATTGAACCTGCACTAGTGATTTCACTCAGAAGCACTTTACAACCAAATGCCTTATCCTCCGCACCATGTGTCATTGCCGGATGATTCAGAGTGAATTTTTGGGACTTATAAACCTAATGTCTCCATCTCCACTATCATATCAGATGTTTTTGTACCATAGCTCCTATTGCATTTTTTTTTTTTTTTGTGTGTGTGTGTGGACTCCTGAGTTCAACATGAAACACCTGTAGAAGGCCAAAGGACATATTGGCTGAAACCTTGTGAGTACAACAATAAAGACGAGGTCAATAGTCCGAATATTTTAAGTTATAACAATTATCACAGAAATTTAGACAAGTTGTAATTATGTGTTTATAATTTCTTTGTTCTTAATCATTAAGATCATTATACTTTTTAATGTTAACATTACTGATTTTTTTTTGTATATTTTTTTTTTTTTTTAAAGGATCATATTTTGCTTGTCCACAAATGTCATCTGCTGTACTCTCTTGATCGCTTTGATGAATTCTATGAATGTTGCCAACAGCTTTTCTTTGGACATGTCAAAGAAGAATGGAAGCCTGTTTTCAGAAAAGGTTTGTAAAAATATTTTTCATTTTTGACTCTTCAGTAAATTATTCAGTCTGAACAATCTTTTTTTTTTTTTTTAATTTGAATTTCTAAATTTCCTTTAAGTCACATGAAAGAAAGAAAATTCTTTTGCTTGAAATATAGAATTTTGTTCAAACGGGTTGTTTAAGAAAATTTGATATTATTTCATAATTTAATAACATGTCAAATTCTGATCTCAAATTTTAACAGCATGTGTAGAAAAAAGACAAAATTCTGTTTCAATGTTTTTTTTCTTTTCAGGCATGTAACCACTCTGACCTGGAGTGGTTACACCTGATAGGTTTCACTGGAAAAGAAAAGATATTTAAACATAGAATTTTAAGTTGTTTCTTCACTTGGAGTTAAAATTTGAGATTATTTCAAAGAGAATTGGTCAAGTTATTAGATTACAAAATGATATCTGTTTTTCTGAAATACCCTGTATGTTTCAAATGATATCAGATTTCTTTAAACAGCCTTTACTTGAGGGTGGTTTTAAAATAAACACATACTGAGGTGTTCATACTCACTGTTTTCTTTCCTTTCTTTCATCCTTTCCTTTCCTAGTTGGCTGGGGCTTTAGAATACACCAACTGCATCTCTGCAGAAAGGTAAGACTCCCCCAATGAGTGTCCTGCATATGACACTAAACAATCTGGTGGTGAGGCACTAGGAATGGTGGAGCTTTGGGAAATGTGGAGTACCCCTTCATTGCCATCGCACCCAGGTCCAATCTGGACCGGAGTGGTAGCATCTGATAGGGTCCTATCTATGGGTCGAACAGAACTAAACTGTGTCCTCATTTGATTGTTGTTATTTATGAAGCTTAATTTAGCACAAGAACATAAGTATGGGGCACATGGTGAGAATCAAATTCACTAACAATAGTTTGCTTGTCTAGCTTGCTAACCATTTTCCCCATGTAAGGCATCCTTTTTAAAGAAAAAAAGCTAAGCATAGGTTATTTTTCTCAATGTGTCCTAGATATGACGCTAAACAATTTGATAGTGAGGTTCCAGTGATGTTGGAGCTTTGGGGAATGTGGAGAACCCCTTCATTGCCATTGCTCCCAGGTCCACTCTGGCCCCGGAGTGGTAGCACTTGATAGGGTCCTACTTATGGGTCAAATAGAATTAAGATGTGTACTTATGCTAAACTGAAGTACTCTAAATAGAACTGTTTTGATATTTAAACTGCATACTTATGCTAAACTGAATTGGTTTGAATTAGAACTGTTTGACTAAAGTGAATAGCTTGAAATAGAAATGTTTTTGACAATTAAACTGTGTACTCATGCTAAACTTAATTGTTTGAAACAGAACTGATTATATCCAGTATAAAAATGGATTTGGCATTAAATAACCTACAAAGGTTGAGATGCCATAAAACCCAACCAATCAACCAACCTTCCTTTTCCTTTGTCTTTCAATTCTTCAATGGGGTTGCTTGACTGTTGATCAGTGCTTGCCCATGAATGCCTTATTGGTATGGTTTCGAATATGCTGACTGTATCTCTTGCAGAAGAGTAAGACCCTCCCCAAAAGAGATGTATGACATTAAACTGCATCTAATGGTGAGACTCCAGTTCTAAAACTCTAAGGAGTGTAGAGTACTCCTTCATTGTCAGTACTCCCATATCTACTCTAACTTGGAGTGGTAGTACTTGTTAGGATCCCATCTATGGGTCAGATACATATGTTGAAAAATTTTCATGCTCCCTCAAAAAAAACCCCAAAGAAACAACTATACAATAAATGTAAATATGACCATACAACGAACACAATTCATTATTAATATTGGACAGCAATACTTGAAACATTTTAACTGAGGGTAAATGAATGAATAATACTGAATAGAATTATTAGTGTTAGATAGCAATACTTGAAACTATTTAACTGTGTACATGAACAAACAAATGAGCTGTACCTCATTTAAGTATAAAGTTACCTGCAAATTATTCACTTGAGAACAGAGAAAATATATTCACACAGGGTTTAATCAGTCCCCTATTGATGTGAATGTAGCCATTTTCACTAACCACAATTTTTTTCAGCCCAGTCAGCTGGCTGTAGAATACACTTACTGCATCTCTGCAGAGGTGTAAGACACCTTCCCTCTTACACACACATACGAGCGTCCTAGATATGACTTTAAAACCATCTGATGGTAAGATCCCAGCCTTGCAGATTTGGGGAACATAGGCTAAACCTTCATTGCTATTGCTCCTAGGTCCACTCTGACCTGGAGTGGTTACACCTGATAGGGTTCTATCCATGGGTCAAACTATGTGGGCAAACAAATGACCATGATGATTGTAAAGGAAATGGATTCTGATGCTCACTTTCCCTGCTTGCAACCGGTTTTGTCTTTCTCACTCACCGTGTCAATACACTGGTTCTGTTTTTTTCACTCGCCGATGTATGCTGAAGTTGCCTGCCGGATAGCGTCATCTTTCGAGAGTGTAGCCTCAACAATAGCCCGCATGATAGATGGTGCTATTTAGCAAATGTTAAATTGTGACTGTTATATAGCAATACTTAAAACCATTTAACTGTGTGCAAAAAAGAGCTCAGGCTTGTTTAAGAATGTTATTTACAAAATGTTTACAAATTATATATATATATATATAAAAAGATGATTTGGCATTAAATAACTAACAATGGTTGATATGCCATAAAACCAAACCAACCCAAATCATATATATTTAATAAGTATGTGTAAAGAGTATTTGGCATTAAATTATCAATGATGGTTGATATGCCATAAAACCAAGCCAAATCATGAAATAGCAATATCTGATTTAAGAAATTAAAATCATGTTTTCTATTTTTTTCTTTTGTAGTAATTTTTGAATTCATGAGCCGTAGAAGTCGAGCTGAGAGCCTTGAATATTTTTATCAACATATTGGTGGTAAAGGTGAGTACTTATCCTTTCTTTCTTTTATCTATTTGATTCAATTGTTTCTGGCTAAATTGTTCCTGGTTCCGGCCTGGCCATCTTAGGGTGGAAGAAGGATCAGTGACAATCAGAACCCTAGATGTTCAGGTCTAGTGAATTTATGACTAGCAAGGTCAGTTGGCATGTGTGCCGGGAGACTTGGCAAAAGCTAGCATAGTTCATATTGCACTAAACTTTTGGGTCTAATAAATCTATGACCTGCAAGGTCACCTGGCATATGTGCTGGGAGATTTAGCAAATGCTAGCATAATTAATATGGCACCTTGTGATCCTATAATCAGCATTGTCCAGCAGTGCATGAATCTTGGCTTGTGTGCAGCCTCCCTCTCTCTAACTCCCATTACAAAATGACATTGTGTCAAGTCCTGCCTGGTGGGAGGCAAGACAAATATCTGGCCAGAGACTGTTACTATGAAATAATGTGATCTTTAGTAAATATACCGTTGTAAATTTATAAAGATACCGGTGCATTTTATTTGTAAATACATATGGACTATGAATGCAGTTCCTTAACCTCTAATCAGTCCAGTCGGCTGCACCGCTGTAGAAGATAAGATCAACCCCAACCAAGTGTCCTGAATATGACACTGAGCTATCTCATAGTCCTGGAGTTTTTGGGAATGTACATTACTCCTCCATTGACATTATTCCCAGGTCCACTGTCCTGGGGTAGAAATGTCTGTTAGGGTCAAATGAAACTGTCATTTCATCATCATCATATCGCGCTGGTAGCACGGATATCCCTGACCCTCTCTCGCCACTCCTCCCTATCGTTCATTCCCCTAGGTAGGTCTTCAGGACAGCATCCCGTGTTCTCACATAGCTGCTGAATGTATGTTCGCACTGGTCATCCTGCTTTTGCACGGCCATGTGTGGGGGTCCATAAGAGTACATCTCTTATGAGTTCGTCCCTGCTTCTCCAGCAGTGTCCTGCATGTCTGGTTCGTCTAACTTGAATAGTTTTCGTGATGGGGGCAGGTGGCCGTACAGTTGGTGTCTTGTGGGGTGTTGCCGCCAGGACTTGTTTAAGATTGCACGCAACATTCTTGTGTAAATGCCGTCTAGCTTCTTCTCCAGCCGTTTTGTTAGCATCCATGTAGTGCAGCCATATGGCAGTATCGATGTGACCGCTACCTGGAAGAAACTGCGTTTCATTTTATCGGTTAGGTCTGATTTCCATATAATCGATAGCCTATTGATAGCTATCCATGCTTTCGTTAACCTGGTTTCGATGTCCTTTTTGGTTGATTCGACGCTGCTTCCTAGGTATGTGAATTTGTCTACTAGTTTAAGAGGGGTTCCTTCTAGAGTGGAGATGTCCCCTGTTTGATTATAGCACATGTATTCCGTTTTGTGTGCATTAACATAGAGGCCTATGCTTGTTGCTGCTCGTTCCAAACTATGCAGTAGTGTTTCGGCTTGGTCAGGTATATTTGCCAGTATCGCTATGTCATCGGCGTAGTCAGCGTCGGTAATTGTTGTTGCGGGGTATCTTCTGCTTCTTATCTTCGTCAGTTCGAAGCCATTCTCTCTGATTTTGTCAATCGATGTTCTAAGTACGTAGTCTAGACAAATGATAAAGAGGTACGGGGCCAGCGTGTCCCCTTGTAGTACTCCTGCTACAATGTCAAAGTATTCTGTGTCTCCATCTGGTGATCGTACTTTTACTTTAGTGTTTCTATAGAGAATCGTTATTGCCGCTACGGTTTCTTTAGGTATGCCGTACGCTAGTAGGATTTGTTCCATCTTTCCTCTGTGAATGGAATCGAAAACCTTGGTAAAGTCAACAAATATTAATGTCGCTTGTAGGTTTTTTGCCCGTACACCTTCAAGGATTCTATGGATGGTTAATATTTGTGAGGTCGTGGATCTATTTCTTCGGAAGCCATTTTGTTTTTTTCTAAGTATGTTGTCGATTTTGGGTTCTATGCGGTTTCGTAGTAGGGCATTGTAGATTTTGGCTGCTATGGATGTAAGTGTTATGCCTCCGTAGTTTTTGGCTAATCCGAGGTCCCCCTTTTTAGGGAAGGGGAGTATGCATCCCTTCATCCATCTATCTATCGGATTTTGATTGTATACTGCGTTGCAGTGTCGGAGCAGTATGTCATCGAATTGTCTGGTCTTCCATACTTCCGGGGGAATTTCGTCCAGCCCTGCAGCTTTCCTATTTTTAATTTTTCTGAGAACTGAGTCGAGTTCTTCTTGTGTGAACGGTCCTAGTTTAATGTCTAATTGTTTGTTAATTATTCTGGTGATTGGTTCATGTGTTATTTTCGGTGGGTTTCCTAGTAAGTTTTCGAAGTGCTGTTTCCACAGTTTTATTCTTTCTTGTTGGTTTGCTGCTTTCAGTTTTGCTTTGGCTGTGTTCTTTCTTCTACTCACTTCGTTTATTGTTTGCCAGGCTATCCTAGATTGTCTATCTTCCACCGAGTCTCTAATCTTATCTATCTGATTTTGAATGTATTCTGTCTGTTCCTTTATATATATGCCTGCTAATTGATATCGTGCCGTTTTTAGTTTTAAGGCATTTGTGTTTGTTGGGTTTTTTCGATAGTTTTTGGAGGCTGTTTTCACTAGTGCATGTTTGTCTCTCACCGCTAAAGTTTCCTATGGGACTCTATATTTAGTTTTGAGTTTTGTTGGAATGCATTTCGCTGCTGCCTCGAGGTGTGCATTGACGAAATTTTCATATTCGTCGTTTGGTGTACTTTTTTCCGTCTTTTCTTGTAGTCTTTCGAATCTGTTTCTTAATTCTAATACGTATTTATCTCTTATATCTCTGTTGTTCAATAGGGCCCAGTCATAGTGTTTGGTGGTCGCTTTTCGTTTGGCGTTTTTTTGTAGGCTTAACCGTATTTTCGCTGTGACTATTCGGTGATCGGTGGACACACCCTCAAAAGAGGAGTATGCCTCACAATTCATTGCACTATTTTTCCATTTCTTGTTTATAAGGACGTAGTCTATCTGAGCTTTAGTATTGTTTGTGTACGTGTATGTCCATAGTTTGCCCTTCCTGTTTTGGTAGTTTGTATTGAGGCATGCTAATCTATTTTCTATCATGAAATCTGTTTGATGTTACCCATTCCTATTTGACGTGTTGTGGAGGCTGTATTTGTTGTTTCCGTTTTTCCCGATTTGGGCATTCATGTCTCCGCCAATGACTAACATGTTGTGTTTTGGGATGCTACGCACTAATGAGGATAACTCATCGTAGAAGGTGACTAGTTCAGTTTCTTCACTAACATTGGTAGGGCTGTAGCAGGAGATGATTGTTGCTTTGGGGTTGCCGTTAAAAGTAGCTGCCATCATTTGAGGTTGTATTTTCTCAATGCTATTTAGCGTTTTTAATGCTCTAGGTCCTATATGTAATCCTACCCCTCCTACTGCGGCGTTGACAGAGTTTTTTCATGCGGATACAGTGACGAGCGACCAGCCATTGCCAGTTTCGTGATATTTGATATCTTCGGTGTGCGTGTATCTGTGTTCTTGTATACATATTATGTCAATCTTATGTTCTTCGGCCGATGCGATTAGCTCTGGTAGTTGTCCTATTCTATTTAAGGTTCTTACGTTAAATGTCGCTATTTGTAGTGTTTGCTTGCATTTTAGTAGTTTTGATTGTTTGAGCTCTGTAGCTGATTTTTCGAACACTGAGGCCAGGGCTCCAACCTCAGCAGGAGGATTATTTTGGCATTAAAGAACCCTTGAAAGTTGATGTGTAATTAAACAAAGAAACCAAAATTAAATTGCAACAAGGTCTTTCAACCTGAAATGGTTTTTCATCTCTCTTCTATATGAACATCATTTAAACTAACTGATCTTGCAGATTAACAATGTTTTTTTTTAATTTAACTCTCTTGATTGACAGTGCAGTCTGAGACCTTCCTATGTTTAAATTTTCATCTACTTAATTGGAAAAAAAATTTGACATTTTTGTATTTTTTTAAAAAATTGATTTTATTTCATTATTGTGAAGGAAAAAAAAACTACATGTTTTGAATAAAATATAATTTGTATTAATTTTTAATTTCTTTTTATTTTGAAAAAACAAAACCTCTTGAATTTCTTTCATATTCAACTTTTAATACTTTGAAATATTTCCTTTTATAGACTATTTCATGGAAACTTCAATCTCCACTGATGATATCTGGGACATATTTTTAATGGTAGGTAATTTTTTTCTTTCTTTAATGTTTAAAGCTAGGAGTTTCAGATGTTTGGAAATTACTTCTTAGATTGTCAGAATACAACACCCCATCCTCAATGATTGACCACCTCATGACCAGTATTGCACACCGGACTATAATAGACAAAGAAAAATGTTACTATTATATATGTACCATATATACTCAAAAAAAGATCTGGTTTGTGTAATGAATAACCCTTAAATTTAGCCCTCAAAAGGTGTTGGCCCAGTTGGCTGGGGCTGCAGAATACATTGACTGCATCTCTGCAGAAAGGTAAGACACCCCCAATGAGTGTCCTGCATATGACACTAAACAATCTGATGGTGAGGCACCAGGAATGCTGAAGTTTTGGGGAATGCAGAGTACCCCTTCATTGCCATCACACCCAGGTCCAATCTGGCCCGCAGTGGTAGCATCTGATAGGGTCCTATCTATGGGTTGAATAGAACTAAACTGTGTCCTCATTTTGATTGTTGTTATTTATTTATTTATAAAGCTTAATTTAGCACAAGGACATGAGTATGGGGCACGTAGTGAGAATCAAATTCACTAACAATAGTTTGCTTGTCTAGCTTGCTAACCATTTCCTCCATGTAAGGTGTCCTTTTTAAAGAAAAAAAGCTAAGCATAGGTTATTTTTCTCAATATGGACCCTGTTACACTTAAATTGTTTTTCTATAATGAGTTTGGTTTTATTATGGTGGTCAGTTTGAATTTGATGCTCTAAAGATTTGATAGATTCAAGAAAATTGTTGACATTCTATGCTGACATATTTCAGGATAGATAAATGATTGATAAAAATAAAGACCCCGCCAACCTGAAAACCCCCAGAAATGGTATTTTTTAAAAAATGAATTTATCAATCCTGAGCAGTTTATTTCAAATGTATACATTTTCAAGACTGATAAACTTATTGAGACCTAGGAATGGGATTTGAACTTTACGTTAATACCTTTAAAATTCGTGTGTTCTGATATGACATTAAATTATACCTGGAGGTGAGACTCCTGTTCTAGAGCTCTAGGGAGTGTGGAGTACTTTTTCATTGCTATTGCTCCTAGGTCCACTCTGACCTGGAGTAGTAGTACCTGTTGGAGTGCTATCTATATATCAAATAGATCTGTTGGAGAATTATTAGTATTAGGTGGTTGTGTTTTATGGCATATCAACCCTTGTAGAGTATTTAATGCCAAATCCTCTTTGTACATATATATGATTTTATTTTGGTTGGGTTTTATGGCATATCAACTACTTGTAAGCTATTTAATGCCAAATCCTCTTTATACATATATGTTAGATATATATGATTTGGTCTCATTAGGTTTTATGGCATATCAACACATAGGGTATCTAATGCCAAATCCTCTTTATACATATATTTTAAATAGATATGATTTATAAATGACTAGTTTGAAGGTAATGTTATTTTGAAATGAGCTGGACCTTATTTGTTTGCACATAGTTATATAGTTTCAAGTATTACTATCTAATAATAATAATTTTATTTAACATTATTCATTCATCTGCTCACAGTTAAATGTGTTGACGTATTGCTATGTAATGGCAATAATTCAATTTTTGTAAACTGTCAAATGGTTCCAAGAATTCTTATGTAGCACGAATGATTCTATTTAGTATTCATCATTTGTTTGCACACAATTAAATGGTTTCAAGTCTTGCTATGTAACACTAATAAATCAATTTAACATCAGTCATTTATTTGCACACAGTCAGATGGTTAAACTGTTCTATTTGGCCCATAGATAGGACATATCAGGTACTACCACTCCTGGCCCAGCCAGCTGGGGTTGTAGAATACACTGACTGCATTTCTGCAGAGGCGTAAGACTCCCCCAAGGAGTGTCCTGGATATGACACTAAACAATCTGATGGTGTGGCTCCAGTAATGCTAGAGCTTTGGGGAATATGGAGTACCCCTTCATTGCCAGTTCTCCCAGGTCCACTCTGGCCTGATAGCACCTGATAGGATCCTATCTATGGGTTAAATAGAACTGTTTGACATTTAAACTGTGTGCAAACAAATGACTGATGTTTAAGTGAATTGTTAGCGTTACATATCGATGTTTTAAACTATTTAACTCTGGGCAAATAAAACTATCGGTGTTCGATAAGACTGCTTGAAGCCATTTATCTGTGTTCAAAAATTCTATAACTGTTATTACATACCAGTACTTGGAACCATTTAACTGTATGGAAATGAATGAAAGGTGTTGAATAGAATTATTCATGTTAGATAGCAAATGAGCTGTGGGTTGTTTAAAAATGTTGCCTACAAAATTTGTTTACAATATATATATATATATTTTTATGTATAAACAGGATTTAGTATTAAATAATGTACAAGGGTTGAAATGCTATAGAAACCAACAAACCAATCTTAAAAGTACTTGACTGTGTATGCAGTTTAAGAATCATTACTTTGAAGCTACATTTTAAGATACTGATTACTTGAAATCATATAATACCTTGCAAATTATTGGTGTTAGATAGGAATACTTGAAACCATATAACTTTCTGTAAACAAATGATTCTTATTAAATAGTAGTTATTTTAAACAATATAATTGCTTATAAATTATTTGTATTAGATAGGAATACTTGAAATCATATAATTGTGTGCAAACAAATGATTATTATTAAAGAGGATTAGTTTAAACCATATAGTTGGGCATGAGTTATTTGAATTAGATTGGAATATTTGATACTGTATATAATTGTGTATAAATTATTTGAATTAGATCAATTTTTTAAACAGTTTAACTAGTTTGAATTCAGAGTTTTCCTTCTCTGAGACCTGTTGCCATACCAAGGTTTAAGAGAACAGTCTGCCCTACTATTTACTCATAGCTGGAAGGAGAATAGTTGGATTCCTAAAGGTATTAGGAAAACTCTGACCACTCTGTCATCTGGGACTGTAGAATATGGGTCAAGTCCACCCACCAATGCCGAGGGTTAAGCCCCCACCATGAAGCAGCCTGTTGGCCCTGAGTGGTGACCTGTAATGCTCGATAGAATCCTGGTTGTTGAGCTGTCTGTGACTTGGTCACAGAAGTAGACATGTGACCTGCAACACTCCACTTTGGCTCTTACCGGGCTAGATGGCAGTTGAAGAGGTTTAATTTGATCAATCGGCTGTTTACGTCAAGCCCTGGTACTGATATGATTGTATTGACTATATTCAAATTGCTCTTTGTGGCAAACAAGTACTTAATAGTATCTTATCTGAAAGGTCATAGAATGTGGTGGCTGAGGGTCAGTTGTGCCGAGTTAGCAATAGTTAAAACCATTTAAACTGCCTACTAAACAAGTGATTAATATTAAATTAGATAGGAATGCTTTATAAATAGAATTACTTGAAACCATTTATTTATGTGCAAACAAGTGATTAATTAAATTTGATAGGAATGCTTTATAGATAGAATTAATTGAAACCATTTAACTGTATGCAAATAAGTGATTGATATTAAATTAGATAGGAATGCTTGATAAATAGAATTACTAATTTTAAATAGCAATACTTGAAACCATTTAACTGCATGCAAACAAGTGATTAATATCAAATTAGATAGGAATGCTTGATAAATAGAATTACTAATTTTAAATAGTAATACTTGAGACCATTCAATTCTGAATAAACAATGCGCTGTAAATCATTTAAAAACAGAATTGCCTCCAGACTATTCACTTACAAATCATGTATAATATATCCGAACATGTTTGGTTGAATACTGCGGATTGTTTCTTTTTCTCAAAATCTTTACGTGAAGACATTTGAGTCTTCTTACTATTCTTATATCTGGGTCAAGACTATAAATAAAATAGCATTCAACCCGGGTATTAATATATTAAACATATTCAATAAATAACCAAACACCCTAACAGAATGAGCCAACCCCATCTATAATAAAAAAAACTCTCTAAATGAATATAAATAAAAATAACAGCAACGAACGATATAACACAACTGCTGAAGATGACCAATGAAATGGTTGAAAGCTAGTATAGGGTACTTTCTTCATTTTGACCCAGATTTAAGAGGAATAGAGAGAAGACTCTAACGTCTTCACTTAAAGATTTTGAAAAAGAAACAATCTGTGGTATTCAACCAAATATGTTTATATATAAACACAATTTGACATTAAATAACCATCAATGGTTGATATGCCTTTAAACTGAAAAAACGAAAATCCTGAATTCAAACCAGGGGTTCTCTGCTTAAAAATTGACCTTGTGTCACATCCTGCTTGTGACAGAGGGGTTGGGTGACTACTTACATCCATCCATTTACACTCTACCTATATGCACACATAGTCATATAGACATGCTTGCACCTACACACATGCATTATTGCATCTTAATAGATATTTACTAAGTTTAGCTGAGTTGTGACCCAAGGCTAGAAGTATGAGGCCCCCAGTGAGATTCAAACTCTCAAGCAATTGTATACTAATCTAACTTGCTAATCATTACACCACGTGAAGTGCTCATATTGCATTTAAATATGTACACCTAGGGATAGAAGATTTTATAGTAAGTAAAAGTAAAGTTGGCGACCGTAGTCGAGGGTGACCCAAAGGCTCCCTTTTCAATAGCTACTACACCGAGGTGTAGGGGAGGGCACTACTCCTTTCCTTGTATTGCTCCACTTTACCCTTGATTCGTACCTTATATTGCTGAGTGTTAAGCAATGTGGTATCAAGTACCATTTTTAAAGTCTTTGGTATGATGCGACCTTGGATTGAACCGAGGTCTCCTCGGCGAACACTCTACCCACTTGGTCATTGACCTGGTCTATTTTATTTCTACTTGTGAAAATATGTTTTTCTTTGTTAAAAGTTTAATTTTTTTGGTTTTTGTTTTAACATAACTGTACTCAATTCTTATAAGCCTCTTTTTTGGACTGCAGCTATGTCGAGGACTGTGGGAGAGAAAAATGTATAACCAATTACTTGATGCTTGCATCCATGGCCTGACAAATCCACAGATTCTAACAGATGAAGAAAAGTACAAGGTAATTAACTGTTTGTTTATATTGCACTTATTTTTACTAAATGGATATAGATTTTCCTTGCACCTTTTTGTCAAAGGAAAGGAAATCTTTTGACATGAAGTGTTGCAAGTTCTGTTGCGCTACTGGTGCCATATCGAAAGTTGTAACACAACACAACACAAATACAAAACGACTCTGTTTCATGATATGAAAGTTTATTTCAACTATCTTTTTCATAGTAGCTGCAAAACGAGAGAGATAGAAACTAAGACTTATTTCAGCCTATTAGATCAACAGGAACTATATATTGTGTGAAATGAAATGGACAACCACAGACTTAAACATTTCTTCTTTATCGACCCCATCAACTCTCTTTCACCAACTTCTAACTCCTTATATAAGTAAAGTAAAGTTAGCAACCATAGTCGAGAGTGACTAGAAGGCTCCCTTTTCAATCACTACTACACAGAGGTGTAGAGGATGGTGCTACTCCTTTCCCTTGGATTGCTCTACTTTACCCTTGATAGGTACCTTATATTGCTGAGTGTTAAGCAAGGAGGTATCAAGTACCGTTTTTAAAGTCTATTGTATGATTTGACCTGGGATTGAACCCAGGACTCCTGGACCATTGGCAAACACTCTACCCACTAGGGCAATGAGCCATTGTTTTCTAATTTTTCTCTCTAACTAATCTTTTAATCACATGTAATCACTAAAACTTTTTAGTGACATATCATCGCTAAATATTAGCTGATATGTATCAAAATGTTTACTTTAATATTTTACTTACAACTGATTTTAAGACAAACCTGTCACACTTTATTTTGACAACAGCTGACACACATATACAATAAGGTTTATCCACTCTGACCTTTGAAATTGAAAACCTGCAACTATGAACTTAGTTTTTAGCTAAGAAAACAATTTATCACTTAAATAATTAATTAAAATCCCGAATTATTTTACATTTCAACTTGAAATTAAAACCACAAACCTCTTGGTTTCTCTAGATGTGTGGCGCTTTATCTTGAGTCTGTCTTATAGATTTTAGTCTTAAATTGCAAAATCTTTTTATTTGGAGTCAATGAGTCCTCATGGTTTTGTGGCTGATGTGCTGAACTGCGACATTGGGTAAGATATCTTACTCTCATCATTTTGAAATTCATAACTAATTATGAAATTCTTTTTACTTGCTTATCAACTGTTCTTGTAATTATCTAAAATTACCTCTACGCTATTTCTTCTATTTGGTTGGTTACATGCATACGTAAAAAAAACAATACAAATACATTTTTCATTTAAAAAAAAACATCACAGAGCCATCTGCAATTTTTTGAGGAAATTAAAAACATCACAGGACTAACATTTTAGTCCTAAAATCCTGGTCACAGCACCAAATGATGTTTATTGTCCATTTCTCTGGGAGGGGTATATTGTAGTTTCTGTGTTCACTTCTGTTCTTATAAATGGATATAAAGACTTTGATTTTCAACGTCTTTATTCACCCAAATTCCCCTCAAACACACGGCTGGAGAAATAGCCATTTTAGTTATCCATTCATTAAGGCACCCTAGACTACACTCATCAACTCTACCTAACTGATACATTCTCAAGACTGAACCAACCAATCAGTGAACTGTTCAAAAGGTCAGCCAGGGGTCAAGTCTTGTCTCTCATATCACTGGTTATTTTCCATGACTCTTAACTTTTGAATTTATATATTTTGAATTCTACACTTTACAAAATTAATTGGATATCTATTCATAATATAACAATTGTAGTAAGCAAGTCTGAAATCCTGTCATGTTATGTTCTCTTTTAGATTAATAACCTTAGAAAAGGCATGAAATTACTTTTTCCCCTAACCATGGGTTAAATAGTACCATTACTGTTTTTTTTTTTTTTTTTTTTACAAGGATGGCTTTGGCTTTAAATAACCTACGAGGGTTGCTATACCATTAAACAAAGAAACTGAAACCTAATCTGGAACTTTTTATTTTTAAATGAAATAAAACTAATTTGTTTGCACACTAGTATTGCTATAATAATTCAATTTTGCATTAGTCATTTGTTTGCACTCAGTTTAAATGTCAAACAGTTCTATTTAACCCATAGATGGGACCCTATCAGGTGCTTCCACTCTGCACCTGAATGGACCTGGGTTCAATGGCAATGAAGGGGTACTCTGCATTTCCCAAAGCTCCAGCATTACTGGAACCACACCATTAGTTTGTTTAGTGTCATATCTAGGACTCTCGTTGTAGGGGTGGTCTTACCCCCATGCCAGCTGGGCTTTATTAGTAATGGATACTTGATACCATACAACTGTCTATAAATTGTGTTAAGAATAGTTACTTGAAGCTTTCTAAGGATTATTATCAGTTACTTGAAACCATATAACTGTGCAAACAAATAATTATTATCAAATAGAAATAGTTACTTGAAACCATAAAATTGTGTATAAATTATTAGTTTTACAGAGGAATACTTGATATATAACTGTGTGCAAAAAAGCTCTTCTGAAACAACTAGATGAAAAATGTAAATATAAATGTAATTCCCTATTTTTTAGCCATAGAATAACCTTGATTTAACATACCATTAAAATTCATATTATTATAATAATAGTAATAATAATAATAACAACTCTTGTAAAATCCAATTAGAGCTGGTTATCTTATCTTGATACATGATGCAAAAATTAAGTTGCAGTCTAAGATAGATTTTTTGAATTTTTCTGTTTTTACGTTTTTATTTTTAATTTTTTTTTATTTATACTATTCAAATCAAGTACTATATTTTTGGTGTACTAGATGATTGGGTATATATGGTGACCCCTAAAATTTATAGTTAAAATGTAGGTTTCGGGCTATAATCGCTATTTAAGTCTACCCCCTACAAAGCAGCCTCTTATACAAAGTTTGCTATGAACTGCACATATGGTGGTCTTTCATCTTGATATTTTATAAGGTTAAAAGGTTGTTGTATAAGTAAATTAGTTTAACTGTGACACTAGATTCATTTCAATGTTGAATTAAATTTTAAGGATGTTTTAATCATTTTTATTTTTAAATTCCATTTTTAGGAAGCAGAATTTTTGTGTTTAATTGCTTGTATACAAAGCAGGAACGGAAAGTTGGCTTACAACTTAATTCGGGAAATATGTGTAAAGGTAAACAGAATATCTTTTTTATGGGATTCTTTTATTGGATTTTAAAGTACGTTTAATTCAGTTATTTCAAGAATTATTCAGAATAACTAATTTTCCCCCTTGCTTTAAAATCCAACACCTTTTGAATCTTTTTTTTTTACTTCTATATCCTTCATATAGAAATTCACTGTTTACCTTAAAAAAAAAATTAAATAAAAATATTGTTTGCTTAAAATCCTTTAAAATTTACTTTTCTAACTATATATTCCACATATTGAAATATATTTTTTCTCGAGAAAAAACATTTCTGAAAATATCATTTACTAAAGAAAAAATATCTTTGAATATATTGTTTATTAAAAAAAATATTACTAAAATATTGATTACTTAAAAACATTTTAAAAATTTTTATTTACTAAAGAAAAAATTTTTTTCATAGAGATATTCTTTACTAAAAAAAAAAAGATGAAAAATATTGTTTACTTAAAATTCTTTTTAATCTATTTTACTTATATACTACATTAAAAATCCATTTACTTTAAAGAAATATTTCTAAAAATAATGTTTACTTAGAAAAATATAAAACTGTTTCTTAAAACCCTTTTAAATCTATTTTACTTTTTATAGACTGCATTTAAAAATTCATTATTTACTTAAGAAAAAAAAAAATTCCTGATTTGATTTAAGATAAGCTTATGTTTTCTCTTAAGAGTTGATTATTTTCTTTTTCAGGATATTGATAATAACCAGGCTTGGAATCTATTTAACCAAGTCATTATATGTTCATCTGATGGACGTCATAACAGATTTTGTCTCCGATTGATGATGAAGGTCTGTTCATTGATTACTTAGAGTTTTTTTATTTCTATTTTTACTCTTTCAACAAAATATAATTATTTTATTAACTCTCGTCAATATAATTAATTCTAAATATCATAATCTGTATGTAACTTATTATCAGAGAGATGATATATATATATATATATATATATATATATACACACACACAGGGTACCCTGAAATCAAGAAGGGATTTAAACTCTTATGATTTTTGTTAATTATTAACAAACTAATGTAATCCTACATAGATATTGGTCACCTATGTCAATAACTGTGTAAATCTCATACCAAATTTAATTGAAGTGATTCAGAATCAGGAGTTACCCCACGGTACACAGGATTTCTGAATTGGAATAGGTTATCAGTTTTAAAAAAAATAGTTGTTTGAATTTGAACTATGTATAATGTTGTCTTGACTTCCCCTCTAATTTATTTCATCATCTCATCTTATAAGTCAAATCAACATCAATGAATTAAGGTCTTGTACAATGTCTGGGAATATCACAATGATTTTTATTCTTGTTCAGTGTATTGATACTATGTCAAGTCAGTTTAATTCAGATCTTACATGATTGAAATAATGATTCATTGCTGGAAAGTTATGAACAAAGATGATGCTAAATGGCTACATAACCTGACATTAACATAATGTGAAAGAAAACCAACTAAGTCTGGGGGTGTTGTTAGGTACTGCTGGGTCACTTAGTGATAATGATGGTTTGGTTTTAAAACTATATCTGACCCCAGTTTTTATATGATGAAGGCTTTGTTGGCAGAACAGATGTGTTTTATTTTTATTTGTTTATTTTTTTCAAACATGTGTATATAACTTATATAATGCCTTTTCTAATGGGGTTCATTTTTTTTAATATGAAATTACTGGTCCTTAGAAGTCAGGATAGGAGATGACAAGAAGGCTTGAATGTTTGAAAACATTTCTCCTTGATGCAATCTCAATTCGGGTCAGCTGGCCATATCACCAGAATGAGATACCTAAAGTCTTTGGGGAGAGCCTACTCTACCCCTGTGTATAAAATGTTGTTGGACTACACCTATATCATAGCAGCTCTGTCAACTGGGCTTAGAATATGCTAACTGCATACTCTTCTGAGGCAAAAGATCCTCCTCGAAAAGAGATATGTCTTATAAAAGATACTCACCATGAGCAAATTCCAAGGATTATTGGTTATATATTCCCAAGACAGTATACTGTGCCATTATTAACAATGAGGAACACATATTTATATAAAGATATAAGATTATATTTTTATTTTTGGCAATGATACTTGTGTGGAGCAGAAAAGCAATCATGGAGGAGCTGTCGGGAGTCGGAAGAGCCAGTGAACTACTGACTTTAGCCGAAATTCGGAAACTTACATAGTCTACAACTCTCACGTGACCTGCAGCAATTCCTCTTTTTCGTTAACTATGGTTATGCCCATGTCTCACTTCTTTGCTTTCCATTGGTTATGTTGTCTGCTTCCCATTGGCTACTTGCCCAAGCCTGGTTCTGTGGGCGTACGCATCTGCCACTATCACCGAATTTGACCACGCCCACAGTTCAGGTGATTTTCTGATATCTTCAACCAGATGCACCTGTTTTCAACATCCACTGTATTCACAGCACCTGTGGGCATGGTGACATTTTGGCAATCACCTTGTTGATATTATCCTTGAGCGGATGTAGCTGTCTCAACATCCTCTGATTCACAGCACCTGTGGACATGATGACATTTCGGTGATCACACCGGTCTTATCAATCTATCTATCAACAACATCCGCCGTATTCACACCCACAGGTCACGTTAATTTATTACAACAGTTTGAATAAAAATAGCACATTGAGACAGTTTTACAGAAGTGCTTTTAATAATTCATATATAATACATTCACAGATTTATCACATGACATACTCATTAAGTGTTTCCTCTTTTAGAAAGTGCTACTGGTTATCTATTCACAAGACAATTTGATTGGTTTGGTTGGTTTTATGGCATATCAACCTTTGTAGGTTATTTAACGCCAAATCCATTTTTATGTAAATAATCAGTTCTATTGAAAACAGTTCAGTTTAGCATAAGTACACAGTTTAATTGTCAAAAACATTTCCATTTCAAACTATTTAAGCAGTTATATGTAATAATTCAGTTAAGTGTAAATACAGTTTTAATGTCGAAAAACAGTTCTATTTGAAATAATTCAGTTAAGCATAAGCATGCAGTTTAAGTGTAAGTACGGTTTAATTGTCAAAAACGTTTCTATTTCAAGCTATTCAGTTTACTCAATTCATTTTAGCATAAGTATGCTGTTAGTTCTATTTAACCCATAGATAGGGCCCTATCAGGTGCTACCACTCCGGGCCAGAGTGGACCTGGGAGCGATGGCAATGAAGGGGTACTCCGCATTCCCCAAAGCTCCAGCATTGCTGGAACCTCACCATCAGATTGTTTAGTGTCATATCCAGGACACTCGTTGGGTCTTACCCCTCTGCAGAGAAGCAGTTGGTGTATTCTACAGCCCCAGCCGACTGGGCAAAAGACAATTTGAGTAAAGATATCAAATCAAAATATGTTGTCATAGTATGGTTTTTAGGCTTAATTTACCTTTTTTTTTTTCTTTTACCATAAGCAATCGCAGTTGAATTAATGTAAGAATCTTGGAGAACTTAAAACTTTTGATCCCCTTGTTAGTGGGGCTTAGACTATACTAGCTGTATCTCTTGCTGAGGGGGTAAGACCCTCCCACCAAATAAGGAGTGTCCTGATGTGTGACATTAAACTGCATCTGATTGTGAGGCTTCAGTTTTTCAGCTCTGGGGAGTGTAGAATACCTCCTATTGTCATTACTCCCAGTTTCACTCTTACCCAGATTGGTTGCCTCTGTTAAGGTTCCATCTATGGGTCAAATAGATGTGTTTGAAAATTATTTGTATTTGATAGGAATACCTGATATCATATAACTGGGTGCCAAAAAGATCTTCTCAAACTATTACACAAAAAATGTAAATAAGAATGTGTAAGGAATGTAATTCCCTAACCATTCTCAGCATAGAATAACCCCTAGATGATCTTTAAAATCAATCAAAATTTTGAAAATAATATTAATATTTGAAGATCAGTAGATAAGCTTCAAAATAACCCTAATAATGAAAGAACACTGGGAAAATTAAAAAAAAAAATTATTTTTCAAAATTGGTGTATACTTTTTATGTCAGTGCTTGTTAAATTTCAGAAAGTTTAAAGGTGAAGTAGATGGAATAAGAGGTACTAATTTGAAAAAAAAATCTTGGGTGCTAGTACTAGATTTTCTTGTGTTCACAGTGGGACACTAAACTGCATTCTGTGGTGAGGCTCCAGCTCTGGAGAGTACCACTTCATTGCCATTATTTTAAGGTCCATCATATTTGTGTAAAAATAAATCATTATTAAATAGAATTATTAGACTTACATAGGAATACTTGAAACCATGTAACTGTATGCAAATTGTGTTTAGAACCATTACTTGAAGCTAAAATTATTTGCTGGATCATAATTAATTGCTAAAAAAAAATGCAATGGAACATTAAAAATGTTAGGATTATTATCAAACATTTACTAATGAATAAAATCTTAGGATTAAATATAACGTTTCGGTCAAATACATGTTTGATAGGAATGTTTGAAATCAGATAACTGTGGGCACTGTAAAATTGTGTTAAAATTATTAGTATCAAATAAGAATAATTGAAACTATATAACTGTGCAAATTGTTTATATTAGGAAGGTTTGCTTGAAGATATAACTGTTTACTTAGAATTCTGGACCTCCGTTCATTCCCAAGTTGAGTCATACCAAAGACTCAAAAAATGGTACTTGATGCCTCCTTGCTTAACACTTATAAGGTACGGATCAAGGGTAAAGTGGAGCAATCCAGGGAAAGGAGTAGTGCCCTCCCCTACATTTTAGTGTTGTAGCTATCAAAATGGGTCACCCTCGACTACGGTAGCCAACTTTACTTACTTATTAGGAATGCTTGAAATGTTTTAGAAATAATTATTAAATATGATTACTTACTTGAAACCATATTATTGTGTCCAAGAAATCAAAAATCTTCTGACAGCATAGTCGGCTAGAGTTTAAGAATACTCTGAGTGCATCATTTCAGAGGGATAAGACTGCTTCCCTTCCTAACAGGTGTCCTGGATATGATGCTAAACTGCATCTGATGGTCAGGCTTCAATCCTGTAGCTTTTAGAAATGAGTACTCTTTCATTGCCATTACTCCCAGGTCCTCACGGACTCAGAGTGGTAATGTCTGTTAGGGTTCCATCTACAGAGCAAATAGAAATATTTAACTGCTGGCAAAGAAATAACTGATGTTAAATTGATTTATTAGTAATATATTACAGTACTTCAATAGACCAGCTCATTGGCCTAGTGGGTAGAGTGTTCACTAATGGTCCGGGAGACCTGGGTTCAATCCCAGGTCACATCATACCAAAGACTTTAAAAATGGTACTTGATACCTCCTTGCTTAAAATTCAGCAATATAAGGTACGTATCAAGGGTAAAATGGAGCAATCCAGGGAAAGGAGTAGCGCCCTTCCCTACACCTACACCTATTGAAAATGGAGCCTTCAGGTCGCCCTCAACTACAGTTGGCAACTTACACTACTTCAAACCATTTAACTATGAGCAAACAAATAATGTTAGATAAAATCACTAGTTTTGCATAGCAGCACTTGAAACCATTTAACTCTGAGCAAACAAATGAACTCTGGCTCATTTGAAAATTGTTACCAAGGAACTATTTGTTTACAAATCATATAAATTTAGTATATGTATATTAAGACGATTTGGCATTAAATAATCTACGATAGTTGATATACCATAAAAACCACCAAAACTAAATCATAAATATTTAATATATATGTATAAAGAGGATTTGATATTAAATAAACAACAATGGTTGATATGCCATAAAATCCAACCAAACCAAATCATATAAATATAATATATATGTATAAAGAGGATTTGGTTTTAAATAACCTACAATTGTTGATATGTCATAAAACCTGACCAAACTAAATCATATATATTTGATATATATGTATAAACTGAGTGTGGCATTAAATAACCTACAATGGTTGATATGCCATAAAACCCAACCTAATCAAATCATATATATTTAATATATATGTATAAAGAGGATTTGGTATTAAATAACCTACAATAGTTTATATGGCATAAGACCCAACTAAACTAAATTTAATACATATGTTTATATGGCATAAGACCCAACTAAACATAATTAATACATATGTAAAAAGAGGATTTGACATTTGATAACCTACAAGGATTGATATGCTGTAATATGACCAACCAGCCAACAGTGACCTAAGTGTTGACCTGCTATAAAACCAACCAACTGACCTTTTAATCCTCTAGTCAGATAAAAAGCAATATTTGCATAAAATCTAGTTTATACATTATTTCTTCTTGATTCCATGCGTGTTGATAAGGAATTTTTCAGATTTGATGATCTTAAGCAAATCGTTAGCACTTTTTAGTTAAGCTGTGTTTATGAAAAATGAATTTTTATCTGTCTATCCTGTTTTCTGTTTGTAGCATCCTGATAATCTGGCTTTAGCTTTGTTAAATGCTCATAATTCAATGGTATCTGGGACATATAAACATTCATTAGGTAAGTATTATGTACATTAATATACATTTTTTCCTTCAGGTTTTAAAAGAAAAGAAAAACGTGATATTTTATCAAAAAGCCGACAAAAACACAAATGATTAATATCAAAATGAATTATTAGTATTAGATAGTAATGCTTAAAACCATTTAACTGTGTGCAAATAAAACTATTAGTGTTAGATAACAATTCTTGAAACTCTTTAACTGTGTGCAAGCAAATAATCTCTGGCTCATTTAGAAAATGTTTCCTACAAACTATTCCTTTAAAAAATCATACATGTATAAATAAGATTTGGCATTAAATAACCATCATGGATTGATATGCCATTAAACAAAATAACCTAATCTAGTAGAATTATTATTCTTCTTTACATATTGCAGACTGCTGTATGCATATTGGTTGCTATCCTCACAAAGTATCAACTACTGTACTTCACAGCCTTTTTTAAGTGCAACAAAAGATACTTGAAGAAGGATGGAGAGTATAGTGGCCAAAATGTTGTGAGTATAACAATCAAGATAACTATAGCAATGTGTAGAGAAGAATAACAAGGCTTCATCTCAGAAATATAAATAAATAGTAGAATATATATATATTTTTCTTCTTCTAATGATGGTGGTAAAGGGGCCTGAAAGATTAATTACAAGTCTGAAGGGAGCCATCAGCAAACAAAGGTTGGGAATCACTAGTTTAAAGTATGGTCATACCTTCCAAGACTATAGATTTACCACAGATGAGCTTTAGTTAATATTGCCCAGTTGGCTGGGGCTGTTGAATACACCAACCTCAACTCTGTGGAGGTCTAAGACTCCCTCCTCCCCCCACAAACAAGTGTCCTGTATATGACACTAAACATTTTCATGATGAGGTTCCAGTAATGCTGGAGCTTTGGGGAATGTGGAGTACCCCTTCATTGCCATTATTCCCAGGTCCACTCTGGCCTGGAATGGTAGCACCTGATAGGGCCCTATCTATGGGTCGAATTGAACTAAACTATACCAGTGCTAAACTGAATTACATGAAATAGAACTGTTTTGACATTTAAACTGCATACTTATGCTAAACTGAATTGTTTGAAATGAAAACTGTTTTTGACATTGAAACTACTTATGAAGGTCTGAATTATTTAAGATAGGACTGTTTTTACATTTAACTGTGTAAACGAAATCTATACTTATACAAAACTGAATTGCTTGAACTAGAAAAATTTTTGACAATTAAACTGTGTACTCATGCTAAACTGAATTGTTTGAAACAGAACTGATTATATCCAGTATAAAAATGAATTTGGCATTGAATAACCTACAAAGGTTGATATGCCATAAAACCCAACCAACCAACTTTAGTAAATAGTGAACATTTTTAGTGCATAACAAACTTGAAATTAAAACCTGTTTAAACTTTTTCATTTGCAGGTGAATATGTGAACCTCTATCGAAAGCAGCCAGATGATCCTTTACTCAATCTCTGTATTGGACTTGCTTTTGTACACATGGCTTGTCAAAAGTTTTCCTCAAAGAAACATGCATTATTATTGCAGGTAAGAAGACCCTTGCCTTTTTTTTTTGTCCTCTCACTTTGTGTTTTAGTTTTTGAAATGATACTTTAATTCAGATTCTCATCTTCTTTTTTTTTCTTTTTGAGTTGTTTCACCCTCCTGTCAATTGGGCTTAGAATATGCTGACTTTTTCTCTGCAGAAGGATAAGACAGCCCAAAACTGCATCTGGTGCTAAGGCTCTAATTTTGAAACTTTGAATTGTGTAGACTGCCTATTCATTGCAATTACTTCCAGGTCCATTTTGATTTAGAGTGGTAGTACCTTTTTGGGTCCTATCTATGAGTCAGATATATTTGTAAATTATTGGTATTAGATAGGAATATTTGAAACTATATGACTGTGTGGAAACAGATTAATGTTATTATTAAATAGAAATAGTTATTTCAAACTATAATTGTGTATAAAGTATTAATATTAGATCGGTTGATATTTGAAACTATATAGCTGTGTTGAAACAATTATTACATAGGAATAGTTATTTCGAACTATAATTGTGTATAAATTATTAGTATTAGATAGGAATACTTGAAATGATATAACTGTGTAGAAACGATGTTATCATTATATAGGAATAGTTATTTCAAACTATAATTGTGTATAAATTATTAGTATTATATAAGAATATTTGAAACCATATTGTAAAATAATTAGGGATTTTAGTTAATTATTTTTGTAATAAATTGTTTTCTCGCTAAACTTGTAGTTCAAAATTGGGGTTTTCAATTTGTAAAGGTCAAGGCAAATACACTTTGTTTTACATAGACATGTCACTAAAAGTTTAAAAGATGGCATGTGATAAAAACATTTGATAAGGAATTGTTTAAGGAACATATATAAGAAAGGGATTTGAGGTAGTAGGGACAGTCAGAGGAGAAGCGACAAATGAGTGGTGAGGCTCTGAAGGAGGTGGCGACTGGGTGAGCGGAGAAGAAATAACTAAGTCTGTGGCTGTCCCTTTCGCATCACGTTGCTTGTTTTCTCTGTCAACCAAAATCATTTGCCGCATTTCCTACTCTCTCTTTTCAGCAACTACAGCAAAAGAGTAGTGCTAAAGAAATTTTCATATCAAGTGTTATTTGTCATTGTTTCCCACCAGATAGGACTTGATACAAGGTCAATGGCCAAAGGTCGGTTTATAGTGGGGGTTAGGGGAGGGGAAGGTCAGGTAAGAGCTGGACTTCGCTGGTCATGGCTCATTTAGTGCAATGTGAGCCTGATGAGCCTAGCTAGACATGGATTCACACATGAGTCCTGGCATGGATGCCTGATTAAAACTTAAACTGGACCAAGAGCTCTTGTGCTATACAATGCTATCAATGCAGCTTGCCTACCTGAAAGTGGCCAAACTGAAGCTGAAAGTCTTTCAGCCTTGAGTCTGCTATTTATCATTGATACTCCATCTGGCATTTATGCTAGATGGCTCAGCTAAAAAGCTAGGAACCTGGTGCTGCTGTGCCAGGTAATTATATCAAGTGAAGTAACAGGCGATGTTTTATGTTCATCTCTTTTTATCAGTGAGGTTACCACGAGGTCTGACTGAAACCTAATAGTCTATTTGGGCCTGTAGTGTTACAATATAACTGTGTGGAAACAAATCAATGTCATTATTAAATAGGACTAGTTATTTCAAACTATAATTGTGTATAGATTATTAGTATTAGAAAGGAATTTTTGAAACCATATAACCATGTGTAATTTAATGGTATTAGATAGGAATGCTTGATATATAACTGTGTGCAAAAAACTTTTAAGAAACAACTATATGAGATGTAAATGGTAAGTGATTCTCTTACCTTTAGGTATGAAATGATTTCTGGACAAATTGCTGACAGACATTTAGCTGATGGGACATTTAAAAAAAAAAAAAAACTTTGTATTTGTTATACCTACTTGCTTGCTTTAATATTTTTATTTTTATCATTTTTTTAAAACTTGTTTATTAATAAGTTATTTAACATGATATCTCTTATTCAGTGTTTGTTTTACTAAGGAGTTTTTAATAAATAATAAATATAAAAAAGATAAAGTTAAAAATATTTATATAATCTAATATGTATGATAGCAAAAGAGAAGTATTTTCTGGAAAAAAAAAAAACAGTCTAATTATATAAATAAAGGAAATGTCTGTTTGGGAACTAAACATAGTGGTCTCCTTTTTTGGGAGCTGTAGGCAGAGATTCTGAGAATCATGTGACCGTATGGTCATGTGACATTTTGAGAAGCGAGTTTTATCGTTTTTTGATAGCAGACACTGACCAGAAAGGACCTGCCTTTCGTCTCCGCTTTTACAAACAGCACATGCGTGCAAATTGTCCCTCGTGGACCATTTCCCTACACCAGAAAAATGTAAGTTTTTAACTGTCGCTATCAGCCTGTTGGTTCTGTGAAACAGCTTATGTACCTTTTTAACACTTTGGGACAGTAAGTTATGTTTCTTATTTATGTTCGCTATGCATGTCAGGAATCTTAATTATGCATAGTATGTATGCATATAAAATGTATGTTGTAGTCTAAATGGACTTTGTCTTTCCTTACCAAAAAATTCTGTGTTAGTTTAATCTTAGATAGACTAATGCATTATAGGAATAGGATGGTGGTAGTCTTAATGAATACCACACACATCCTTAAATTCCTATATGTCCATCAGCGTAAATGTCTGTTGGTTATTTGTTCATCTGTGCCATAAATCAATCCTAGCTGTTAAAATCACTCAGTCTAGTTATTTCATCATTTCAGATGGATATGCTTGTCAGGCCAGTGTGGATTTCAATTGGGGGTGTTTTTCTTTTCTCAGTTGGAAAGGAATAGGAGAGTATATTCAATATAGCATCACTTATATTGCCTGGGTTGCTGAGGAAATGACAACTGGGTATCAATAATCATAAATTTATTGCTTCTTTAAAGTTTATCAGTTTAAAATGTTGATTCTCACAAGTGATGACAAGTATTATCTGAATGGATGTCCTTTAAGATTGGACTTTATAAGTTGATAATGTCTGTGTATCTGTAACTTATAGATACAAACCACTGCAAATAAAAAGCTGCAATTTGATATGAAAAACTACATTTCAATGTATATTATTCTTATGTCATGAAGCCAAAATTGGCCTGAAAAAAAATGACAGGAAGACAAATTATTGCCAATTATTTTTTGTGCTTTGAATGGCCATTTATTATCAACTTATTTTACTTCTGTTTGATTTCCACAAGTCATTTCAGAAGTGACTTCACTAATTGGATGTGGAGTTTTTCTTTCAACTCAGTTTCTCCTTCCATTCAATTTTTAAAAGAATTATTTAATTCTTTCATTTTTTAAAAGAATTTTATGATAAAACTTTTAGTTTAAAAAAAGAACAAAAAATGGTTTCTTAGAGAAGCTATTTGATTTATTATTAAAAACGTTCATACCTGGTAATCTAGATTTTAATTTATTTCTGCATATTGTTATCTTGGTTAAATTTATAATACTGACAGAAAATATATAAAAATAAAGCAAATCTGCTCAATTCTTTGAAGCAAATGAAACATTCATTTTATTCTAATATGTCAGTTGGGGCTGTAGAATATACCGACTGTAACTCTGCAGAGGGGTAAGACCCCCCCCCCAGTGAGTGTCCTGATATGACAATAAACAATCTGATGGTGAGGTTCCAGTAATGCTAGAGCTTTGGGGACACTCGTTGTGGGGGGTCTTATCCCTTCTGCAGAGTTGCAGTCAGTGTATTCTACAGCCCCAGCTGACTGGGCAACTTGAGACTCTCAGCAACGATCAAAAGGTAGGGTAGGTGAGGAGAGATATGTATATAGAAATATGTGTAAATAGAAAACAAAATTGAAAAATATACAAAAACCAGGAGTCATATAGATTGTACAGAAGCATCCACAGAATGTTATTTCAAAGAAATATATATATACTTTCTTTAAAGAAAAAAACAAAGACCGGTTATTTCAGGATTATAAATTTATTTCCATCCTGTTTTGAGTTTCTGATGTAAACTAAAAACACGAAGAAAAATATAACAGGACTTCTTCAGATCTTATGGATAAAATAAAACAGAATAGACACGGAGTTGGGGAAAGGAAGATAGGTGAAGAGTTACCTCCTTGTTTTATTAAACCCCCATTTTTTTATTTACTTATTTATTTTATTTGTTTTCCTAATTTTACCGTCGGTTGGAATTATGGTAATTTAATTTTTTTCTTTTTTTTCTTTTTTTGTTAAGTTCGATAATTAACTTTTATGTGTTATGTTTATATTGTAAATTTTTGTAAGGGAAATATTAATAATTATATTAATTTCGAGTCTATTTCCTCACTTACCTATTTTTTCATGTACGTATATTGGATATGTTTTTTTTCCTTGTTTCACAATTTATTTCAATGTTTTTTTAAAATAATTAGTCTATAGTTTAAATTTAGCCTTATGTCTACATCTTGCTCTTAATTCACATCTCTTATTTAATAACTTTTCAGGCACTGGATACTTCATTATTTGTATTTTCTCTTCTAAGCACAAGCTGCATCTACTGTCAAAACTTTTTGGAGTATTTGATTTTTTCAATATAGACCATTAAAAAACAAAGGAGTAACCTCTGAGATTCAATCCCACAAACATCTAAAACACCAGACAGCACTATCTAAGCAATTATGGTGTTTGAAAAACAAAGGGTTAACTCCTGAGATTCAATGGTCTATAATGAAAAAATCAAATACTCCAAAAAGTTTTGACGGTAGATGCAGCTTGTGCTTAGAAGAGAAAATACAAATAATGAAGTATCCAGTGCCTGAAAAGTTATTAAATAAGAGATGTAAATACTGATTAACTGAGTAAACAACCAACTCTTTTCCGAAATATAGATTTTCCACAGTTTTTTTTACAATTTTTTAAACATCCATCGTTGATTTAACATCACTACTGTCATCCCTCCCAGTCCTGGTGATGGTTCATTAGAACTGAAATGCTAGTGTCGATTTTGCTTCTCAATAAATAACTCCTTCTGCTTGGATTACCTTGTTATCAATTTTTTTCTCTATATTGTCAGATTTTACTCCATTTACTTCCATGTATATAAAGTTATTTTATTTGAACATTTTATTTCCTATGTTTTTTACAAAGCATTGCTGCTAAGATTCTATTTTAGATCTGTAAATTTAGAAGTCAAGTTTCTTGTTCCACTTCTCTTCAACAATTGAGTACAATTTAAAATCTTTGAATCTAATTGCAGTTACTTCCCTTGTTTCTAAATTTCCTGCTTTCAAATCCCATTTTTGTTGTCTTTTTTTTTGCAGGGAATTTCTTTCCTTAATACTTATGTGGAGCTGAGGGGTGAGTGCCAAGAATCTATGTATAATATGGGTCGTGTTTTCCACCAACTTGGACTGACCTATGCTGCAGTTTTCTACTACAAAAAGGCTCTTGCTCTGCCACCTGCGGTTGGTGAGAGAGAGGTCAGTGATTCAACGTTTTAACTTAAAAATTATTTTATCAACGTGCACACTCAAAAAGTACAACCAGAATTTATTTAATTTTTTTTCTTTTTTCATTGTAAAATGTTTTTAACAGGTTGTATACAGTTGAGATGGAAAAAAAAGATATTTATCAAAGAAAATTTAAAACTGTTTTGATAATGAATTGGTTGTTAAATGATAATGAATATGTTGTTAAAAATTCAGTTTGCCAAGTAGCATAATTTTGATATCAGAATTATCTCCGCCTTTTTACTCAAGGCACGAAAGTCAATTTTTATACATGTTTTCAGAATTTTTTTAATCACCTATCCCTTCTTTATTAGCTCTGTCAGAGGAAGTAAGATTCTCCCCGAATGAGTGTCCTGGATATGACACTCAACTATCTGATTGTAAGGCTCCATTTCAAGAATTTTGGTGAATATGCCCTTCATTGCCATTACTCTCAAGTCCGCTTGACCCGGATTGGTAGTACTTGTTAGGGTTCCATCTATGGTTAAATAGAATTAAGTGTTAAATAGCAATACTTGAAACCATTTAACTGAGCAAACAAATGAGCTCTGGCTTGTTTGAAAATGTTACCTACAAGCTATTCACTTACAACTGATATGATATATAAGTATAAACAGATTTTGGTATTAAATAACCCACAAGGGTTGATATGTTATAAAACGTTACCAAACCAATCCCTTTTTCATGAAAAGTCAAAAGATACCAAAGATTTTTTATTAAGAAGTCAAAAGTATTAAGTGACAATGAAGAGGAACTCAAAGAATTCCAAACAGTCATTTGCCAATTCAGTAAATTTTTACCCTTTAACCCATCGGGTTTTAGCGAAAACTAAAAGTCAGGTTTTACTTTTTTTTGGCAAATACATGTAAACAGCCTGAAAAAATATCATTTCTGGTTGTCAGTCATGCTTGCTGTATTCACCAAAAAAAAAAAAAAAAGAAGTAGAATCTAATTTTTAGTTTTTGCTAAAATCCAATGGGTTAAAGAGTAAACATTTACTGCCATTTCTTTAGGTTGGTCATTAGCAATAGGTATATATGACATATGATGAAAAAGTATAGAGACTGAATTTTTATTTTTGTTAATTTTCAAATTTAAACAAAGATGTGCACAATGGTGCAACTTTGAATAAAATGGTGTCTTGAGTCTTTTTAATTAGCAGATTTTAGTGAAACACAGGATTTTGTAAGTGCACCACCCACCGTACCCATCAGACCTTGCTTTGTGTGTGACTTTTTCTTGTTTCCTAAATGAAAAATTCATCCCAATGGTAAGATGTGAGTATGTAAAAGGCATTGAAAGAAATTTGATGGCATAGCTTCACAACGTATAAAAAAGAAGTTTCAGAGATGCCTTGACCAATAAAAAGATTCCAGGAATATAAATGTGTCAAATGCCAAGGAGACTATTTTTTTGAAGAAAATGAACGTTTCATTCGTTGTTCATTTCTGTCTTGGTAAATACAACTTCAGTCTCGATTCCTTTTGAACACCTCGTAGTTTGAAGAAAATCAATTTTTTATTCATTGTTCATTTCTCTCTTGGTAAATACAGCTTCAGTCTTGATACTTTTTGAATCCACTTCGTATTTTATAAACAATTTAATGTCTGACCATGGTTCCCTAAGTAATACACATGTAGATTTATAAAAGTAGTCAGTATTGATATATGCTAAGCTTAGTTTGATGCAGGGCCACGAGTTTGAGGGCATATTTTTTGAGGGTCAAACTTACTACCCTATCAATGGTCTAGTGAGATGTGCTTGTTGACCATCAATGTATAGTAATTCCCCTAAAAGAAATCATTTTTAATCCTTGATTTTTTTTTTTTTTTTTTTTTTTTTTCAGGGTTTGTTTGATCTGAGTCGAGAGATTGCCCATAATCTTTCCCTTATTTACCAAAACAGTGGATCAACGGATTATGCTCGATGGATCATCCAGAAATATTGTGTCATTTGAGGTAGATAATCTTTGACTTTTTATTTTGCTTTCCATCAAGAAACAAAAAGAACTGTAACTAAAAATATTCAGTATGAAACTTGGTTGGGTTTTATGGCATATCAAATGTTGTGGGTTATTTAATGCCAAATCCTGTTTATACATACAGGGGGGGTGAAATAAATATTCGTACATATGAAATTAATGCCATATATTCGTACATATGAAAATAAATAAATGGCATTAATTTCTGTAAAATTTATTGTAACCCAAGTTTCTATACACATATTAGTAGAATATATCCTTATGCAGTAAATGTATATAAAAATTTTGTTCAGGCTATGTTTGAAAGATAAGAAATAAAAATTTTTTCATATGTATGACTATTTATTTCACCCCACTCTATATATTAAAATTTTTTTTTTTTCCATCATACAACATGTGAAAGCACGTGCGATACCCTGTCCTCATCAGCCGCCAACCAGGGGTGATAACACAGTTTTGGTAGCTCAAGGCGGTACTGCCAATCCTGGTGCTGCCAAGCAGCTTTTGCCACCTGACAGGGTATTAAGAGAATTATATATATATATATATACACACACACACATATATATATATATATACACACACATGCCAGATCAATTAACAGCAGAGACTACATTGGACGTTACTTTCGGCGGTTGATGTTATTACGCGTTTACAGTAACCGTTTCTTACGTAATCACATGGGAAAGGTGGTTCCATGTTTATTTCCTTCATGCTGAAAACTTCTTGCTTTCAACCAAATCCAACTTGATGCATATTGCGTCGTGGTCTGAAGACGATTTGAGGCAATTTTCAAACTGCGCCCAGTGATTCCTATTTTTGAAAGAAACTAAATGACTGAGTGTCCTATAAAACCATGACAACCAACCTCAATAGGAATCACATGGCATATCCAACCCTTTTCCATGCAGTTGGCACGCAGTGTCTCCTAGCGGTTTTTCTTCCGCTCGTGTGCTTCCGCCTGGTTTTCTTCCCAGGGGACAGTCAATTCTATGAGGAGGACGCTCTTCTTTGAATAGTGTATATATTAAATATATATGATTTGTAAACATTTTCTAGGTGGCATTTTTAAATGAGTGTGGGCTCTTTTGTTTGCATGCAGTTAAAGGGTTTAAAGTATTTCTATTTAATATGAATAGTTCTATTTAATATTAATCCTTTGTTTGCATACAATCAAGTGGTTACAAGTATTGCTATTCAACATTAATTCTATTGAATATTATTTATTTGCACGCAGTTAAATGGTTCCAAGTATTCAAGTTTTCCTATTTACACTGATAATTCTATTTAACACTACTCATTCTTTTGTTAGCCCAGTCATCTGGGGCTGTAGGATACACTGACTACATCTTTGCCAGAAGGATAAGACCTCCACCTCTAACGAGTGTCCTGATATGACAATAAACAATCTGACAGTAAGGCTTGGGGAATGCAAGAATATCAACCAGAAATGATATTCTTGTATAGATAGCAATACTTTTATTGCCATCGCTCCCAGCTCCACTCTGGCCCAGAGTGGTAGCACCTGATTGGGCCCTATCTATGGGTCAAATACAACTGACATTTCATCATCATCATCATATCGTGCTGGCAGCACAGATATCCCTGACCCTCTCTCGCCACTCCTTCCTATCGTTCATCGCCCTAGGTAGGTCTTCAGGACAACAACCTGTATCCTCACATAGCTGCTGAATGTACGTTCGTGCTGGTCGTCCTGCTTTTGCGCGGCCGTGTGTGGGGATCCATAAGAGTACATCTCTTATGAGTTCATCTCTGCTTCTCCAGCAATGTCCTGCATGTCTGGTTCGCCTAACTTGAATAGTTTTCGTGATAGGGGGCAGGTGGCCGTACAGTTGGTGTCTTGTGGGGTGTTGCTGCCAACTGACATTTAAACTTTGCAAACAAATGACATGTTAAATAGAACTGTTTGATCGTTTAACTATGTGTAAACAAATGACTGATTTTTAATTGAATTATTAGTGATACAGACCAATACTTGGAACCATTTAACTGTGTGCAATCAAATGAGTAATGTTGATTAGAATCATAAGTGTTAAATAGCAATTCTTGTTACCTCTTCATTGTGTGCAAACAAATGATTAATATTGAATAGAATTATAAGTGTTAGATAGCAATAATTGAAACCATTTAACTGTGTAGAAACAATAGTACCATTCGTGTGCAGAAAATAGTTCTTATTTATTTAAAATGGAAATTACTGACAAATTGATCTCTTATATATCATGAATATTAATTTAAATGTGTGATGTTAAATTGTTACTGTTATTTAGCAATACTTGAAACTATTTAACTGTGTGTAACAGATGATTAATAGTAAATAGAATTGTTTGTATAGATAGCAATACTTGAAACTATTTAACTGTGTGTAACAGATGATTAATAGTAAATAGAATTGTTTGTATAGATAGCAATACTTGAAACTATCTAACTGTGTGTAACAGATGATTAATAGTAAATAGAATTGTTTGTATAGATAGCAATACTTGAAACTATTTAACTGTGTGTAACAGATGATTAATAGTAAATAGAATTGTTTGTATAGATAGCAATACTTGAAACTATTTAACTGTGTGTAACAGATGATTAATAGTAAATAGAATTGTTTGTATAGATAGCAATACTTGAAACTATTTAACTGTGTGTAACAGATGATTAATAGTAAATAGAATTATTCGTATGAATAGCAATACTTGAAGCCATTTAACTGTGTGCAAAAAAGGAGCTTTAGGTCAGAGTGAATCTGAGTGTAATGGCAATGAATGGGTACTCCACATTCCCCAGATTCCTAGACTAAAGCCTGAACATCTGATATTTAAGTTCCAATCCTGGAGCTTAACCATCAGATGATTTAGTGTCATACCCAGAATACCCAACAGTGGAGTGGGGTATTTTAGCCCCCTGCAGTGATGCATTTGGTGTATTCTACAGCCCCAGCCGACTGGGCTAAATCTGAAGTTGTGTGTGGTGACACTGATATCAAATTGTTCAGCATCTTGGCCTTCCCTTGAATTATATTGGTATCATGAAGAAAGGAGACCTGCTAGGTAAGTGCTGGTCATCTTTATGGCAAGATCCTGGTGTATATTGATAGTTTCTTTATTATGCCAACTACTTTTCAAAATAGTTGAGACTCATCTACCAGAATTGCCCTCAGCAGTATTTGTTGGAGCTCCTGTCCCTGAAATCACTCTCCACTACTTTCCAGCCCAGTCAGCTGTGACTGTAGAATACACCAACTGCATCTCTGCAGAGGGTAAGACTCCCCTAACGAGTGTCCTAGATATAACATTAAACAATCTGATGGTGAGGCTCCAGTAATGCTGGAGCTTTGGGAAATGCGGAGTACCCCTTCATTGCTTCCAGGTCCACTCTGGCCCAGAGTGGTAACACTTGATAGGGTCTTATCTATGGGTCAAATAGAACTGTTTGACAGTTAAAATGTGGGCAAACAAATGACTTATGGTAAATTGAATTGTTTGAAATAGGTTTGATTGTTTAATTGTGTGTAAACAAATGACTGATATTTAAATGAATTGTTAGTGATACATAGCAATACTTGGAAATATTTAACTTTGTTGATTCGTGCTAAAGTGAATTGTTTGAAATAGAACTGTTTGATCATTTAACTTGGTGTATCTACAAAATGTGTTTAGAAATCATATATTTAATGTATATGTAAAAACAGGACTTGGTTTTAAATAGCCAACAGTGGTTGATATATCATAAAACCTTACCAAACCAAACCCTACCACTTTGTCTTCCTTCCAATGAAAATAGCCATATGAGAATTATAATGGATAAACATTTTCATTTTGAATACCATAAAAATTAACTTGTGAAAAAAAAAATCTTGCATATGTATATTCACCAACACCTCTGCAATTCTTTTTTTTTTTTTAATGTGGAGTTTAATAGGTTAGAATTCATTGTTTTTCTTCTCTTAGACCAGTTGTGATACCAAAGTTTAAGTCACAGCCTGCCCTACTATACCCATAGCTGGAGGGTGACTAGTTCGATTTATAGCTTTCCCAAAAGGTATTAGCCCTATGTGAAATGCAAACAGCCTTGGTCAGGTTTTGAAATCAGGTTGCTATACTTATTTCCTATAATGTTTACACTACGAGCCCCTCCCCATGCATAAAAATTATGCATATACAAATTTTCCTCTGTTATATATATCATAATAAAAAAAGTTGGCGCCTCCAGTCAAGGGTAACTTGAAGGCTCCCTCTTCATTAGCTACTATACACTGTGGTGTAGGAGAGGGGGCTACTCCATTCCCAGGAATCCTCCATTTTACCCTCGATCCTTACCTTATAATGCTGAGTGTAATGCAAGACAGTATAAATTACCACTTTTTTTTTTTTTTTTTTTTTTTGAGTCTTTGGTATGACTCAACCTGGAATTGAACCCCAGTCTCGTGGACCATTGGCAAACACTCTACTCATTAAGCCAATGGCCTGGTAGTTGTTAGAATACCATAGCAGTCAATAAATATCAACTCTCACACACACACATATTCATGCCCAACAATAGAATTACAGAAAATTCTTACCGAAAACACAACTATATTATAACAACAAAATTACAAGCAAAAACTACAGATTCTCGAGGCACTACATATTAGGAACATACAACCTAAACTTAATAGAATTAATTTTGAAACCAGTGCTAATGTATTTAAATGTCTTTAGCTTCTGATGCTATTTATAGAAACAAATTTGAAAAGTAAACGCTACACAATACAACGGTACAAACGCTCATTCTTACTAAGTAGTAATGTACATACAAAAGTTACATCACTTTTGTAATACGTCCTCCCCTGATGATGGCTCAAAGTTGGGCAGAAAGTACTTGGAAATAACTAATTATGGAAGGTTTATCAACCAATTCCTGCCGAATATCATAAGATTGATATAGCAATTTGGAAGGATTAACAAAAAAATATGTAGACAAAAAATGTCTATTATGTTCAATCAAATATGTATTAATGAAGAAATGCTGCCAAAATATACATATATATATATATATATATATACACACACACACACACATATTAAACACATGGATGAATGAATACTAGAGAATATTCCTTTGACAGATGCAATATTAAGATAATATTCTGCCTTGAATTTATTTCTTTTTATTTCTTAATTTTTTAAATTTCTTTATTTCATTTTTTTGCAGAGTCCCTCCAAGAGATAATGTCCCCTACGAAGTGGGATATTTGCTGCTGTTGGATTGCTGTATGAGCAGTAACTGATCATGAAGCAGATATATCTCTTTCTTTGTAAATATGTAATAAGTGGCAGTGGGTGGGGAGAAGGGAGGTTATATTGGAAATTTACCATCTGTGCTTGCCTATAAATAGCCAGTGACCAAATTCTGGGAGCCAAACAAATTTGCCAACTTGACCAGGGTTACCGAAAAATTGCCTTTTGAGTATCAAGTTTTTGTTAATTCAAACTTGCCTCATGGCTAAAAAAAAAACAATCCAGAAAACAACCTCTCCTGGCTTGCTGTCAGTGAATAATAATAATAATAATAAAGACACTGCTTTAGATTTCAATGTAATGTTTAAAGTAAGGGGACATTTTCTTTTTAATTTTGTGAAGAACCAGTAACAATTGCAGTGAAAAAATGTTATGCCCTTTTGAGTGGTCACATTTTATAGAATTCGTTTTGTATTGGATGGACTATTTTCTTCATCTATATTATTCTTTGTTGATAATGTTTTGGCTGTGAACTTTCCAGACTTCTTCGGATGTATTTGGTGTCGAATCAATAATGTCTACCATCCATTTTGAAGTTTAGTACAAATGCAAAATTTTTGTTCTAGATTAGTTGTGTCACTTAAGTTTTCTATCTAAAAAATATTTTAGACATTTTTTTTTTTTCCCTCCCAATAGATGTAGACCCTGCATTGTTTGGAATTGGTTTATTGCAAAAATTATATTTGATCTTTCTGAAATATGTTTTGGGGTTATTCAAAATAAATAGTAAACCAAACAGAGTGCTGTAGGCTTGAACCAGAGGTCTGTCATCAAATCTTTGGTAGTTGAGAAGTGCAAACCGTGTGAAATTTACAGAGAAGCAAATTTTAGTCCAAAATATATTTACCAATTGCCTGAACATGGGTTTACCTTGATGAGCCTTAATCATTTTGACTCGGTGTCATCATGGCAAACATGGAAACAGTAATTTTCCAGTAAAGAAAAAGTTTTGGGTGCAGCCGTCAGTAAATAAGATCATGCAGGCAATCTTCTGAGACATAAACGAACACATCATTAATGATTTCTTTGAAAGAGTTACGGCTGTTAAATGTTCTCCCTATGGGTAACTTCTTAAGCAATTTACACCTTACTCTAATCATTCTATTTTTTAAATTTTTTTATTTAGATTTGATATTCAATTGATTTATTTGGGAGTGAATGGAAATCAAATTTGGTTACAAGAGGTGCATCAAGTAAAATGTTTGAGAAGCTCTTATCTGAATGAATAAGTATTTGGAAAAAAAAAAAAAAAAAAAAAAAAAAAAAAGAGAAAATAAATAGAATGAAAAAAAAATGTCTTAAGCATGATGGGGAGAAAAAATTATTTGTATTTTAAATGTAACTTCAAAATAGATTGTTGACACTCTCGATTCTGCAGTATATGCTCCCTAAGAAGGTCAGAGGTCACATTGTCAAAATATAAAAAAAACAAGACAAGAAAAATAGTCCATTTGATACAAAATTGATTACAATAAACTGCTTTTAACAAAATTCAGACAAGGACATTTTATAGAATCATTCTGAAATCATTTTGTCAATTTTTCAATCATTCAAAAATTTTTTTTCTAATTTTTAATTTTCAAAAATGTGTTAGAACATCTCATACTCTTCAATAAAAAAAAAAATCAAACAAGATTCTTTTTTATTGTTTTCATCATATTTGAATAATGGAATAACTTTCCTGAATTTTTTATTTTCAGTATGAAGTAATAACCCCACCCAAAAAAAAACAAACTGATTCTTCCAACCATTTCTACTTGGCTGAAGGTGTCATGGGAAAAAGAAGTTGACAATTGGCTGTTTTCCTCTCTGTTTGTTTACTTGAACAATTATATAGTTTTTTATAGAGTGAATTTTCCAGCTCCTTACCCCGTCTAAATTTAGATTTTTTCCTTCTCCTAATCTGGTTGCCCAGTTGACTGAGGCTGTAGAATACATCGACTGCATCTCTGCAGAGGGGTAAGACTTCCCTAATGAGTGTCCTGGATATGACACTGAACAATCTGATGATGAGGCTCCAGTTATGCTGGAGCTTTGGGGAATGCAGAGTACACCTTCATTGCCATCGCTCCCAAGTTCACTCTGGTTCAGTGTTAGCACTTGATAGGGTCCTATCTATGGGTCAAATAGAACCGTTTCACATTTACACTGTTATTACACTAAACTGAATTGTTTGACATAAAAATGTTTGATCATTTAGCTGTGTGTAAATAAATGACTGATGTATAATTGAATTGTTAGTGATACATAGCAATAATTGGAACCATTTAACTATGTACTAACGAATGAGTAATGTTGAATAGAATTATTCATATTAGAAAGAAATTAGTAAAACCATTACACTAATTAAAAACAATATTTTTTATCAAAGTGGTTCCAACTTTCCTAAATGGCAGTTGAGAGATCTTTAGTGTATGGAGACTTAATTCTTTCAGTGATGGATTTCCCTTATTTAAAACAATATTCTTTATCAAAGTGGTTCCAACTTTCCTAAATGGCAGTTGAGAGATATAAAATGAATGGAGACTTAATTCATTTAATGACAGATTACACTAATTTAAAGCAATATTTTTTATCAAAGTGATTCCAACTTTTTCAAATGACTGTTAATATGTCTTCTTTGGTGGATTTTTTTAGGCATGGATTTCCCTAATTTAAAGCAATATTCTTTATCAAAGTGATTCTGTCCTGATCATGGTTAATAGCTCTTAGTTTTTTTGGTTGTGGTGTGTTATTTATTTAATGGTGTATCAACCTTTGTGCATTATTCAATGTCAAAGCCATTATTGAAAAAAATTTTTGGTACTCTTTAACCCATAACTGGGGAGACAAAAGGGTTTATACCTTTCTCCAAGAGTATTAATCTGAAATTGAATACAGTTGTGCAGTTGGAGTTTGAACTCACAATGGGATTTGCAGACAAACACGTTAACCTCTACACCATGATATTCTTTGGAGGCTAAAGCCTTTTGATGGGCAATTTTTGGAAAATTCCATCAAAAATTTTCAATTGGATTTAGATCCGGACTGATCACTGGTGATGTCGTTGATTTCATATGCCTTTCTTGAAGTTAGGTTTTTTTAATCAAAGATCAATTGTTAAATAATTAGAGTGGTAATTAATTATATTATTTATTTTATTGATGATTGATTATATCAATTTTTTTATTAGTTAATTCAGTGATGTTGTGGATTGATTACAAATCTTTGAGTGAACTTTGTCGTATTGCTCAGTCGGCTGGGGCTGTAGAATACACTGACTGCACCTCTGCAGAGGGGTAAGATGCCCCCCAATGAGTGTCCTGGATATGACACTAAACAATCTGATGGTGAAGCTCCAGTGATGCTGGAGCTTTGGGGAATGTGGAGCACCCCTTCATTGCCATTGTTCTCAGGTCCCCACTCTGGCCTGGAATGGTAGCACCTGATAGGGCCCTATCAATTGGTTAAATATAACTAAACAGCATATTATGCTAAACTGAATTGTTTGAATTAGAAGTTTGGCTAAACTGAATAGCTTTAGATAGAAATGATTTTGACAATTAAACTGTACTTACATTTAAACTGCATGCTTATCCTAAACTGAATTGCTTGAAATGGAACTGTTTTTGACATTGAAAGTTTACTTACACTAAATTGAATTGTTTAATATAGAACTGTTTTGACATTTAACTGTGTAAACAAAGTCTGTATTTATACTAAACTGAATTAGCTGAATTAGAACTGTTTGACCAAACTGAATAGCTTGAAATAGAAATGTTTTTGACAAACTGTGTACTCATGTTAAACTGAATTGTTTGAAATGGAACTATTTTTGGCATTGAAAGTTTACTTACACTAAATTGAATTGTTTAATATAGAGCTGTTTTGACATTTAACTGTGTAAACAAAGTCTGTATTTATACTAAGCTGAATTAAAACTGTTTGACCAAACTGAATAGCTTGAAATAGAAATGTTTTTGACAATTAAACTGTGTACTCATGTTAAACTGAATTGTTTGAAATAGAACTATATGCATAAAAATAAATTTTGATGTAAAATAACCTACAAAGGTTGATATGCCATAAAACCCAACCAACCAACAACTTTGTAGCAAAAGTTCATATGGTGTAATTCTCGCATGTGTGATGAGATGTCAGGTTAGACAGATTGTTTTGTAGATCACTGGGATGACGTATTTTCATATCATTGTTGAGCCTGGATATCATTAAAGGTAAACAGGTCATTTCGTCGACTGAAGATAAGATTGATTTAAATTAAAATAAAAATAAAATTAAAGATAATGATATATGTTCTAATATGACTTTCCGATGCAATGATTTAGAAAATGTTATACAAGAAAAGATAATACTGGATTTAGGGTGGGCTGAGTTTTGAAACCCAAAGAGAGAAGTTGGGGTTAAAAGTTGGTGAGAGACGGGGTAGTGGAGTGGCTGCAATGGAGGTATGTTGATAAACTCTTGCAAGGTCTTCCTCTTTCCTCGTGTTTGTATCGGACTGCTATGAAATTGTAGAAATGATTTTGACAATAAAGACTTTTCATATTCCGAATAACAGGGTCGCCTGTTATTTTGAATATTCAACATGGTCCATCGTAATGACAGCCAGAAAGATAGCCCTTGTGCTGTGAGTTCGTACATGGAAGAAAAAACAGTTGCAAATGATAGAGCCGGAATTAAACCTCTAACCTGAAGTTTAGAGGACCAGTGGGTCTAGGAGGAATTAATGATAAAAGAAGGGACTCCTAAAGGAACACTGGCCCAAAAGTTGAATATGTTCATCTCATGTTGTGATGATCTGTTACTGCTGCTGGAATCGTCAAGAAGAGTTAGTGAAAAAGAGAGAACGAGAGAGTGGTACACAGCCCGAGAGGCGGTATACAGCGGTATATTGCCCGGGGAGGTAACCCGGACAGAATGGCATCAGTCATTCTCATTGGACGAAATATATAAAATCGAAACCCCCCACAGCAAAATAATTCCCGCTCTAAATAATCAATTGAAATTCTTTCTTTCTGCTACATGCTTATTAAAAAGCAATGGAGTATAAAATTGCTTTTGGATACACAATTCTGGTTTGGATTTCTTTATTTTAATGCTTCCAGAATGGATAGAGAGCTGCAGCAATATGTAGATTTTGTACCAACCACAAAATCTTCATATTGTTCGCCAATGGGCCAGGAAACCCGGGTTCAATCCAAGGTCGAGTCATACCAAATACTCAAAAAATGGTACTTGATACCACCTTGCTTAACACCTATCTTTATAAGTTAGGGATCAAGGTTAAAGTGAAGAAATCCAGAGAAAGGAGTATCGCCCTAATGATAAGGGCGCCTTTGGGTCGCCCTAGACTGTGGTCGCCAACCTTTTATATATATATATATATATATATATATATATATATATATATATATATATATACATATTCTTATATTGTTCTTCAAGGATGGCTTTAGCATTTAATCACCTACGAAGGTTGATATGCCATTGAACAGTAAAACCAAAGTAATCTCCTGGAACAGTTGTCCTGCCAAGGCTAAATAACCCAATCTGCCCTTCTACTTGACTCACAGCTAGCGCAGAGAAGGGCTCGGTTCCTCTCTTTCCTAAGAGCGTTAGCGTGATTTGAAATGCATACAGTATCGTCCATGATTTGAACCCGGCTTACTGAGTTCATTTATTCTGATCATAAACGTTATGCTGTGTGAGTCACTTGTAAGGGCGTGAAATAACAGACAACATTTTATATTTTCTGCCAGGTGTCCTGGGTTAGTATGTTGTAGTCAGAGGCGTTGGAGGTGAGGACGGTCAGGTTTCTAAGGTTTAATGTATAAAGTTATTCAGCTGTGCACATAACATTAATTTATAGATTTTAAAATTAAACAAATAATTAAAGCTTTTTTTCTTGTTCCTTTTTAATCACACCTTGTACATATTGATCAGAAGACTTTACAAAATCGACGATAAAGAAATCAAAATCGAGACAAGAAAATAGTCTCTCTACTTAAAATTGTCACCAAAAAAAAAAAAAAATTAGTTTAGTTGACTCTTCGCTGTGTTTTCAAGGCTGTCTTCAAAAGCAGTCAGTACTTTTTGTACGACTTCCGGTTGTGCATTTTGACCCATTAGTCCCACACGCCAAACTTTTCCAGCTAAGTCTCCAAGTCCACCAGAAATTTCCACTAAATGTCTGAAAAATAAATAATAATAATTATTATTATCGTTATTAATAATAATAACGAACAAATGGTATATGTACAACCCAGAATCTGTCATGGAGAATGAAATACAAACTCCTATGGAGTTTTGACATACAAACGGATCACCGAATCTCGGCCAAACGACCAGACCTTATAATAATCAACAAAAAATAAATAAATAAATAAAGAAAGAGAACTTGTAAAATTGTGATCTTTGCTGTCCCGGCGGACCATAGAGTAAAATTGAAAGAGAATGAAAAGAAGGATAAATACCATGATCTTACTAGGTAATTGAAAAAACTGTGGGACATGAAAGTGACAATTATACCTATTGTAATTGGTGCTCTTGGTGCAGTCACCGAAGGATTATGAAAGGGACTGGAGGACTTGGAAATAAGAGGACGAGGGGTGATCCTCCAAACTACTACAGTTTTGAGATTGGTCAAAATACTGAGAAGAGTCTTGGCGACTTGAGGAGACTTGCTGTCACTCAAACTTCTGTGAAAGACCACCAGCTAAAGCTGATGTAAAAATCACTTAATAAGCGAATGCAGTAAATTATCATAGAAAGAGTAAAAGACTACACACGACTGGGTGGGCAAGGTGATCCACTGGAAATTGTGCAAGAAATTGAAATTTGACCATACGAACAAATGGTATATGCACAATCCTGAATCTGTTCTGGAAAATGAAACGTACAGACTCCTCTGGGATTTTGAGATACAAACAGATCACCTAATCTCGACCAGACCTTATAATAATCGACATATCACTGATGACATCTCATAACCTGTTTTGGCTGTAGGGCCTCGACTCATATAGTGTGTCTTGAGCAGGAATAACCCGACGAAACCCATCCCTCCCCTGGTCAACCTCGAGTAGATATGTTTATAAAAGTAGCCATGTTCAGATATCTGGTGAGAATCCCGGCAAACGGTCAAAGTGAAGAGATCTCCTGTCAACCCCGTTTGCACTCATAACCTCTGAGACTCCATATTCGTTGCACGCAGGAGAAGTAAAGAAAATAAGTTATATTTTTTATATGAAAATGTCTTTTTTTGTTATCAAGTCCAGCAGCAGTGTACAACCCGCAAAGAAAAACAGCTGGAGCAGTATACAATATACCAATTATAACAGCACAAAACAATTACTTTGAAATAATTGAATCAGGTTGGAAGATATTTATATTTACCCAACCCCTCCGTCACGGACAAGATGTGACACAAGGTCAATCTTTTAGCGGAGTAAAGCTTGTTTGAATTCAGAGTTTTTCTTCTTGACTCGTTGCCGAACCAAAATGAAAGAAACCATTATTTGCCTATAGTTAGTTGTGAAATAAGAGTTGGATTCATACCTTTCCAAAGGGCATTAGAACAAAATGAAACGCAAACACAGCCTCATCCAGGATTTGACCTCATGTCACCGAATCCATTTCCTATGATGATAACGTTACGCTAAGGACGCCTCCAGGGAAGATGCGTCAAACATTCACCTGCAGGCGAGATCCAGCTTGTTACCATAATTATGTACCCCAGAGCTCAAATTCGGCCGCTGGCTTTTTAAAAGAATAAATTATCTACTTGCACCTGGTGCCCACTCGCTTACTGTGTTACACGTTGATCAACCTCTGTTATTTCAATTGGATATTTTTTTAAAGTATAAGAAACAATTAAAACTTGATTGTATCTTACTTGTCCATAGCATAGTCAATAACTTCCTTCCATTTTATTCCTTCTGGTACTTTGATGGTTGTGATACAAGGAAGCCTATCTTTCTGAAAAAGAAAAAAAAGTGTTGAGAGAGAGAGAGAGAGAGAGAGAGAGATCTTTGTAGACTCTTGTTGCGTGCAGTAACCAGAGATCCATGGAAAATAATTAAAGATTTAAATTCTTTGGTTGGTTTTTATATCATGTCAACCCTTGTTGAGTAATTTCACATCAAAGTAAATTTATCAATTACTGTGAAACATTTGAACCAGATGGGCCACTCTCTCTCTCTCTCTCAATATATATATATACATATGCAAAAAGATTATATATATATATATATATATATATATATATATAATCATCAAGTCAGCTGCTAGCACGGATTTCCCAGACTCTCTCTCTCTCTGCATCCGTTCTAATCATCCATCACTCCCGGCTGTTCTTCTAGACTACATCCTGTGTCCTTACAGAGCGGATGTAGTTACGTTCTTTTTGGTCGACCAACACTGGCAAGTCCATATGTAAGGGTCCATAGGAGAAAGTCCCTTTTGCGTTCGTCCTTGCTTCTCCAGCAGTGTTCCGTATGTGTTCTTCGTCATACTTGGTTAATATATATATATATATATATATATATATATAGTTCGTAATATCCAGTCTGCACCCGAAGACTATGGGGGTGGACTATTCGTATATAGAATATATGAGGGATTTCCTTTAAATTTATGAGAGTGTTCGATGTATGGCTGTTGTTATATATTCCTTTTTCGGTTTATATATGAAAACTCGCATACAGAGCGTATACAATGTAAATGGAAGAAAACTTAACCACCGTTAAATTGTTATCATAAATTCATTTCGGGGAAGAAGATAATCTTCACCTCTTCAGATAACATACACGCTCAATTTGATAGATTAATTTTTAATGACAATTTCACCGTGGTTGAGTTTTCTTCCAGTTACATTATATATCTTTTAAGATACATACATACATATGTATATATAGTTTGTATAAAATACATATAAGATGTTATATATATATATATATATATATATATATAGTTTGTATAAAATACATATAAGATGTTGTATATGTATATATAAGCATTTTATATATATTTTAGACAAACTATATATATATATATATATATATATATGTATGTATCTTAAAAGAAATTTTTAATACATATATTGAAATATACACACATATATAAACCATATATTAAAAACAGATTTTATAGTAACATTATATACATATATATTTTTATAAGACATTTTTTAATATATATATATATATATATATATATATATATATATATATATATATATATATATATACACTTTAGTTTGATCTGGCTTAAGATGTATGGAGACAATAAATAATTGTGTCCCTAGGATTTTGAGAGCATTTCTTTTCCACACCACGTGATCACATGAGAATCACAGAATCCTTTTTGTCTAGCTTTCGTCCCCGTTCTTCGAATGAAGAAGACGAGCCTTAAAAAAAAATCGCTGTAGATTGAACTGACTTGGTGTCACCACCGAGCGAATGAGTTATTGTTCACCATGCTGTTTGAATTGTAAAACCTAAATGGCTATGAACATCCAAAGAACTTAAACAAGTTTTGTACCCACTTTTCTTTTACTGATTGTTCATAGAAACACAATGTGCACATTTTATTTGTTGGGATATTCTTGTTAATATTTATTGTATGTACATTATATATATATTAAATGTTCCTGTATGAGTAACTGATCTTATATTGTCTTTCCCTTCATTGATTCAGTGTTAGTATATCACTGGATAGACTATTGCTAATATTGGACCTTGGTGAGTGAGGATTTGGCCAAATGTTCTCTCTTGCACCAACCCATTCAATACAAGTTATATATATATATATATATATATATATATATATATATATATATATATATAACTCTCTGCACGACAGCCCAGTCAACTGGTTTGGTTTTTGTTTAATGGCATATCAACCTTTGTAGGTTATTTAATGCCAAAGCCATTCTCGTAGAAGAACAGTAGTGGTACTATCTAACCCATAGCTGGGAGGATAAGGGGATTCATACATTTCCCACGGGTATTTGCCCGAAAGTAAACGTAATAGCGCGAGTGGAGTACGAACTCGCTTACTACGATTCCGCAGTCCATCGCTTTAACCATTACACCACGAGGACACCCCCTAGTCAGCTGGGTTTATAGAGAAGTATCACCCCAATGAGTGTCCCAGTTATTACATTAAACAATGATGGTGAGGCTCCAGTCTTGGAGATTTTGTGAATGTGGTGTACCCCTTCATTGTCATTGCTCCCAAGTCCACTCTGACCCGGAGTAGTAGTACCTGATATGGTACTATCTATGGGTCAAATAACACTGTTTGACAATTAAATTGAATACAAATAAATGACATGCTGAATTATTTGAAATAGAACTGTTTGATCATTTAAGTATGTGTAAACAAATTTCTGATGTTTAATTGAATAGTTAGTGATACATAGCAATACTTGGAACTATTTAACTTTTTGATTTATCATATTTACCCAACCCCTCCGCTCAGGCAGGATATGACACAAGGTCAATTTTTAAGCGGAGTTTAACAGGTTTGAATGCAGAGTTTTCCTTCTCCAAGACTAGTTGCCTTGCCAAGGCTGAAGAACCTAGTCTGCCCTACTATTTTATAGTAAATGACTGATGTTTAATTTAATAGTTAGTGATACATAGCAATACTTGGAACAATTTAACTGTATGTAAACGAATGAGTAATGTTGAATAGAATTATTAATGTTAAATAGCAATAATTGAGATTCTTTACGTGTGTGCTTTAATTGAATTATAATAATGATACTTGGAAACATTTGACTGTGTGCAAATGAATGAATTGTGTGAAATAGAGTTAATGTTAAACAGCAATAATTGTAACACTTCACTGTGTGCAAACAAATGATTAACAGCAAATAGAATTATTCTTATAAGATAGCAATGTTTAAAATCATTTAACTGTGTGTCAAAAAATAAGCTCAAGTTCGCGTAAAAATGTTATCTACAAAATATCTTTACAAATCATATATATCTAATATAAATGTATAAAGAGAATTTGGAATTAAACAACCTACAGTGGTTGACACTCCAAAAAACCGAACTAAACCAAATCATGTATATTTAATATTTATATGTAAATTAGACCTTAGATAACCTACAATGGTTGGTATGCCATAAAACCAAATCAAACCAAATTTCTACATGAGCAGGGAGTGACATAAGGTCTATTTTTTAAATCGAGGTGTAACAGGTTTGAAATCAAACTTTTCTTTATAGACCGATAGTCATACCAAGGTTGAAGAGCTTAGTCTGCTCTGCTGCTTAACTTATACCTTTCTCAAGCGTATTAGCGATATGTGAAATGCTTACAGCTTTGACCAGGATTTGAACTCGGATCTCCAACGACGATGCATATTTCAGGCGGTTTCTACAAGTAATATGCATCTGGTGAGATTCGATCTCTTGTGCAGATGAGCTTAATAATCCATTATGGTATACAGGGACTCAACGAATATTTATTTGAAGATTGCTCAAAAAAAGGTAACATACCTTATCTGGAACATACAATTGCAAACCCAGTTTTTCGAGACCATTGTGTAACATGAGCGTACAGTCCATGTGTCGTTTCCAGCTGACTTCCAAGCCCTAATTAAACAAGAGAAGAAAATCTTAATATCAGTGCCGTTGTAAGGACTCCCCTATTTTCGTCCTCGGAATTTGGTGTGTGTTGCCTTTGAATGTGATTAGGGGAAGGTTTGGTTTCTTTGTCATAGGTTATTTAATGCCAAAGCCACTCTTCTTGTAGAATTACTATTCTGCTAGAATTGTGGTATAGTATACTATTTTCCCCTTTAACCCATAGCTGGGAGGAGGTGGGGGGATAGTTCATACCTTTCTCAAGGGTATTTGTCCGAAAGTGAACGTAATAGCGTGACTGGAGTTCGAACTCGCTTACTACGATTCTTCAGTACAGTGCTTTAGCCATTACACTACGAGGATAACCCTGGTTCGGGTGAGGGAGATATAGACTAAGCTCTGTGAAACCCAGCTTCCGCCACCCCATGTATACGCAAAATTAATCCTTAGCACACCAGTTCTCTCCAGGTAACTTGGTTACGACACATACCCAAGCCAACTTCTCTTCAACACGCTCTCTCTCTCTCTCTCTCTCTCTCTCTCTCTGTCATTCGATAATATTTTTCTGCTGTATTCAAACTAACAAATAATTGCTTTATTCTTTAAATTCCTCAGCTCCTGGTTAAACAGTATCGCCACTGTTCTTCAACAAGGATGGCTTTAACATTAAATAAACCAATGAAGGTTGATACACCATTAAACAAAGTAGCTAAACCATTTTTTAAGATTTATTAATATTTCAACTGGAAACAGGAGTGGGTAGTCCTCGTGGTATTGTGACAACCCTGCTGGACTTTGAGATTGTAGTAAGCGAGTTCGAACCCCACTCACCCCGATACGTTCAATTTCGGACTAATACCCTTAGGAAAGGTATTGAACCTCCTTTCCCAATGGGTTAAATAGTATCACCGTCTTTTACAAGGATTGCTTTGGCATTACATAACCAATGAAGGTTAATATGTATTTAAAAAAAGAACTAACCAATCAACCTAACCAAGAGAAAAGAAGTAGATTATGCTATGCGACTTGTAGCCGGAAGGGTTTGTTATTATTGTTAGCGAGGAAAAGTTGTAACGTTGTAACGTGCGTGTGTGTGTTTACGTTGTTTCCTCGCTAAGTTTGTAATTGTTAATAAGGAAGGAGGAAGGTTAAAAGATGTACGAAGTCGAAATGTTTTTAGGAATAGTTTTTATTTGCAGCATGGAATATTTAGTTAGTATTTGTGCTGCAAGTCTCGTAGGAAAGTTTGGAGACGAAATGGAGTTATGAGAAAGTTGAGAAGACAGCACGTATCGTCGGACGTGCGAGGGATTGTGTTCGCCGTAGTTTAGCGAAAGTCTTGTTTGCCGTTGGAGGAAATAAACTTTGGAGTCACCTTGAGTTTTGTGTGTCTGGTGATTTGGGGAGAGGCGTGCGTTAAAGTGGCCCAGTGGTGAAATGAGAGCTAGGTGCTGAGAGCGGGATTAGGCATCGCATCGACATAGCCAATTTTGGGGGTGACATAAAGTTGTTCCTGTGTGTGGCGCATTGAATGTATCTAATTCATATTCAACTGGGATTCCTTGGTCTAAGTGATAGACGCAAGGAATCCATAAATTAGATAGGTTCCCTCGTGTTTCCATGCTGCTGCTGCCATTGAAGAACGGGCAGTGGGACGTCTGCACTGGACGGCGTTGTTCAGCCAAAGAGACTGTGTTTGGCAGCTCACCCAATTTCTGCTGCCCGTAAAGAAGATCCGGGATGAATAGGATAAGTTATCCTGATTGGGTGAAATTATGCGTCGAATTAAATTGCGCGCCAAACCAAAATACCTTCTGCTACAGCCTTTATGTACACATATTGACATAAAGCTTGAAAATCGAATATGGTAATAAAAGAATCTATTAGTGATAAAAATCGATAAACAGTTTAGAACAAAGGAAATGACAAGAAACATTAGATGAGATACTTATAAATCTTTAATTTAAAGAGATTGTTAATAATTTACGAAGCTCTTTGCTTCGATGTAGCACAAGGCCAAATAAATGGGGCGCCTAATGAGACTCGAACTCACTCGTGTAGGTTTGCTAGTTTAGCTTGCTAACCGTTACACCACCAGAGGTGCCCATAGTAATTTACGAAGCTCTTTTCTTGGATGTGGCACAAGGCCGAATGAATGGGGCAACCAATGAGACTCGAACTTACTCGTGTAGGTTTGCTAGTCTAGCTTGCTAACCGTCATACTACCAGAGGTGCCTTAATTTAAAGAGATTGTTATGAACAGTAAAAAGAAAATAAATAAAATAAAAATAAAATCAATTTAAAATTTAAAAAGATTTAGGAAATATAAGAACTCCCAGAGGCCCCTGACAGGAAGTAGGGCGACGCAGGAAAAAGAGGGATTCACTCTCACTCAATCTGAACCCTTGCATGTCGCGCACCCGTTATGCCAAGTCAATGTACTTCACATGCAGGTTGTCTCTGCATGTAGGGGGGCATGTTGTTTGGTTAGTGGACATTTTTGGTCCCCCAATTTGTAAGTTGTAGTATTTATATTAGTTAAGTGGTTGGTTGTTGGTGTTTATATTTGGAAAAAGGCAAAGGAGACACATAAAGTAAAGATGTGCAAACGATATGAAAGATGTGAAACGGCGCGGACAAAAAGAACATTCAAGACAAAGCGGTACAAACAAATTCAAATTTATATTTCAACAATAGTCGACCATAGTCGAGGGTGACCCGAAGATTCCCTTTTCGATAGCTACTACACCAGGTTGTTGGGGAGGGCGCTACTCCTTTCTCTGGATTGCTTCACTTTACCCTTGATTCATACCTTATAATGCTGAGTGTTAAGCAAGGAGGCATCAAGTACCATTCTTTGAGTCTTTGGTATGACTCAACCTGGGATTGAACCCAGGTCTCCCGGGCCATTGGAGAACACTCTCAAAACATTAGTGTTCTTGTAGGGAACGAATAAATAAATAAGAAAAAATTTAAAATTAAATTAAAAAAAAAGACAACTATGAAATTTGCAGAAACTCCCCGACGTCCCTAACAGGAAAAGGGGATGACGCATGCGTAAAGAAAAAAGGCATCCTCTTGACAAAGGGGAACTTGCGTTCTTTCTCTTTCAGGCAGTGACCAGCGTTTTGGTAACATCGTTGCTGACGTGTCTGGGCACCACGCATACGTATTTGGACGTAGCGTTGGTCAGCTCCTTTCACCCAGTAGCAGATCTCTCTCGGTCAGCATTATGCTGAAATATACAAGACCCACTACTGAACTATAAACTAACCCTTACCAGACTTTGACAAACTTCCAAAAGAAAACTAACCCTTATGGAATCCCAAAATACCAAATGCGGACAAATACATACATGAAACGATTAACGTATTTTTGACACCTTAAATGGAGGATTCAACCATTTCAATGTATTCAGGAAAAACTCCCTCATCCATGGAATGGTTGTTGAACCCAGTAAATAAAGGAAAGTATGAAAGAAATGTCTTCGTCTCTTATCTGTTGCTGTCTTTCCCTTCGTATAATTCTTTTTGGGACTTTCTTGGGCAAGGCATTACACCGACTAACCAACGTGGGGGTAAAATAATATAGCCAAAATATGGAGTCAGATATTCAAACGGCAACACAGTCTTGCCCTTTGCTCGTGACCTTCAGCCACAAGCCCAACATTCTAATATTGTTCGACGTATATTCCTGTGTGTATGTTGTATGTGTGTGTGTGTGTGTGTGTGTGTAACTAACACTAATACTACAAAAAAAAGGAACTAAATAGCAAAAGTGTCCTATGCGTGTTAACTAAGTATTTTCTATAGAACCTTAATAGAGTATATTAGGAGGAACGTGTCTTCTCCCATGTTGTTTCTTTCTTTCGGTGGTTTAACGAAATTTCTATTGTTTTTGAAGCTGGAAAAAATCTCACCGAAAAGCTGTAACAAGTAAGAGAATGGTTGCGTGGCATATACATTTTTGTTGCGGTATACTGTTGTTAGTTGAAATGAGAGAGTGATAGTGTTCTCTCTGGAAGTCACACTGGAGAGAGTGTGTTGGCCCTGTAAGTGAAAATGTGAAAAGAGAAAGAATGTTGGTAGATGAGCGTATTTATAGAAAATTCTTGTCATGGAGTAGGCCCCAAAAACGCGGGACGAAATTGGAACAGCGGACGTAGTTTTAGGCACTAACCACGTGGTTCTCCTGGGCAATGGGTTTCCGAGACTGATTGTTTACGTGCGTTCGCCATCTTTGTTTCGGGAACAAGTGGCATAACGGCCACTTTAAAATATAGGAGTGTAAGTCCTATATGCTGCTGGCGGGCCAACACTTCCAAACGAACAATATGAAAATACCAGTGGACATGACCACACCGAATTTGGACTTCTTAATCACCGGAGATGACTAACCGGTTTCAACGTTTCATTTGGAGAAGCGAAGATTCTCAAATAGTACAGGAAGAAATTTCCTCTCTACAGAGTAAACGTACGCACCCCTAAATTAAATAAAGTTGAAATTAAAAGACATTTTCTCTCTCAGTCTTCCTTTTTTTTATTTATCTTTACAGCCTTGATAAACAAAAGACACAGGCAGCAATTAAGATGGGGTTAAAAAGAAACCAAAAAGTGGAGTTAAATAATAATAACAACCAAAATATTATACATCCCCATAAGATCAAGTTTATATTCATCAAGATAATATTCAACAGGGAAAAAATGACGAGGGATTTTATTTCACATTGCAACAACGCGAAAAAGCTGTTGTAAAAAAGCTTATTCTACAGTAAAAAAATCACTGGATATTTTTCAAGCAGACGTTCAAGTTAGTGTTAAAATAGAAACTTGTCTTACTTCTTCAGCCATTTGAGCCAGTCCTTCTCTTAAGGCGTACATATTGCTGATTGGAGCAGTGTGGTGGTATCTGAAATTAAAGAAAAATGAATAATTTAAACAGTTGTCAGCGTTTCGCGTTTTACTTTATTGGTTTTGATTTTTAATTTTTTTTTGATTTTTAAAAAATCTTTATTTAATCTTAATTTTTATTTTTAGAAAATGTGTTTTATTCGTTGCATTTTGATTGATTTCCTGATTCGTTTTAAGATTTTCCCTTTGTCTAATCTAATTGAATTTTTTATTTTGCAGTAAATACAGAAATGGCGCAAAATATTCCCCCTACCACAAACGAGTGTCTTGGATTTAACTCTAAACAATCTGATGGTGAGGTTCCAGTAAGGCTGGAGCATTGGGGAAAGCAGCGTATTGCTCCCAGGCCCACTTTGGCCCGGAGTAGTAGTACCTTATAGGGTCCTATCTATGGGTCAGATAGAACAAAAATGTGTACTTATACTAAAGTTAATTGTTTGAAATAGAACTGTTTTGACATTAACTGTGTGTAAAAAAACTATACTTATACTAAACTGAATTGTTTGAAACAGAACAGTTTTTATGTATAAAAATGGATTTGACTTTAAATAACCTACAATGGTTGAAATGCCATAAAACCAAACCAATCTTTAAACGTTGATCATTCTGCATTCATCATTTAGTCCTTTAATTAGCAAGATTAAATAATCTAAATTAATGGTATATATATATTTTTGAATTTGGTATACCCAACAACTTGTTGAGGTGTGTAAGAACTGTCTTTTAACTATAACTTTTAACAATAGACCGATTTGCATATCAAAGTTTCAGCTGATATTTGGTTTTAAGATATTTCCCTAATTTTTTTCTCAACATTGGGTTATTCTGCTCGGGAAAAATTATATCATTATTTTAAGTAATTCAATTTAGTTGGTTGAAGATATATTTTATGATGCCAGAATGTTCAGCGATTAAAGAAAAATGTTTTGCGTCTTAACGGTTTTTTGCTAATTTACTGCTAAATTAAAAAAAATGTACCTAAGTGATTATCCTCCGAGTTCGCTAGTTCCATAATTTTGCCTGGAGGTTGTATTTTTTTTTACAAAGGGGCAACGTTTTTGTGGTAATTTTTTTTTTTATCTGTCCATTATTAATATCCCTAGTTTTATTTTATTTTTTTTCGATTTGTAAACCTACTTCCCAAACAGGGCGCGGAAGAAAAATATGGAATGATTTTTAAAACTATTTTTAATCTAATTAGTCCAATTTTTGAAAAAACAAAATAAAACAAAACAAAAACGTGATAAATCGAAATTTTTATGATTCAAGTACTTTTTCATTAAAATTCAGCCCAATATGAGTGAATAAGAAAAGAAACGACAAAGAATCTTACTGTCTAACGCCTTCGGCATTCCAGTAATTTGTCAGTTCCACCATGTCAAAATAGAAAGATGTTACTTTCTTCTTTCTGGTCAAGACTTTCTGCCTAGAAACATATTAAGAGAGACAATCAATAAGTTATTACTTAAAAATCAATAGTAGAGCGGGTTGTCGATAGGGTCGAGGAGTAAGTGCGAATTAACTTGAAAAACAGGAAACATTTTACTATTGGTATATTAGGGTTCGTAACTCATTTATCGCAAATCAAAAATCATATAGCAAGCGAATGCAGCAAACTGGCACAAAAGGAAATTAAAACTAGATACGATTGGGTAGGAAAGGTGATCCACTGGGAATTATGCAAGAAATTGAAATTTGACCATACAACCAAATAGTATGTGCACTAACCAGAATCCGTCCTAAAGAATGAGACGGATGAAATTCTCTGGGAGTTTGAGATACAAATGGATTACCAAATCCCTACCAGGACACTTACTATTACAGGCACGCTGGTGCCATATTTTTTCTATTTCTATTTCAAGATCTTTGTATTCACTTAGTTTATTATACTATTTGACTGATATGTCTGTTGGCACTGACGTGTTGATGTTTTTTCTTTTATAGTCCTTAACTTCTATATATCTGGTCAATTACTCTTTATTTTTCTATCAGTTTGGATAGCGAAGTCCCAGAGAAGAGAAGCTCCTTTTACTTCCTTCCGTTATTGTTTCTGGCTTATGTTCTATACAGTTTTTCACATCTGTGTTAACTGATGATTTTTCACTGGAGTTTGAGTGACAGCAAGTCTCTTCAAGTCTCCAGGACTCGTCTCAGGATTCTGGCCGTTCTTAGCAATGCTGTCGTTTGGATAGTCTCTGTCCGTCCGCCTATTTCCAAGTCTTCCAGGCCTTTTAATAATCCTTTTGTTATTGTGCCTCCCACCAGCGTTAGTTGATGGTTTTCCACTGGAGTCTGAGTTACAGCAATTCTCCTCAAGTCTCCAGGACTCTTCATAGTATTCTGTCCGATTTCAACAATACTGTAGTTTGGATGGTTTCCAATCGTCCTCTAATTTCCAAGTCCTCCAGTCCCTGTACCAACCATTTCGTGACTGTACTGAGCGCACCAATTACAATTGGTATCACCGTCACTTTCATATTTCATAGTTTGTTCTGTTCTCTAGCATAATCTAAGTATTCATATCTCTTTTCGCTTTCCTTCCGTTTTCATCTGTGGTCAGCCAGAACGGCAAAGTCCACTCTTCTGTTGGTTCTCTTTTTTTTTTTTTTGACTATCACTAGGTTTGGTCGTCTGGCCGACATTAGATAAATCCGTTTTATTGTTATTATTATCATTTACTTCTCGAGAGTTTTTCTCATCAGTGTTAGCTGATGGTCTTTCACAGAAGTTTTGAGTACCAGCAAGTCTCCTCAAGTCTCCAGGACTTTTCTCAGTATTCTGGCCGATTTCAGTAGTCGTTTGGATGGTCTCCGCTCGCCCTCTTATTTCCGATTATTATTATTATTATTTCACTCCTTTAGAGTTTTTCACATCAGCGTTAGCTAATGGTCTTTAACTGGAGGTTGAGTGATAGCAAGTCGCCTTAAGTCTCCAGAACTCTTCTCAGTATTCTGGCCGATCTCAACAATGCTGTAGTATGGATGGTCTCCACTCGTCCTCCAACTTCTAAGTCCTTTAGTCCCTTTAATAGTCCTTTAGTTGCTGTGCCAAAAGCACCAATCACGATTGGTATAATCGTCGCTTTCCTGTTCCATATTTTTTTTAATTACCTAGCAAGGTCCAGGTACTTATCCTTCTTTTCACTTTCTTTCATCTTTATTCTGTGGTCAGCCGGGACAGCAAAATCTACAATTTTGCAAGTTCTCTTTTTTTGTTGATTACTATAAGGTCTAATCAACGAAAAAAAAAAAAAAAAAAAAAAAGAAAAAAAAAGAGAACTTGCAAAATTTTATTATTATTATTGTTATTATCATTATTATTATTTACTCCTTTTGAGTTTTTCACATCAGCGTTAGCTGAGGGTCTATCAATGGAGTTTGAGTGACAGCAAGTCTCCTCAAGTCTCCAGGACTCTTCCCTGTATTCTAGTCGTTTTCAATAATACCCTTGTTTGGATAGTCTCCACTCGGCCACCAACTTTCAAGTCCTCCAGTCCCTTTAATAACCCTTTAGTTACTGTACCAAAAGCACCAATCACAATTTGTATAATTGTTACCTTCATGTTCCACATTTTTTTCAATTCTCTAGCATGGTTGAGGTATTTATCCTTCTTTTCACATTCTTTCAGTTTTATTCTGTGGTCAGCCGGGACAGCAAAGTTCACAATTTTGAAAATTCTCTTTTTTTTGTTGATTATTATTAAGTCTGGTATTCTGGCCGAGATTAGGTGATCCGTGTGTATGATAAAGTCCCCATGTGTGTCATTTTCTAGGAGAGGTGCTAGTTTGTGCATATACCATTTTTTCGTATGGTCAAATCTAAATTTCTTGCACATCTCCCAGTGGATCACCTTGCCCACCCAGTTGTGTCTAGTCTTATACTCCTGTGCTAATTTGCTCCCTGAGAATTTTTCATACCAGTATAAGCCGATAGTTTTTCACTGGAGTTAGTGCGACAGTAAGTCTACTCAAGTCTCCAGGAATATTCTCAGTATTCTGGCCAATCTTAATAATGCTGTGTTCTGGATAGTCTCTATTTGTCCTCTAATTTCTAAGTCTTCCACTCCCTTTATCAAACCTTTGGGGATTGTTCCGAGCGCATATTATTATTATTTGTTAATATACAAGAAATAAAAGTGTAGTTTCTGTTATGTTGTTTTTTTGCTTCTACTGTTTTACTGTACACATAGCTGCATATCACCGAGTGTTGCGACCCACTGTTCGGGGATTACTGATAAAAAGTATGTAAAACTCGATAATTTATAAAGTCATATTTCCTCTGTGAATAAACTGTCATTAGAAACAGGATAAATAATTATTTGAGCACACTGAACAAAACGATTATCAGAGAAAAAAAAAAACAAAAAAAACAAACAAAAAAAAAAACAACAAAAAACAAAAAACAAAACCGATACGTACTTAGCTCGTTCGGAAAAGGAAATAGGACTAACACCAGGGGGAGCTCCTAACACTTTCTGAGAGCCCGAATAAAGAACATCAATCTCTACAAAAAAAGAAAAAAAAAGTATAAAATTTATGAGAAAAAAAAAAAAAAAGGTCATATAAAATCGAAGTAAGTAAAGGATGTCGTTTGGAAGGAGCGATGAATGATAGGGATGGATTGAGAGAGAGAGAGAGAGAGAGAGAGAGAGAGAGAGAGAGAGAGAGAGAGAGAGTGAGAGGGGAAAATCTGCGCTATCAGCGTGTCTTAAAAATGATGATGATGATGCTGTAAAGGTAAATAATCTCTTAAAAGCAGCCATTAGCGTCCATTAAGTTCGATATCGAATGACATCCTATTTATAGAATTTATATGATAATTAACCGCAGATAAAAAAAAAAAAAAGCGCTTGTACTCTATAATCACCATAAAATAGTTATCTCCATTGAGTTATCTCCTTTTGAATTTTTATCTAACCTCTTTATATTGCTTTTAGACCGACAGATAGTGGTGACGGCACGCCTCGGTTCAGCAGTGTATCTGTTCATTGGTTTGTGTGACCACCGTCGCTGTGTTTATTGCACAGAACTCGTGGTGGTGTCACAAAAGACAAAGAAGAAAACCAAAGAAAAGTCGATCTCAAGGTTTGAAGAACTGGACTTCCACACAGATTGAGGGGTATGTGTCCCCTCGGACCTTCGTTTAGCACTGTTCTCCCTCCCTCCCCGCATACGTCTGGTTCGAATTCTACGTTGCCAGATCCAAGCAGATCGCCCCAGCCCTAAGGATACCAGCAGATTCTGAGGGCATCTGACTCCGGTCACTTTCTCAGATCAACTCACATGGACAGATTCCTCTGACCAACCTACTACTTTCGAGAAAGCAGGAAGTGCTTGGTCGTTTTCTGTTTCTTTGTTCCCTTTTTCCAGCGCGTTGTTTAGTCCCGCGCTTATTCAAAGTCATGAGGTCGCTTCGTTCAAACCCACAGTTGACCTACTAGCCAACCAGGCTGATGATACGTGGGTAACTTATTTCCTCTTAACTCATCTTGTCACATGCTTCATGGATACATCGACACGCATATATTCACAGAAGCACCTGCATATATGTATCCCACACCCGCTCACACTTCCACCATGACACGCACACACTCACATATTCACATTGACATGTCTAACTCCATACTACCATACCAAGGGTCCATAAGGTCATACAGTAGTTATAGGACTTATATATACTGAGTCAGAAAGAATCCTCTGGATGTTATTGGCTGATTATTTTAGAGTAGTGAATATGTTTTTAGTCTTTCATATTTTTATGGATTTTTTTCCCAGTTTGTGTAATATTTTTGTGAAAGACTGTTTTTTCTACACCATTAGAATTATAGAATAGTTATATATATATATATATATATATATATATATATATATATATATATATATATATATATAACGCTCTGTCGTATGACCACAAACCTTGAGTCAACATCTATAACTCTAACATGTTTGATATTATTGAAGTTTCTAATAGTGAATTACAATTGTCAATACTTGAGGCGTTCTATATCACTAAGTACCAAACAACGTTCTGCAAGCAAAAGGATTTCTACAATCTTTTTGTAGAGAAGAGGAAAATCTCGTATTTTGGTTTGGCGCGCAATTTAATTCAACACTGAATTTCACCCAATCACTGGACCTTCATTTCCGGCTAGCAAAACGGGTGAGCGGCCAAACTCACTCTCTTCGGCTTGAGACGGCGACCAGAACAGCGATGCTTTTTAGCTAAACAAGCCACCCAGTGTGGACATCTCACTGTGGCTTTAACACTAGCAGCAGCAACATGGACACTCAACGAGAGAACCATCTAATTTACGGATTCTATACGAGGAATTCCAGTTGAACATAAATTAGAAACATTCAGCATGCCTTCCACAGGCACCACTTCATGTCACCCCAAAAACTTGGCTATGTCGATCCGAGCGTAACTCCGCTCTCGACACACTAGTCACCTTTTCACTTCTGGTCCATATGAATGGAGAAAACGTACACTCTCCCCCAAAATACCAGACACACAAAAATACACAGTGACTTTAAACACATCCCTCACAAGTCCAACAACACGCTGCCATCTGAACATCCCGCTAAGACATTTCGTCTCAAACATCCAACAAGCCTAAACACCACGAGTCTTGCAGCACCAAGAACAAACCATATTCAAAGCTGCAAATAAAGAACTTTCGTTGTTGTGTGTTAAAGAAAAGTCTCGTAATTCATTTGTGTGCCTAAAAACAATAGTGTTATCCTCAAAACGCTATATTCTTTTGTTCAATCCGACCGAATATACTTAAACCAATCACTCCGGGTTAACGTTATTTTTCTTTTTTTCTTCATCTCCTCTGTCGTCATCTTTTTGATTTATTCTTCGCTACTGATTGCTGTCACGTAGTTTCTCTGACGAGACGTGACCAAAAATAGAGTCCCTTTTTAGAACTCACAATTTAATTTATTTAAAGCTGTTCTAAAATTCTGTATGTACCCTAGGATATATATATATATATATATATATATATATATATATATATATATATATATATATATATAGTCACATTGTGGTTCTCTCGAAAAGGTAGTAGAGACGAAGAAATTGTCACCAGATTCCGGTGACTAAAGGACAGACAAACACGTCCTTACGGTTTGGTCCTCACGTTTAGCGTTGATAATTTTGGCCGGCCATCTCCGTAAGTTTCTAAACTGTTTTCATAGAGAGGTGGAAAGTCTCTTCATTTGATAAAGAAAATATCGAAGCTCCTACAAAGAAAAGCAGACATCTGCTTTGGCGCTCACCAACACTAAAAAAAAAAAAAAAAAAAAGAAAGAAAAATTAAAACGCAAATTTTCTTATCGCTTGGTTCAATAAAAATGACTAATAACCCTCGCTGTCAGATGTCTCCATCAACATCCGGGAGTGATTTTGGGGAAGAGGCTACTACATTGGAATATATATATATATATAGACATTGTAGTTCGGAAAATTCTCTCCGATTTGAGTATAAAGTTTTTAGATTGTATTCTAACATATTTTAATAGTAGTTGAGATTATCTGTGCCTCTCACCAGACAGGATTTGACACAAGTTCTTTTTTATAGTGGGAAAGGGAGATCGCACACGAGTCGAGACTCGTGCGCTACTGGTCAATTCTGGTCACACACACACACACACACACACACATACACACACACACACACACACGCACACACATATTTATATATATATCAGTAATATCCTGTCGGCGTTCGAAGACTATGGGTGTGGATTATTCGTGCAAAGAATATATGAGGAATTTTATATAAATCTATGAGAGTGCACGATTTATGGCTATTGTTATATATTCCCTTTCCAGGTTTGTATAATAAAACCCACATACAGAGCGAGCGTATACTATGTAATGAGAAGAAAACTCAAACCTGGTTAAATTGTCGTTATAAATTTATTTCGGCGAAGAATCTTCGTCTCTTGCATGTCGTCTGAAGAGACGAAGATTGTATTCTTCGCCTAAATAAATTTATAATGATAATTTAACCATGTTTGAATTTTCTTCCAGTTACATTATATATATATATATATATATATATATATATATATATAAGTAAAGCATTCTAAAACATTTTAACTTCGTGAAAATTCTCGACAATACGTTGCAAAGTATTCTGACACTGCAGAAGTTCATTTAGAATTTGAGACTTCTTCCCTTCCACTGTGTTCTGATCTTTCACTCACCGACTACCATTTTTTAAAGCGTTTGGACACTTGTTTTTACGCTCAAAACATTTCGTTCCAAATGAGAGGTAGAAACTGCATTTAGAGATTTTTTGGCATTAAAACCTTTAGAGTTTTATCATCGAGGCATTAAGAACCTTGTTAATCGATGACAGAAATCTATAGATGTTCAGAGATCATATTTTAACTGATTAAAACACCGTTTAAATTCATTTATTCAGGAATAAAAGTTTATTCTAAAATCGGACATTGTTTTCCAAACAACCTTATATAAAGTTTCAGCATATTTTTGATACTTGTGATATCATAGGCAATTTAATAAACAGCTTGGTTCTCAGAATTTGAAAATAATCTGATATTTTTATGAAGGGGTGTAGAAAAAAGTTTAAAAGATATTACCCCAGTCATCCATGAACATTGCAGTTCCACCAAGAGCTGCCACAGAATCTACAACTAAAATGCAATCATATCTGAAAAAGAAAAGAAAAATAAAAAGGTTAAGAAGTTCTTAGTAGCCATAAGGCGCGTGCGTGCACACACACACACACACACACACAAATAATAATAATAATAATTAAAACAATTTTTGGAATGTGAGACGCAAAAAACTCTCTAGGATTTTGAGATACCAACGGATCGCCTAATATTGGCCAGAAGATCAAACCTAATTTAATTAAAAAGAAAATAATAACTTGTCATCTGATAGATTTTACCATTTTGGCGTAAAGCAAACAGATACAAAAATGCTTGGACCTTGTAATTCCATGTGCTCGAATGTGTTAATGTAGTAGTCGGACCCTCTCGTAACTTCAACATAGGAAAAATTGACGAACACACAAAACTCGGTCTTAGTTGAATAACATAAAGGTTTATTCGTCACTACCATTTTTAAGTAGTCGCAAGGAGAAAGAAAGAGAGTATAAAAGCTGAGTCGACCATGTTAGCTGGACAAAGAGAACAACATATCATGAAGAGAAAGAGTGAGCAGACATGGACCTTGAATTTCATTTCTACATTTTCTGTTATAATTCTCACGTGTCTGTTCGCCGGTTTCGTTTTCACTGATTCGCGTCTAGAGTGAGACTCCTTTTTGGAGCCTACACCAAAATGGGGGCCGTAATTTTCGTCTATTATTACATCTTCCTGGCTGGTGTTCAACTGACTGTCTTTACCTCATCATGACTTCTAGCCGACTCACTTTCAAACCGAGTCGTCCGCTTACTTCCACTTGGTGTCGGATGGAGGACCATATCCGTTTCCGGTCGTTCCACACCTGCGCAGAAGATTTGGGACCTCGGGTTTTATTCTAGTCATTTTTGATTAACGTAGTCATTCACTCGTGACTGGCTGACCTAAACAAGTGCTTTAACCTGAGTCACTCAGAGGTCAGCCGGCTGCTTCCGTAGATACACTGTTCGCTTTTTCGTCTTATTTTTTCTTCTCTCTCTCCTTACCAGTTATTAGTCACTTGTTCTCTTTATAATTTGGACCAACCATATCACGCTACAGTACTAAAAAACTGGAGCATGAGGGTGACTGTAATACCAATTATAGTTGGTGCACTTGGAACTGTCTCCAAACGCTTGCAAAGGAGACTGGAAAAATTAGAAACCAGAGAAAGAATCGGGAACATCCAGACCTCTGCATTTTTAAGACCGGCTAGAATACTGTGAAGAGTCGAGGTGATCTCACGAGACTTGCTGTCACTAAGACTCATGTGAAAAACTTGCAAGCAGTAAAATAATAATGATAATTAAAATGATAATAATAATCAAATCCATGACAGATTGTCTCAGCAACTGAGTAAATTCCTGTGAGAAGCAAAAATACCCGGATGGATAACAAAGGAGAAATCTACCCTGAGGGTCAGGGTATCTGTGTAGATGGTGCGACATGATGATGATGATGATGATGATTCCGTTAGACTTTCCTCTTTATGGCTTAGAAACAATACTATTAATTCAGATAATTTAATCTAATTCATTTAAGATATATTATATAAAGCCAGAATGTTCAGCTATTAAATAAAAATGTATTGTTTCTTGTGTGTTATTTGTTTATTTACTGCTACATAAAAGAAAACCTGAGTGAGCATCCACTCAGTGAGGGATTTCGGTTATTTTTTTCCAGGAGTAGTATATAATCTCGTAATTTCTGATGAGTACAATGTGGATTGAAAATAAAGACTATTTATTAGATTCAATACTACGAATCTTATTAAAAAAAGATTTTTTTAAATGCAGGATGAGCTCTAAAATTATTAAATGAACCGAAGTGTTTAAGCCATGTGATCAGCGTTTAATGAGTGTACGTAACCCCAACGCCACGACTAGGACACGACACAAACTGAATATTAAAACGGAATACAGGTGGTTTTGAATTCAGTTTTCCTACTCTTTGGTTAGTGGTCTTATCAAGGCTAAAGAACCCAAACTGCCCAACTCTTTACAGGCGAACAAATCGATTCATGCTGTTTCGAGGGGCATAAGGGCGAAAGGAAATGCAAACAACCTCGTCTAGGAATTGAAATCGGGTCACCGATTTCATTTCGCTCCACAATAACCGTTAAAATTATTGTAAATAATCGCTAAAATTATTGTAAATAGCTTCAGAGTATTTTGCTTGGGTAATTTGAATTATCTCATTATTCATATTTTGGTCTGATTTGAAGATTTAAACACCTCTGATTTAAAGATTTAAACACCTCCGACAAAAACACCTCTAATTTAAAGATTTAAACACCTCCGACAAAAAGCCAATTTTTAGTCTACGTAAAGCTACTTCTCCTTCTCATCGACTAGTCGCTTTGTCATGGCTAAAGGACTCACTCTGCTCGACTAATTACACATAAGGAAAAAGTAGAATTGGCAACCGTACTCGTGCCGGCCCGAAGGTTCCCTTTTCATTAACTGCGACACTTTACTCTTGATCAGTACCTTATAATGCTGAGTGTTAAGCAAGGAGGTATCAAGTACCACTTTTTGAGTCTTTGGTATGACTCGACCTGGGATTGAACTTCGATCTCCCGGGCCATTGGCGAACCCTCAACTCACTAGGCCAATAGGCCCGTTATAGTTTATCGATTATTGTTCTTTGTCTTTTTTTGCATTGTTTTGAAGCTAATTGCACAAATTAACCCAACCCTTCCTCCACGGGCAGGATGTGACACAAGGTCATCTTTTAAGAAGAGTTTAACTGGTTTGAATTCAGTGTTTTCTCTCTCCTACCAACCCGTTCTGAAAAACTATTTTGCCCAAAGCTGTGGGTGGGAGCAGAACACACATACACACATATACACTCACATGCACTCACACACACACAAACACACACGCTTAGATATATACACACATACACGCACACACACATACACTCATACGCACGCATTCACACACACTCACATATATATACATACACACTCATATACATTCATTTGGGGCTGTAGAATACACTGACTGCACCTCTTCAGAGGGGTAAGACCCCCCCCCTAACGAGTGTCCTGATATGACACTAAACAATCTGATGGCGAGGTTCCAGCAGTACTGGAGCTTTGGGGAATGCGGAGTACCCCTTTATTGCTATCGCTCCCAGGTCCAATCTGGCTCGGAGTGGTAGCACCTGATGGGGCCCTATCTATGGGGTAAATAGAACTAACAGCATACTTATGCTAAAATGAATTGTTTGAGTAAACTGAATAGCTTGAAATAAAAATGTTTTTCCCAATTAAACCGTACTTACATTTAAACTGCGTGCTTATGCTTAACTGAATTATTTGAAATAGAACTGTTTTTCGACATTAAAACGGTATTTACACTTAACTGAATTGTTACATATAACTGCTTGAATAGTTTGAAATAGAAATGTTTTTGACAATTAAACTGTGTACTTATGCTAAACTGAATTGTTTGAAATAGAACAGATTATTGACATAAAAATGGATTTGGCGTTAAATAACCTACAAAGGTTGATATGCCATAAAACCCACCAAACCAAACCAAACCAAACATAGATTCATAGGTTTCCCAAGGGTACTAGCCTGAAGTGAAACGCTAACAGCTTTGTCCAGGATTTGAACTTAGGTCACCGATTCCATTTCCTTAAGCTTAGCGCGTCACATAGTGAATATTGCACGAGATATGTACGGACCAATCTAGGTGTAATTGTTATCGTCGTAGGAAATGAACACGGCGACACGAGTTCAAATCCTGGACGAAACTCATTGCATTTCACATAGCACTAATACCCTTGGGAAAGGTATGAATCCAATTATTCTCCCTCCAGCTATGGGTAAATAGTAGGACAGACTAGGTTCTTCAGCCTTGGTGAGGCAACTAGTCTAGGAGAAAGAAAACTCTGAATTCAAATCTGTAAAACCCCGCTTAAAAAAAAATTGACCTTGTGTCATATCCTGCCCGAGCGGAGGGGTTGGTAAATAGGATGATTATCAGGGGGTGTCCTCGTGGTGTAATGGTTAAAGCGATGAACTGCGGAATCGTAGTACGCGAGTTCGTACTCCAGTCGCGCTATTATGTTCACTTTCGGGCAAAAACCCTTGGGAAAGGTATGAACCCCCTTATTCTCCCTCCAGCTATGGGTAAATAGTAGGACGGACTAGGTTCTTCAGCCTTGTTGAGGCAACTAGTCTAGGAGAAGGAAAACTCTGAATTCAAACCTGTTAAACTCCGCTTAAAAATTGACCTTGTGTCATATCCTGCCCGAGCGGAGGGGTTGGTAAATAGTACCAATCTAGAAGAGAGAACGGAAAAGGGTTGGAGACATTAGAGATAAACATTATAATTACTTATGACATAAGTAGCCGACACCATTCAAGTCTTGGAGGGTTCCTGCTGAAGATTCTCCTTGAGTTAGAAACAACAAAACAGGTTTGTGGGTCACGAGATGCTGAAAAGAGATAACAAATCATGTTAAATATTAATATGAAGTTAGTCTGATTCTCTCTCACACACACACATACACATATAGACGCACATACATACACACTCACACGCACACAAATACACATACACACACACATTCATATATACACACACACTTACATATATACACACACATACACGCACACACTCACATACACTCTCACACATACACGCTTACATATATACACACACATACACTCACACGCACACAAATACACACACACATACACACTCACGTGCACACACATACACACACTCACATTCAAAGACACACACACTTACATATATATATATATACACACACACGCTTACATATATGCACACACATAAACTCACACACACAAATACACACACTCATACGCACACACATACACACACTCACATTCAAATACATACACACTTACATATATACACACAAACATACACGCACACACACGCTTACAAATAAACACACACATACACGCACATACACATACACTCACACGCACGCATTCACACACATATACGCACAGTCACACACTCATATACAGTCACACACACTTACGTACACACACACCCACATGCACACATTCACATACACAAACACACACACTCATATATACACCCACCCACGCACACACATTGCATACAAACCCACACGCACTTAACATACGCACACACTCACACACATTCACATACATTCACATATACATACACATACACACTCACATAAATACACATATGCATACACACTCACATATATCATATTTACCAACGCCTCCGGTAGGATATGACACAAGATCAATTTTTGAGGTTTGAATTCAGAGTTTTCCTTCACCGAGACAAGTTACCTCACCAAGACAAGTTACCTCACTATTTACCCATAGCTGGAGGGAGAGTAATTGGATTCATACCTTTTCCAAGGGTATTAGTGCTATGTGAAATGTAATCAGTCTCGTCCAGGATTTGAACTCGTGTCGCCGTGTCCATTTCCTACGACGATAACCATTACACCACGGGCACTCACATATATACACATACACACTCACATATATATACATACACATACACACACATACACACACACACATATATATATATATATATATATATAATTATACATTAAAATACATTCAGTCGTCTCAACCTAATCTCCACTTTAGATATTTATTCACTTCTCTGTCTTTATCAGTCAGAATCCTCACACAAAATAAGTACTCTTTCACACACACATATACATACGTTGAACTTTAGGCCTATGTACTAAGTAAGTAAAGTTGGTGACCGAAGTCTCCCTTTTCAATAGCTACTCCACCGAGGTTTAATGGAAAGAGCTTCTCCATTTTCTGGATTGCTCCACTTTACCCTGGACCCTTACCTTATAAAACTGAGTGTTGAGCTACGCGGCATCAAGTCCCATTTTATGACTCGACCCGGTCTCCCGGACCAATGGCGAATACTCTACCCATTAAGCCAATGGCGTACTAACCCATCAAAGCAGCCCAGTCGGCTGGGGCTGTAGAATACACAGACTGTACCTCTGCATAGTGGTAAGAAATTCCCCAACGAGTGTCCTGATATGACACTAAACAATCTGATGGTGAGGCTCCAGTAATACTACAGCTTAAGGGAATGTGGAGTATTCCTTCATTGCTTCGTGGTGAATTCAATAACTTTCCAGACTTTTTTGCACAGGCATTTAAAATTGTCCTAGACTCTTGAAAATTCAGTATGTTATTGTTATACATCTTATGAGATGACTGATCAATTTTTATGATTTCAAGTTCAAATGAACAGCTACAGCAGCAATTGGAATACACCCTACTAAAGACTGATTGTCACAGCTGGTGAATTTCAAAAATGCAATCTGGACGTGTCGACACTTTAGAAGAACGATATGCAATAAAATCCTGTTTTAAACTTGGAAAAAATGCCACAGAAACCTATGGAATGCTTTAGACAGTTTTGGAGCGTCTTACATGAATCGAGCATCAGTTTTTGAGTGGAATAAGAGATTCAAGGAAGGAAGGGAGTCTGTGAGAGATGATGAGAGATGTGGGAGGAGTAAGGAAGTCAATACACCAGAGTTGATTGGCCAAAGGGTTAGGGTTAGGGTTACTATGTCGAGGTTTTAAGGGAGTTCAGGAAGAGATTTCGTCGGAAGAGGCCAGCACTCTTCAAATCGGGTCAGTCTTACCCCTTAGTAAATATGCAGTCGTCGTGTTCTATGTACAGCTCCCGCCTAATGGGCTGCATAAATCAAGGAGTTAACATAAATAAACAAAAGATATTATTAACATCAGTTGCCGTCTTAACCCCTGCTGTATAGATTCGCCCTGTTAGAATATATAAACGTGCAGTTACAGCATTATAAATATTGCTGTGTCTTTTTCTGTTGTATTTGAGGAACGAAATATTTTTCCCAAATTGGGATGTAAGTATAAATGTGAAATTAACAATTCATGACATTGAACCCCCCCCCAAAAAAAACAAAAAGAAAAAAAAAAGAAAAGAAAAAAGAAAAAAAACCCCAACCTTTTTGTTTGGTTTGGTTCGGCCAGAGCTCATTTATTTGCACACAGTTAAATGGTTTCTTGTATTGCTATGTAACAGTAACAATTTAACATCAGTCATTTGTTTGCACAAATTTAAATAGATATATACGTAAGAGATTAGTTTTTCCTTTTAAAATTTGTTATAACTCATTTGTTTGCACACTAGTATTGCTATTGTTTCTACACAGTTAAATAGTTTCAATTATTGCTATCTAGCACTTATAATTCTATTCAATATTAATCATTTGTTTGCACACATTTAAATGGTTCCAAGTATTGTTATCTATCACTAACAATTCAATTAAATATCAATCATTTATTTACACGCAGTTAAATGAACAAACAGTTCTATTTCTATCAATTTAATTTAGTATAAGTCATTTGTTTGTCATCATCATCATCATCATCATGTCGCGCCGCCAGTGCGGATATCCCTGACCCTCTCTCGCCATTTCTCCCTATCATTCATCGCCTCCGGCAGGTCTTCAGGGTTACATCCTGTGTCCTCACATAGTTGCTGTATGTAAGTTCGTGCTGGTCGTCCCACTCTTGCACATCCATATGTGGGGGTCCACAGGAGTACATCGCTTATGAGCTCGTCCTTGCTTCTCCAGCAGTGTCCTGCGTGTCTGGTTCGTCGAACTTGTGTAGTTTTCGTGATGGGGGGCAAGTGTCCGTATAGTTGGAGTCTCGTGGTGTGTTGTCGCCAGGACTTGTTTAATACTGCTCTCAACATTCTTGTGTAATTTCCGTCCAGCCTCCTCTCCAGCTGCTTCGTAAGCGCCCATGTGGTGCATCCATATAGCAGTATCGACACAACCGCTGCCTGGAAGAAACTGCGTTTCATTTTATCAGTTAGGTCCGACTTCCATATGATCGAGAGCCTATCGATAGCTGTCCATGCCTTCGTCAGTCGTGTGTCGATGTCTTTTTCGGTTGATGAAGAGTGGCTTCTATAGATGAGAACAAAAACAGCCATCGAAAGATAACCATGACTTGTACTCAAACCAGATTTGTTTGTACTCAGTTTAAATGTCCAACTGTTTTATTTGACCCATAGATAGGACCCTATCAGACGCTACAATTCAGAGCTAGAGTGGATCTGGGAGTAATGCCAATGAAGGGGTGGGTACTCTGCATTCCCCAAAGTTCCAGCATTACTGGAGCCTCACCATCAGATTGTTCCGAGTCATATCTTAGACATTCGTTGGGAGAGTCTTACTCTTTTGCAGAGTTGTATGCTACAGCACAAGCCAACTGAGCTGCCAACCTTTTGTGCTTTTTATCGGATAAATAACACGCTAGAAACAATATTTTGAAAATTTACCTGTTCAATTTCTTCAAGGGTGAAAGTCTCTCCCATTGGCTTCCTCATTTTCTTCACGTCAGCGTCTAGGTAAATAATAAGGAAAGAGAAATGCATCGTTGAAATCTTGGAGAATGTTAGCGTCTAGGTAAATAATAAGAAAAGAGAAATGTTGTATCGTTGAAATCTCGTAGAATGTTAGCGTCTAGGTAAATAGTAAGAATAGAGAAATGTTGTTTCGTTGAAATCTCGTAGAATGTTAGCGTTTAGGTAAATAGTAAGTATAGAGAAATGTTGTTTCGTTGAAATCTCGTAGAATGTTAGCGTCTAGGTAAATAGTAAGAATAGAGAAATGTTGTATCGTTGAAATCTCGTAGAATGTTAGCGTCTAGGTAAATAGTAAGAATAGAGAAATGTTGTCACGTTGAAATCTCGTCGAATGTTAGCGTCTAGGTAAATAGTAAGAATAGAGAAATGTTGTTTCGTTGAAATCTCGTAGAATGTTAGCGTCTAGGTAAATAGTAAGAATAGAGAAATGTTGTTTCGTTGAAATCTCGAAGAAAGTTAGCGTCTAGGTAAATAGTAAGAATAGAGAAATGTTGTTTCGTTGAAATCTCGAAGAAAGTTAGCGTCTAGGTAAATAGTAAGAATAGAGAAATGTTGTTTCGTTGAAATCTCGAAGAAAGTTAGCGTTTAGGTAAATAGTAAGAATAGAGAAATGTTGTTTCGTTGAAATCTCGTAGAATGTTAGCGTCTAGGTAAATAGTAAGAATAGAGAAATGTTGTTTCGTTGAAATCTCGTAGAATGTTAGCGTTTAGGTAAATAGTAAGAATAGAGAAATGTTGTTTCGTTGAAATCTCGAAGAAAGTTAGCGTTTAGGTAAATAGTAAGAATAGAGAAATGTTGTTTCGTTGAAATCTCGAAGAAAGTTAGCGTTTAGGTAAATAGTAAGAATAGAGAAATGTTGTTTCGTTGAAATCTCGAAGAAAGTTAGCGTCTAGGTAAATAGTAAGAATAGAGAAATGTTGTTTCGTTGAAATCTCGAAGAAAGTTACCGTTTAGGTAAACAGTAAGAATAGAGAAATGTTGTTTCGTTGAAATCTCGAAGAAAGTTAGCGTTTAGGTAAATAGTAAGAATAGAGAAATGTTGTTTCGTTGAAATCTCGAAGAAAGTTAGCGTTTAGGTAAATAGTAAGAATAGAGAAATGTTGTTTCGTTGAAATCTCGAAGAAAGTTAGCGTTTAGGTAAATAGTAAGAATAGAGAAATGTTGTTTCGTTGAAATCTCGAAGAAAGTTAGCGTTTAAGTAAATAGTAAGAATAGAGAAATGTTGTTTCGTTGAAATCTCGTAGAAAGTTAGCGTTTAGGTAAATAGTAAGAATAGAGAAATGTTGTATCGTTGAAATCTCGAAGAAGTTAGCGTTTAGGTAAATAGTAAGAATAGAGAAATGTTGTTTCGTTGAAATCTCGTAGAATGTTAGCGTTTAGGTAAATAGTAAGAATAGAGAAATGTTGTATCGTTAAAATCTCGAAGAAAGTTAGCGTCTAGGTAAATAGTAAGAATAGAGAAATGTTTTTTCGTTGAAATCTCGAAGAAAGTTAGCGTTTAGGTAAATAGTAAGAATAGAGAAATGTTGTATCGTTGAAATCTCGAAGAAAGTTAGCGTTTAGGTAAATAGTAAGAATAGAGAAATGTTGTTTCGTTGAAATCTCGAAGAAAGTTAGCGTTTAGGTAAATAGTAAGAATAGAGAAATGTTGTTTCGTTGAAATCTCGAAGAAAGTTAGCGTTTAAGTAAATAGTAAGAATAGAGAAATGTTGTTTCGTTGAAATCTCGTAGAAAGTTAGCGTTTAGGTAAATAGTAAGAATAGAGAAATGTTGTATCGTTGAAATCTCGAAGAAGTTAGCGTTTAGGTAAATAGTAAGAATAGAGAAATGTTGTATCGTTGAAATCTCGAAGAAAGTTAGCGTTTAGGTAAATAGTAAGAAAAGAGAAATGTTGTATCGTTGAAATCTCGAAGAAAGATAGCGTTTAGGTAAATAGTAAGAATAGAGAAATGTTGTTTCGTTGAAATCTCGTAGAATGTTCGCGTTTAGGTAAATAGTAATAATAGAGAAATGTTGTATCGTTGAAATCTCGAAGAAAGTTAGCGTCTAGGTAAATAGTAAGAATAGAGAAATGTTGTTTCGTTGAAATCTCGTAGAATGTTAGCGTTTAGGTAAATAGTAAGAATAGAGAAATGTTGTATCGTTGAAATCTCGAAGAAAGTTAGCGTCTAGGTAAATAGTAAGAATAGAGAAATGTTGTTTCGTTGAAATCTCGTAGAATGTTAGCGTTTAGGTAAATAGTAAGAATAGAGAAATGTTGTATCGTTGAAATCTCGAAGAAAGTTAGCGTTTAGGTAAATAGTAAGAATAGAGAAATGTTGTTTCGTTGAAATCTCGGAGAAAGTTAGCGTTTAGGTAAATAGTAAGAATAGAGAAATGTTGTTTCGTTGAAATCTCGAAGAAAGTTAGCGTCTAGGTAAATAGTAAGAATAGAGAAATGTTGTTTCGTTGAAATCTCGTAGAATGTTTGCCGAGACAAAGAAACAAAATGGGTTGTCCATATCAGAAAAGAAAAAGACAAACACGTGGTTACCAAAAATCCCATTCATTATTAATTGTTGAAACATAACAAAAGTTTAATGAATAAGAAATAACCAAAACGGAATTTTGAAATGGGTAAATTTTTACCTTTTAACCCATCGGATTTTAGCAAAAACTAAAGATCTGATTCTGCTTTTTTTTTTTCGAATACACCAAGCATTGCTGACGACCAGAGATGATATTTTTTCGGGCTTGTTTACATGAACGCTTGAGTCCTTGTTGTAAAAGTGATGAAATGCTGTGTCTGTGTGTTCGGTTTGAAATTTTCAATCTCCAACGTTTCAAATTAAAAAGAAACAAAAACCCAGTAGTGTTTCAAATCATCGTCTGCTTTATGAATTGGAGGGAAATTTGAATTCGAAAGAGTATTTTGATTAACGAAAAAATAAAAATATCCAAGAGAACATTGAACTCGTACAGTGAAAACGTATAGATCTTTCTCCGGTTTTTCATGAGTCGAAAAATCGAAATTCAAATCTTTATAAAGTTATGATCATAACTTTTATCATAACTTTTATACATAATTATTTAAGTACAGAAAAATCTTTTATTGTAATTTGAACAAGATGGGTTCATTTAAAAAAAGGGTGACACTCTCGAGTTGAATAACTCCTTTTAATACGTAAGTAATAAATATATTTTTTATATTATTTATTTTTCTTGTGTTTCTGATATTCGTAGAAACTTAGTTTCATTTTAAAATGAAAATCTCTAACAAATTTGGTTAAAGATTAATGTTTGAGATTAATTCTCTTTTTACTGTCGAAATTAACAAGACAGTTGTTTAATTCCCGTTACATTTGTAGTATCGGTGGATCAAAAATAATTTAAAACAATATTATCGAGTTTTTTTTCTAACTGGTTGCATATAAGCAAACAAACAAAAAGGGAAAAACTTGTGTAAAATTGTCTTTATTTTAAAAAATTGTATTGATATTTCAATTTTGTCTTTTTTTTCGATACTGTAAAATTGTTTATCTTTAAGATATCGCTTGAGAAGTTTTAAGCAAATATCTTTTTATATTTTTGTGTTAAATAATATTTATTGGATTGGATTTCTAGATTTAAATATTTTTTTCTTCCTTCAATTGAATCGTCCGAATTTGCAGACGATCTTCATTTTATCAATATCAGAGTATATCTTTTATCTACCTGATAACTTTCAACAGTTAAATCACATCTTTTTCCGCACAGAAATTATTTACTATTTTTGTAGAAAAATTGAAATAGAATTTATTAAATTTTGATTAAAAAAAAGAATTATCAAATTTTGATTAAATGTAAAAGATAATTACTACATTTTCCTTAAAAGATTATTAAATTATCTTTAAAAAAACCTCATAAACTTTCAGATGAGCTTGGATAATCGAGAAATATCATATATAGATTATTACAAAAGCCTCATAAACTTTCAGACGAGTTAGAATCATTGAAAGATACCCTATGTAGAACATTACATAAAAATACAAGCGTTCCCAAGAGGTTCGCTGCACAATATATCTAGTATTATATAAGCTCTAGAGATGTTCTTAATGAGCGAAAATACTTCAATACATTCTAAATCTTTTTTTGATACTCACTTTGTCTTTCGGCCATATTTGAGAAACGTTCACCCCATAAACCATTTACACCAACGAGAACAACGTTATCAGGTTCAACAAGATTACAGCAGGCAGCTTCCATTGCGGCATGACCTGTAAAAAATGCGTAAAATACAAGAAATCAGCAGTTTCAAGAAGTATAAGAAATGATAATTTTTTAGTTTTCAATTAAAATAATGTTTTCTTAAGCTGTTTTTTTTTTCGCTGCCAGAGAATGGAATTCCTTGGCCGTCTATGGCGTACACCATCATTTCACTCGTTGTGAGTTTTTCACTCGAGTCAGAGCTACAGCAAGTGTTTTCACGTCTCCAGAACACTACTCAGTATTCTAGTTGATCTTAATAATGTTGCAGTCTGGATAGGTTCGTCCTCTAGTTTCCAACTCAACATTTGCTATCCTGTTGCATATTATCTATTTTCGCTTTAACATAATTGGTCCTTATGGCCTTGTTTTGTGCCACTATTAGAAAAGATTCAGTTTACTACATTCGCTCATTATGTGATTAATCGTTTCGTCTCTATCACCACAAAATAAACACTTGCTATCCTATCTATTTTCGCTTTAACATAATTGGTCCTTATGGCCTCGTTTTGTGCTGTATTATTGTAGCTATTTGAGAGTTTTTTCACACCAGCGGTAGCGGATAGTTTATCACTGGAGTTTCAGTGACAGCAAGTTTCCTAAAACCTCTAGAACTCTTCTCCGTATCCTGGCCGATCTTAATAATGCTGAAATCTGGATGGCCTCTACTAATCCTCTTATTTCCAAGTTTTCCTCTCCTTTTATCAATCCTTTGAGGATTGTTCCGAGAGCACCACTTACAATTGGTATCACCGTCTCCTTTATATTCCATATATTTTTTTTAGTTCTTTAGCAAGGTCTAGGTATTTATTTTCCTTCTCGCTTTCTTTACATTTTACTCTGTGGTCTACAGGGAGGGCAAAGTCCACTATTCTGCAGGTTCTCTTTTTTTGTTGACTATCTCTAGGTGTGGTCGTCTGGCCGAGAGTAGGTGATATCTATCTATCTATCTATCTATCTATCTATCTATCTATCTATCTATTATTATTATTATTATTATTATTATTATTATTATTATTATTATTTACTCCTTGAGAGTTTTTCGCATCAGCGTTAACTGATGGTCTTTCACTAGAGTTTGAGTGACAGCAATTCTTCTCAAGTCTCCAGGACTCTATTCTGGCTGATTTCAATAATGCAGTAGTTTGGACAGTCTCCACTCGTCCTCTTATTTTGAAGTCCTCCCGCCCCTTTATAAATCCTTTGGTGACTGAGCCAATTGGTATAAACGTCACAGTTTTTTCAGTTCCCTAATAAGGTCTAGGTAGTTATCGTTCTTTTTACTTTCTTTTGATTTTACTCTTTGGTCAGCTGGGACAGTAAAGTCCACAATTTTGCAAGATCTCTTTTTTTGTTGATTATCATAAGGTTTGGTTGTCTGGCCGAGATTAAGTGATCCGTTTGTATCTGAAAATCTCAGAAGAGTTTGTGTGTCATTCTCCAGGACAGATGCATATACCATTTGTTCATATGGTCAAATTTTAATTTCTTGTGCAATTCCCTGTGGATAACGTTGTCCACCCAGCCGTGTCTAGTCTTGTACTCTTTCTGTGCTAATTTGCTGCATTCGCTTATTATGTGATTGATCGTTTCGTCTCTATCACCACCTAGCCTACATCTACTGTTTTGTTGCATTATTATTATAATTTGATTTTCAGTTTTATTTTCGATTTTTTACAATACTTCACCGGGTCTTTACCCAAGACCTAGCGTGAGGGAAGGTATCCATGTTCTTTGCTTCATCTTTTGAGCGATATTTTTCAGTCGTATTGATAGTACTCCCCTAAAGAGATGAGCAGTTTCGCGAAGTGCATTTTTGTGTATTTCATATAGGCTAGGACTGCCAGATATCTTGTCAATGTGTTTATCTGGCACAGCATTAGTTTTATGATGCCACATTTTTCACTTTCTGCTTCCAGGTCTAGGGGTTTACTTTTATTATACTTATTTACCCAACCCCTCCGCAAGGTCAAACTTTAACTGGAATTTAACAGGTTTGAGTTCAGAGTTTTCCTCCTCCTAGACTAGTTGCCTCACCAAGGCTGAAGAACCTAGTCTGCCCTACTATTTACCCATAGCTGGAGGGAGAATAATTGGATACATACCTTTCCCAAGGGTATTAGTGCTGTGTGAAATGCAGTGAGTCTCGTCCAGGATTTGAACTCGTGTCGCCGTGTCCATTTCCTACGACGATAACCATTACACCACGGGCATCTATCTATCTATCTATCCCATTTTCTCGGTGTGTTCATATCTATCTATCTATGCCTGTTTATATCAATTATGAGATAAATCTATCTATCTATCTATCTATCTATCTAATTATATTAATTATGAGATCTATCTATCATACCAACCCCTCCGCTCGGGCAGGATATGACACAAGGTCAATTTTTAAGCGGAGTTTAACAGGTTTGAATTCAGAGTTTTCCTTCTGTTAGACTAGTTGCCTCACCAAGGCTGAAGAACCTAGTCTGCCCTACTATTTACCCATAGCTGGAGGGAGAATAATTGGATACATACCTTTCCCAAGGGTATTAGTGCTGTGTGAAATGCAGTCTCGTCCAGGATTTGAACTCGAGTCGCCGTGTCCATTTCCTAGGACGATGAACATTACACCACGGGCACCTCATCTTATTATACTCTTTGACTGAGATGTTATTATCTGTTGGTACTGACATATCAATTAGAAGACATCTCTTTTTTTTTTATAGTTCTTAATAAGTATATCTACTCTTTATTTTTTATCAGTTTGGATAACAAAGAGAGAATAGTAGCTTTTTTAAAAAATCATAATATTGGTTCTGGTTGGTATTGGAATATTGGATTGGGAAAAAAATATTTTTCACAATCCAATATTGCAATGTATTAACATACATTCTAATGAATACAATGTTTCATTTATAATTTCGATTTGTATAAAGTGTTCGCCAGTGGCCTGGAGACTGGGGTTCAATCCCAGGTCGCGTCATACCAAAGACATTAAAAATGGTACTTGATATCTCTTTGCTTAACACTCAGCATTATAAGGTACGTATCAAGGGTAAAGTGGAGCAATCCAGGGAAAGGAGTAGCGCCCTCCTCTACACCTCAGTGTTGTAGCTATTGAAAAGGGAGCCTTCAGATCGCCCTCGACTACGGTCGCCAACTTTACTTTATAACAGGGTGCTATCCCTGGTGCTGGTGTACTGTCTATGAATCTGTGGGTAGCATGCAGTACAGGTAGTAAAATGGCGGAATAAAATGGTGGAATAACAGCAGCAATACTATTTAAACCATAACTGAGAGAATAAGGGGTACTTTTCCCGGGGGTATTAACTTGAAAGTGAACGTAATTGAAGTTCGGTTTCGCTTCTTTCTAGGCTGCAGTCTGGCGCTTTTAGCCCTTACGTCACGAAGACTAATTGGAGAGATATTGGCCTGGAGAATGGATCGATAATCGATAATCAATCCTATAAAAATCAAACAGGAAGAACGGTTAAAAGAATCGAACCTAAATTATTCGTTTGGAATTAAGAAACGAAGGGTTAATCTTTTCTCAGGAAAAATTTCTTTCAGGTTGGGATGAAACAGACCGAGTCACAGAGTCCTCTAAGTAGACAGTGATGAAACAGGTTGAGATGAAACAGACCGAGTCACAGAGTCCTCTAAGTAGACAGTGATGAAACAGGTTGAGATGAAACAGACCGAGTCACAGAGTCCTCTAAGTAGACAGTGATGAAACAGGTTGAGATGAAACAGACCGAGTCACAGAGTCCTCTAAGTAGACAGTGATGAAACAGGTTGAGATGAAACAGACCGAGTCACAGAGTCCTCTAAGTAGACAGTGATGAAACAGGTTGAGATGAAACAGACCGAGTCACAGAGTCCTCTAAGTAGACAGTGATGAAACATTTACCTCCGTGGCGTCGATGGGACCAGGTTCGAACTCTGATCGTATTATGTTCACTTTCGAACTAATACCGTTGGGAAAGGTACTAAACATCCTTATCTCTTAGCTATCGGTTAAATAAAATCACTGCTGTTCTTTTGCAGTATATAACCGCTATATCTTGATAAACAACGAGGAAGAAGAAATATATACTCTTATATTTTCATTCTACGACGTGGATGCGGAGAACAGTCGGAGAGAGTTCACGTACACAAAGGAGTTTTCGGGAGTCGGAACAGTCAATGAGCACTGACTTCAGCCAAAATTCTAGATCTTATATAGTCTTAAAACTCCCTAGCGATCCACATGGCCACGCATCTTCACCCACACATTACTTGTTCTCCATAGGTCACGGTTTACACCCACGCATTTCTGCTTTTCCTGTTGACACTTTGCTGATTTTCTAATCAACCAAATGTATCAGTCAACTACATTCACCGAGTTGGTCGTCAGTCAATGCAATATATTACATTTTTACAAAGATGGCTTTGGCATTAAATAACCCATAAAGGTTGATATGCCATTAAACATCGAAACCAAACCTAATTCAAATAGCTCAAAGCATTTGATTCTACACTTCTTACGATAGATAAGTTTTTATATATTAATTAAAAAAGATAATGCATTCAGCGGTCGTATCGATACTGCTGTATGGATGCACTACTTAGACGCTAACTAAACAGCCGGAGAAGAAGCTAGACAGCAATTACACAAGAATGCTGCGAGCAATATTAAACAAGTCCTGGCAGCAACATCCCACAAGGCACCAACTATACGGCCACCTGCCTCCCATCACGAAAACTATCCAAGCTTGACGAACCAGACATGCAGGACACTGCTGGAGAAGCAAGGACGAGCTCATAAGTGATGTACTCCTATGGACCCCCACATATGCCCGGGCAAAAGCAGGACGACCAGCTCGAACATACATTCAGCAGCTATGTGAGGATACAGGATGTAGTCTTGAAGACCTGCCGGAGGCGATGAACGATAGGGAGAAGTGACGAGAGAGGGTCAGGGATATCCGTGCTAGCGGCACGACATGATATATATATATATATATATATATATATAAATAAATTAGTGCCCATGTTATAATAAATCCATCCTCTGTATATTTTGTTTTTCCATATTCTATATTTACATACTGTTGGAATTATTTCTATTTCTTTTTCTTTCTCTCTTTCTCTCTCTCTCTCTCTCTATATATATATATATATATATAATGTTAGACATGTGAATTAGTATAAAAATATAAGTACTTGTGAGTTAGTCGACCGTAGTTGGGGGCGGTCCGAAGGCTCTCTTTTCAATAGCTACTATACCGAGGTGAAGGGAGGGGCGCTTTCTCTGGATTTGCTTCCACTTAACTTGGATCCGTATTTTAGAATGCTGAGTGTTAAGCAAGGAGCCATCAAGTACCATTTTTAAGTCTTTGTTATGACTTGACCTGGGATTGAACTCCGGTCTCCCGGACCACTGGCGAACACTCTACTCACGATGCCAATGAATGACTTCGGCGTTAAACAACCGAACAAGGGGTGGCATGACGTCAAAACCAACAAACTAATCAATTAACTAATGGAAATTCAGATTATATACACTGAACCAAATAATAGTAAATCTAAAATTCAGACAAGGAAGTAGTATTGATTACCTGTCCCTGAGATAGCTAGTGTCCACTCATTTTTCGTCTGGAAAGCATATTGAATACCAGCCTTGATATCTTCCATTATCTGGAAAAGGAAGAAAGTCGGATGAACAAAGAATAGCAAGAAATTCTGTATCTTTTGATGTACTAACGACTAGACAGCAGTCTAGATGTCTAGGCATTGTCTCTTTATTATATAAGTTGCTTAGCTGCTCTTCATTTAGATTTTAAATTTAAAAAAAATTCAAGATTTAATTTCGCTACTTTTTGTTCGCAACTCGTGTAGCTCTCTCTCTATGTTTCTGTCTGACTATCTGTCGGTCTGTCTCTATATATATATATCAGTTCGGACTCCAGGTGTAAGGCTTTTCATCCCGAAGAGATATTCTTTCGATTCTATCTATTTCGAAGCAATAAAAATTCTTTCAGGTAAAAAAATTATTTGTCCTTGACTTTGGTCGGATTTAACATCCTGACTCGAACCCTCGTGAGGGGTGTCCTCGTGGTGTAATGGTTACAGCGATGGACAGCGGAATCGTAGTACGCGAGTTCGTACTCCAGTCGCGCTATTACGTTCACTTTCGGGAAAATATCCTTGGGAAAGGTATGAACCCCCTTCTCCTCCCTGCTATGGGTTAAATAGTACCACTACTGTTCTTATTGGGGAATGGCTTTGGCATTAAATAACCTACAAACCCGGCCATTAAATAAAGAAACCAAACCTCGTGAATAATCATTTCAACTCTGTAACTTTTATATCTTTGCTTTAATAGTAAGTAAAGTGGTCGAGGGTGACCCTAAGGCTCCCTTTTCGATAGCTACTACACCAAGGTGTAGTGGAGGGCGCTACTCCATTCCCTGGATTGTCCACTTTACTCTTGATCCTTATAATGCTGAGTGTTAAGCTAGGTAGCATCAAGTACCATTTTTTTAGTCTTTGGTATAACTCGACCTGGGATTGAACCCATGTCTCCCGGGCCATTGACAAACACTCATGTCATAAAATGCTGATTTAGATTAAATTTACAGACAGGGTCCATAATAATGTTTGACGAAGAGAAATAAAATTACGTGGCTAGTTATATTGGGCACATGAAAATCAGGTCTACCCCTCCAAAAAACCCCAAACAAACACAAAAACAAAACAAAACAAACAAATAGACAAACAAACAAACAGCAAACGAACGAAATCCTTTCAATAATTTGACACCTATGAAATTTATTTCTAACTAAAATTATTTAAATAAATTCTTTTAAAAATCTCAAATGTTTACAAAGAATCGATAGGGTGAATCAAAATAGATGCAACATATTAATATAATAATGATTTATTAATGAGGCAAGTGTAATGGCAGTCATTTGGAACATGTTTTGTAAAAAATGCATTTTTTGAACTCGAGACATCAAATCATTTTTTAAAATTGTAATTGAAAAAAGATTGCATGTCCTGGAAGCTGATATAACTTACAGGACATGCAATTTTTTTTGAGTTTCTTGTCTCAAAAATAAATTATCATCATATTAATGGATTGTATCGATTTTGAGACAGTTTTGAATGATTTTGTCTCCATATTGGTAGTCCCGCAAAATATTTTTCATCTCTTGTTCAAGGCATTGTGATCGAGGTTAATAGTTGTTGTATTTTCAAATCTGAAACTAAAAAAAAAAAAAAAAAAAAAAGAACACAGCATCATTATTAGTAGAGTTATTAGCAGTCACATGGGTTCCTTGTATATTGAGACACCCTAGATCTTTTTCAACGAAATTTTGATGAAAATAATTTTTTGAATTATAATATTATTTTAAGGAAATTTAATAATACCGAGGGCCCAAAATATTTGAACTCCATCTAAATTCTGTTTGTTGTTGTGGTTGTTTGTGTGTAGGTGGGGTCTGTGATCTGTTCCGTTGACCCAGACACTGCGTGGTTGATATAAAAGGTTCTAGAAGCAACTGAAAAAAAAAACAACACTTCTTGGGGTACATGAAAGGTCCTTCGGTGGTAGGGGTTAATTGTTGGTATTGTTGGGAGATTCTGAGGTTTGTGTCTGACTCCTTCTTATCGCATTCACTTTTGTGTTATTGTATTGAATTAATTTAGAGGGCTATTGCAATGCGAAATAATAATTATTTGAGTCTAATTAACTTCAAAGTAAAACTTCATCATCAGAGACTTGTTTAAATAAATAAACACGATGTTGGATGTTCAAATTTTTTTTTGAACGTTGTAAACATAGTGTCACTTGAGGGGTTAGAACGCCATTTTAGGTATTGCAACCATGGTGCCACGTGGGATGTTTAAACGCCATGCAGAATAGATGTGTAACAGAAAGAATTTCGTATTTTTGTTTGGCGCGTAATTTAATTCGACTGTTAGGGTCGACGCATAATTTCACCCAATCAGGATGACTTATCCGATTCAATCCGGATCATCTTTCCGGGCAGCACAAACTGGGGAAATCTGCCAAACACTTCCTTTTTCGCAGAACTCCTTCGTTCAGTACAGACGTCTCACTGTCTGCTCTTCAATAGCAGCAGCAGCAGCAGCAGCAGCATGAGGGAAGCTGTCTAATTTATGGACCCCTTGCGCCTATTTCTCTTAGACTAAGGGTTCCCAGTTGAATATGAATGAGATGAATTCAATACGCCACACACAGGAACAACTCTTAGTCGCCTCCAGGATTGGCTATGCCGACTGCGATGCAAAATTACGCTCCGATGCCTAGCTACTTCATCTCTGGGCAACATTTTCTGGAGACATTCACGCTTCTCCCTGAAACAACCAGAACCACAAACTCACGCTGACTACAATCGTTTCTGTCCTCAAACAGCAAACATGACTTTTGCTACACACATCTCCCTTAACACATTTAACAATGCCTTAACCTAACGATCCACTTTTTGCTCAGGCATTTAGTTGCCAAAATGCTTTCTCAACTCTATCATAACTTCATTTCGTTTCCTTACCTCTTTCCTTCATACGAGACTTGCAGCATAAACGTAAACTCTTAATTCCATGCTGCCATTAAAAACCTTCATATAAAACTTAACGGTATCTTCGTCTGCTTACTTCTTCATCTTCCTCCTTTATTTACCAATAACACTTAGCGAGGGAATAAGAACACGCGCAAGAATACATTTCTTCGCTAAAATGGTAACTAATATTCCTACTCGGTAAAGACGTGACTTTAGTTGTCCTTATCAACTTTATTTTATTTTTATTGTATTTCATCCTGTTTTTTAAACTTTAATATGTATTTCAAGAATGTGCATGGTATCTGTAATGAAAACAGGACAAGAGATTCTGTCTAGCAATCTTTTATTCAATTAAGAATCTTAATACTCGTCTAGTATTTGTCGCTGCCTCCCACCAGACACGACTTGACACAAGGTCAAAAGCCCGAAGGCTGATTAAAGTGGGGATAAAGGGTAGGGGAAGGTCGGGAACGAGCCGAGACTCGAACCCTGCTTGTCTGTGCTGCTCATCGGCTCACTTAGTGCAATGTGAGCCTGATGAGGCAATCAGTTTCACGAACCCAAATGTGGGTCCGGGCACGTATGCCAGTTTGCGGCTTAAACTAGACGCATGGTCTAGTGCCGTACAAGGGGGACAAAGGAGACAAAAATGCAGCTCGCCCACCCGAAGGTAGCCTAGTCGAAACTAGGTGCCTAATTAAAGGCCCCAAGTCTGCCATTGCTTCTTTTCCAGGGCCACGCTCCGGACCGAAGTCCAGAACAGGCCCCGGGGCCTCGCAAAAAGCTAAAAGCCGAGAGCTCGCCAGAATCTTAATACTCGTCTACTTGACAAGCGGAAATGTACAGCTTTTATAACTTGGATTATCAAAGAGGAGATAATCCATATTCACAACAGTATCTTCAGTATTTAATTTTAATCTATTGTTAATTTGACGGTGAAACTTTTATTAATATTAATAAAGCCTCCTTACTTCTGAGATTGCCAACATTACGTACTACTGCTTCTATTTTTGTGGAAAAATTATTATTATTTTTGCATTTAATTCAATGTTTATGGAATGAGGATGAACGTGTGTTGAGATATTTTTTAAATTCTGATGTGGTCCAGTCTGATTGTGCTTGAAATTAAACAAATTCACAATAGATACAGCGAAGAGAAAGGCAAAATTACACATACCGCACACTTTATAAACACCCTCAGAAACAATGATTATCCAACATAAGAAACCACGGAAACAACATACAGCCTCTAAAACCTGTTTCCTGAAACTACCACATTTCAGTGAAATTATCACCAAAGAAACACGAAAGGTTATTTTTTGGAGGTGCCCGTGGTGTAATGGTTATCGTCGTAGGAAATGGACACGGCGACACGGGTTCAAATCCTAGACGAGACTGATTGCATTTCACATAGCACTAATACCCTTGGGAAAGGTATGAATCCAATAATTCTCCCTCCATCTATGGGTGAATAGTAGGGCTAGATTCTTCAGCCTTGTTGAGGCAACTAGTCTAGGAGAAGGAAAACTCTGAAATCAAACCTGTTAAACTCCACTTAAAAATTGACCTTGTGTCATATCCTGCCCGAGCAGAGAGTTGGTAAATATGAATACGAAAGGCTATTTACAAGGAAGGTCTAGATATACAACTGGCCTACTCCGGACCCTCACTACGCCAATACCTAACGAAGAAAAATAATAGTGTCACTACATATACTCTTGCCAACTGCTCAGTGATCCAAATATATGTAAAAAAAAACTTACACTATTCATCGTTTAATTTGCTTACAATGCCATAATTTTTATATAGGAAGCACAGTCAGATCTCTCCACATCAGAGTTAAAGAACACCTAAATCCATAAACGTTTAATTAAATGAAAAAATAATGATAATACTTTTTCCATTAAAATAGAAGCAGTAGTACGTAATGTTGGTAATCTCAGAATTAAGGAGGCTTTATTAATAGCTAAGTTACACACACAGATTAACAATAGATTAACAATAGATTAAAATTAAAGATACCATTATTTAACATGCACATTCTTTAAATACGTATTTATATTTTTAATAGAATAAAAGTAAGTAAGTAAAGTTAGCGACCATAGTCGAGGGTGACCCGAAGGCTCCCTTTTCGATAGCTACTACACCAAGGTGTAGGGGAGGGCGCTACTCCATTCCCAGGATTGCTCCACTTTACCCTTGAACCGTACCTTATAATGCTGAGTGTTAAGCAAGGTGGTATCAAGTTCCATTTTTAAAGTCTTTGGTATGACTCGACCTGGGATTGAACCCAGGTCTCCCGGGCCATTGGCGAACACTCTAACCGCTGGGCCAATGTCCCGGTTAAATAGAATAAAATAGGATAAAAAAATGAAATTAATGACAACTGAAATCACGTCTATTCCGAATGGCGTTTAAGCACCCCACATGGCACTATGGTTTCAACACCCAACATGGCGTTCTAACCCCCCCACCCCGTGACACAATGTTTACAACGTTAAAAAAAATTTAAACGTCCAACATCGTGTTCATTTATAAAAAAAGTCTCTGACGAGGAAGTTTTACTTTGAAATTCAGTTAGTTGGCGACTCTAGCTGAGGGTGACCCGAAGGTTCCTTTTTCAATGGCTACTAAAATGACAGGTAGGGGAGGCGCTACTCCTTTCCCTGGATTGCTCCACTTACCCTTGATCCGTACCTTATAATGCTGAGTGTTAAGCAAGACGGGCGACATCAAGTACCATTTATTGAGTCTTTGGTATGACTCGACCTGGGACTGAATCCAGGTCTCCCGGACCATTGACTCAAATAAATTAATACAATATAATAAAACAAAATAATTTGTGCAATGCTTCAAATAAATTACAAAATACTTTTATCTTCTGATTTGTTTGTCTAAGATGCAACAGAGTTAAGGAACGAAAGGAAAAAAGAAGACTTTAATCTCAAAATGCTTCTAAAGATGAAAGTTAGATATGTTGGTCAATATGTTGGATGCTTTGAAACCTAATATTCTTAGTGATTCAGCTTCGGTGAAGTGAATCATGATACACTGGGGATCTGGAAACAGATAAGCAATCAAATGGGTTGAGTAAGGTAGAAACGGGGAAAACCATTTTTCTTTATAAAGACGATATATTTTCATGATTAAGTCATCAGAAATGTTTCACCGGATTGTATAAAAAACAACAACTTTATTGTCCTTTTTAAATAAAGTTGTTTTTTATTAGCAGCAGAGTGAAAGAGGTACATCCGTCTCAGCCGAGGATGTGAAAGCTTCTGAGAAAAAGTTTCTCCTTGGCGCAAGGAAGTCCCTCTTTCTAGGCTTCCCCCTTTTCGCTTCTTGTTAGAGGCGCCCTGGGAAACTGTTACTTTTGCGTTTATTTATTCCATTTTTTTACGTTATTACCTTTTTCTAAATTAAAAAAATTCTCACAGCTTAACCTGGGTCATATACATTTGTTTTGAAACATACAACAAAGAAAAAAATGTTTTAATTTTTATAGAATGGTCAGTTGTCAAGTATTAGCTGTGCACACCTGTACGAGCTCAGGGATTTGATGAATACTATTTAGGTGAAGTGGAATTGGATGGTAAATTTTTTCTTGTATTCTAAATTATACATCTAGTAAATTATGTTAAAAATATGAGCCCGGGTAGCATTGATGACCTATAGTCGCCAATGATTATATATATATATATATATATATATATATATATATATATGTAAATAACAGAAGTAAATTTAACTGAGTGCAAAAAGAATGAGCTCAGGTTCGTTTAGAAATGTTATCTACAAAATGTGTTTACATATATATTTAATTTACATGAATAAAAAGGATTATGCATTAAATAACTGCCAATGGTTGATATGCCATAAAACCCAACCAAACCAAATCACACACACACACACACACACACACACACACACACACACACATATATATATATATATATAAAGAGAATTTGGCATTAAATAACCGCCAATGGTTGATACGCCATAAAACCCAACCAAACCAAATCACACACACACACGCACACACACACACACACACATATATATATATATATATAAAGGATTTGGCATTAAATAACCAACAATGGTTGATAAGCCATAAAACCAAACCAAAATTATAATGAATATAACTTATTTCAAGTGTTGTTTATACCTAATTTTTCTATTTCAGGTTCCAAATATCATTATTGAATCGGGCCCCAGACAAAAGGAGCTTTAGAAGTTTCCGAATTTCAGTGAAGTCTTATTGTAGGTCAATATGAAAGCGGACTTAGTCAACGCAAAATATCAGAAAACCTTTCAATCCCACTTTCTACTTTTAATAGGGTAATTGTAAAATTTGGCAGAGAGGGTAAGGAGTGCACAGTATCTCGTTCAAGCCATCCAGGGTTCTTTGACGGAACACTTCGTCTTGTTGAGAAAAATTCTCGTTGCAAGGCCTCTGACAAGGCAAATTGGCTACTGTGGCAGAACTGCCAGGAAGAAACCACTTCTTCGTCCAACCAATATCAAGCATGCCTAAAAGGTTCCTTGCATTAAAAAACGCAATGTAGATGCCAACTTAGTAAATAATAATTGGAAGTGTCTGTGGTGTAATGGTTATCGTCATTGGAAATAGACACGGCTACGCGAGTTCAAATCCAGGACGAGGCTGATTGCATTTCATATAGCACTAACACCTTTGGGAAAGGTATGAATCCAATTATTCTCCCTCCATTTATGAGTAAATAGCAGCACAGACACTGTTCTTTAGCCTTGGTTAGGCAACCATTCTTGAAGGAAAACGCTGGATTCGAACCTGTTAAACTTCAATTGAAAATTGACCTAGTGTCACATTCTACCCGTGCGGAGAGGTTGGGTCAATACAAGTAAATAAGGATTAGTGATTTATTATCATACTTTCATTAAATTATAAATATTTAAATAAACATCTAAGTTTATATGGGTATCTATATGCTTCTGTCATGTCTCTGTGTGTGTGTATATATATATATATATATATATAGATATTAGATTTATCTTTGTTTTAATTGCGCACCAACCATTGATGGTTATTTAATGCCAAATAATATAGCGTTTGAGTCAACCGGGTTTCGATCCCAGCTACGGGGAGATACTGTCTAGCCACACTGATGAGTTCTGATAGAACGAAACAGATCTGTCTGTGGATGACTATAGATATATACTCCCCTACTCCCGTAGGGTTGAGTTCTCTAGCGAAGAAGTAATCGTGTTGCCATTAGCGCCTTTGCAAGTCTCTTCGTATTTGAATTGAGATCACGGCGGCCGTTGAACGGATGTATGTAAACAATATTAATTGTGATTCATAACCGTTTAAAATGTACTTCGCAGCTAATATCTCCTCGTAGCTAAATGGTTAGAAGCTTTGGCTTGGCGTTTGAGTCAACCGGGTTTCGATCCCAGCTACGGGGTGATACTGTCTAGCCACACTGGTGAGTTCTGATAGAACGAAACAGATCTGTCTGTGGATGAGTATATATATATATATAAGTCGGGGTTAGACTTCCTGATGATCCGATAAGGTGAAACTTTAGTAGAAGATTTCCGACTCGCGATTTAAGTTAATTTTATAATTGGCTCCACTCGTGTTGAGCACTCTTGTAATTGTAGCATTGCAGTGTTCGTGGAAGATTTTAGTTTTCTTTTGACCAACTGACTGCATATCCCTTGATTTTTTTCAAGGGGTCTGACGAGGTTGGCCTTTTCTTTCTTTTTGACCTATAATATTTTTTCTTTTTCCCTCGGACGGTGATTCGAGATACTCTTATCTCTTGTTCCTGGCGGTTTTTTTTGTCCTTTTTTTCTGGTACCGTGAATGCTGGTAGATATTAGATTTGTAAATATATATATATATATATATATATATATATATATATATATATTTGTCAGTGGATATTTTGTTGGTAACTTTAAACGAGTCTGAGATCGTTTGTTTTCATACAGTTAAAGGGTTTCAAGTATTGCTATCTCAGGCCAGTTGACCCTTCTGGCAACTTTAATTGCTGGGTGTTTCAACAAGATCTATACCTGACCAGCCGATTGATCGGATTGGGCCTCTCCGACCACCCCTCAAGCCCTGTCAGGGCCAAAATGGAGTGTCTCTTCGATTGCCAGATCATCGACTGATCATTCGCCAGGATCCTGTCCTCAAACATTACGGGTGGCCACTCATGGCCAACTGGTGACCTCGTTGTGGAAGTGGTGGTCTTAATTCTCTGTAGAGGTACAGTCAGCGAGTTCTACAGCCCCAACCAGCAGGGTGGAATATATGTCATCATCAAATCACACTGACTGCATGGATTTTCTTGACTCTCTCGCTCCATCTGTCCCTATCATTCATCATTTACGGCAGCTCTTCCAAACTTCATCCTGTGTCCACCAATACTCGCGTGTCCATGTGTAGGGCTCCATCAGAGAGAAACATCACTTATGAGTTTGCCCATGCTTCTTCAGCACTGTCCTGCATGTCTTGTTCGTCTTGGATGTTTTTTTAAGATGGGAGGTAAGTGGCTGTACAGGTGAGGTATTGCTTCCAGGCTGTACAGGTGAGGTATTGCTTCGTATTAGTTGGATGTTTTTTAAGATGGGAGGTAAGTGGCCGTACAGGTTAGGTATTGCTTCCAGGCTGTACAGGTGAGGTATTGCTTCGTATTACTTGGATGTTTTTTTCAAGATGGGAGGTAAGTGGCTGTACAGGTGAGGTATTGCTTCCAGGCTGTACAGGTGAGGTATTGCTTTGTATTACTTGGATGTTTTTAAGATGGGAGGTAAGTGGCCGTACAGGTGAGGTATTGCTTCTAGGCTGTACAGGTGAGGTATTGCTTCGTATTACTTGGATGTTTTTTTAAGATGGGAGGTAAGTGGCCGTACAGGTGAGGTACTGCTTCCAGGCTGTACAGGTGAGATATTGCTTCGTATTACTTGGATGTTTTTTTAAGATGGGAGGTAAGTGGCTGTACAGGTGAGGTATTGCTTCCAGGCTGTACAGGTGAGGTATTGCTTCGTATTACTTGGATGCTTTTTAAGATGGGAGGTAAGTGGCCGTACAGGTGAGGTATTGCTTCCAGGCTGTACAGGTGAGGTATTGCTTCGTATTACTTGGATGTTTTTTAAGATGGGAAGTAAGTGGCTGTACAGGTGAGGTATTGCTTCCAGGCTGTACAGGTGAGGTATTGTTTCGTATTACTTGGATGTTTTTTTAATGGGAGGTAAGTGGCTGTACAGGTGAGGTATTGCTTCCAGGCTGTACAGGTGAGGTATTGCTTCGTATTACTTGTATGTTTTTTTAAGATGGTAGGTAAGTGGCTGTACAGGTGAGGTATTGCTTCCAGGCTATACAGGTGAGGTATTGCTTCGTATTACTTGGATGTTTTTTTAATGGGAGGTAAGTGGCTGTACAGGTGAGGTATTGCTTCCAGGCTTTACAGGTGAGGTATTGCTTCGTATTACTTGGATGTTTTTTAAGATGGGAGGTAAGTGGCTGTACAGGTGAGGTATTGCTTCCAGGCTGTACAGGTGAGGTATTGCTTCGTATTACTTGGATGTTTTTTAAGATGAGAGGTAAGTGGCTGTACAGGTGAGGTATTGCTTCCAGGCTGTACAGGTGAGGTATTGCTTCGTATTACTTGGATGTTTTTTAAGATAGGAGGTAAGTGGCCGTACAGGTGAGGTATTGCTTCCAGGCTGTACAGGTGAGGTATTGCTTCGTATTACTTGGATGTTTTTTAAGATGGGGGGTAAGTGGCCGTACAGGTGAGGTATTGCTTCCAGGCTGTACAGTTGAGGTATTGCTTCGTATTACTTGGATGTTTTTTAAGATGGGAGGTAAGTGGCCGTACAGGTGAGGTATTGCTTCCAGGCTGTACAGGTGAGGTATTGCTTCGTATTACTTGGATGTTTTTTAAGATGGGAGGTAAGTGGCCGTACAGGTGAGGTATTGCTTCGTATTAGTTGGATGTTTTTTAAGATGGGAGGTAAGTGGCCGTACAGGTAAGGTATTGCTTCCAGGCTGTACAGGTGAGGTATTGTTTCGTATTACTTGGATGTTTTTTTAAGATGGGAGGTAAGTGTCTGTACAGGTGAGGTATTGCTTCCAGGCTGTACAGGTGAGGTATTGCTTCGTATTACTTGGATGTTTTTTTTTAATGGGAGGTAAGTGGCTGTACAGGTGAGGTATTGCTTCCAGGATTTGTTCAAAATAGTAGAAAGCATTCTTGTGTAATTCCTATCAAGCTTTTTTTTCTCTATGCATATAATTAGCGCCTATGTGATGCATCCATGTAGTAGCATTGACACAGTCACAACTTGGAAGAAATCCCGTTTTATTTTACCCGATATTATCCGATGGACAGCTATCAATAGGCTATCGATTATATGGAAATCAGACCTAACCGATAAAATGAAACGCAGTTTCTTCCAGGCAGCGGTCACATCGATACTGCTATATGGATGCACTACATGGACGCTAACAAAACGGCTGGAGAAGAAACTAGATGGCAATTACACAAGAATGCTGCGTGCAATCCTGAACAAGTCCTGGCAGCAACACCCCACAAGACACCAACTGTACGGCCACCTGCCCCCTATCATGAAAACTATTCAACTTAGACGAACCAGACATGCAGGACACTGCTGGAGAAGCAGAGATGAACTCATAAGAGATGTACTCTTATGGATCCCCACACACGGCCGCGCAAAAGCAGGACGACCAGCTCGAACGTACATTCAGCAGCTATGTGAGGATACAGGATGTTGTCCTGAAGACCTACCTAGGGCGATGAACGATAGGGAGGAGTGGCGAGAGAGGGTCAGGGATATCCGGGCTACCAGCACGATATGATGATGATGATGATGATGATAGGTACGCTACCCTATAAAAATCATTCCGTACAAAATTAACGAAATATATTTAATCACTGAATTTATCTTGTTATTTATCTCAGTCTTATAATACAATACAACATTTTAAGGAGACTCAGTGAATATATATCAGTTGTAATGAACACTTGACTCTCGTTAGTAAAAGTAAAAATTAAATCAAAGGCTGAATTAGGTCGCTTTTATTTCTTAAGATATCACAGTATATCTATCTTTTACCTAAGTAGGTCTACCTGTACAAACTGATACATTATACGTATTTCGAGAAACGTGTACGTACAGACACACGCACTTGCACACACACATACATACATATACACAAACGCATACACGTATTTATCAATAAATAGCCCAGTCGACTGAGTCTCTAGAATACACTGGCTGCATCTATGCAGAGGGGTAAGACTCTCCCAACGAGTGTCCTGGATATTACACAAAACAATCTGATGGTTAGGTTCCAGTAATGCTGGAGCTTTGGGGAATACAGAGTACTCTTTCATTGCTATTGTTACCAGGTCCACTCTGGCTCGGTGTGGTAGCACCTGATAGGGTCCTGTCTATGGGTCAAATAAAGCTAAACTGTGTGCTTATGCTAAACTGATTTGCTTGAAATAGAACTATTTTGACGTTTAAAATGCGTACTTAAGCTAAACGGATTTGTTTGAAATAGAACTGTTTTTTTACATTTAACTGTGTGTAAATAAATGACTGTTTAATTGAATTGTTAGTGATGCATAGTAATACTTGAGACCATTTAACTTTGTGGACTAAATACTTTTGACATTCAAATTATGTACTTATGTTAAACTGAATTGTTTGAAATAGAACTGTTTATATCAATAAAAATTGACTTGTCATTAAATAACCTATAATGGTTGATATGCCATAAAACCAAACCAAACCAAACCAAATATATCTCTAAAGGTATATACATATACATATATAATATATAATATATATCATATATTATATATATATATAATATAAGATACATTATATAATATATATATATATAATATGAGATACATTATATATATATATATATATATATATATATATAAAGGGAGCCTTCGGATTTCCTCGGCTACAGTCGGCCAACGACTTATATGTAATATAAATGTATGTATGTGTGTCTGATATGTAAAATTCAATTAGCATTAATCTCTTTTTATTATGAAATACTTGAGGAATTGATCTAGATTCCTCTTTCAACGGTCAGTCCTTGGCCTGTTAATTCAAATACGGAGGAATAGTAGTCATCCCTTATTTTTCTTCTTTCAGTGGGAGACCACGTGATACTTTCTAATGAAACATATAGAGAATTTGGGGAAAGACAGAAATTATGGTAATTTACTAAGCTTTTTGCTTAGAAGTAGCACAAGGCCACATGATTTGGGCACCCAATGAGAATCGAACTCACTCGTGTAGGTTCGCTAGTCTACCTTGCTAACCAGAAAGACAGAAATTATGGTAAGCGTCGAGAATAAGCAGCAGCTGCTTATGAAAGAAAATAGAAAATGAGTCAATATATATTGCGCCTTCTGTTACGCTTTGCCTGCTGTATATATATATATATATATATATATATATATATATATATATATATATATATACCCACACACTTGAATTGATATGCTACGTTACCAGATTTTTTTTTCGTCTTTTCATATCGAACTTTTAAAAAACTAATTAAGATTTTGTAAAGAAAATTTTTATTTTTAGTTAAAAAAATTTTTTCTTGATGTTGACCCAAGGTGCAAAATATTTGAGAACAATAAAATATTTTATAACAGTAAAGAAATATTCGTATTTGTCTTACGACTTTTGTTGATATATGAATATATATAACCAACTTCTTTGACATTGTCTCAGATGTTCGCAAGGGGGATACATTAACCCCATACTGGTTCATAATCTGCCTTGACTACGTACTTCGAACGTCGATAGATTTAATGAAAGCAAATTGCTTTACACTAGAAAAAGCAAGAAGGAGACGATACCCCACATAAAAAATATTACGGACTACACTGATAAGATAGCGCTTTTAGCAAACACATCCGTCCAAGCCGAATCCCTGATACATAGTCTGGAACGGGCAGCAGGTGGCAGAGGGCTCCATGTGAACACAGACAAAACAGAATACATGAGCTTTAATCAAAGAGATGACATCTCCACACTAAATGGTGGTTCATTGAAACAAGTGGACAAGTTCACCTACGAGGATCATTAAATAAGTTTCCAGACTTTTTTTCGTATGGGCACTTTTATTGATAGTACACTCATGAAACTCAAGTCCCCTTCGAAGTAATCTCCCCGGCTGCAATGCACTTGTTGTACCGTTCCAACAACTTCTGGAAGGCCCCATCGAAGTCCTCTTGTGTGAGCGTGTCAATCACCTTCGTCACAGCCTCTTTCATCTCCTCAATTCTCTCATAACGAAGCCTCTGAGCTTAGAGAATAAGCAAAAGTCACAGGGAGCAAGGTCTGGACTATAGGGAGGGTGAGGAACTGTCTTGATGCCCATCTTGGTCAAATAGTCTGTGTATTGCCATCGTGGAAATGCCACACACCCGATTTGAAGAGTGCTGGCCTCTTCTGACGAAATATCTTCATGAACTTAAAACCTCAACATAGTAACCCTAACCCTAACCCTTTGGCCAATCAACTCTGGTGTACTGACTTCCTTACTACTCACACACCTCTCATCATCCCTCACAGACTCCCTGCCTTCCTTGAATCTCTTATGCCACTCAAAAACTCATGCTCGATTCATGCAAGATTGTCCAAAAGCAGTCTGAAGCATTCCATACGTTTCTGTGGCATTTTTTCCAAGTTTAAAACAGAATTTTATTGCATATCGTTCTTCTAAAGTGTCCTCACGTCCAGATTGCATTTTTGAAATTCACCAGCTGTGACAATCAGGCTTTAGTAGGGTGTATTCCAATTGCAGCTGTAGCTGTTCATTTGAACCTGAAACCATAAAAATTGATCAGTCATCTCATAAGATGTATAGCAATAACCTAGTGAATTTTCAAGAGTCTACGACAATTTTAAATGCCTGGACAAAAAAAAGTCTGGAAACTTATTGGATGCACCACGTACCTCGGACGCAGCGTCTCATCAACGGAAAATGGCATCAATACACGACTAGCGAAGGCATAGACAGCTATCGATAGGCTATCGATCATATGGAAGTAAAACCTACCCGATAAAAAAACGCAATTTTTTCCAAGCAGCGTTCGTGTCCATACCACTATATGTATGCACCACATGGGAGCTTGCTAAGTTTCTTTTGAAATCAATACTTATCATATTTCTTAAATGATGGAATTAGCACAAATAATTTGATATTACAAATATATATATATATATATATATATATATATATATATATATATATATAAAGAAGAAAAAGGAGAGTCTTAGAAGGGCTTAGATCTACAGAAAATTCAGAGGAATGAGTGGGCAAGAGTGTTTCATTTGTTATTCATTTCTGTGTCGACAAATACAGATTCTGACTCGGTAATTTCTGAACACAACCCCTATAAATACGTGATTTAAATTCAACCAAACGGTGAAGGAGAATAATGTCTTAGGTCTTCGAATCTCGCGAACCAATATCTGAATTATATCCATGGATTACCCAAAACAGAGCGAGCGCGTGACTAATAACTTGCGAAATAAACAGGTTAAATCTGGTTTTCAGCGAGAATAGCTTTAAGTTTATGTTCCCATAAGGCCTCCGTAGATTCTTACTGCTCTCAATAGTTCAGTCCTTGAACGCGACTGCTAATTATGATAATGTAATCTGTCGTTTATGGTCTCATATCAGCATTATTGCCAAGGCAATCCCATCACTTATCGTGTTGTAGGACTAAACTTATTGATAAATAAGCTATTGACATACATTTATATAAACTCTGACTTTATATACAAGGGCGAGTAAATGGATTATTAGATGCCTAGCTCACCTGATACTCTCCGAGTATTAGCTTCTATTGTTTGGAGCATAGCCTCGGAATCCACGGTATTAGGCCGATCTGACCTTGATTGATCATGAAGGTCTTTGCTGCTCGATTGAAATTTCTTGCAACATTTAATTTCAGTACTGTGATCAAATACGCCTTCACTTTTCGTACAATAAATCTGGCCCAATCAGCTCGGGCTGCAGAATACACCAACTGCGTCTCCCGGACTAATGGCGAATACTCTACCCATTAAGCCAATGGCGTACTAACACATCAAAGCAGCCCTGTCGGCTGGGGCTGTAGAATACACAGACTGCACCTCTGCAGAGTGGTAAGATTCCCCCAATGAGTGTCCTGGATATGTCACTAAACTATCTGATGCTAAGGCTCCAGTAATGCTGGAGCTTTGGGAAATGCAGAGTTCCTCTTTTTTGCAATCGCCCCTAGGTCCGCTCTGGCCCGGAGTGGTAGCACCTAATAGGGTCTTATCTATGGGTCAAATAGAACTAAACTGTGTACTTATGCTAAACTGAATTGTTTGAAATAGAACTGTTTATATGTTTAAAAATGGATTTGGTTTTAAATAACCAACAATGGTTGATATGCCATAAAACCAAACCAAACCAAACAATTAATGTTTTTAGTTACTTCTATGGCCAAGTTCGAACCCGCAAAGCGTACGTTCCCAAATTAGGCTACATTGCGCGTTCATCCGTAGAGATTTCAGTTCCCACACGGAGTAAAGCAATGCAAAATATGCCAGCGTACCAATTACCATGATACTACCAACCAAAGCAGGTACCTATCACGGCTTGAACTACATCGATCTCGTGATAATCATATCGCAAACAGACACCTATCAAAATATTGAAAAACTTTTGCTCACCCTAGTATATATATATATATATATATATATATTATATATATAACGTGGCACCTTTTATACCATAAAACCGGATATTACTACATATCATTCATTACCAAACTCTACAGCAAAGGAAAACTGTAACTAGAAATTTTGCAAAATACAAGTTAGAATCATATATATATATATATATATAAGAGGTTATATATATATATATATATACTCGCTCACTTGGTGAGTTAATGGAGGACCAAATGTTTCAGTATTGTTACATAGTGCTCAATATCAATGATAGAGTATATATATATATATATATATATATATATATATATATATATATATATATATATTGTACTATCTGCGACCCTGGGTTTCATGCAATCAGCAATCGTCGTATATTATATATATATATATATATATATTACAAAATGCATCTCTAAGGTGCAGACGGATGAATCAACCAATGATGTTCTTTAGTTCATTGGTGGTTTCGGGTATTTTCAACATCTCACCCTTGCTAAAGTGACCCAGCCGATATTGATCACGTCTCAGCCAGTATCCATCCAACATAGTTGTTTGTCAGAACTTCATGCGTCGCTTTCAACTACCAAATCGTTTCGGGATTCGTTCTTTATAGATATGGTCGGGACATAATTTGACCTACGAGCAATTATTTCCGGTCTTCCAAGCAGGTAACTTTCCAGTAAATATATTGTTCCTTTGGTGTGTTGATATTATATTTGTGCCAAGAAACAACTAAAGCTGTAAGGTTTGGTCAAGTTTGGTTTCTTTGTTTAATGGCATAGCAACCTTTGTGGGTTATTCATTGCCAAAGCAATCCTTGTAGAAGAACAGTAGTGGGACTATTTAACCAATAGCCGATGGGTGTAATAGAGTTCATTCCTTTCCCAAAAGCATTTGTCTGAAAATGAACGTAATAGCGCGACTGGAGTTCGAACTCGTTTACTTCTATGTGGCTATTCAGCTCATTAGCCACTACGCTATGGGGACTCTCCTATGCTAAGAAAAAAAATTTATCTATAAGGAATATCTTTAAACCAAATTACATCTTTTTTTCTTGGTTACAGAGTGCTAATACTGTAGAGTTTGGTAATAGATAGTAGGCAATCATATCAGTTTTTAGTGTATAATATCACCCAACAAATTCTGGTTTGGAGTAAATGAACATTTTATAAAAAATTGTCCGGGATTTACTTATCTATGAGTAGCCCTTAAAAATCTATGAATATATTTCTCTAAATCTGTTAAAATCTGAAACCTTTAAATCTACCTCAGTTCATATCTCGCAATCTGTTCACATTAACGAGCCCTTTAAGTTTACCCCAGTTCACATCTCACTATCTGTTTACATTAACGAGCCCTTTAAGTTTACCTCAGTTCATATCTCGCAACCTGTTTATATTAACGAGCCCTTTAAGTTTACCTCAGTTCATATCTCGCAACCTGTTTACATTAACGAGCCCTTTAAGTTTACCTCAGTTCATATCTCGCAATCTGTTCACATTAACGAGCCCTTTAAGTTTACCTCAGTTCACATCTCACAATCTGTTCACATTTATAAGTCCTTCAAATCTACCTCAATCTGTTGGTATCTATCTATCTATCTAATTTAGTTTATTTTAATTAAATATTTTTCTGCGATAAAATGAAGCTAAATGCCTCTATCAAATAATATTAAGCACGTCGCTGCAAAAGAAAAAAAAAATAACGACAGTTGTACGACCGATAAAATCTTCATTAAAATGTTCACTTTGGAGCCGGGGCAAAAACACATTACCATTAAACTTAAAAGAAATTCTAACACACAGACATATAATCATTACCGACGTATGGCTTATATAATACCACTACTGTCCTTCTACAAGGATGGCTTTGACAATAAATAAGCCACAAAGGTTGATATGCCAATAAACAAAGAAACCAAACTTAACCAAACCTTAAGAGACAATATATATACAGGAAAGTTACCTGATTGGAAGACCGGAAATAATTGCTGATTGGTTAAATTACATCCCGACCATATGTATCAAGGACGAATCCCCGTATTCATAGAGTGAACATCGTATATATATATATATATATATATATATATATATATATATATATATATATATATACAATGTTCACTCTATAGATATGGGGAATTTTTTGAAAAAGGTAACATAGATATTTTTTCAGAATTTTCCCCATAAATTTAAACTTTGGATCGTTCGGGATGGATTTATAGCAATCATCATCATCATGTCGTGCTGGTAGCACGGATATCCCTGACCCTCTCTCGCCACTTTTCCCTATCGTTCATCGCTTCTGGCAGGTCTTCTGGACTACATCCCGTATCCTCACATAGTTACTGAATGTATGTTCGTGCTGGTCGTCCTGCTTTTGCTCGGCCATATGTGGGGGTCCATAAGAGTACATCACTTATGAGTTCGTCCCTGCTTCTCCAGCAGTGTCCTGGAAATCATTTTGATCTCGCTAAAATATCTCTTTTGAGGCAATTCAAAATAACGGCAAATCACACTGTAGTGCACTAAACTAGAACAGAAGTCTGTCATCAAATTGTTGGTGGTTAAAAAGAACAAACCATGTTAAATTTACAGAAGACTGTGTACGTACGGAGATGCATGCTTCAGTAAAAAGAAAAAACAGTTTTCAAATTAGCTAAATACGGATTTAAACAAATGGGTGAAACATGGGTTTGCTTGAGTCGAAAAATAGACTATGAAGTGGAAACACACTGACTCTCCGGTAAAGAAAAAGTTACGGGGTCAGTGGTCTGTATAAAAGGTCATGTTGACTTGTCTTCACGGACATGAAAGGACTCATCACAATAGATTTACTTGAAAAAAGTTTTACTGTAAACAATGCTTCCTATTGCCAACTCCATTGGTAATATGCCACCTTATTCATTAAATGGCCCTCGTATATATATATATATATATATATATATATATATGTGTGTGTGTGTGTGTGTGTGTGTGTTTTCTTAGAAGAAAACTAATTTTTTATTAAAAATAATTGTTGGAGGTATACATGTTCAGAGTCAATATTACACACACACACACACACACACACACACACACACACATATATATGTACATATATATATACAAAACCCCAGAATAAGTAAACGACATGATTTTTTAATGAAATGTTAATTTACTTTTAAATTAAAGTTACCAGGTGATATTATGTGTGTGGTTATATTTGTGTGTGTGTGTGAGAGAGAGATTGACCATATATATGTTTGTGTGTATGTGTATACACACATACACGTATATTTGTGTGAGTGTGTGTGTGATTGTTCATGTATATATATATGCTTGCGTATATATATATATATATATATATATATATATATATATATATATATATATATATTTATTTATTTATTCATTTATAACCTCTGAATAAATAAACGATTGAGGATTTGTTAATGAATTGTTAATTTACTTTTTAATCAAAGCTTCCTGGTGATATTATGTGGATGTGTTTGTGTGTGTATGTGAGTGTGTGATTGTATATATATGTTTGTGTGTGTGTCTCTACACACATACACATATACACGTATATTAGTGTGTGTGTGGGATTGTTCGTATATATATGTTTGTGAGTGTGTATATATATATATATATATATATACACGAGCACTTGTGCGTGTGTTGGTATCTTCGTCCTCGTATATTCCATAGCTTTTTTCAATCCGCTGGAATGTCATGCTGGGTAATTCCCTTCCATGACATCTCTCAGGGAATTAGGTAGGGTACTTGGTAATACTCATTTCCTCTCCGGGAAACATGGGACAAGTGGTACTAGTTTGCATGGTACCAGCACAAACGAACGCTCTCTGACCTGACGATATATATATATATATAGAATGTAACTGGAAGAAAACTCAAACCTGGTTAAATTGTCATTATAAATTTATTTCGGTGAAGAATACTATAATCTTCGTCTCTTCAGATGACTTTACACGCTTAATTTGAGGGTGAAGAGCAACACAAATGGATTGCAGTATATATATATATATATATATATATATATATATATATATATATATATAAGAATATAAATTTTCAGGCGAAAAGGAAAGGATGTTAAAACAATAAAGTATTTATAGAATTAAGAACACAGAAAAAGAGTATTCTTGTAAATTGACCAATCCTGATTTGAACATATGTTAGATGTTTCGTAGCAGTTGGAATTATGTAATTTTAAATGAAATATGTGCAGAAAAATATACCTTTATAAATTCTTTATGTAGGTGTCCCAACATAGGTAGTTTGCTGGCGTTGAGGACTCTCTCAGAGCAGTTGGATGGGCCGGGTCCAGTTAATGTTTTCAGCGGAAAAGCCAGGGCTTCTTTTAGGCGGTCATCTGGAGGGCTAATCGAACTCATCATTCGAGGGAGATAATGGTTCACCTTGAGGCACTGAAGGGAAGCAAAAAGACGAGTACGACCCATGTTTATTACGCGAGACAAGGGAATCGACACGTTGGCCGGGAGATACATGGTCGTAATAACGAGATTAGAAAAATAAAAATAAACGAAAAGAAAAACAAAACAAAACGAAATAACTGGTTGTTGAGTTTAAGGTGAACGTTTTAAAATCTTCAGGTGTTGAGTCGGCACGAACTGAGTAAGATGTGGAAAATTTTCGTGAGTGTAAACAAAAAAAAAACAAAAACAAAAAACAAAACAAAACAAAAAAAATCAAAAACAAAAAAAATCAAAAACAAAAGAAAAACAAAACAAAACCAAAAAACAGACGCCCCCGAAAACAACAACTACACAATAACAACAAGAAACGAAGCACGAAAGAAAACAAAAACACCCCAAAAACAAACAAAATAGTTAAAAAGAAAAAATCAAAAGACTAAAAAATTCGAAAGGAAAAAACAACAAAAACAAAACCAAAGCAAAACAAGAGAAAAATCACAGAAATCAAATAACACAGCAACGACAATAAAACAAACAAAGGATATATATATATATATATATATATATATGGAGAGAGAGAGAGAGAGAGAGAAAGAGAGAGAGAGAAAGAGAGAGATGGAGAGAGAGAGAGAGAGAGAGAGTGAGAGAAAGAATAAAACAAAAAAGAAAAGAAAACAAAAAAGCCAAAATCCAGGAGTATAGAGTAAAAATAAAAAAAAATACGAAAACAAAAAACGAAAAAAAATAAAGAAAAAACGAAAAAACAAAACAAACAGAAAAAAAAGCAAAACATCAAAAAAAAAAAAGGCAAAACACACACACACACACACACACACACACACACACACACACACACACACACACACACACACACACACACACAGAGAAACAAAATAAATAAATAAAGAAAACAACAACAAAAGAATACAAAAAATTTACGAAAGCCAAGGAAAGAAAAAAAAAAAAGAAAAGAAAAGAAAAAACAATCCCCAAAACTCAAACAAAACACAATGAGAGTGAATACCCCACAAAAAAATCTTATTCTTTTAAATTGCTTTCATTAAAATTCTGTTCACAAACTTTAGGTGACTTTGTCTTTTTCGGAGAAGATAGCAAAAAATGATAATCCGTGTCTATCATCAAAACGTGGAGCAGAATTAATATAAGTTTTAGACAACATGGAACAGTTACTATGTTGAGCTTGTGGGTAGAGAACTGGGTGACATTTAAGTCATTTGACATTTGAGTTATTCAAGTTTGTGGTGTAATGATTACCAAGTTAGATTAACTGACCATTAGCAGTGAGTTCAATTCTCACTGGGCACCCCATACTTCTCTCCTTGTGTCACACCTACGCCAAACTTAGCTAAAAAAAGCATTTGCTTCTACTTTTAGTTTTAGGAGATGATTAAAAGGAAACTTTGTTTTTATGATTTAAAAGACGTTTAATCCTGAAATATGTTATTTCACTGGCAACATTATAATCGCACACACACACACACACTTAAATATATGTACTTAAATATAAATATATATATTCACAATATCAAATACTGCTTATGAATTTCACGTATGATAAGCTACAAGATCGTCAGATTGATATCATACCGCCCGCTGCGCGTGAAACACAGAGTTATGGTTAGTATTTAATATTGAGAAATTTTTAACATAACACATTTTAAATCGTAACTGTTTAATTAATGCATCGGCCTCTTAAAAGCATTTCTCATATATTCTGAGAAATCACTTACCCCAAACAACACACACACACACACACACACACACACACACACACATACTTAAATATATATATTTTCAGAATATTAAATACTACTTATGAATTTCACGTATGATAAGCTACAAGATCGTCAGATTGATATCATACCGTTCGCTGCGCGTGAAACACAGAGTTATGGTTAGCATTTAATATTGAGAAATTTTTAACATAACACATTTTAAATCGTAACTGTTTAATTAATGCATCGGCCTCTTAAAAGCATTTCTCATACATTCTGAGAAATCACTTGCCCCAAACAGCACACACACACACACACACACATACACACACACACACACACACACATACACACACACACACACACACACATACGTGCGTGCGCACGCACACACACACAATGGCCTAATTATCACAGATATTTACCACAAGCCCATAGACACCCAACAATAACTTAATTTTGAGTGCTTTCATTTCAAAAACTGCATAAAAACAATCGCTTACTTCATAGAACATATGATCTGCATCACAGCCCCCAACAAAACCTTGTCCAGTCGGCTGGGGTCAGGGTTAGGGTTAAGGGCCGTTGAAGACACCGACTGCTTCTCGGCAGAGGAGTAAGACCCCTCCCCAACGAGTGACTTGATATGATACTAAACAATCTAATGGTGAGGTTTCTGTAATGCTGGAGCTTTGAGGAATGCAGAGTATCCTTGCATTGCCATTACTCCCAGGTCCAATCTGGCCCAGAGTGGAAGCACCTGATAGAGTCATATCTATGAGTTAAATAGAACTAAACTGCGTACTTATGCTAAACTGAATAGTTAGAAATAGAACTGCTTTGACATCTAAGCTGTGGTATTTAGTTTAGCACAAGTACACTGTTTCAATGTCAAAAAACAGTTTTATTTCAAACAATTCAGTTTAGCACAAGGACACAGTTTCAATGTGAAAAACAGTTCTATTTCAAGCAATTCAGTTTAGCATATGTACACAGTTTAGTTCTATTTGTCTCATAGATAGGACCCAATAACGTGCTACTCCTCCGGGCTAGAGTGAACCTGGGAACGATGGCAATGAATGGGTACTCCGCATTCCTCAAAGCTCCAGCATTACTGGAACTTCGCCATCATATTGTTTAGTTTAATATCCAGGACACTCGTTGGGTGTGGGGTCTTGCCCCTCTGCAGCGATGCAGTCGGTGTATTCTATAGCCCCAGCCGACTGGGCAAATTAAATTGGTATAATAACTTGAAATCATATAACTGCTTGAAAAAATACTTTGGCATTAAATAACCCAACAAGGGTTGACTCACCGTAAAACCAACCAACCAACCAACCATATGAATATGTAATAATTCTTATGCGACATTAGTAGTAGAATATAAAGAATGTTTTTATGAATTGATTTGATTTCTTTGTTTAATGGTATCTAAAGCTTCTTTGTAGAAGAATAGCAGTGATACTATCCAACTTATAGCAGGATGGAACAGGGGTTTTATTTCTTTCTAAAGCGTATTAGTCCGAAAGTGAACGAAATAGCGTGACTGGAGTTCGAACTCGCATACTTCGAGGCCGCTGTTCAGCACTTTAGCCATAACACTACAAGGACACTTCTCTTTATAAACTAAGCCTGCCATTAAATGTGCATATAACGAAATTGAAACCAATTTTTTATTCCCAATATATTCAAACATATGTTTAGGCTCGTTTAAAAATGTTATCTACAAAATGTGTTTAGAAATCATATTCAACATATATGTTTAAAAAGGATCTGGCATTAAATAACCTACGAAAGTTGATATACCATACCCCACCCCCGCCAAAAAAAAAAAACCCAACAAAAGACAAAAACAAAACAATCAAACATATGTCGCAAAACGAGTGTCTTTTGAATGACACAAAAAATGTTTGGTGGTGAGGCTCCAGTTCTGAAGTCCTAGGAAATGTGGAGTACTTCTTCATTGTCATTTCTCCCAGATCTACTCTGACCAGGAGTGGTAGTACCTATTAGGATCCCATCTATCGGTCAAACAGTAAGAAAACCCCCCACAAAAAAACACAATAAAAAACAAAAAACTCTTAAGAAATTACACAAAAATGTAAATATAATCATACAATATACGCAATTCCCTAACCTCGACGAATAAAATAACCCCCGATCGGTTGACATGCTGTTTAAACCAAATTAATATGTCAATTGATCAAACATGTTTTGCTGAGAAAATGTTCTTAGCAAACAAGCAGAAATATACCTAATTTTTCATTCCATATGGTTTCTTTTAAAAAATTACTTGAAAAATTTATTTTTACGAACTGCCGGCTTAACCCCACCCCTTGGTGACTGATTTAATTGTTATTTTACCCTGCCAGCGGAAGTGAGTGCTCGATCCAGGATTTCGAATGCAGATTTTTAAGGCAAGCTGGCATTGAAAAATTGGCGCACCATAATCTTTTATCCATATTCGGCCATTTATCATCTCATTCGGCCGGTTCAGGATGAGGTTGAGACGAAAGAGCAGACTCAATTTAAATACACTGATGATGAAATGCTGACTTACCAATATATCTCCAGAAAAATAGGATCTCGTTAAGTCCAAGTTGTGAAGGCTGAGATTAAAGAAATGAATGCTGGGTTCGTCTTTACGTAGACAGCTGTAGCATATGCTTATACTAGACGTCAGAGAACTTTACTTCAGCTACTATTTCCCTCGCGACTATAAAGCGATGGAAGCAGCAGTTCTTGATACGCCAAAGAGAACTTTGAAGTAATGCCATTTGATGAAGGCCCGAATCCTCTAATCCCTGCACTCAGGTTTCATTGCCGGATTTTTTGTTATTGGCATAATATCACTTAGCGATATATATATATATATAGCTACGGGAACCTAATATGTCTAGCCACACTGATGATTGGTTTGGTTGGTTTCTTTGTTTAATGGCATATCAACTCTTTGTAGGTTATTTAATGCCAAAGCCGTTCTCCTTGAAGAACAGTAGTGGTACTATTTAACCCATAGTTGGGAGGATAAGGGGGTTCATACCTTTCCCAAGGGTATTTGCCCGAAAGTGAACGTAATAGCGCGACTGGGGTACGAACTCGCGTACTACGATTCCGCAGTCCATCGCTTTAACCATTACACCACGTGGACACCCCCTCCACACGGATGAGTTCTGATAGAACGAAACAGATCTGTCTGTGGATGACTATATATATATATGTATATCCTCACAATAGAAAATCATAGATAATTTAAACCTGCATTAAACAGAATTTAACTCCTCTCTCTCTCCCTCCCTCTCTCTTTCTCCACACACACACATATACACATACACAGAATCAAAGTTCACGCACAAACTCGCAAACACAAACATATACATACACAGACTACCTCACATTCAAGAAAGAGAAGAAGGGAGAGAAAGGAAAATACAACAATTCTGAAAATATATATGTATACATGGATAAAAAAACACACACACATACATATATACACATACACATTGGGGATTTCCTTGTGGTGAAATGGTTAAAGCGATGGACTGTGGAATCGTTGTAAGCGAGTTCGAACTCCAATCGTGTTATTACGTTCACTTTCGGACAAAAACCATTGGGAAAGGTATGAATCCCCTTATCCTCCCAGCTATGGGTTAAATAGTACCACTACTGTTCTTCTAGAAGGATGACATTAGCATTAAATAACCTAAAAAGGTTGATATGCCATTAAACAAAAAAAAAACACTCCCCCCGAAACCTAAGCATACATACAAGAGTACACTCTTATACAGGAAAAAAAAAATCTACGGTGGCCAGAGGTTTTCACGGACAGTTAACCCCAATAAGACATTCATAGACATTGTGGAGGTGGTATGTATTTAGTTATTTCAGTAGATACGCGTCCATATTTTACGGGTATTGCTCTCCATATTATTTCTTCCACAAATACAACACAAAACTTTACAATCGCGTTAAAGAAATGGAATAGAACACAACGAACATTAAACAACAAACAATTTAATATGCATAAAACAGAATATGAAAACGAATAAAATACATGATGTGTAAATGGCCTTTTGGAAAATAAAGTTTGGCAAGAAGAAAATAAATTTGTTTAAAGGTGAGTGTATGTTCATGTTAATGGAGTCCGTAAATAAGTCGTTCTTACTTACATTAAGTTTATATCGGGTTTTATGATTGTGGCGACAGCGTGTCGCGTTGATGAAAGAAAGTTTGTCGGGTTTTTTTTAAACGTGATTCGCGGCCATCTGTAGCTAGGTCATGAACTTTGGTTGTGGAAGAAAAGGAATTTGCCGGACAGTGTATTGGCTCAAGCTTTACTTACTTAGTGGCTAGGTTTTTTTGTGAATGGCTCTCTAACTGTGTGTTATTTATACCGTAATAGTGGATCAAAGAATCGTCCTAAAATTTTGGTGCGTAGACATTTATTGACCAATCAGATTTGTATTTTACTATTTTATTTTAGAGCCTAAATATTTTCTGTTAGTTGACTTCCGATCCTATTTTTCTAGAATTTTCTTATTCTATGTTTTAGCTGATTGGTTGAAAAATATAAAAATGTAACTTAGATGCTAAATTTCTAGAATGTTCTTAAGTATGTTTTTATTGCTTATTTTAAGACTAGAAAAAATGTGTATCCCATCATATATATCTTGGAATCAAAAAGAATCATAACCCTATCAAAATAATCACCACTATATAAATCAAGAAGACTGCCCTAACCTATCTCCTGAAGACAACTATTAAAGTTTTCAGCCTTTTATTAAAAAGAAAATCTAAAATATTAAATTCACTTGCAGAGATGCAGTTGGCGTATTCTACAGCCCAATCTGAATGGGCTTCTTTCCTCTCTATGTTTTTGTATGTATCAAAAATCCTACATATTTATATATACTATTTGGTCATTTCCTTCCGTTTATTCAGTGTTAGTGTGAAGTGTATTAATAACAATACTAATACTAATAAAAAAAATCACCATTCCCATGTGATTACGTAACCTCAAGAAACGGTTACTGCAAGCGAGTAATGACATCAACGGCCGAAAGTAAACGCGTTTTTAAAAATCCGTAAACTGTACTAATTTCGTTCTGGCTTTTTTTCTCCCATCCCCAACATACAACATTTTGTAAATAAAATCATGTTTTGTAAATAAAATCATTCATTTCATCTCATCTCGGCATTTTAAGTAGGTATTCTCATAGAGTAAATGCGATATTTTGGTGGATGTAGCATGGTTGGTGAAGGATGAATTTCTATATATTGTACTGTTGAATGGGTCGGCGAATGAGGCTAGCTAGGATCCCTGAGACAATTAGTTATGTCATGACCGGTCCCTTCCCCTTCCCCACAAAATCATAAGGCCTCGTGCCTTCGATTTTTGTACCAAATGGAAATAAAAACTGCACTAAAAATGAAGATTAACGTACATGCAATCTCTGCTTTTAGTTGATCTGATACACACACACACACACACACACACATACATATATATATATATATATATATATATATATATATATATATATATATATATATAATTCTTTTAAATACTCTCTCCGGTGGCAAAAGCTGCTTGGTAGCGCCAGGAGTAGCAGTACCGCCTTCAGCTACCGAAACTGTGTTATCACCCCGGGTTGGTGGCTGATAAGGGCAGGGTATCGCATTTGCTTTCACACGTTGTATGATGAAAAAAAACAAAGTTAACTTCCTTCTGTTTATACATTGTTAGTGTAAAGTGTATTAATAAATATACTATAGTTAATATTTAATCTTGGTGAATGTAGACGCAACTAAATATCCTCCCTCATAACCACTGGTAACCACTCCAATACAGCTATAATAAATTCAAATTATTTTCTTTGAAAAAAATCTTTCTTAGCTCAAAGTTCCTGTTTTTAATTGGTCTTTTGTCATTTAAGAAATGTCGTTATAGAGAAAAAATGATGAAAAAGATTGTAGAAATAAAAAGAAAGTAAAACAGAAAAAAACAACAAAAAAAAAAAGAAAAAAGAAAAAAAAAAGAAAAGGAGAAAAAGTCTTTATCACTAAATCTTCAAACAATTTAGTTGTCGCTATTAGAACAAGTTAGATAATTCCTTTTGTTAATTTTAGAGTTATTTCCCTTGGAAAATATTTTCTCGTATAAAAGTCGTTTTTGAAATAATAGTAATATTTTTTTTGCCCTCTAGAATATTGTATCAAGTCTTTTTATCTGATACTAATAATTTAAACACAATTATATGTTAAAACATAATTTTTTATCGGGTTTCATCGATAATTAAACTATATTTTTTCTCCTTTGAATAATTTTTTTAAAATCCAAAATACCGGTTTCATAGAGGTACTAAGGTGTATACTTTTGTATGGAAAATTTCTTTACAAAATCATTTTTTATCTCCTCTGCAGGAAAATGGTCATCCTTTCTTTAGTCGGTATTTCTTAAAAAAAAAAAAAAAAAAAAAGAGCGAAGTGAAAGAAATGGCCCTAATATGGAGGCTCGATTTACTATGTACATATAATACAAAAACTGGCCTGCTCGAGGGCTACGTGTGGCCTGTGGTACTCGCTGAATGGCTCAACGACAACCAAAAAAAATTTTTTATAGAAAAGATCTTTTTACTGAAAAGAAGAAAATAATCGATTTTCTCGATTTTTCCGGCAAATGCTTACTCAAGTGATCTTCTGTCGGAAGCGGAAGCCTCGATTTAACCCGGCATAGCAAAGTAAACACATTGACTAAAGAAGGAACCTTTACATATGCTAACAATATGAAAAAATAAAAAGGTTCGACAAGCATTGTAGTAAAAAAAAGACATTGATATTTATTTTCTTGGGTACAAGAAACATAATAAAGCTTCGTATATTATCCGACTACGTTTATAGAATACACATTTTTTTAGCCTTAAAATAATCACCCCCCCCAAAAAAAACATAGATAAGAACATTCTAGAAATTTCGGATCAAAATTAAAGTTACATTATATTTTTCAACCAATCAGGGAAAAACACAAAATAAGATCAATCTAGAAAATTCGACTCAGAAACTAATTAACAGAAAAATATTTAGGCTCCAAAATAAATAAGTAATTATACGAATCTGATTGGTCAAGAAATGTCCGCGCGCTTGAATTTTAGGACCCGCAATAAAATTAAAGAAAATCATTTTTTTGATCCACTTGAGTACACCAAAAAAATAAAAATAACGAAGAATCTAATTAACTAGGATATTCCACTACCAGACAGAGAGAGGCAAGGTCATCAGAAAGCATCACACAAGACACAAAGCAAAGAAACATACGACGTTCTTTTGCCAACTACCGGACGTGACACGTTGTGGCCAAAGGTCATAAACCACTTATAAAATGCACATGTGGATTTAAGAGAACAAAAGGCCCATACTTACGGTCACACACATATATATACACACACGCATACACATGTATGTAAGTAAAGTCATTTTTTGATCCTGTTTACTTCGACAAACTGTGGACACATAGATTCAATAGACTTTCTCAATATGTACAGACGCACACACGGGTAAACAAATTATTTTTATTGAACTGGGCATAGCTGTATTTTCTACATACACACACACACACACGCGCACATAAAATGAACATTGTATTTTAATTATTTTTATCATGTTTATTATGATTATTAAATTGCTTGTTTCTTAAAAGTAGTTGTTGTCACATTCCATTTGTTTATGTGCTTGTAAAATTTGTGTTGTATTTGCAGAAATGAAACCTGAAAGTAACTCCCGTAAATTACGCAAGGTACTTCGTCCTCCAAACATCAAGTTAGAATTTCAAATCCATTCAATATACTTTCTTTCAGTAAGAAAGTTTCTTTTACCAGCAGTTCATTTACTTTCGTGTTGCCAAAAAAAGTGATTTTGGTTTGGTTTGGTTTGGTTTTATTATAGGTTATTTAATACCAATCCATTTTATACTTATAAACAGTTCTATTCCAAACAATTCCGGTTTTTGTAGGAAAGGTCTTTTTGTTTAAAAAAAAACCAAACAAACAAAAAAACAAAAACAAAACAAAACAAAAAATAGAAAAAAAAAAAAAGGTTTTCTCTATTTCTCAGGCAGATGCTTATTCATGTGGTCTTCTGTAGGGAAAAATGGTTGTGGTACCTTCAAAGTAAAATTACCTTGAATTTTTTAAATAGTTCAGCCCGCCTAATATATTAGCTCGTTTCTGAAAAAAGATCACCTCTGTCTGATATAGACAACGAATCTGTAACGTGACAAACCACGTTGAACACGTCTGTTAGCCTGCAAAATGAACAGCACCTAGATCAGCTGAACAGGGCGTTGAAAGAGGAACGACGTGTATAACATTTTACCGACAATCATGCAGTAATCAATTTTTTTTATGAGTGCAGCATGTTTTTTTTGGCAAAATTTTACTGCCAATGATGGTGATTGGTTTGGTTTGATTGGGTTAGCGCCCTCCCCTACACCTCGGTGTAGTAGCTATTGAAAAAGGAGCCTTGACGTTGCCCTCGACTACAGTCACCAACTTTACTTTACTTTTTATGACACATCAACCATTGTTGGTTGTTTAATGGCAAATCGTGTTTTTACATATATATCAAATACACGGAAAAAGTTTTTCGTTGTTGGTCCAAAGAGAAAGAAATATTTTAGAATGAATGGGTCCACGAAGAGATTTGTATTCTTTAAAGATCTATTTATTTATTCCGTTCTTACATACGATTATATTTCCAGCTTGTTACTTTCGTCGGAGAACACATATGGCCCAAGTGTAATATATTAATGTAACCTGCGGGTGTGAATACGGCGGACGTTGTTGACAGATAGATTGATAAGACCGGTGTGTTCACCGAAATGTCATCATGTCCACAGGTGCTGTGTATCAGAGGATATTGAGACAGCTACATCCGCTCAAGGATAATATCAACAAGGTGATTGCCGAAATGTCACCATGCCCACAATTGCTGTGAATACGGTGGATGTTGAAAACAGGTGCATCCGGTCGAAGATATCGGAAAGTCACCCGAACAGTAGGCGTGGTTGAATTCGGTGATAGTGGCAGATGCGTACGCCCACAGAACCGGGCTTGGGCAAGTAGCCAATGGGAAGCAGACAACATAACCAATGGAAAGCAAATAAGTGAGATGTGGGCGTAACCATGGTTAACGAAAAAGAGGAATTGCTGCAGGTCACGTGAGAGTTGTAGACTATGTAAGTTTCCGAATTTCGGCTAAAGTCAGTTGTTCACTGGCTCTTCCGTCTCCTGACAGCTCCTCCGTGAGCGCGAACTCTCTGCGATTGCTTTCTGCTCCACACAAGTATCATCGCCGAAAATAAAAATAGAATCTTATATTTTTTTTATATACATACGTGTTCCTCGTTGTTAATAACGACACAGTGTACTAATACATAGCACTAATACCCTTGGGAAAGGTATGAATCCAATTATTCTCCCTCTAGCTATGGGTAGATAGTAGGACAGACTAGGTTCTTCAGCCTTGGTTTGGCAACTAGTTTAGGAGAAGGAAAACTCTGAATTTAAACCTGTTAAACTCCGCTTAAAAATTGACCTTGTGTCATATCCTGCCCGAGCGGAGGGGTTGGGTAAATAGGATAACGACACAGTGTACTATACAACACAAGGCCTTGTGAATGGGGTACTCAATGAAACTTGAACTCACTGGTGTTTGAAGTTTGAATGGTTTTCAGTTGGATATGAGTTTATATATAACTCACTCTTTGCTTTTCTTTTCTCCGAGTTTAAACTCATTTTGTGGATACATTTCTAAATGAGCCTGAGTTCATCTTTTAAACAAAATTAAATGGTTTCAAGCATTTCTATCAAACACGAATATTTCTATTTTTCTATTAATCATTTGTTTGCGCACAGCTAAATGTTTTCAACTCTTGCCATGTAACAGAAACGATGTAACATCAGTCATTTGTTTGAACACAGTGAAGTGGTTACAAGTATTGCTATTTAACACTAATCATTCAATTCCACACTAGTCACTCATTTGCACACAGTTAAATGGTTACATGGATTGCTATTTATCACTAACAATTCAATTAAACATTAGTAATTTGTTTACATACAGTTAAAATGATCAAACACTTCTATTTCTAACAATTTAGTTATCATAAGTCATTTGTTTGCATTCAGTTTTATTTAACCCCTATACAGGACCCTATCAGGTGCTACTACTCCGGACCTGAGTGAACCTGGGAGCGATGGCAATAAAGGGGTACTCCGCATTCCCCAAAGCTCCTGCATTACTGGAACCTCATTATCAGATGTTTTAGTGTCATATATAGGACATTCATGAGGGAGTCTTACCCCTCTGCAGAGAAGCAGTTGGTGTATTCTACAGCTCCCAGCTCAGTGGGCTCTTATATCACGGGTAATAAATTGGATATTCAATGACGCCATCAGACGCGTAAACGTAAAATAATATTGATCAATGTAAAAAGGGCCACAATTTCAATTCAGTTTAAAAAAATGCCTTTGTGTAATGGCAGGGTAGAGTGAACTCTTTAACTTTCTAGCTAGGCGAACCAACCTAAGAGAATGAAAACTTTGAATTCAAACCCTTTATAAACGTGTTAACGTAGCAAGAAAAAGAAGACATCACGTTGAATCGGGTTTAGGATCGGGGATCGTTAGTCAGGCCAGAGACCATTTTTTATTACTGGTACCATGTGACACAGTACAGAATGTTACAAGAAGAGGAGATGGTCCCTGCAAGTAGTTTTCCTATATGTCAGAGAGACGCCATGCTTCCGAACACGAATATCATCGTAGACGCCCTGGAAAGACGTCTAACCGGGAAATGACTCCGATGTCGTCGGGTGCATGTTGGGGAAGTGTACGCATAGTCAAAGACCCCTGGAAAAGAGCTGCTGTGTAAACGGTAGGTCCCGTACCCGAAATTGAGCCGGCATAAGCAGGTGCTGGGGAGAAAGAAAGAGACAGATAGAGACAGACAGAGAGACCGGGGAGAGAGAAAGAGAGAGACTCACAAACGCATAAGGAGAAAGGGTATCGAAACAAGTGCTACCCCTACCTGAGGAAAGAATGATCTTGTCAGAAGATTCGAGGCGAAAGATTTTCTCTGAATTAGGAATTTGTAAATAAAAAAGATTACGTTCTGCTGGATCACCGATACAACATAACTATTATTAATTTGCTAATTCGATTGGAAATTACTTTATTCTTTTAGTCTGAACATCTTAAGTGCATTACTCTAATAAAAACGTTATTGCGTTAACGGAAATCTTATGTACGTAAAACACAGACCACACACACACACACACAGACATATATATATATATATATATATAGTTAGAAAAAACTAAACAAGCATACCCACACACTCGTATATAAAATACGTATTTCCACAATTTTAACTGCTCGACAAATGGTAAAATGCGAGACACTCTGAGTATCAACATTGTTTGACACACACACACACACACACACACACACACACACACACACATACGTATATATATATATATGTATATATATAACTAAGATTAGTACTCTCGCCGTTAGATACCATCTAAAACGATATTAAATCCTGTAATATCATCATGGCTTGGCTTCGTGAATCAAAATTAAGAAGTGGCGGGAGTTATGTTGACAACAGTCATATTCGTGGCTGACAAGACCGAAGGGTGCAAAGCAGGCACACACCCGATGAATTGAGCTGATGGCCTGATTAGGGTTTGATATATAAGTAAGTAAAGTTGGCGACCGTAGTCGAAGGCGACCGGAAGGCTCCTTTTACAATCTTTATCAAACCTCAGTGTAGGGAAGGGCGTTACTATTTTTCCCGGATTGCTTCACTTTACCCTTTATACTTACCTTGTAACACAGATTGTTAAGCAAGGAGGTACATTTTTTTGAGTCTTTGGTATGACTTGATCTGGGATTGAATCCTGGTCTCCTGGGTCATTGGCGAACACTCTACACACTAGACCAATATATTGTATGAATGTGTAAACCCAGGGTCGCAGACACCACTATATATATATATATATATATATATATGTGTGTGTGTGTGTGTGTGTACATGGGAAGTCAACTGATATCAATACTAAAATAAATGTCAGTTTTTGTACAAAAAATGGTTTTGAGAAGCTGTAATTTTTATTTATGTATTTTTGCATATATTGACCAATCAGTGCATTCGCGCTAGTTTTTAAATTTCGAGGTACTTCACTGACGACAATATTTGACCTGCCGCCAGAAATTTGAATCTTTTCTCTTCAAGAATATTTAAAATACAATTTTTCAGCCAATCACAATCATAGATAAATCCTCATTTTTTAAATCAAATTTCGAGCCAACCTCAAACTTTTAAAAAAGTGAAGAAATAAATCACCTACCTAGGAAGCAGCATCTCATCAACCGAAAAGGACATCGACATGCGGCTAACGAAGGCATGGACAGCTATCGATAGGCTCTCGATCATATGGAAATCAGACCTGACCGATAAAATGAAACGCAGTTTCTTCCAGGCAGAGGTCGTATCGATACTATTGTATGGATGCACTACTTGGACGCTAACTAATCAGCCGGAGAAGAAGCTAGACGGCAATTACACAAGAATGCTGCGAGCAATATCAAACAAGTCCTGGAGCCAACACCCCACAAGGCACCAACTATACGGCCACCTTCCTCCCATCACGAAAACTATCCAAGCTAGACGAACCAGACATGCAATACACTGCTGGAGAAGCAGGGACGAGCTAATCAGGAATGTACTCCTAAGGACTCCCACATATGGCCGAGCAAAAGCAGGACGACCAGCTTGAACATACATTCAGCAGCTATGGGAGGATACGGGATGAGGCCCTGAAGACCTACCAGAGGCGATGAACAATTGGGAGAAGTGGCGAGAGAGGGTCAGAGATATCCGTGCTAGCGGCACGACATCATGATAATGATGACAGTAAGCATAAAAAATTTATACTTATTCAACATTTCGACTTATTTCTTTTGAGTGAATATTTAACATCATTTTCTTACAAAATGCATTTTATTTTAACATGACTAATCTGTTTTAATATTGAGCGGATGCACTAGTGTTTACATAGATTTTATTAATACTGTTATTTCCGTCTTGGCTTACAGATGAAAATACCAGCTGCAGCCTCAAATACGTTAAGGCATAAATACATTTCTATCTCTACGTAGTGACTGACTTACACAAAGATTTCATGCACGTACAAAATATGATTTCTTTAGTTTAAGTTAACAATTATAGCTATATTTCATTCACAAATCTTCACTATATCTATAAAGATATCTACGCTTTGACTAATATTATCTGTACTTACAAAAAAAAAAAAAAAAAAAAAAATTCGGAACTCCTGTTTTAGCGAACTTTTCAGTTAATTCAGAGAGATAAAAATTCACTAATTTGTAGATCGGAATTTCATTCAATAATTTACACCTATTCCCGCCACACACCCACACGCGCACACACATTATATATATATATATATATATATATATATATATATATATATATATATAAAATTAACTTAATTCGCGAGTTGGAAATCTACTAAAGTTTCACCTTATCGGATCATCAGGAAGTCTAACTCCAACTCTTTTTTTCTTTTCCCCCGGCAGTGATTCGAGATACTTTTATCTCTTGTTCCTGACGGTTTTTTTTTCGTTTTTTTCTGGTACCGTGAATGCTGGTAGATATTTGATTAGTAAATATATATATATATATATATATATATATATAGTTTTGACAAGTTTGATAAAAGACCACGGAAATTTCCTTTTTATAATATTATCACTTTTTTCTTTAGCTTTCTTGTGAGTTTCTTTGTATCAGGGAATTATTTTTTGTACGTATTTTTGTTTTGTTTGTGAGCGATATTTATTTTGTTTGAATGATTTATAATTGGGGAGGGGATTGATTAGCGAGTTAGTTGTTGAAGATGTTTGGTATGTTAGTGCCGATAACGACTGCTATTTTACTTGTGTTTAGTCGTTTATTGTTGATACTGATGGCTTCGAGGATTTGTCAGTGTTTTTTGTTACATATACGATTTTGGTGTTATGCCAAGATTTTATCCTCTCAGATAGAACAGCATACCATGAAAACGGAAAGTATTAGGTATCATTTATTACCAATTCGATCAGCTCCTAGCGTCTTGCCTCTTCAGATGGGTTCGTAGGAAATAAAACAGTTGAAAAAAATTAAAATATTAAAACAAGGAATACTTGAGATATATAACTGAAATTAAAATCTAATATATAAGAACGGTGACAATTATTTTAAAGGGTTCGCTTTGAATTATACCGGTTGTTATAAGCGGTGCTTTTGAATTTTTATTCATAGATATTTTTTAAAATTAAAAATTAAAAAAAGTTTTAAAATTTTTAAATTCTTAATATTTATTTTTCTTCCTTGAAAAACTATGTGTGTAGTTTTCCTGTTGCAGTCTTACGAAGCCATTGGAAGAGGCAAGACGCTAGTCGAAATAAATTTATAATGTTCTTCTAAGCAGCGATCGTGTCGATACTGCTATATGGATGCACTACCTGGACGCTAACTTGACGGCAACTACACAAGAATACTGCAAGCAATATTGAACAAGTTCTGGAGGCAGCACACCACAAAGCAGCTGCTATACGGCCACCTATCACGAAAACTATCCAAGTTAGATAAACCAGACATGCAGGACACTGATGGAAAAGCAGGGACGAGCTCATAAGTGATGTTCTCCTATAGACCTCCTAACATGACCGAGCAAAAGCAGGGCAACCAGCTCGAACCTACGTACAGCAGCTCTGTGCCCATACGAGATGTTGCCCTGAGGAGCCGCCAGAAGCGATGAACGATAGGGTGGAGGGGCGAGAGAGGGTCAGGAATATCCGTGCTAGTTGCACGACAAGATGATGATGATGATGATGATCTATCCATTGAGTATTCTTTGATATTACTCATATATTTGCTTTGTATGTGAGTTTTTCTGCATAATGTTATATATCAATAGCTACATATCGAACACTCCGTTAGAATTATATGAAACTCTCATATAGTCTATATATGAAATATTCCAAACTCTTTGTCACTGGACATTAATTCATATATATATATATATATATATATATATAGAATTAACTTAAATCGCGAGTCGAAAATCTTCTACTAAAGTTTCACCTTAACAGATCATCAGGAAGCCTACATTCGACTAAATTTTAAGGAGAAATCGCCTTCTTTTATTTTATTTTATTTAAAAAAAAATTTTTTTTTTCAAATAAAAATATGGTATCTTTCATTTAGTTATTTATATATTTTTCAATTTTTTTATGCAAATTCTAGGCTAGGTGGGGTTTTTGGTGAATAAAAGAAGGCGATTTCTCCTTAAAATTTAGTCGAAAGTAAACTTCCTGATGATCCGTTAAGGTGAAACTTTAGTAGAAGATTTTCGACTCGCGATTTAAGTTAATTCTATAATTGACTCCATTGTATTGTGTTGAGCACTTTAGTAATTATAGCATTGCAGCATTCGCGGAGGGTTTTTTGGTTTTCTTTTGACCACTGACTACGTACCCATTGATTTTTTTCAAGGAGTCGTACGAGGTTGGCTTTTTCTTTCTTTTTTACCCAAAAAAACTTTTTTTTTTTCCTCTGGGCGGTGATTCGAGGTACTTTTATCTCTTGTTCCTGACCAGGGTTTTTTTGTTTTTTCCGATACCGTGAATACTGGTAGATATTAGATTAGTATATATATATATATATATATATATATATATATATATATATTGTTAATACAGGTTCTATTAAGGACCATGGAGCTTTCCTTTTTTATCGTATTATGTTTTTTCTCCAGATCTCAAGTGAGTTTCTTTGTATCAGTTTCCAATTGATAAAGAAATTTCCCGAGGTTTTTTTCAAGCTCTTTTGATCCTATAGATTAATTGTCTTCAAAGGGATTATCTTTTAGTGGATATTATTTGATTTTTGCTTAGTGTGGGTGTGGTATCTATTTTCTGGGAAGGATTTATAAACATGCCTAAACGCTCGACTCTATAGTAGGCGCACTATTTTAAAAACATAATCAAATTCTACGCAGACAACAATCCACTGAAAATAATAAAGTTTCTTCGAAAGTTGAGAACGGTGGTTCGTTGGTTTTATGATATGCCGACTCTTGTAGGGTTATTTTATGTCAAAACCAGTTTATAGTCTCCAATTACAAAACAATGTCGCTTGATAAATCTCAAGAGACTGAAAATAAATAGAATTGAAAGAGCTCCTCCTGCAATTGTAATAAAATTGGTACGTGACTGAAATCATAAACTTTTAGTATTGATTTGGGAATGCAGATGACTTAGCTAGGGTTGAAATACTTCTTTATATTTCATTTTGTTTTTAACCGTTTGAACCCAAGGGTTGTACTTATTTTTGGACTACTATGTATTTGTAGTTACAGAGTTTTACTACCATAGAGTTAGGTAATAAATAATGCCTAATAATATCAGTTTTTACTGTATAATGTTCCATTAGAAGCAATAAAGTCCTGGTATCTTTGGTTTAAAAATATATTAACTACGGATTAAAAAATGGTGGGAATGTCGGTATCTCTGTGAGAGACCACACACACACACACACACATATATATATATATAGAGAGAGAGGGAGATAGATACTTGTAGAGTTCGAGTAAAAAATGAACTACTGCTAATACTACTATTACTACTAATAATGATATTACTACTAATAAGACCTTATTACTGAGAAATGACATTGACAGACTATATATGTCGAGAAAAGTTAGAGGAAGTGGACTCATTAGCATTGAATATTGGGAGGATGTAATCAATACGAGGACTCAAAGACAGCATTAAAAAGAACAAAGACTAGTTACTGCGACCAGAAACTGTAAATACAACATAAAGAACAAGAGTACAACCGTAACTAAGAGACAGAAATGGGAAGAAAAACAACTGTATGGATATTTCAAGAAACAAACTGACGAAATCCCACACGAGATGACCTGGATATGGCTAAGAAAGGGAAACTTAGAGAGAAACTGAATCTCTTCAAACAGTAGCACAAAACAACACCGTAAGGACCAACTATGTTAGAGCGAAAATAGATAAGACGCAACAAAATAATAAATGTAGGTTATATAGTGATAGAGACGAATCGATTAATCACATAACAAGCGAATGTAGTAAGCTAACGCAAAAAGAGTATAAGACTAGACACAACTGGGTTGGGTAAGGCGATCCACTGGGAATTGTGCAAGAAAGTGAAATTTGATCATACCTTCAAATGGTATATGCACAAACCAAAATCTGTTCTGGAAAATGAGACACGAAAAATTCTCTGGGGTTTTGAAATATAGACAGATCATTTAGAAGACCAAACCAGACCAGACCTCGTGATTGTTAAAAAAAGAAAAAAGAAAAAATTAGAAAAAAATTAGAAAAATGAGAACAGGCAGAATATTGGACTAAGCCGTCTCAGCTGATCCCTGTGTGAGAATCAAAGAAAACGAAACGCGAGACAAGTATCTGGACCTTACCAGAGAACAGAGAAAGTTGTGAAAAGTGACAGTTATTCCAATTGTAATTGAAGGTGATTATGATAGCATTTGTTATTGGCACGCTTGGAACTCTTCCCAAAGGCTTGAAAAGAGGTTGGAAGAGTCAGAAATCCAAGGACGAATCGATACCATCCAGTCTAGCATTGTTGAGATCGACCAGAATACTGAGAAGAGTCCTGGAGACTTGAGGGGACTTTCAGTCACTCAGACTACAGTGAAAGACCACCAGTTAACGCTGGTGTGAAAACTCACAAGGAGTTAAATAATAATAATAATGAAAAGTTCTTCTCTGGTCCACTTCAAGAATGGTCCCGAACAAATGAATCAGAGAACAAGAAAAATAATGACCATGCATAAGGCATTGCATCCCAGAGATAACGTTGACAGACTATATGTGTCAAGAAGACAGCATTGACACATCGATACAACAACTTGAAGACTATATAGAAAAGCACGAAAGAAGACTGATTACAGCCACCAGAAACAATATCAACAACTCGAGGACCAGCAGAACGACAATAACCAGAAAACAAAACTGGGAAGAAAAACAACTCTATCGACGTTTTAAGTGATCAAAAAGTGACATCTCACACGAGAAAACGTGGATGTAGCTAAGAAAAGGAAACCTTACGAGAGAAACTGAATCTCTCCTAATAGCAGCACAAAATAACGCCACAAGGACAAACCATATCAAAGCAAGAATAGATAAGATGCAACAAAACAGCAGATGTAGATTATGTGGTGATCAATCACATAATAAGCGAATGCTGCAAATTAGCACAGAAAGAGTATAAGACTAGACACGACTTGGTGGGTAAGGTGATCCACTGGGAATTGTGCAAGAAATTGAAATTTGACCATACCAACAAATGGTATATGCACAACCGAGAATTTGTCTTGGAGAATGACACACACAAATTCATCTGGGATTTTGAGATACAAACGGATCACCTAACCTCGGCCAGAAGACCAGACCTTACGATAATCAATAAAAATGAGAGAACTTGCAGGGTTGTGGACTTTTTTTGCGTAAAATTAAAAGAATGCGAAAAAAGGGATAAGTACCAGGACCTTGCTAGGGAATTGAAAAACTGGGGAACATAAAAGTGACGATAATACCAATTGTAATTGGTGTTCTTGCTACAGTCACCAAAGAGGTGGTACAAGGACTGGAGGACTTGAAAATAAGAGGACGGATTGAGACTGTCCAAACCCATAGATAGGACCCTATCAGATGCTACCACTCCGGGCTACAGTGGACCTGGGAGTGATGGTAACGGACGGGTATTCCGCATTTCTTAAAGCCTGGAGCCTCGTTATCAGATTGTTCAATGTCATATCCAGAACACTCGTTGGCGGAGTCTTACCTTATTCTACAGTTCCAGCCAATTAAGCTTCTAATTGTAGTTGAGCTCTGTGTATGGTATCCAAGAACCAGGGATTTGGAGATCAGCGGAAGAATCGAGAATATCCAGACCACATCAGTGTTAAAACCGTTTAAGATACTTAGAAGAGTTCAGGAGAGGCGAGGAGATTTATTTTCATGCAGATTTAAATGAAAAAACGAACAGTTGGAACTAATCACTAAGAGGAAAATAATTCGTTCTTAGAATAGCGATAAAAATATAAGATAAAAGAAAAAAACAGTCAAAAGTTAATACATGTATATTTCTTTTCGTGTCTATGGCAACTGAAACGTCTGGTGTCTTTTGAGAGAAGATTTTATGCAATAATCGCCATAAAGAAAAGCACACATGGTACATTCGATGTCACAATGGGCAACTACAAACGTGTTAAAACTTGTCAGCTGATAGGAACATACATATAAGGAACATTAGCTGAAACTATAAATAAAAACGAAACAGATCTATACTGAGACGATGAACTAATAAGAAAATGAAACTAAAACTGATCAAAAGCAGATTAAATTGGAAAACTGGTCATAAAAATATTCAAATAGGATTCGAAAGAGATATAGAAATCTGTTGTATAGTGGCTCGTACCACGTGACTTCCGGTATCTCGGAGGCATAAAAGACGTCGTGTTTCTTAAGCACGTGGGTACTGAAAGATCTCGGTCAGTAGTAAGACCAACTTCGGACGTAACACCCACAGCGCGAGACTTATAATATTTGTCGGAGTGTACCACTTCAGTTGATAAATAATTAACTCTTTATTTCACTGAGTATCTCTTCCTTACCACTATATAACAAAATCGAACCTAAATGAAGTAGAGTTATTTGATGTAACATTGAAACTAAATTAAGAAATGAACCATTCAGATGAAAAAAGGGACTTACTTTATATACACACCTTCTCCAACCATTCAACTACCGTAATCAGATCAATCCCACAATCCACAAGTCAGACATTATCCGACAACACATTGAATGAAACTATCTTCAATAAATGACTGATTTCAATGGTACGTATGATGGTATATATATTTATATATATCTAAAATTTGTTTGTTTTAAAGGTATGTCAGAGTATGTTCAAAATTACACACGCACAAAATTTTGCTCGCCCTTCTGTCGAATATAAGGAATTTTAAGGAACCACTTCCTGGCCTGGAGAGGTTGTTCCTGTTTGAGTCTCATTAATGGCTCTATAAATCTGTTTAAGAATGTTTTGTATTTGATTGGACCGTGTGTAAAAAAAGCAAAAGAAAAAATGCCCCCCACCGGAAAAAAAATGAATCTTGCCCCGGGAACGAGGCCGACTGAATTAATTTGCTGTCCAACAAAGGTAGACTTGAGGTCGTAAGACCCCCGGCTTCGTCTGGGCCACCTTCGGGTGGGCAAGCTGCATCATTGACTCATTTGTCACCTTTGAATAACATTGGACCTTGCTGTCCAGTTTAAGCAATAATCAGACATCCGTGCCTGGACCCAGATTTGAGTCCATGTCCAGCTAGGCTCATCAGGCCCACATTGTACTTAGTGGGTCGATGACCAACATAGTCAAGCAGGGCTCGAGCCTCGGCTCGTGTCCGACCAACCCCTTCCTTAAGCCCAGCTATAATCGACCTTCGGGTCATTGACCTTGGGTCAAGTCCAGTCTGGTGAGAGGCAGAGACAAATGCCCCCCCCAAAAAACAAGCAAAAAACAATGACAAAAAAAAGATGTAAGTATGAACGTACAATGAAGGTGATTCCATGACGTTCGGGTATTAAAATAGCCCAATGAAATGCCATGAAAATCAATCAGTCAGGAATATCTAGCAGTTCAATAATTAGTTCACTCCTTTTATATATATATATATCGCTTCGGCTCAGAAATGTTCTGTGTATCTCAGACTACCCGGGCTGGGTGAGATCAATGATCGTTTCGCTGATCAGATTTCTGCGTGTATACGGAAGTGTTATTTTGCCTCTAATTTACGTGTTATGTATTGCACACGTACTGTTTTGCTATCTGGTCGTAAAGATGTTCTCCCCACCCCAACATAGTAGTGCTTTAATATATTCCTTTAGATGTACTTGCGGTTTGCAGTACATCGGGAGAACAGGTCAACGAGTGGACGCAAGAATTAAACTGCATGTGCCTAGGAAGATACGACAAGAAAACTACTTTTGTAACATACGGCCAAAATATTCAGATGCATAAAATCGTTCATAATGTTCATTAAATGCTCATACGCATAGGAATCGGAAAAACACGCGAAACACTGACGACTCTCTTGGTTCAGGTACGAAACTTTTATTACCTTCTTTAAGTTTAGCTTTTCGACACGAGGAGAGAGACACAATTTTTCTATGTTGACTGCTCGTCCATCGTCAGCTCTCAACTCACTGACCCAACCAACGCGCGCGCGCACCTTGCAGTCCACAAACTGCACTGGCCTCGCCCAGGTCCAAAAATCAACTCGCTTCGTCCAGTCTCAAATCTCAACTCACTGCTTTTATTCAAAATCATTAAGAATCCTAGCCCATCGCTTCCGGACATGACGTCATTCACATCCCCAGTCCCATTTCCTATATGGGGTTTTCATTGTGACATCTGTGATTGTCACATCCTCCCTGCGCGCGCATGAACACCTGCGTTAATGTCTTCACCTTCCCATGCACTAAGCCGAAAGATTCTAAGCCTAACTAAACCGAAAGATAAGATATCTAAAACGGAAAATGATAATATAAAAAAAATCCTTCCGCAATTATATAACACTTTGCTGACCAAATTAATAACACATATGAGCCTGCTATAGCGGAACACCTTATAAATAACCCTAATTGTGCCTCAACCTACTGTGTGGATCTGTTTACTATTTTAAGCAGGTCCCACTCAGATTTCCACCTTAAAATGTTAGAGACCGTATATATTTTGACTCGTAAACTGTCCCACTGTAAGTAGAGGGAATGTTTATTGGGTCTTAATGTAATTACAATTTACCCCCCCTTTGATTAATTGTTTTTTTTTGTTTTTTTTCCAAGCATTACAGAGTCAATTTCCTCACTTTCGTCTTAACCATTGTCCTAGTTTAACTGTGACCAGGTAGGACCGAAACTGGTTAGTTGCTCATTTTTATTTTTTTAACATGAATAAATTTGGTCTATTTTTAAGTTTGATAGAATTTTGTATCTCCCATAATATATATATATATATTTCTTTAAGAAAAAATAACGAAACCAATCGCAAAGGATTATAAATTTATTTCCATCCTGTAACGCATTTTTGAAATTTCCAAAAACACGAAAAAAAATTAACAGGACTTCTTCAGATCTTTTTGATAAAAAAACTAGAATAGACACATAAGAGTGGGAGGGGATAGAAGAGTGGGAGGGGATAGAAGAGGGGTGAAGAGTTACCTCTTCATTAAGCCCACTTCCGTTTTAAATTTAAATTTCGGTTAGCAATGTAGCAAATTTTTTTTTTTAATTTTTTAAAAAAATTAATATTTTTAAAAAAATTACATTTAGACTTAAATTACAGATATTTTTAATTAGATTTAAATTTTGAATAATAATCTCACGTAAAGATGCAGTAATAGATATATTAAAACAAAAACAAATATTTAATTTACTTAGATATTTTAAAATTTCGAAAATATTTAGAAGGCATTAATCAGTTACACTTTTTATGCGTAGTACATATGTATTATATGTTTTTTCACAATTTTTTTATCTAACAATTTATTTATTTATTCTCAAAATTAACTCTAATTCTCAAAATAACTTTATGCTTTTTTAAAAAAAAATTTTTTATTTGTTTAATTATTCATAGTTTAAATTTGGCCCTATGTCTACACCTAGCTATTAGTTCATTTCTCTTATTTAATAATTCTTTTGGCTCAGGAAAAAGCAAAATGTGGATTTTTTCTTCAAGACACAGATTGCACCTACTATCGAAAGATTTTGGGGTACTAGATCTTTTCAGTATGGACCATTGAATGTCAGGGGTTAACCCTTTATTTTTTTAATCCCCTATAATGTTTTGATAGAGCAGTTTGATTTTTTTTTTATGGGAGAAGGAATATTTATGATTTCCATACCTAATTTTAAAATTAGTAGATGAAACGCCAATATAATATTTCTTATCACTTATGTCCTCTTTTGGATAAATAATAGCTTGATATACTACGTAATCTAAATTACACAAACCATCCATTGGACAATCACTTCGAGATTTACAATTACATTCTATTTTTTTACTATTAATATTATTATTATTTACTCGGTTATGAAATTTATTAATTAATTCATTATCATGACTATTTATTATTTGAGAAATATTTTTAGTGCAAGAATAACTTATTTTCAAGGTTTTCCTATTAAATATTTTATGTAATATATTATCTTGTTTAAAATGTTTATCTATCAGTCTCAAAAAATATTTACCTACATCTATATTTGCTAGTTTACAAAAAGCGGGGTTAAACCATATAATTTTCCTTTTTCTATTTTTATTTTTTGATCGTAATTATTATTATCTTTAGCAATTTCATTTGTTATATTTTCTTTTAAATACCTAAAATCCTCCTTAAAACCACTATTTTTAAAGGCATCTATATATTTTTTACTACTCTCTTTGAAAATCTTTTCATTTGCAGATAGATTACCTATTCTTAAATTTACTGCTTTTGGGATTTGCTTAATTATGTTTTTAGGGTGATTGGAATTAACATTAATGTACGATGGGTTCTGGTTGGATTTTATGAAAGGTTTATAAGAATTACTTGATAGATCTAAAGTCACATCCAAGAAATTGACTATTTTAATATTTGATGAGATTTCTATCTTAAATCCCCAAAACTTAAAGGCCCTTATAATCCTCTTTTGTATGCTAGAGCTAAGAGGGCCATTACTATTTGGGATATATAATAACCCATCATCTCGGTACAGACCTACTTGTTGAGGACTAATGATTCTAGTAAGCATATTTAATATATATAAACCTACAAGGTCTGCTATTTGGGAGGAATCATACCCCCCCATTGGAACGTCAAAGTTATCTAATCCATTTGTTACCCAAGTTGAATCGTTATTTTTTATAACTGTTTTCCTACAAGCTAATATTATTTCGTATTGTTCATTAGTTATATCTATATATTTACGGGCATAGTTAATACTATCTATTAAAATATTTTTTGTTATGGAAGGATAGAAATCAATGATGTCAAATTGTATAAAAGTAGCTTTCCTCTTATTTTTTTATCCTTCTAAACCATTCAATGGTCTCATATGAATTCCCCCAAAGGTTGCAATGGTTAGCCTTTTTAACACTATTGAAAATATTTTGAATAATACACTTAGATATCCTACCTAACTCTGTTTTAGAAGGGTTAATCAGTCTGGTTGGCAATTTATTTTCAAAATTTGGTTTATGATCCTTAAATAGAATGTAAGCTTCTTTCTTTTTAAATTTTCCTAACCTATCCTCAATTTGTAATCTACTAGCAAATTTAGAAGTATCCTTATCTATTTGTTCAATAGTATTATTATAGTCTATTTTATAATTATTTGTAATTTGGCTCTTTAAAATTTCTTGATATTTAGAGGGTTTAATTTCATATATATTTTTTGATTTATCTGACCTCACCCATATATAATTATATATATATATATATATATTGAAATTTCATATTTGTCTACAGAGTTTCAATGCTATTGAGTTTGTTATAAATAATTGCAAATAATATCGGTTTTGATTATATAATATTCTCCCTACCAGGAATCTGGTCAAGACAAAAAATTATTTTTTGATAAAAAATTGTTTAGTTCTAATTATTAACGGGTGTTTCTTTAGGTTTCATGTTGAAAAGAAAATTTCAGTTTTGAAGGCATGGAAATGTGGCGTGTTCATTGGTGACTGGATAAATTTACTCCAGCAAACTTACGTCACGTGTTAAAACACATTCATTCATCTGCATAAATCATTTTTTTGAAAAGGATTTTCGTGAGAAAAATCTAGAAAAGAAATCAGAGAGATAAGCTCGGATTATTGAACACACAAATAACATCGAATACGAATATATATATATATATATATATATATATATATATATATATATATATATATATATATATATATATATATAAGTGTGTGTGTGTGTGTGTTTTAAAATTATTCTCATTTTGTGATGAGATAACAAAGATTTTCTGAAATTGTTGTGACGGAAAATTCATTCTTTTAATATCTCCCTTCCTTTTTTATTTGTTAAAAAAAATTAAGCCTTCTTTCTCGAGTTTTCACGATTTCAACGTATTATTCAGTTTATCAATAAAATGTTTCACTATTTTTTTCTTTGATGATAAAAACCTTCCCACTCAAACGCATGCATTAAGGGCGACGCAAAGCCCTCAATCAATCACGCCCACCTCTCGTCTTCCTGTATAATGATCTTGTGAAAGAAACCAACAAATAAAATTGCTTTTTATATGTTTTATTTTTTCATTTTTATCTTTAAATGATTGATGTTTAAAGATTTTTTAGATATTTGTTTTTTTTAAGGGAATTTATTTGTGTTAAATATTTTGTACACAAGAAATACGTCAAAACTAATATAAAATATGCTTCTTTTAAAAGTGCAAAACAAATAAAAAAAGTGAAAAAAGCAAAAAAAAAAAAAAAGAAAAAAAAGAGAAAAAGAAAAAGAAGAAAGGATAAAAAGAAAAGACACAGAAAAAGGAAAAAAGAAAGAGAGAGGAAGAAGTGAATGAAAAAGGGAATAAAAGAAAAAGAGAAAGGAGAAAGAGAAAAAGAGAAAAGGAAAGAAAAGAGAGAGAGAGAAAAAAAAGACCAACAGAAAGGAGAAACTAGAATGGTGTGAAAGAAAAAGATACAGGAAAAAAAAAAAAAAAAAAAGAAAATGAAAAGGAGAGAAAAAGAAAACGCAAAAATAGAAAAAGAAAGAAGAAAATGAAAAAGATATGAAAGGAAAAGAAAATAGAAAAGAAAAACACAAAAAGAAAAAAATGCAAGAAAAGGAAAGACGAAAGTAAGATAAAAAGAAAGAAAAGAAGAAAAAGAAAACAAGAAAGGGAAAGAAGAAAAAGAAAAAGAAGAAAATGAAAAAGAAGAAAATAAAAAAGGAAAGGGAAAAAATGAAAGGAAAAGAGAAAAGGAAGGAAAGGAGAAAAAGAAAACGAGAAAGAGAAAGAGAAATGAAAAAAATGTAAAAGAGAGAAATAAGTAAAATGGAAAAGAGAAAGAGAATGTATGCGAGTTCGAACTCCAGTCGCGTTATTACTTTCACTTTCGGATAAATATTTTTGGAAAAGGCATGAAACCTCTTGTCCTTGCAGCTATTGGTTAGATAGTATAACAGCTGTTCTTCTTCGTAACTAGAACTTCACCACCAGAACAATTTAAGTTTGGTTTGGTTTTATGGCATATCAATCATTGTAGGTTATTTAATGCCAAATCCTCTTTATACACATATATATATATAATAATAAAAATGATTTGTTTGGTTGGGTTTTATGGCATATGAACCAGTGTAGGTCATTTAATGCCAAATCCTCTAAATACATGAATATTAAATGTTTTGGTTGTGTTTTATGGCATATCAATCATTGTAGTTTATTTAATGCGAAATCCTCTTTATACATATGTATTGAATAAATATGATTTGGTTTCGTTGGAATTTATGGTATATCAACCATTTAAGGTTATTTAATGCCAAATATTCTTTATACATATGTATTGAATAGATATGATTTGGTTTGGTTGGGTTTTATGGTATATCAAGAATTGCCATTAAAGATAAAGAAACTGAAACCAAACCGCAAAAAAAAAAAAAAATGAAAAAAAAATTGAAAAATAAAGACTTAACGAGAAAAAGGAAAGGATGAAAAAAAAAAAAAAAAGAGAGAAAAGTATTAGATTTTATTTACAATTCTAACATAGGTATTAATATATCAAATGATATATCCAATGATATATCCAATAATATAACCAATAACATATCCAAAAATATATCCAATGATATATTTTATAATATATCCAATAACATATCCAATGATATAACTGTTGTATAGCCATGACCAACAACACAAACACATAATACATATACATCTACATATGCATGCAGAATCATAATGACGCCACAATAAAGACGAGCGACACGGTTCTTAGAAAAATATACCTCTCACTTTATTTGAAAGGGTTGTGTGTGAGAGTTGGAGACCGAACAGAACTGCAACATATTGACCCCCACTCTTATGGCCATCAGCGTTTCTTTCCCGTTCTCCTGGGCTGCTCAACGGGGGCCTGGGGGTCCAGCCTCTCTGGGTGCTGGTTTTCTCTACCACATCTTATCTCCAACTCGTCTGATTCTCAACTGATCGAATTTTCTGTGCACTTAGTTATATAAAAGTTAAACGCCCACTTCTTCTTGTGGGCGTCATAATTTCGCACTCATTCAACCTGTCCACGGTCAAGATTATAATATCCTGATATTCCTCGACCGGATGCACCTGTTATACACACAGGTACATTTCCTATTTTGATATCCCGGCCAGGTCGGACGTCAATATACAACATAACCGGTAATATATCAAATAATATAACCAATAATATATCCGTTAATATAGCCCATAATATATCCAATAATATAATCCATAATATATCCAATAATATAACCAATGGTATAACGAATAATATAGCCAATAATATAACCAATAATATATCCAATAATATAACCAATAATATAACCAATAATATATCCAATGATATAACCAATAATATATCCTATAATATATCCAATAATATATCCTATTATATATCCAATAATATATCCTATAATATACCTTAGCAAGACGGAAATGAAAGACAGTACTACGTACACATAGGTATGTTGGAAATGAATATAAGTCATTTAATGTATAAAACACACAAGTTGTCAAGTAATAATATATTCCAGAAGACAAAATTAGACACATACATGTCTATTCAGACAAGCAGCGTAAATAAGAGGACAGAAGAGAAAGGATGCTCCACCAAAAAAAATCCCCCCCCAAATAACAAAAACAACAAACTAACCCAAAGAACCAAAATATCAGAAAAAAAAACAAACAAACAAAAAAAACAAAACAAAAAACAAACCTCTGAAATACATGCACCCCCCCAAAAAAAACAAAAAACAAAAAACAAAACAAAACAAAAGAAAACATTCACTCTTCATTCAAAAAATACACAAGAAAACCAAAAACCCAAAAAACAAAAATAAAAGCAAAATCCCTCTAAAATAAAAGAAAATTTTGTCTTCTGGGATATAAATCCTCCCCCAAACAAAACAAAACAACCCCCCCCAAAAAAAAACAAAAACAACAAAACCAACAAACTAACCCAAAGAACCAAAATATCAAAACAGAAAACCCTTAAAATAACAAAAATATAGAAATAAAGAAAAACAAAAAACAAAACAAACAAACAAAAGAAAACATTCACTCTTCATTCAAAAAACACACAAGAAAACCAAAAATCTAAAAAACAAAAATAAAAGCAAAACCCCTCTAAAATAAAAGAAAATTCTGTCTTCTGGGATATAAATCCACCCCAAACAAAACAAAACAAAACAAAACCAAAACCCTCAAAAAACAAAAACAAAAACGAAAACACCTTAAAAAAGGAGAAAATAGAAATAAAGATAAAAACAAAATAAAAAATTCACTCAAACTAAATAAACAAAAATTATACCCCCCAAAAAACAACAAAAAACAAAAATCCTAAAAAAAACAAAAAAAAAAACAAAACAAAAACAAAAAGCCCATAACGTAAGAGAAAATAGAAATAAAGATAAAAACAAAAGAAAACATTCATTCTTAAGCAAAAAACAAAACAAAAAACAAACCTCTGAAATACATGCCCCCGCCAAAAACAAACAAACAAACAAAAAAACAAAACAAAAATAAACAAAAACAAAAACAAAAAACTCCATAAAATAAGAGAAAATAGAAATAAAGGAAAAAACAAAAGAAAACATTCACTCTTTGACAAAATAAACCCTAAAATCACCCGCAAACAAACCAAACCAAAAAAAGACAAAAAAAAAAAAAAAACCCAAAAGAAAAAAACAAAACAAAAAAAACAAAATACAAAAAAAACAAAAAACACAAACTCCATAAAATAAGAGAAAATAAGAATAAAGGAAAAAAACAAAAGAAAACATTCACTTTTAAACAAAATAAACCCTACCCCCCCCAAAAAAAAACCCAAACCAAAGCAAAAAAAGACAAAAAAAAAAACAAAAAAAAAACAAAAACTCCATAAAATAAGAGAAAATAGAAATAAAGGAAAAAAAAACAAAAGAAAATATTCACTCTTTTACAAAATACCCCCCCCCCCCCCGAAAAACAAAAACAAACCTGGACTGTCTGTAGCCTATCGGAATAAAGTGAAACACTAGCGTTTGAACACCGAATGCCAGTAAACGAAAATTACAAATCTCCAGATCGTATAAAGAAAGGTATCATGCGGTGGACATCAGAGAAACGGAGACTTAAGTTATAGCTTGGCCGGTACATTCTTGTATCAAAGCGATTCTGTTATTGTTCTAGGCAAGAATGTCTGTTTATGGATAATAACAATCTTTCGTTTGTCATATTTTCTGTTTAATGTATTAATTTCCGTTGCAATGAAATACTAATGCTTTTAAGTTGTCAATTATTTCTTCTTTTTATGCACATGTGAGCGTTACAAAAACCTGTCACCTGTCGATTGTACCTCCGTAAATGTTCGATACTTACGCTAGCCAGAGTGCCAAGTGGGGGGGTTTCACAATGTTATACCCCCCAAGAGGGGAACAATGAACAGTGATAAATCTCCTAATTGTTCCTAAACAGAGGTCAGAGCCGAACGACCTCACTCGTCGGAGTGTCAGCAGCAACTGAACTGACAATCCCTTTAGGGGGTGACCCTAACGGATCCCAAGCGGTATCCATAAATTCTCAGTCAAAGGGGATATAATTATCTTTTGTCTTTTAAGATAGAAAGGATAAAGATAAAAAAGAGAAAAAGTAAACAATATTAAGTCAAAATAGGAATAAGAAACAAGAAAGAAAGATGAACGAAAGAGAATTTTAAAAGAAAAATATGAAGAATGAACAAAGCAGAAAAAAGAATAAAAAAACTGGAAAAAAAAAACCCAGAAAAAAAACAGAAAAAAAAAACCCAGAAAAAAAACAGACCCCCCCCAAAAAAAACAGAAAAAAAAGATAAAAAGGTAATGAAAAGAAATCAAATACTTTTTTTTTTTAATTTCACCACCTTTTGAATTGTTTGGTTTGTTGGTTGTTTTGGTTTTATGGCATTTCAACCTTTGTAGGTTATTTAAGGCCTAATCCATTTTTATGAAAACAGTTCTATTTCAAACAATTCAGCTTATCATAAGTACGCCGTTTAAATGTAAGTTCAGTTTAATTGTGATAAACATTTCTATGTCAAGCTATCCAGTCTAGTTAAGCAGTTTTAATTCAGGTAATTCAGTTTAGTAAAGTACAGATTTTGTTTATACACAGTTGAATGTCAAAACAACTCTATATTAAACAATTCAGTTTTGTGTAAGTACAGTTTCAATGTCAAAAAACTGTTCCATTTCAAATAATTCAGTTTAGCATTCGCACGCTGTTTAAATGTAAGTACGTTTTAATTGTCAAAAATATTTCTATTTCAAGACATTCAGTTTAGTGAAACAAGTCTGTTTAGCATAAGTATGCCGTTAGTTCTATTTAAGCCATAGATAGGGCCCTATCAGGTGCTACCACGCCGGGCCAGAGTGGACCTGGGAGCAATGACAATGAAGGAGTGCTCCGCATTCCCCAAAGCCCCAGCATTACCGGAACCTCACCATCAGATTGTTTAGTGTCATATCCATGACACTCATTGGGCGGAGAGTCTTGCCTCTCTGCAGAGATGCTGTCGGTGTATTTTACAGCTCCAGTCGACTGTAAAGTTTTGAATAGAAGAGAAGCATATCCTAAATTCATATTCTTTAACAAAATCATTTGGCTTGTAACTATTTTGTTGTAAGAACATTGACTTGGATACTAAAATCCGACTTTTTGTTGAAACGTTATGATAAAAAATATAAGAAATTGAGTTAAACAAACAAAGAAACAAACAAACAAACAAACAAACAAACAAATAAAAAAATGTAATTTAAATAATCATGTTTTCGTTGATCTTAAGATAGACGGTCATTGTTGTATAGTGGCTCGTACCTCATGACTTCCGGTATCGCGGAAGTATAAAAGACGTACACAGAGACAGAAGCCGAGACAGAAGAGCTCTGAAGGACGTCGGTCAGTAGAAGACCAACTTCGGAAGTAACACCTACAGCGAGAGACTTATAATACTAGTCGGACATAACTACTTGAGTTGATAAATAATTAACTCTTTTTCACTGTGTATCGTTTCCTTACCACGATACAACAGTCATCGAACGAGAACTTTTTGAAGTAAATTGGTATGACCGTGAGAAAAAAAAAAAAAAGAAAAAAGAAAGAAAAGAAAGCAAGATTTTTATCATAAAGGGTTTTCGGACTATTGTCTTCATCTTTATTGTTATTTCTACAACGTTTCGGCCGATATGTCCCCCTGCCTTCTTCAAGTGTTTGTCGAACTCGGGAACCTTCACGGAACTTCGAACTCCGTCCTTTATTGAATCCACGGAGGTCGCCTGTTCTGATTCCGTTAGCCATAACCGAGTATAAGTGTTAAGTATTCCTGTAGTATTACTCGCCTGTAGTGAGTCTCTTTAGAAGCTTAGGGAACCAACGCCTATAACCGTTACACCATGTTTCCTGCTGCAGGCGAATAACAATACAGGAATACTTAACGCTTGTACCCGGTTATGGCTAACGGAATCAGAACAGGCGACTCCCGTGGATTCAATAAAGGACGTAGTTCGAAGTTCCGTGAAGGTTCCAGAGTTCGACAAACACCTGAAGAAGACCGGAGGACATATCGGCCGAAACGTTGTAGAAATAACAATAAAGATGAAGATAATAGTTTGAAAACCCTTAATGATAAAAATCAACAAGCTTCGTCTCAGAAATTTAGACAACTAAGAAAACAAAAGTAAAAAAAAAAGTTCGAAAACCGTCTTGGAAAAAAACTATCATAAAAATGTCAATATGAACGTACAAAAAATGCGATTCCCAAACTTCTACGCATAAAATAACCCTAGACAAGTTGACACGCCATTAAAATCAATCAATTACCAAAAATATTTTGCAGTTCAATAACAGGTTCACCCCTTTTGTATATTTTTTGCGATTTTAGATTTAGTAACTGTGTTTATCAGTTTTATCTTTTGTTACAAAGTTTCGATTCTGTAGAGTTTGGTTATAAATAACACCTAATAATTTTAGGTGTGATTTCATGTTTCCCGAGAAATGATAAAATTCGGGAATCTGGTCTAGATGAAAATGAACTTTTACGTTAAAAATTCATTGGTTTTCACTTATTTATGAGTGCAACTATAGGCTTCATGCTGAAAGGAAATTTCAATTTTGAAAGCAAGGAAACATTGTGCGTTTTGTGATACCACAGTCCAGAGCGTAATTGACTTAATCTAGGTAATAATTCTACAAGAGGTAAGTAAACGTGCGGACGTATAAAATTCGTCCATCATAACTCAGACTAAGCTTAACAAATGAACAGCACATGCGATTTCGTGCGGGCTTCCGGTTTTAAACATACGTCACATACCATCCTCACTAGCGTGCCTCTATATGGGTGGTATTAGGCTTGGTCGCTGGGGGCTGTCTCTTCAGGCAGTACCTACTTTGCAGAGCTGAGATCATGGCTTGGCATCTCAGGCATCTCAATTGGGGAAAGCTGACGGAACCTTGTAATTTTTGATCTGGCCGCGCATCTATCATTTAAAATTGGTCTAGTCGGCTGGGGCTGCAGAATATACCGACTGTATCTTTTCAGAGGAGTAAGACTCACCCAAAGAGTATCCGGGATATGACCATAAACAATCTGATGGTGAGGCTCCAGTAATGCTGGAGCTTTGGGGAATGTTGAGTACCCCTTCATTGCCATCACTCCAAGGTCTTCTCTGGCATGGAATGGTAGCACCTGATAGGGTCCTATCTATGGGTCAAGTAAAATTGTTCGACCTTTAAATTGTGTACTTATGCTAAACTGAATTGTTTGAAATAGAACACTTTGATCATTCAACTGCGAGTTAACTGTGTTTAATTGAATTGTTAGTGATACATAGCAATTCTTGGAACTATTTAACTTTCTTCTCAGATAAACTGAATTGTTTGAAATAGAACTGTTTGATCATTTAACCCTGTGTTAACAAATGACTGATGTCTAATTGAATTGTTAGTTATGCATAGCAATATTTGAAAATATTAAACCGTTTGCAAAGAAAAGAGTAATAGTAAATAGAATTTTTTGTATAAGATAGAAATAAGTGAAATCATTGTTTAAAAATGTTATCTACTAAATTTGATATATACGTATAAAAAAAGATTTGGCATGAAATTACTTTCAATGGTTTATGTACCATAAAACACACCATCTCAAAATAGCCTTGTGTCGGATTCTGACTTGGTGGGAAGTCAGCTAAATACCACTACATATGAGATTTGTTAATAGAGGTGAAGAAGTTTTGTAGAACCATCCACATTTTTTAGAATAGCTGATTAGAGAAGAATGACAAACGAAGGTTGATATGCCATTAAACAAAGAAACCACACAAAACAAATAAAAAAAACTAGTATGTTACTCAATTCTACCAGTAACAGCGGAGGATCGGACTAAAGGGGTGTTGGTTGAAGAGATAAGATAGGTAGCCGTGGTGTAATGGTTATCGTCGTAGGAAATGAACACGGCAACACGAGTTCAAATCCTGGACGAGACTGATTGCATTTCACATAGCACTAATACCCTTGGGAAAGGTATGAATCCAATTATTCTCCCTCCAGCTATGGGTAAATAGTAGGACAGACTAGGTTCTTCAGCCTTGGTGAGGCAACTAGTCTAGGAGAAGGAAAACTCTGAATTAAAACCTGTTAAACAGGGTGAAACGATAAAATTGTTGTCCTAACGAAAACAACACTACAGCTTTATTTTAAAACTTTTATTGAAAAAAATCAATTCAGGTAACTTGATTATGTAGTAGTGCTGACATCAATTCAATGTAGCTGCCTTCAGCCTCAATCACCGCCTCGATACGGATCCGGAAATGAGAGCATGCCTTTTCCACAAGCGCCGGCGAGAGCTCGGCGAATACTCGGCGGATGGCGGCGATCAGGCTGGCTTTGGTGTTGTGGGAGGTCATGTTGGTGATGTTCTCGACGTATGACCAAACGAAGTAGTCCAACAGGTTCAGGTTGGGGGACAGAGGGAGACAGTGAGAGAAGGGTACAAAGTCGTAGCACTCCTTCTGAAGCCAAGCCTGGGTCTCTTTGGACTTGTGGGCCGGTGCCGAGTCCTGCTTCCACACCCAGGGTCGGCCACCGGCCACCTGATTGCACCAGGGGATAACCACACTCTTCAGCACATCCTGGTACACTTTCAAGCCGACTTCGAAGATGTGAGGTGGCATGATGTGGCCCTCACCAAAAATGATGTGGCCTCACTTGAAACCACACCAAAACCATAACCGCAGCCGGAAACTTTGTTTTCATCACCCTGGGCACGTTGAACTGTCCGGATTTGCATTTTGAGGGTGCTGGCAATTATCCTGTTGTCATAAGTCGGATCGGTAGAGGGCATGAATTGTACAACGGCTCATCTCTGATCTTGCTCGTTGAACATTGTGTCACTTTCAGACATGATAGAAGGCTCCTATCGCTCTTTGGATTTGTACACAACTGGCCAACTAGTAGATGGTCTGCAACAACAAAAAAAAAAAAAAAAAAAAAGAAAAAAAAGAAAACCGGTTTTCATTAAACGGAAATGGAATCGTGTCGTCTTTTCAAGGGCAACAATTTTATCGTTCCACCTTGTATATCACAGATTGTTCGAACATCTTTCAGGTTTCAAATTTAGAGGCTCTCATTCTGATAGACAAGCTTCCCTGCCAAGTTTATGCTATTTTATCCAAAGTTTGGAGAGAGAAGAGATTGATACATGTTTTTCTCAAGGGCATTAGCATGAAGTAAAGTGAAAAAGAGCCTCGTCCAAAACTTGGGTCATGTGTTAGTGTGTGTATGTCTAAACTTATCACAGGGAAATATTTAATAAGAACAATTAATCTAAAATGCATAGAGAATAAAAACATTTCCAGTCCCATTTGAGGCTGAATGATAACTTTGTGTGTGTGTGTGTGTGTGCCGGCTATCATTTTGCTGAACTTCATTTTTTTAAAGATAATTCAATTATTTCTCGGTATAACAATGAAATGCTTCTAGTTCTGTTTTAGATCGTACTGCTGCTATTCTTCTCCAAGAATAGCTTTGACATGAAGCAACACAGGAAGGTTGATATGCAATTAAACAAACAAACAACCAATTTATATCGACCGGCAAATCAAACTGAATTTAACAAAATGGCTGCCTAAATGATTTGTTTATCATGCTGAAAGCTTTGTACTGAGCCAGCCATACTTTTTAGATGAGATGATTGTATAAGAATGGCGCATATGACACCATAAGAATGGTGTCATAGACTCTCCGAACAATGTTACTCCAGTTTTAAATTCAGAGTCTTTCTTGCCGATTGTCCTACCAAAGTTAGATAATCTAGTCCAACCAACGAAGGTTGATATGCCATTAAACAAAGAAACCACACAAAACAAATAAAAAAACTAGTATGTTACTCAATTCTACCAGTAACAGCGGAGGATCGGTCTAAAGGGGTGTTGGTTGAAGAGATAAGATAGGTACCCGTGGTGTAATGGTTATCGTCGTTGGAAATGAACACGGCGACACGAGTTTAAATCCTGGACGAGACTGATTGCATTTCCCATAGCACTAATACCCTTGGGAAAGGTATGAATCCAATTATTCTCCCTCCAGCTATGGGTAAATAGTAGGACAGACTAGGTTCTTCAGCCTTGGTGAGGCAACTAGTCTAGGAGAAGGAAAACTCTGAATTCAAACCTGTTAATCTCCGCTTAAAAATTGACCTTGTGTCATATCCTGCCCGAGCGGAGGGGTTGGTAAATAGGATAAGATAGGTACAGCATATATGTATATACCCAACCCCACTTCACTAGCAGGATGTGACACTAGGTCAATTTTTAAGCGGAGTTTAACAGGTTTGAATCCAGAGTTATCCTTCTCCTTAACTGGTTGCCTAACCAAAGCTAAAAAACTCAGTCTGCTCTGCTATTTACCCATAGTTGGAGGGAGAATAATTGGATTCATAGCTTTCCTAACGGTATTAGTGTTATGCGAACTCGGGTCGCCGTGTCTATTTCCTACGACGTTAACCATTACACCACGAGTGTCGTTTACACTTGCCTATCGGGCGACTTTCTGAGATCAAGATTCTTCCGTAAGATTTCTCACCTGGGATTTTCGCGAGATATCACGTCAATCATTTCACTGGGAAGGAACGGTTTGCAAGATATCACGTCGGCGGTCTCGGTGCAGAGGAATTGTTCACCAGATATCTCGTTGTCTGCTTCGGTTCACGAGATAACTCGTCAGACATCTTAGCAGAAAGGAATTTTTTCCCGCGAGGTATCCTGATGAGTGTGTGTTGGTTAAAGGTCGTTGCCAAGATATCTCGTCGACCTGTTTTCAGTTGCTTAATCGGATTCCTCTAAGAACGTATCGATTGAATAGGGGTGGGGAAATAAGATCGAGGCTTATCTATGGCTTTTTCAAGTGAGTCCATGATGAATTCACAAAACATCAAAAACAAATATGGCCACGTGACGTCTGGGAATTCATGAAATATTAAAAAAAAACAAGACAAAAGAAAAGCATCAACCTTTGTTAAAATTTCCCAAGTAAATAAAATAAATAAGCCATTTAAAATAAAACAATATTTTTTTTAAAATGAAATATTTTATGAATAGGTCGGCTCTTATCTTTGTTTTTTTGGGGGGGCGGTTGCTTTATCATTTTTTTTTTGTGCTTTTTCTATTTGATTTAGTATATTTTCGCATTTTTCATAATTTGGTTGTTCTTATCTTTTGGGTACATTTTACATATTCTTTAAAAAATTTCTCCGACCAAACAATATCAAACCTGTATCTGTTTTATTTTACTCTGTCAGAGTTTTTCACATCAACGTTAGCTGATGGTCTTTCACTGAAGTTTGAGTGACAGCAAGTCTCCTCGAGTCTCCAGGTTCAGCTTGAAACATTAATACACTTATCCATGCAAATACAATAAAATATGATTGAATTGTGATGGTGAAATGACTTATCTTGGAAAATACGAATGTGACATCAATTGAAAGCAGCTGGACAGTCCATTATCAGACACGTGTATCAGTAATTTAAGAGACACTAAGCAAACATATACGTACAGACTATTCTGACGTAGAACTCAGCCGCCGGCCGCTGTATCACGTCTCTCTGTGGCAGTTTTGGCCGAAATAAAATCACACGGGCTCCCTTTGTTGAGCTGAAGGAACCTCCACTATTCGCCACGTTGTGAACTTTTTTTTGATTCGGACGGAGGCGCTTAGTTCCCTCAGAATGGTCCAATTGTGGGAGTTTATTAGGCTGCGTTACACTCCGAAAGGAATAGCTATTTACGAAGAAAATAGTTTCTGTCGCAACCACAAGGACCCAAAAAGAAACAAGCAACAATTTCGATTCCTTTTATAATAAAATCTTTTTTTTAAGGCTATTGTCTTTATCTCACCACTAAAGAAATTGCACAAATGCGCAGAGTACAAAAAAGGTTACACCAGATTCACTCGTTTGGTCGGAAGAAACTGAGAGAGAAAAGGCAAAACCTGTCTGATCTTTTCAGACGATATAAGGAAGACATCTACGGATCATTGTTACAGACACATTGACTTACCGGTTTGTTTCCTCGGCTTTGTTGATAAAATTATCTAGATTCGCAAAGATTCTATTTCCCTCTCTTAGTTCTGATCGGACCAGCATGATTCAACAGGTCATTTTCGCAGCGTTCGGTGTCTCTGTCTGACCGCACCAATATCTGTCTTCCCTCTGGACTCCCTAGTTCTCTTCAGCCGACTGCTTATGTTGAGTAAGGCGGAGTATAGACGATTTTTGGCTCCGCCCATGAATTATAATATGTAAATCGCTTTGACCACCATGCATTTTTGTATAACCTCTGAAACTCCGCAGGAGACTGCTTCTCAAGTGGTACTAAAAAGGAATTTGGATTCCCTGCTGAGTTTTCCGCAGCCATCGTCCACTTAACTCTATTAAATCTATTCATCTTGTCTCGGACCTTGGGTCTGGATTTCGTCCTCAGACCATGCAAAATCCCATTCACTAGTTTTAATTAACGAACTCATTCATTAACCATCCCGAACCATCACCTCACTTTACTAACAAACTCAACTCCAGAAACGTTATTCCAAAAGGAGAGAGAAAAAAAAGGAAATTCCTTTTCTTTCTCTGTATTAAAAAAAACAACTTGTTTCTGGAATTAACCTTCTATCCATTTAATTAGTAAATTCATTCCAATCCATTAGAACCGTTAATTAATAAACCTACCCGGGGTGGGAGTGCTCTCTCTCTGTCACACAATGGGAATGTAATTCGACAGTCGCTGTACCATCCCTGGCGGAAAAATTATGGAATAAACATACAAAGGAGATGTTAATTTTGGAACCTATTTTACATATCCTTTAAAATTTATATTTTAGTCGATGTTTTTATTTCCGTCGGCTTTTCTATCAATCCGGATCTGGTTCTTTCTATATCTGCACACACACACATACACACACCAATATATATATATATATATGTATGTATATATTGCTTTGTTTCTTTGTTTAATGGCATATTAACCATCGCGCGTTATTTAATGTCAAAGCTATTCTTGTAGTTCAGGGATAGGGAGTTTATACCTTTTTAAAATGTATTAGCCCGAAGGAGAAAGTAATAGCGCGACTGAAGTTCGAACTCACTTACTACGATGTCAGAGTCCAGCACGTTTGCCACTAAGATTGTTTCTTTGGTTGGTTGTTTTGTTTTGCGACGCATCAACCATTTTTGGGTCATTCAACGCCAAATTAAATGTCAAACAATTCAATTTAGCATAAGTACATTGTTTAGTTATATTCAAAATCAGTTCTATTTCAAACAATCCAGTTTAGCACAAGTACGCAGTTTCGTTTTATTTGACCCATTGATAGGACCCTATCAGATGCTACCACTTCGGGCAAGAGTAGACCTGGGAGCGATGGCAATAAATGGATACTCCGCATTCCCCAAAACTCCGGTTTTACTGAAGACTCATCATCAGATTGTTTAGTGTCATATTCAGGACACTTGTTGGAGGAGTCTTACTCCTCTGCGGAGAAGCAGTTGGTGTATTCTGCATCTCCAGGAGACTGGGGCAGCCACTTGGACCTGAGGACTCTCCTTTATATATATTTATATATATACATTCATCTGATGAAGAGTTTCTTGGCAGCGTAGTTGTTTTGTTTACGACAGCGTAGTGTAAATAGAATTATTCATAAATATGCATACCCAACCCATCTATCTATCTATCTATCTATCTGTTGAGGACCAGTACAAGTTCCGGAAGAAAGACACGAACTCGGGATAACGTGAAACAAGTATATTGAACCAAAGTATAAATACCACATAGGTAAAAGAGTGTTGGACGTCATGTAACATATTGACCTCCGACCCGGCCGAGCTGTCAGATGAGAAATGAACCTGTGTAAATAACAGGTGCATCCGGTCGAAGATATCGGAGGATAACCTTGACTGTCGACGGGTTGAATTAAGTGCGAATTGTGACGCCACAGGAAGCAGGTGGGTGTCAAATAATTATAAACCCGGGTGCGACAGGAAGTCAGATCAGTTGGAGACCAGAGTTTGAAGTCAGTGTTCCAGTTCGAGGAGTGAGAACCAGACCCAGCAGAGGCTGGGCCCCCAGGCCCCCAGTTGACCAGCCCAGGAGAACGGGAAAGAAATGCTGCTATAGCCAGAAGAGTGGGGGTCAATATGTTGCAGTCTTTGTTCCGTCTCCAGCTCACCTCTCACACATAAACCCTTTCGTAACCCTTTCGTAACCCTTTCGAATAAAGTGAGAGATATATTTTTCTAAAGAACAGTGTCCGCTCGTCTTTATTGTGTTGACTATGTTTCCGCATGCATATGAGTATGTTACAGTCAGTCTGACTGCCAAAGTGTTTGGCTGGAGTTAATTTAAAACCGAGATGGATATTCTCCCGGTATTCATAGTAATAGGAAGAGTTCATTATAGTCCGTAAGGTAGGTACCATAACGCTATTTATCTCTCTATCGATCTATCTATCGATCTAAGTTAAGTAAGTTAGCCGACCGAAGTCGAGGGAGACTCGAAGGTTCCTTTTTTAATAGCTATTACACCGAAGTGTAGTAGAGGGCGTCACTTCTTTCTCTGGATTGCTCCACTTACCCTTTGATACGAACCTTATAATGCAGAGTGTTAAGTAAGTACCATTTTTTGAGTCTTTGGTCGACTTAGGATTGAACCCCGGTCTTCCGGAACATTGGATATATATATATATATATATATATATATATAGAAGTAAATAATGGAAATTAATCCGACAATATGGAGAAAAATTGAAAAACAAGTTAATCCAAAAAGAAGAATTTAAAGTAAAAGAAGAAAATATATTGGCGAAACGTCGAGGAAATTTCATAAACGTTTATAAGATCATAGAAGAGAGATGAGAGTTGGTAATCTTGATAATGCTCTTCTCCAACACATTTCTGAGACTGATCACGTCTTCGATTTTAATGAATCCACCATGTTAGCTTATATCCATAACAAAAGATTAAGATAAATTTTTGAAGACGGTACAATTTCACTTTGTCGGTCAATCAATAATCGTTTTGGTTTCTTCAGCATTTCACCGTATTTGGGGAAACTCATTTTTAATTGCTACAATATATTCCATTTCTAATTGATTAATTCCCATACATGTTATCACAATTTCCCCATCAACCTTTACACACTTATTTCCTGCTCACTGCTTCCCCCCCTTTCCCTTTCTCCAGTAAATATTTTATCCGTTTACTTTTTCTCCTTTCATTTAAAACTTTCATTAAGACTTCAACTCTCATAAAAACCATTTTTCTACAAGAAAAAAATTCCTAATTTATTGACATATGATTTGACATAGGTTTCATTTTGATGTGTGGTTGGTTGGTTGGTTGGGTTTTATGGCATATCAACTTTTGTAGGTAATTTAACGCCCAATCCATTTTTATGTAAATAATAAGTTCTATTTCAAACAATTCAATTTAGCGTGAGTACACAGTTTTAACGGTTAAAACATTTCTATTTCAAGCTATTCAATTTATTCAAACAGTTCTAATTCAGCTAATTCAGTTTAGTATATGAACAGATTTTCGTTACACACAGTTAAATGTCAAAACAGTTCTATATTAAACAAATCAGTTTTGTGTAAGTACAGTTTCAGTGTCAAAATACAGTTCCATTTGAAATAATTCAGTTTAGCATCAGCACGCTGTTTAAAATGTAAGTACGGGTTAATTGTCAAGAACATTTCTATTTCAAGCTATTCAGTTTAGTCAAACAAATCAATTTAGCCTAAGTATGCAGTTTTGTTCTATTTAACCCATGGATAGGGCCCTATCAGGCGCTACCACGCCGGGGCAGAGTGGACCTGGGAAGAATGGCAATGAAGGGGTGCTCCGCATTTCCCAAAGCCCCAGCCTCACTGGAACCTTGCCATCAGATTGTTTAGGACACTCATTAGGGGGGGATCTTAACCCTCTGCAAAGGTGCAGTCGGTGTATTCTACAGCCTCAGACGACTGGGTAATTTCATTTTGATTTAACACTAATTAGTTATTTACGTATGGTATGTTAACTTGTTTCCTTATTTTCCCTCTTCTCTCTCCCTACATTTTCCTGCCTCTCTTTTCTATTTCCTTATCTCTCATTCTTCCGCTCTATTCTTCTCTCTTCAACCCTTCCTCCGTCTTTTTTCTCCTTTTAATTTAATATCTCTCTTGATGATTCTATTTGTTCTATGGTATTGTCTTAAATAGTCACGTGACAAATTTTCAAACCCCAAAGCTGATTTATTGGTTAAACGGTTATCTTTTCTCTGTATATATAATATTTCTTCCTTGTTTTTATTTTTATTTTATTAAACATCCATCGGTGATTTAACGTCACTTGATATTACCCTTTCCTAGTCCGGATGATGGTTTATTAGAGCCGAAACGTTTGAACGTTAACTTTCTTTTACATTAAATTCTTCTTTTTACCTTGTTTTTCACTTTCTCTCTATCTCTCCCTTTCTCTCTCTATATATACAAGTGATATAACTCACATAATAAGATCGTACACACACACACACACACACACACACACACACACACACACATATATATATATATATATATATACATATTGATATGTCCTCGGAAAAGGGCAAAAAATAAATGAGACAAACGTGCATTTAGAGAGAAGAATAAAGTTATATATTACAGAAACAAGTCATACAATGTCAGCTGTGTAGCTTTTACTACTACTCTCTCTGAGTGGATTACAGGCAAATGGTATATATCTATTGGAAGAGTCCATTGTGTATCGAAATAGGGATGATACCATAACATATACGTATATTTATTTATATATAGATTTATTTGTGTGTATATATATACACACACACACAAATGATCTAATTCGCATAATTTGTTTGTATATATATATATATATATATATATATATATTGTCACATGGTATCCCACTGAGAAGATAGAAATAAGATTACTACTATCCTCGTGTTTGAATTAACAGTGGCAAGCCATCAGAGAATGACCGTTAAGACATCATAGTAATGTAGGTCAATCCCAAAGTAACAAACCAAGGTCAGAATGGAAAAACAGATGTTTGTACTTGGTGGCCTGATGGATAAAGAATGGGATACGGGGTGACATCTAGTAGCCCTAAGGAGTCGCCTGACACGGGAAGGAAGAAGGTAGAAGCCAAATGATTGGCTGGGACCCTAAGACGGAAGTGGCACCTTCTTCCCGTCAGCGAAAAAAGATAATAAAAAAGTTAGTTGTTGGACTGGGTTCGTGGCGGACTGAACCAAAGCCAAGTACTCCGGGTAAAGAAGACGAAAAGAATATCTTGAAGGAGCCATTTCTTCAAGCCAGTACTAAAAATAGCATAAAGTCTATTAGCCCGTAAAAGAGGAAATATTCTCCACAGGAACTCCATCAAAAAAAAAAAAAAAAAGAAAAGATAAGTAAACATTGAGACCGTTTCTCCTTATACCCAATTTTATATACCCTCTCTCCCCCTCTCTCTCTCTCTCTCAATTTGAAGAAAGACTGAAAACGAAAGAAAAGAAAAGAAGAAAGACATTTATGTTCATGGACTATTCATTTATGATATATTTGACACGTTGAAGGTGTATATCTATGTGTAGTAAAAGATCGATACATTTTAATGTTCCCACATGCTTGAAGTTGTTATTTGCAGCGTCTGCTACGAATTTGTTATTTTCATGTTTCTTTTCCAGCTTCACGTCACCTTATGTTATCTTGCTTAAAATTGTCCTATAAATTCCTTCAAATTCTAATACGGGGAACCGGAGTTGCCGACTACTACAATATAATATTATTACGTCTAAACCTAGAGGTCCATATCTTCCATTGTTCTAGGGGAGAAAGACTAGTGGCCTTGGTGGGTGTGTGTATAGTGTGGAATTTGGAACCCCTTGGCAGTGGCGGTCAGTCTAGCCATAAATTAATCCCCCACATAATATGCCAGTTCTTATATGCCCGAAAAAAACTCTGAACGAGGACTTATTCTACGAGGGATCAAGTGCCAACCTGCCCCGTCTTCACACGTGTGAAAATAAAGTCCCGTTTTTGGGATTTTAAAGAATTTGCCGTCACAATATATATATACAAACATATATATATATATATATATATACAAACAAATTATGCAAGTGAGATCACTTGTTCATTTAAATGACTTGTATGTTTTGAACGGGTCGTATGTGAACAATACATCCCTAGTAGCCATAACACTTAATCAGACATACTACTAACTGTAAGATATCTGGCAACTCATACATGTTGACCATTGACAGAACGTTAGTGGTGGATTTCTAAACAGGATAATCCACCTGTGTAAACAAAGGTACAGCAGCAATAAATCACGTGAAATGAGAACCAGAAGGAAATGTGTGGGCGTTGAGAATATTATATAAGGACACAGATTTGGTCAGATTCAGACAGGTGATCAGTCATGAGAAGCGGGCAGTCAGAGTTGAAGCTGCCTTGGGCACTAAACCTTGGAGCCAGTGGCCCTGCTTTGAGAAGTGTCTCTGGTCAGCCTCGTCAAAGAAGTACTAAGTGGAGCTCTGAATATAGATCTATCTATTGCAAAGTGGTGTAAAAAAGAATGTGTCCCAAACGTGGTGTCAATGATAGCAGTCCTTCTTCAGTCTTGCTCTCTCTCTCTCTCTCTCCCTCTCTCTCACTTGCTGCCAATTCGACCCTTTCGTGGTAATAAAGAAGAAAGGTATATTTTTTATAAATAAGTATTGTTGCCTTTTCATTGGTATGAAGTACACAGTTTGAATGTCAAAAACAACCACTGTAAATTGCGGCGTACAAGTCGACTATTTAAGTCTGAAAAAAATCTCCACAAAACTAGGGCTAAAAATCCAGGCCTTTACTAAAGCCAATGGCACAGTACTCTTAACAATCGATATACACAACTTCTCATAACTCCAGCTGACTGTCACAAATATTCCCAACTTCAACGCGAATTTGGTGAACAAATTTAACCAATTATCGTAGAGATTAATAGAAAATATAAAACTAAAACGTGAATAAATATCGACTAAGGAATTGTGTAGGTTCTCTATGATATACCTTTCGGTATAAAACTGAATATGAAAATTTCCTACGTGGTGTAATGGATGCCATCGTTGGAAATGGACACAGAAACCTGAGTTCAAACCCTGGACAAGCCTGTTTGCATTTCATAATACACATGAAAAAAAAAGTATGAATCCAACTAATCCTCCTCCAGCTATGGATAGATAGTAGGTCAGACTGTACCCTTTAACTTTGGTATGGCAACCAGTCTAGCCGAATGAAAACTCTTAATTTAAATCTGCTAAAATCCACTTAAAAATTGACCTTGTGTAACTTCCTGCTTGTGTGGAGAGATTGGTACATATATATATATATAGTTCACCAATGGCCCGGGAGACTCAGGTTCAATATCAGGTCGAATCATACCAAAGACTCACAAAACGGTACTTGATACCGCCTTAGCAGTGGACATTATAAGGTATGGATCAAAGGTAAAGTGGAAAAATCCTCCCCTACACCTCAGTGTTGTAGCTATTGAAAAGGAAGCCTTTGGGCTGCCCTCGACTACCGTCGCCAACTTTACTTATATATATATCTATATATATATATATATATATTCTACAGCCCCATCCAACTGGAGAACAGATTACTCGTTTGAGGAGTCTAAGCCGACTGGGCCACAGGACACTCATTAGGAGCGTCCTACTCACTCCAGAAATGCAGTCGGCATATTCTGCAGCCTAAGTAGACTGGCCACAGGACACTCGTTAGGGGAGTCTTACCCCTCTGCAGAGATGCAGTTAGTGTATTCTGCAGCCGAAGTCGACTGGACCACAGGACATTCGTTGGGGGAGTCTTACCCCTCTGCAGAGATGGAGTCGGAGTATTCTACAGTCCCACTCAATTGGACCACAGGACACTCGTTTGGGGAGTCTAAGCCAACTGGGACACAGGATACTCGTTAGGAGCGTCCTACTCTCTCCAGAAATGCAGTCGGTGTATTCTGCAGCCTACGTCGACTGGCCACAGGACACTCGTTAGGGGATTCTTACCTCTCTACAGAGATGCAATCGGTGTATTCTACAACCCCAATAAGCTGGACACTGGTTGGGGGAGTCTTATCCCTCAGCAGATATGCAGTCTGTGTATTCTACAGCCCGAATCAACTAGAACACAGGACACTTGTTGGGGGAGTCTTACCTCTCTACAGAGATGCACTCAGTGTATTCTGCAGCCTAAGCCGATTGGGCCACAGGACACTCGTTGGGGGAGTCTTACCCCTCTGCAGATATGCAGTCTGTGTATTCTACAGCCCTAATCAACTGGAAAACAGGACACTTGTTGGGGGAGTCTTACCTCTCTGCAGAGATGCACTCAGTGTATTCTGCAGCCTAAGCCGACTGGACCACAGTACACTCGTTAGAAGCGTCCTACTCTCTGCAGAAATGCAGTCGGTGTATTCTGCAGCCTAAGTCGACTGGCCACAGGATACTCGTTAGGGGAGTCTTACCCCTCTACAGAGATGCAATCGGTGTATTCTGCAGCCTAAGCCGATTGGGCCACAGGACACTCGTTGGGGGAGTCTTACCCCTCTGCAGAGATGGAGTCAGAGTATTCAACAGCCCCACTCAACTGGACCACAGGACACTCGTTTGGGGAGTCTAGGCCGACTGGGCCACAGGGCACTCGTTAGGAGCGTACTACTCTCTGCAGAAAGGCTGCAGAATACACCGACTGCATAAGTCGACTGGCCACAGGACACTGGTTGGGGGAGTCTTACCCCTCTACAGAGATGCCGTCGGTGTATTCTGCAGCCTAAGTCGACTCGGCCACAGGACACCAGTTGGGGGAGTCTTACCCCTCTGCAGAGATGCAATTGGTGTATTCTACAACCCCAATCAGCTGGGCCACAGAACACTCATTAGGGTAGTCTTACCCCTCTGCGGAGATGCAGTCAAGTCAGTGTATTCTGCAGCCTAAGCCGACTTGGCCACAGGATACTAGTTGGGGTAGTCTTACCCCTCTGCAGAGATGCAGCCTAAGCCGATTGGGCCAGTTTGTTATAGAAGGTTTCATAAATGCAAATTCGTCAATTTCCCACACCCCTTTTGTGACTCTATGCTTTTATTTACCGAAGTAAAATTTTATTCACTTCTAACGGTCAATATGGACTATTTTGAAAAGCCCAATTCTATATGATTACGTGTCTATTTGCAAACTCACATATGTGTACATTTACGCATAAAAGTATATATATCGATGTTACATGACCGTGGTGTTGTGGCTAACGTGCTAAACTGCAACTTACGAGTAAGTGAGTTCGATCTCCAGTCGCGCAATTACGTTCATTTTCGGATTAATCCCCTGGAAAAGGCATGAAAAGCCTTGTTTCCCTGGCTATAAGTTAAATGCTAATCCTACTGGTTTTCTTCAAGGATGGCTTTCGCATCAAATAACCCGCGAAGATTCATATGCTTTTAAAAAAATTCACCGAAGCCAAGCCATATAATGGTTATGGAAAACAAGAACATTCTCCCCACAAATGTGTGTGCGTGTGCGCGGGTATCATAAAAAAGTACTGTATCACCCATGAATAAGAACACTCTAACATTCTTAAATAATAAGAAACATGGTATTCTAATATATATATATATATATATATATATATATATATATATATATATATATATATATATATATATATGTATGTGCTTCGGAGTAAGTGTGTTCGAAATGCAGTTGGACTATTATAATCTCTTTCAGACTAATAACCTTAAGAAAGGCATGAATCCTTTTATCCTCAGCTACGGGTGAAATAGTATTACTCTAGTTCATGTACTAGGTTGCTTTCGCATTGAATAAACCACGAAGGTTGATATGCCATTAAACAAAGAAAGCAAACTATATATATACATATATATATATATATATATGATAAAAATAATTGTAAAAGTGGATAAATCAAACACTTACAACGAGTTTAATGGCAATATTTCGTTCTTTATTAACAGAAGTATTTGAGGTGTAATGGTTAGAGTCGTAGGAAATGGACACGGCGACACGAGTTCAAATCCTGGACGAGACTGATTGCATTTCCCATAGCACTAATACCCTTGGGAAAGGTATGAATCCAATTATTCTCCCTCCAGCTATGGGTAAATAGTCGGGCAGACTAGGTTCTTCAGCCTTAGTGAGGCAACTAGTCTAGGAGAAGGAAAACTCTGAATTCAAACCTGTTAAACTCCGCTTAAAAATTGACTTTGTGTCATATCCTGCCCGAACGGAGGGGTTTGTTAAATAGCAATTAACAGAAGAATTTCATCAGACTAAACATTTCTTACTTTTTTGACCAGATTAAAATTAGTGAGAAAGAGGGTAATATGAGAGGGCGAAGAGGTTTATTTCTAGAAAAAGAAAGAAGAAAAAGGAAATGAAGGGTGTGGGGCAAGGCTTCGTTGATATCCTGTTCCATCAAAGATATTGACTGAAATGTGGTATCTAAAAGGAAAGGACAAAAGGAAAAAAAAAAAAAAAAAAAAAAAAAAGAAAAAAGAGAGAATACAGAAAGTAAAATCCTTCATAGTGTTCGCCAATGGCCCGGGAGACCTGCGTTCAATCCCTGGTCGGGTCATACCAAAACCTCAAAAAATGGTACTTGACGCTACCTTGCTTAACACTCAGCATTATAAAGTAAGGATCAAGGGTAAAGTGGAGCAATCCAGGGAAAGGAGTAGCGCACTCGCATACACATTGGTGTAGTAGCTATCAAAAAGGGAGCCTTCGAGTTACCTTCGCCTACAGTCGTCAACTTTACTTTTACTTACTAAGTGTAAAAATGTCTTTTTGGCGACCGTAGTCGGGGGCGACCAAAAGGCTCCCTTTTCAATAGCTACAACACCTAGGTGTAGAGGAGGGAGCTGCTGCTTTCCCTGGATTGCTCCACTTTATCCTTGATACATACCTTATTATGCTGAGTGTTAATCAAGGAGGTATCAAGTACCATTTTTTGAGTCTTTGGTATGACTCGAACTGAGCTTGTACCCAGGTCTCCCGGGTCATTGGCGAACACTCTATCACCAGGCCAATGGATTTGCTAATTGTTTTTTACCGATTCTCTATTCTGACATTGTTTTCATGTAACATCATATCTGCTAAGTTGGATGAAATCTGATAGAACCCGGGACGTTGTTTTATGTGGTGTGTTTTGGGAATTGCAATGTATAGGTTCAATTAAAGTGGTCTAGGAAAAATTGAAAATGTATTTGAAATCTAACATGTGAGAGAAAATGGCATTTCAGACGTCATTTAATTCAATTAATCGTTTATGTTCGTAGATTCTTTTTTCTAGATTGCTTTGAGTTTCGCCGATGTAATGTTTGTTACAATCTTTGCATGGAATAGAATATATGCCTGCGTGAGAAGTAGTTGCGTTGTAGGTTCACTTTGAGATGTTAGTAAGGTTTTTCATGATTTGTAATGTGGTTTGTATGATTTGTATTCCTAATTTAGTTAATCTATCATAGAGAGGTTTGTCATGTGTGTTAGTGGATAGACAGAGAGGTCTGTGGGTAATGGAAATCGTGAGAGAGCCTTTCTTAAGTTTATTTGATGAGTGTATATAAAGAGCTTTTTTTTTCAAGCATTAAAAATGAAACATTTAGGGTATTAAACGAACCAACAACTTAATCACTTCTTACGCAGATATATTTTCTATTCCATGCAAAGATTGTACTAAACATTACATAGGCGAAACCCAACGCAATCTAGAAAAAATCTACGAACACAAATGATCAAATTGAATGACAACTGAAATAGCCTTTTCTCTCACTTCTTAGATCTCAACACATCTCCCCAGCCACTCTAATCAAACGTATATATTGCAAAAAAACAAAAACAAAACAAAAAAAAACAAAACAAAACAAAACAAAAAAAAAAAACAACAACAAAAAAACAAAAAACCTGCAGATTGTTAGAATCTGTAGTAATTCCCAAAACAAACCACATAAAACAACGTCCCGGGTTCTATCAGATTTCACCCTACTTAGCAGACATCATGTTACATGAAAACAATATCAGAATAGAAAATGGGTAAAAAAAATGAGCAAAAACGAAGATATTTTTACACTCAACATTACCTTACTATGAAAGATTTTACTTGAATTTCTTTTTTCTTTTTTTGTCTTGTTTTCTTTTTTTCCTTTCTTTATAGATACTCCATTACAGTCAATATCTTTGATGAAACAGGATACCTACGAAGCCTTGCTCCCCTTCATTTCCTCTTTCTTCTTTCTTTTTCTCTAAATAAACCTCTCACCACCTCACATTACCCTCTTTCTTACTAAAATTAATCCAACTCTATCTGGTCAAATCTGTGATGAAACCCGCTACACTTTATGCCACCTAACTTCCAGGTCACCGTCAAAATCAAATTAACCCTTCCACCATCATTCAAACCTCTTTATTCTTCCCTTATCTATCTATTTTCTTTATACCCTTTGCATTCTTTTATACTTTTTTACGTTCTCCCCCTAGTTCATCTACTCCCTGAATTGCTAAAATGTAGAAAAACGCAAAAAATGTTTTGTCTGATGACGTCCTGTTAATAAAGAACGAAATATTGTCATTAAACCAATTGTAAGTGTTTGATTTATCCAATTTTCCACTTATTTTTATCATCTTATCAGATTCACCATTTTTCCATATATATATATATATATATATAAATTTATTTCTGGTCGTTATGACCTTCATCTAATGAAGGTCATAAAGACCAGAAATAAATTTATGGAAACACTTCATTGAAGTTTTTTCGTTAAATTTATCAAAAATGTTTTCGCTCTGCATATGATTTTCAATATACTTTTAATCGAAAATTAATTATATATCCTATAGCCGTCGTCATTGAGCACTCAACGGAAATTTCAATCACTCTTGGATTACGACAAAATAAGTCTAAACTCTGGATTGTTTTCCTCGGATTATGAACAATTATAAGCTCAGTTTGGCACAAGGTCAGCAGCATGAAGCTCTAATATAGATAAAGAGATAAATGACCAGAAAAATGGAAGAAAAGTAGTCATTGACTAAACTTGGTTTAGTCTGGCACAAGATAGGAAGTACAGAGCACTAACATAGATTGATAGATAGATAGATAAATACATATTTACCAACCCATCCGCTCGGGCAGGATATGACATAAGGTCAATTTTTATGCGGGGTTTAACGGGTCTGAATTCAGTTTTCCTTCTCCTAGACTGGTTGCCTCACCAAGGCTGAAGAACTTAGTCTGCCCTACTATTTACTCATAGCTGGAGGGAGAATAATTGGATACATACCTTTTCCGAAGGGTATTAGTGCTATATGAAATGCAATCTCGTCCAGGATTTGAACTCGTGTTGCCGAGTCCATCTCCTAGGACGATAACCATTACACCACGGGCACCTTCTAAAAATAGATAGATAAATACGATGACCTGAAAATGGAAGAGTAGCAGTCATTGATAAAACTTGCCTTAGTCTGGCTCAAGATGAGAAGTACTGGGCATTAACATAGATAGATAAATAATTATCTGAAAAATGGAAGAACACACTCTTTAAATAAAAAGTTATATTTCTTCGAAACAGAACGTTGTGGGATTTCATAATTTCTAGAAGAAGATTGTATAATGAAAGCGGATATTACAAGGCTTTATTCATTGCTTAAACTGACACCATCGAAACCCCGAAATAAAAATGTTAATATATAGCAGTCAAAAAACAGTACTCATATTAATATGTAAAAATATCTATGCAATTTTATTTCTTGTTACGGAGTTTGATCAACATTTTCGGTTGTGTGATGCTCTTTGTGTTTGGCATTCGTTTGTTGTTAAAGATATTATCTCTTAAAATAAATCTGTCTGTTCATTTTTGTCGATTGTATTTCTTACCATATAATACCTATGTATTTTCATTAGATTCTGGATAAAAAGATATCACCAAATTAAATTACAACGTTCTGGGTTTGGGGTAGGATATTTGTCTGTAGTGATAAGTGAACAAACCTATATTCACAAGATCTATCTATCTATCTATCTATCTATCTATCTATCTATCTATCTAATCACTGTTTCTATCTATCTATCTATCTATCTATCTCAGCACTGTTCATTCATTCTTTCTTTCTTTCTTTCTTTCTTTCTTTCTTTCTTTCTTTCTTTCTCATTTCTGCACATCTACCTTTTGAACTATTTCAATCTGTTCAAATCTTAGTTTGTTTTCTTTTACAAAAATCTATAATCTCTCTTGCTCTCTCGCTCTCTCACTCCACACACACACACACACACACACACACACACACACACACACACACACACACACACACACACACACACATATATATATATATATATATATATATATATATATATACGTGATGAAAACAAGTAAAGCATTTTCCAATATCTAATCTAATTATAAATCTTACATAAAAAAATAACATCTCGACGTCCGTGTATTTTTACTCATTGAAACATAATTTCCCGTATTCCATGAGAATAAATATGCACGTTCTATAAAATAAGGGAAAAAAGAAAAAAAAAAAGAAAATAAAAAAGAAAGAATTGTTCCCCTCAACAACAACAAACAAAAAATATAAAACATAAAAATAAACAAAGCGACCCCCCCAACCCCCCCACCCAACAACCCTCAACGACTCGGACAAAAACATTTAGACAAACAGAAAAAAAAAGGAAATTTCCCCCAATTTTAACCATAATTTTATAAAGGAAAATACTGAATCGCAGTTGATTCTCTTAGCTCATCTTAGTTTGACACACGGCCAGAAGTATGGAGCACTAACGTAGATATAAACAAACACACACACACACACACACACACACATATATATATTTTATATATATATATATATACAAACAATGATGTGAAAAATGATAGAACAGTTATCATTTAGTAATTTTAGCTTAGTTTGGCACAAGACAAGAAGTATGGAGCACTAACGTAGACAATGATCCGAAAAATGCAACAAAATTCAGGACTCTCATTAGATTTAATCCTGTCCTTGCTATGTCACTAAACTGCTTCTGATGGTGAGAGTCCAGTCCTGGAGCTTTGGAGAATGTGAGGTGCCTCTTTATTACCATTACTCCCAGGTTCACTCTGTCACTGAGTGATAGTACCTGTTAGGGTCCCATTTATATTAAATACCAGTACTTGAAAACCTCTAACTGTGCCAAAGAAAATATTTATATGAAACCGAATTATTTGAGTTACATTGGAATACTTGAAACCATTTGACTGTGTACCGACAAATCAAATCCAACAACTTGTTTGAAAATAAAGTTACCTGCAAAATATTCGCTTACAAATCACACACACACACACACACACACACACACACACACACACACACACACACACACACACACACACACACCTATATATAATGCCAAATCTTATATATATATATATATATATATATGAAGCAGTTATTAGACAATTTTTTGATCCATATAAACATTGAAACTATTAAACAGTTCAAAAGTTATCTTCTCTAGGGATTTTTTTTTCGATTTTCTTTCTTTTGTCGCATAGGTTGACAATTGTGAATTCTCACCTGGTCGAGATTTTTATATTTTTCTTAAGGCACGATGATTTTTTTTTGTTTGGTTTGGTTTTAAGGCATATCAACCATTGTTGGATTTTTAATGCCAAATCTTGTTTTTACATATATACTTAATATGATATGTAAACCCATTTTTTCTTTGATACACACAATCGAGATTTTTATATTTTTCTTAAGGCACGATGAGTTTTTTTTTTTTTGTTTGGTTTGGTTTTAAGGCATATCAACCATTGTTGGATTTTTAATGCCAAATCTTGTTTTTACATATATACTTAATATGATATGTAAACCCATTTTTTCTTAGATACACACAATTAAATGCTCAAATAGTTCTATTTCTAACAGTTAGATTTAATAAAAATGTAACAAAGTTAAATGGTTCCAAGTATTGGTTTGTATCATGTCGAAGAATGTATCGATACCGACTCGTGGTTTGAACACGGATCTCTTGCCAACAAACACAAGTTTTGAAATGAATTGAGCGACTAGAGTTCACGTGACAAGAAGTGGTGGATATAAAAATGGGTCTGACGAGAGAGACGTATGTAAAGTAGAGGTGAAAAGTAACATTGCGAGTTGGATTGTTTAGAATTCCAGGCTCAGTTTTCGGCATGGTTCGAGAGTGAAGAGATAATAAGCATCGGCCAAAATTACCCCCAGCCCCTCTGGAACATAATAAAAGTGGCAACGAAGATATAATTCCGAACATTATAAAACTATGTGTCCCAAAAATTCGATTAAATATCAGTTATTCATTTACACACAGTTAAATGATCAAATAGTTCTATTTCTAACAATTCAATTTATCACAGATCATTTGTTTGGATACAGTTTAAGTGTCAAACAGTTCTATTCGACACATAGGTACTATTTACCAACCCCTCCGCTCGGGCAGGATATGACACAAGGTCAATTTTTAAGCGGAGTTTAACAGGTTTGAATTCAGAGTTTTCCTTCTCCTAGACTAGCAGCCTAACCAAGGCTGAAGAACCTAGTCTGTCCTACTATTTACCCATAGCTGGAGGGAGAATAATTGGATTCATACCTTTCCCAAGGGTAGTAGTGCTATGTGAAATGCAATCAGTCTTGTCCAGGATTTGAACTCGAGTCGCCGTGTTCATTTCCTACGACGATAACGACTACACCACGGGCACCTCCTATTTGACACATAGGTAGAACCCTATCAGGTGCTGCCACTCTGAGCCAGAGTGGACCAGGGATCGATGGCAATGAAGGGGTACTGTTCCACCCCTAAAGCTCCAGCATTACTGGAGCCTCACCAACAGATTGTTTAATGGCATATCCAGGACACGCAGTCGGTGTATTTTACAGCCCCAGCCGTCTGGGCAATTAAGGCTTAATGTTGATAAAATTTAAACAAAAACTCAATACACACCCATTCGCGCGTCTGTACATATAGGCATTACCAACCAGTATCAACACTTCAACGCATATTCATATGCACACACATACGTATATGTATATACACACGTACAAACACATATACCCGCATCCATAAACATACACGCTCACACAGACAAACAGACATACACACTTAAAATGACGGGCATTTTGAAAATAATAAAATGTAGCTATTGTTGACTACGTTTGTATAGTCGATAATATATGTACGTTTAAACACTAGTATATATATATATATATACATGGTGTATTCAATAAGTTTCCAGACTTTTTTGTACAGCCATTTAAAATTGTCGTAGACTCTTGAAAATTCACTATGTTATTGCTATACATCTTATGAGATGACTGACCAATTTTTATGATTTCAGGTTCAAATGAACAGCTATAGCAGCAATTGAAATACACCCTACTAAAGCCTGATTGTCACAGCTGGTGAATTTCAAAAATGCAATCTGGACGTGATGACACTTTTGAAGAACGATATGCAATAAAATTCTGTTTTAAACTTGGAAAAAATGCCACAGAAACGTATGGAATGCTTCAGACTGCTTTTGGAGCATCTTGTATGAATCGAGCATCAGTTTTTGAGTAGCATAAGAGATTCATGGAAGGCAGGGCGTCAGTGAGGGATGATGAGAGGTGTGGTAGGAGTAAGGAAGTCAATAGACCAGAGTTGATTGGCCAAAGGGTTAGGGTTAGGGTTACTATGTTGAGGTTTTAAGGGAGTTCAGGAGGAGATTCCTTAGGAAGAGGCCAGCGCTCTTCAAATCGGGTCAGTGGCATTTCCACCAGGACAATGCACCAGTCCCCAACTCCATCCTTGTCATTGACTATTTGTGTGTGTGTGAGTGTGTGTATGTATTTGTGTATGTGCGTGCGTGTGTGTGTGTGTGTGTGTGTGTTTGAATAAGAATATATCCATACAGTAGCAGGAGCACGTGGTGTAATGGTTTCCGTTGGAGGAAATGGACACGCTAAACCGAATCCAAATCTTAGATGAGGCCGATTTACATTTCAAAAGAATATAATAACCTAGGGAAAAGTATGCATCCAACAATTTCTCCTCCCGCTATTTGTAAATAGTCGGGCAGACTAGGCTTTTTAACTTTGGTATAGCAATCGGTTTAGGAAAATGAAATCTAATTGAAACCTTGTAAACTCTGTTTAAAAATTGACATGGTGTTACATCTTGCTCGTGTGGAGGGACTGGAATGTATATATGCACACACACACACACACACACACACACACACACACACACACACACACACATATATATATATATATATATATATATACATATATTGCTCAAGGGAAGAGTAATTAGTTGTACAACTAGCCATCAATGTTACTTGAGGAAATGCTGCAATAAGGTTGAAAATAATGTTGGACTGGCAACACCCGACAAGGCACCAACTATACGGCCACATGCCTCCCATCACGAAAACTATCCCAGTTAGACGAACCAGACAAGCAGGACACTGCTGGAGAAGCAGAGACGAGCTCATTAGTGATGTACTCCGATGGACCCCCACATATGGCCGGGTAAAACATAAACCAGCTCGAACATACATACAGCAGCTATGTGAGGATACGGGATGTAGTCCTGAAGACCTGCCAGAGGCAATGAACGATTGGGAGAAGCGGCGAGAGAGGATCAGGGATAACTGTGCTGGTGGCACGATATGATGATGATGATGATGATGATTATCTTAAAGACTCCAGCAACTGGTTTTGAATTTAGGGTTCGTCTACCACATCACCGGTCATCCTACTAAGTATGACGAGCTCAGTTTCCCCTTCGGACCTATAGCAGGGGTATATAAATATATATATATATACTTTCAACAGGTGATGATTCTGCGACCAGACATGGTTTCAGGTCTAAGACATCCTTAGCACTTACCCAGAATCTCCCAACATTAACTTATAAAATCAAACGTTCATTTTTCGTCATATCATGGGAGAGTCTGAAGAAAATGCAGCCTCTTCATAATATATATATATATATATATATATATATATATATATATACTTTATAGAATTTAGCAAAAAAAAATACAATTTTGTAGTTTTAATATATATTTATTTCAGCCATTTAAAATGACCTTCAGATGGATAAAATTTATCCATCTGAAGGTCATTTTTTATGGTTGAAATAGATTTATAAAAGAACTACAAAGCTGAATTTTTTTGGTTTAGTTTTATAAAAAAATGTTTTCGTTCTGAACGTGAGTTTCGATGTATCTTTAATTTGTAGTTAATTATACAATCGATAGCCGTTAGCATTGAGCACTCAGTCGGATATTCCTATTCCTCTGGGATAATTACTTAATAGTCTAATCCTTCGACTATTTTCCTCGGATTATATATATATATATAGTTTGCTATATTTTTAAGTAGAGAGTGCTCAATATCGAGGATTGAGTATATATATATATATATATATGTAGATTAGCTCACACACTTATCTAAGTTAAGATAGTATAGATACAGTGATAGCAGCACTTGGTGACGGATAATGTCTGGCCTATGCAATCATCGAATATATATATATATATATATATATGTGCGCGCGCGCACACACACACACACACACACATATATATATATGAATAAACAGACTCGTCTCCTTAATAAGGAAGACGAACACGTTATGAAGTGTAAACATAAAAATAAGCACTTGCTGTGTCAATTAGCTCCTGTCTGAAATAAGTGTGTGTTTAAATAAGTTATACCAATTAATATTTATGCTTTTGCAAGCATCAACTGTGTCTCCCTTAAACTTAGAGAGGGAGTTTTAGTGGCAGTCGGTGCTGTCAAATAAGAAAAAAAAATAGCAAAAATAAAAATCTACATGTCTGACGCTCGTTACATAATCATGAAACTGTCAGGAAAGCAAATTACATGGGCTGTTCTGTCGATTTTGTGCACTAATTTGATTGCAAAAACGACTTCAAACAAAGTCTGGATATGATTCCATAATATATATATATATATATATATATACTGACATCATTATGCGCCTAGCGAAAGCATGGACTGCTCTCGATAGGCTATCGATTATTTGGAAGTCTGATCTATCGGATAAAATAAAACGGGATTACTTCTTTGGTTTGAATTAGCTTCTTTATTTAATGGCATATCAACCTTCGTGGGTCATTCAATGCCAAATCCATCCTTCTAGAAGAACAGTAGTGGTACTATTTAACCAATAGCTGGGACCATAAGGGGGCTCTAGACCTTTTCCAAGGGTATTTGTCCAAAATTGAACGTAATTCCGCGACTGGAGCTCGAACTTGATTACTACGATTTCGCAGTCCAGCGCTTTACGGGGTTACTTCCAAGCAGCGGTTGTGTCAATTCTACTGTATGGATGCACCACATGGACACTAACGAAACGTAAAAAGAAAAAGCTAGAGGGCAACATCTCAAGAATGCTAAGAGCTATATGGAACTAATCCCACAAAACAACAGTTGTACGGCCACCAACCTTCTATCTCCAAAACTATCCAAATAAGACGAACAAGGTATGTGGTATACTGCTGGAGAAGCAAAGACGAATTCATAAGTGACGTTCTCCTATGAACCCCTTCACATGGATGTGGCAATGTTGGATGACCAACAAGAACTTGCCTCCTACAGCTCTGCGCGGATATAGGATTTGGTCTCGAAGACTTGCTCAGAGCGATGCATGATAGGGACGAAAAGAGAGAGAGAGAGAGAGAGAGAGAGAGAGAGAGAGAGAGAATGAGAGAGAGAGAGAGAGAGAGAGTCAGGGAGATCCGTGCTAGCTGCGTGACTTGATGAAGATGATGATATAAAACAGACTAAGGTATGTGGTATACTGCTGGAGAAGCAAAGACGAATTCATAAGTGACGTTCTCCTATGAACCCCTTCACATGGATGTGGCAATGTTGGATGACCAACAAGAACTTGCCTCCTACAGCTCTGCGCGGATATAGGATTTAGTCTCGAAGACTTGCTCAGAGCGATGCATGATAGGGACGAAAAGAGAGAGAGAGAGAGAGAGAGAATGAGAGAGAGAGAGAGAGAGAGAGAGAGAGAGTCAGGGAGATCCGTGCTAGCTGCGTGACTTGATGAAGATGATGATATAAAACAGACTAAGGTAAACATTTGAGGGGTAAAGCTGACTAAGGTAAAACACATTCTAATAAAAAGAGAGGAGTGACCTCCGTAAAAACCTATCATCATCATTATTATGTCGTGCCGCTAGTACGGATATCCCTGACTCTCTCTCGCCACTTCTCCCTATCGTTCATCGCCTCCGGCAGGTCTTCAGGACTACATCCCGTATCCTCACATAGCTGCTGTATGTATGTTCGAGCTGGTCGTCCTGCTTTTGCTCGGCCATATGTGGGAGTTCATAGGAGTACATCACTTATAAGCTCCTCCTTGCTTCTCCAGCAGTGTCCTGCGTGTCTGGTACCTCTAACTTGGATAGTTTTCGTGATGGGAGGCAGGTGGCCGTATAGTTGGTGCCTTGTGGGGTGTTACCGCCAGGACTTGTTCAATATTGCTCACAACATTCTTGTGTAATTGCCGTCTAGCTTTTTCTCCAGCCGTCTAGTTAGCGTCCAAGTAGTGCATCCATACAGCAGTATCAACACGACCGCTGCCTGGAAGAAACTGCGTTTCGTTTTATCGGTCAGATCTGATTTCCATTAAACCTATAACCAACCGAAAACCATTCAATCTGCAAACATGAGTGAGTTCAAGTCTCATTAAATATCTCATTAATAAGACCTTGTGCCTCATATGTTCTCTGACGAAAGCAGCAAGTTAGAAACATACACGTATGTTAGAATAAAATGAATAAATCTTTAAAAAACACAAATCATTTCGTGGGCCTACTCATTTAAAAAAATATATAAGTATATACGTATATATGATATTACGGAATCATATCCAGACTATATATATATATATATATATATATATATATATAGGTGTGTGTGTGTGGGGGGTGTAGGTGTATTCCGTGTAATTTTAATACTTGTATACGTGTCTGTGTAATTATCCATATGTTATTCAAATTCAAATAAGATTGACGATAAAATTAGAATATACAAAAAAAAAAAAAAAAAAAAAAAGAAGCAGAAATAAGAAAAATTGAATAAAGCTTCCGTTTATTTCTTGAACTTGCCTCGAGGTAAATCGTTCAATAAAATCAAAGAAGTGGATTCAATGTGTGTTTCTTTTTAGGTTACAATCAGCGCAATGCGGAAGAGAGAGAGAGAGAGAGAGAGAGAGAGAGAGAGAGAGAGAGAGAGCGAGAGAGAGCGAGAGAGAGAGAGTGAAAGAGAGAGAGCGAGATAGATAGATAGATAGATAGATAGATAGAGAGAGAGTGAGTGAGAGAAATTAGAAATAGATTATGCCGATAAAAAAAACGAAGGAGTTCTTAATGGAATCATACCCCCCCCCAAAAAAAAAACAGGAATAAAATCCGTTGAAAACGAGGCTTTGGTATCTGTGAACAATTTTTGTAATCAAGTAGAAGACAAGAAAAAAAAAAAAAGAAAAAAAAAAGAAAAGAAAAAAGAGGACTGAAAAGTTCGCAGACTGATGAAGATACTCTCATGGAATATAACCGAATTATTTGGTTTGAGTTGGTTTTATGGCATATCAACCATTGTAGGTTATTTAATGCCAACTCCGGTTTATTCGTATATTTTAGATATATATGATTCGTAGACATAAATTAACAAAGTTAAATGGTATTGCTACTATGTATCACAAATAATTCAATTATACATCAGTCATTTGTTTACCCACGGTTAAATGATCAAACAGTTCTATTTCAAGCAATTCAGTTGAGCATAAATCATTGATTTGCACCCAGTTTAAATGTTAAAGTACACTTTAAATGTTCAAAGTGTTCAGTTTGACTCATAGGTAGAACTTTATCAGGTGCTTCCATTGCAGGCCAGAGTGGAGCTGGGAGTGATGGCAATGAAGGCGTACTCCACATTCCCCAAAGCTCCAGCATTACTTCGTGTCCCAATGTTGTTGGGTTATTTTATCCCGCATCCATTTTTCCGATTATGGTAGTCATAGGCAAACAACTGTCCGTGGGTCACATCCGGCTCGAGGTTCTTTTTAAACGGCCTGCTTGATTTCGTGAGGTAAATAATGTTCATCAAAATTTTGTTTTTCTCGTTTCGTTTTTAACTTGTTCACTTTTTCGTATTGTCAAAAAAATAAAACAAACAAAAAAACAAAAACAAAAAATAAAACAAAAACAAAAACAATGTTACTACTTTTATTCTCTAGTAATATTGGAGCTTTGGCGAATAAGGAGTACCCCTTCTTTGCTATTACTCCTAGGTCCACTCTGACCACGAGCGTCTCGGCCTGTCTGTTTTATTTATTCATCTATTCATTTATTCAATTTTCTATGAACCGTTCAGTTACGTTATAGTCGTTCAAAAAGTTCTTTGTCTCACCCAGAAAGAAGAGCCGTAGCTGAAGATTTTGGTTATATCAGCGCACTAACACTTCTCATAAATCTAGAAAAACAAATTCAGATTTTGGTCTTAATTTCTGTGTAGATGAGGCCAATACAAAGATGGTAGGTACTATTTACCAACCCCTCCGCTCGGGCAGGATATGACACAAGGTCAATTTTTAAGCAGAGTTTAACAGGTTTGAATTCAGAGTTTTCCTTCTCATAGACTAGTTGCCTCACCAAGGCTGAAGAACCTAGTCCGTCCTACTATTTACCCATAGCTGGAGGGAGAATAAGGGGGTTCATACCTTTCCCAAGGGTATTTGCCCGAAAGTGAACGTAATAGCGCGACTGGAGTACGAACTCGCGTACTACGATTCCGTAGTTCATCGCTTTAACCATTGCACCACGAGGACACCCAAAGATGGTAGGTGTGTGACAAATCTAAATCCTGGCTAAGGCTCAGAACATAAAAAAAAATCCCTCGTGTATACAGTGCAAAACTACATTTTCAAAATCATTTAATACTTTGTCAATATATCAATGTTTTTAGATACGAAATTGATTGAGTCTAATGGCATGTCAACGCATCTAGGGTTATCTTATGCCGAGAAGGTCGGAAATCGTGTTTATGAGAAATCAACTGATTTCAATGCTAAGAAAAGGTAATTTTGTATCTGTATTTTTGCCTTAATTGACCAATCGGCGCTTTTGCGCTAATTTTAAAATTTCGAGATATTTCACAGACGACAATATTTGACTTGCCGAGAAAAATATGAAGGATCTAAGCCTAAAATAGTTGAAATATTTGGCACAGCCATGTGAAAGGGTCCATAAGAGAACGTCACTTATGAGTTCGTCTTTGCTTCTCCAGCAGTATACCACATACCTTGTTCGTCTTATTTGGATAGTTTTAGAGATAGGAGGTTGGTGTTATGAAATAGCCGAGGGATTTCGGTTCATGCCTTTGAGTTTAGTTAGGCTGAGAACCTTTCGGCTCAGCACATGGGTTGGTTGGGTGTAACATTGAAGCAGGTGTTAACGCGGGTGCGCGCGAGCGGATGGAGGTGTCACTCAGATGTCATAACAGTCCGAGACGATACTGGGTGACAAGGTGCGGGTGACGTCACGCACCGGAAGCACGCTGAAGTTTGTGTGAGAATTTGAAGAAAATAAGAGTCGGGTTTTGGACGCCGAACGAGAAAGATCGATTTTGGAGCTCGCAGGCGCGAGGCGAACGTGCGCCCGATGGGGGCCGCTCGAGTTGGGGGCCAAATGAATAAGACAGCATAGAAGATTGTGTCTCTCCTCCTTACGTCGAAACCTTTAACTCAAAGTTAATAAAAAGGTTTCGTACCTGAACAAGAAGTAGTTACGAGTTTTTGAGATTCCTGTTCTTTATATATTCTATCGTTATGAACATTACATGTCTATTTCGCACATGGCCATATTCGTGTATATGGCTACGCAACATTGGTGGCCGTACAACTGTTGTTTTGTGGGATTTGTTCCATATAGCTCGTAGCATTCTTGAGCTGTTTCCATCTAGCTTTTTCTCTTTACGTTAAAAATACATTATTAACCAATTATAATTATAGATCAATAATAAAATTTTTAAAACTTTAATTTTGAGCCTACTTTAAACTTTTAAATGGCGGAGAAATAGATATTTTCTTGGGTAAGTATCGATTTATTTTGTATACACTCGACTATTTTCCGGTCTATTTTTTTTTAGAGTGAATTTCTTTTTTTCCTTAAGAATGCATTTATTTCAAAATTGCTTCGTTACCTCAAATTGAACGAATACGTTTCTTCACTTTTTATTGCGTTGAAAATATTTGTATTACAATTCCATCTGTCTCCAGCTGAGAGAAATATATTTTATCTCTCACGTAGTTATACACACATACAAAGATTTTTTACGCATACAAATCATGACCCATTAGATTTAAGCTAAAAATAACTGCTATATTTCAATGTATGAATCTTCACTTTATCTCTTTAAACTATTCACACTTTGACTAATATCATTTTCGCTTATAAGAAAAAGATTTTAGAACTTTTGTTTATCAGCATACTTTTCACTCAATTTAAAGGAATAAAATTTATTAACTTGTAGGTTGGTGTTTTCATTCAAACATTTTAAACATTTTCCTGCCACACGTTCATTGTACGTTCATATTTACTTTTTTGGGTTTGGTTTTATAGGATATCAACCACTGTAGGATATTCAATGCCAAATCCGGATATATAATATTTGTAAACATAAAACGACAAAATTAAGTTCTACAGTTCTACTTCAAACAATCCAATTTAGCTGACGTCAACAAAATTAAATGATTCCAAATATTGCTATGTATCACAGACAATTCAGTTAAGCATCAGTCATTTATTTACTCACAGTTAAATGATCAAATAGTTCTATTTCGAACAATTCAATTTAGCATAAGTCATTTGCTTGCACTCAGTTTTAATATGAAACAGTTCATTTTGTCCTATACATAGAACCCAATCAGGTGTTACAACTACCGGCCTGAGAGGACCAGGAAGCGACGGCAATGAAGGGGTAATCTGCATTCCTCAAAGCCCCAGCATTACTGGAGTCTCACCATCAGATTGTTTAATGTCATATCCAGAACACTCGTAATGGGGAAGAGTCTTACCTCTCTGCAGAGAAGCAGTCGGTGTATACTACAGTCTCAGCCAACTAGGCATTATATTCTTTGTGGAGTTCTTTGTTATGAGGCCGTTTTTTAAAAGTCATATCGAATACAAATAATTTTTAACGTATCTATTTGTTCTTTTGGTTTTATCCTAATATGTATTACCACCAAGGTATCATTTGAATCTGGTATTAATGCCAATGAAGGGGTACCCCAGACCGGAAGCCTCACTATCAGATACATTTTAGTGTCCTACCCGGGTTATCTTTTTTTTGCTGGGGAAAAGTCTTACCCTCTCCCTTGCAAGGGATATAGTCAACATATTGTAAGCCTCGCCTACGGGCAGAATATTTTTAGGGCTAACGTATTAATGTGGATGGGTTATTTTAAACATGTAAACACTTCATATTTAATTTCAATATGAATATTTTAAGAGCCAATGTATTAATAGAATTCACAATGATTTTAAACAGGTCAATACTTCATACTTAGTTGCTATATGAATATTTCAAAAGCCTACATATTAATTAAGTTCACAATTATTTTAAACATGTAAACACTTCATACTTAGTTAAATTATGAATATTCAAAGAGCCAATGTAATTATAAAGTTCAGAATGATTTTAAACAGGTAAACACTTCATACATAAGCTGAATAGAGACAGATTTCTTTACTCGGTCGCGTAAGTTACGTGGGTGAAAAACACGATGTACACCTGTGCCTTAAGGTAAATAAAACACGGTGGAAATACCACGTAAATTGCGTGGGTGGCATGTCGGAAGGAAGTGTGACCAAGAGGATTGCATGGGCGTCCGGAAAATTATATAACGACAGACGATTTTCGACTTTAGTGAGAACGAAGCTGACAAAAGAGTCTCTAGACGTCACGCCGTTCTATGTGCTGGCCCTGTGTCGGACAGTACGAGGTTGAGAGGTAGAGCGAGGTCTGGGCTGTACTAGACTCGCTAAAATGAGAAAGTTAAGATGATTAAATGTTTCTAGATAATGCTGTGAGGTGTGTAGAAATAGGCTGGTGAAAGTAAAAGAAATATGAAGAAACAGGCTTGCTAAAGTCGAAAAGCGGGTATGATCCCCGAACAAAGAAGAAGGGGTGTCTTGCAAAGGCCCCGAAGTTGAAAAGCATATCAAATCTGAGATGATTAGATGTTTTGAGTTAGCCCTGTACTCGTCTCTTGAAAGAAAAAACGAAGCGGTTTTACTGAAGATTCGTATATCCCTTCGTGTGTATATCTTATCCGTTTCTTGACCCTCTCCTTCATACATATTTTGTACATTTTGTCATAAAAGAAAAAGAAAAGAAGCAGATAATATTTTTATACATAAACGTTGTTTTTGTTCTCCTCCTTCGTCCCTCGACACCATACATAGTTGCAGTATCAATATTTTAAGAGCCAATGTATTAATAAAGTTAATAATTATTTTAAACGGGTAAACACTTCATACTTAGTTGCACTATGAGTATTTTAAGAGCCAATGAATTAATAAAGTTCACAGTTATTTTAAACGGATAAACTTCATTCTCAATAGCAGTATGAACATTTTAAGAGCCAATGTATTAATAAAATTCGCAATCATTTTAAACAGGTAAACAATTCATACTTCGTTGCAATATGAATATTTTAAGAGCCAATGTATTAATAAGGTGCACAATCATTTTAAATATATAAATATTTTATACGTAGTTGTAAGTGTCTTACGATCCAATGTATCAATATAATTCCCGTTCACTATTGTATTTAGAACAACTCAAGACAAACCTGCGGAGTGTACTGTCTACCTTCATTTCCATTACTCCCAGGTTAACTCTGATCCCGAGCGGTAATATTTGTTTGGGTTGCATCTATGAGTTAAATAGATATGTTTAAAATTATTCGAAATCGATAGGACCGTGTGGCAACAAAAAATCATCTAGAAAACAACAACATAAAAATGTAAATATGGGCGTTATTCCCAAAACTCTAAGGCGGTTTGACTAAAAATATGCATCGTTCTTTCCAATTTCTCATCCGAGTTCACTTACAAACAGACGCAGTTTAGTGTCATACCAACTTTATTTTGGATGGTGGGAGTATATTTGTAAACGTAAATCGACACAATTAAAATATTTCAAGTATTGCTATGTATCACTAACAATTCATATTTACTTTACTTAAGTATTGCTATGTATGACTAACGTTCATATTTACTTTTTTGGGTTTGGTTTTATTGGATATCAACCACTGTAGGATATTCAATGCCAAATCCGGATATATAATATTTGTAATCATAACTCGACAAAATTAAATGATTCCAAGTATTGCTATGTATCACTAACAATTCAATTTAGTATCAGTTATTTATTTACGCACAGTTGAATGATAAAACGGTTCTACTTCAAATAATCCAATTTAGCTGACGTCAACAAAATTAAATGATTCCAAATATTGCTATGTATCACAGACAATTCAGTTAAGCATCAGTCATTTATTTACTCACAGTTAAATGATCAAATAGTTCTATTTCGAACAATTCAATTTAGCATAAGTCATTTGCTTGCACTCAGTTTTAATATGAAACAGTTCTTTTTGTCCTATACATAGAACCCAATCAGGTGTTACAACTACCGGCCTGAGAGGACCAGGAAGAGACGGCAATGAAGGGGTAATCTGCATTCCTCAAAGCCCCAGCATTACTGGAGTCTCACCATCAGATTGTTTAATGTCATATCCAGGACACTCGTAATGGGGAAGAGTCTTACCTCTCTGCAGAGAAGCAGTCGGTGTATACTACAGTCTCAGCCAACTAGGCATTATATTCTTTGTGGAGTTCTTTGTTATGAGGCCGTTTTTTAAAAGTCATATCGAATACAAATAATTTTTAACGTATCTATTTGTTCTTTTGGTTTTATCCTAATATGTATTACCACCAAGGTATCATTTGAATCTGGTATTAATGCCAATGAAGGGGTCCCCCAGACCGGAAGCCTCACCATCAGATACATTTTAGTGTCCTACCCGGGTTATCTTTTTTTTTGCCGGGGAAAAGTCTTACCCTCTCCCTTGCAAGGGATATTGTCAACCATCAGATTGTTTAATGTCATATCCAGAACACTCATTATGGGGAAGAGTCTTACATCTTTGCAGAGAAGCAGTCGGTGTATACTACAGTCTCAGCCAACTTGACATTATATTTTTTGTGGAGTTCTAAACGTATTTATTCATTCTAATGATTTGATCCTTTTATGTTTTTGTGTAATACCAAGGATATTACTTTATTTTGGATCGTGGGGGTATGAAACAACCCACTCAGCCAGTTTGTTGGTTTGGCTGATCGTCTGTCTAGTGGTGTGGACCCCGTTATTTCTGTTCACACACGTCTGAGTGGCTATTTCCCAAGTTGTACAAAAATATAAAATAACAACAAACAAAGGGTGGAAGGAAGAAAAGACAAAACACGAACTCAGAACAGCAAAACGAAAAAAGGGCTAAGTCTGGCCCTTTTTTACCCTCTGTGTGTATGTATATGTTTGGCTATTACAAGTACATTGTGAAAGTCCCAAAGGCTACCAAAAATGTTGACTCAACTCTGGTCATCGTCTTCACCGCTCAACGTCCCGTTTCTGACTTTACTGCCTGGTGAATTTTTTTCTTGACTGCTAGGCTTAGCATCCAAGCCTTGACGGCCCCGGACCAACGTCTGGGATCCGGAATATGTGTCTCCCTACTGCCGAAGTCTCACTCCTAACTCACCAACGTCCTTCATCCCTTCTTCCGGTCTTGCAGGTTCATACGTGCACAGCTCTCTGTGCGGTCTTCTCGCCAAAATAGACAAGGAAGACCTTCTAGATACTCTGACGCTGCTTCAAAGGTGCAGAAGATAATTCCGCCGGCCACCCACAACACACAGAGACTCGACACAAATATCCGTATATATATATATATATATATACACATAAATGCTCATTATCGTGCCACACTCCCCTCTTCTTTACCATTGTCGTTTATTCACAATAAGTAAAGTTGGCGACCTTAGTCGAAGGTGACCCGAAGGTTTCATTCTCAATAACTTCTACACCGAGGTGTAGGGGAGGGCGCTACTCCATTCCCAGGATTGTTCCACTTTACCTTTGATCCTTACCTTATAATGTTGAGTGTTAAGCAAGGCGGCATCAAATATCATTTTTGAGTCTTTGGCATGACAACCTGGGATTGAACCCCGGTCTCCCGGACCATTGGCGAATATACGCAAAATAATAAAAAATATAAAAAACATAGACATAACTGTCACCGTGCAAGGTGTTACATCATTCAAGAGGAGCCTCCATTCCTCCTTCAACTAGGCCACCTGCAAGGTGTTACCAGCAAGAAACTATATAAAACAGCTCTGTGCCGATACAGGATGTAGCCTTGAAGACCTACCGGGAGCAATGGACGATAAAGACGGATGCGAGAAAGAGAGTCAAGGAGATCCGTCCTGAAGATGCGACATCATGATGATGATGATGATATTCATTCTTTTTTGACAATTTGGTTTGAAAGTAACACCCCTCACTATATTTTTTCTTTTTAATGAACCTTATTTTCATCTACTTCTATAAATGTTTCTCCTCCTTTCATTTATCCATATTTACCCAACCCCTCCGCTCGGACAGGATATGACACAAGGTCAATTTTTAAGCGGAGTTTAACAGTTTTGTACACAGTTGAATGTTTTCAAATATTGTTATCTATTATTAATGGTTTTATTTTTTCGCAATTAAACAATTCCAAGTATTGCTATTCAGCAATAATAATTCTATTCAACATTATTCCTTCATTTGCATATACTTCGATGGCTCCAAGTATTGCTATGCAATACTAATTATTCAATTTAACATCAAGCATTTTTTCTGGCTCAGTTGGCTTGGGTTGCTGAATACGCCGACTGGATCCCTACAGAGGGGTAAGACACCCCCAACGAGTGTCTTAGATATGATTGGCTTTGTCGGCTGAGGCTGTAGAATACACCGACTGCATCTCTGAAGAGGGGTAAGACTCCTCAACGAGTGTCCTGTATACGACACCAAATAATCTGATGGTGAGGCTCCAGTAATTCTCGAGCTTTGGGGAATTCGAAGTACCCCTTCATTGCCATTACTCCCAGGTCTACTCTGGCCCGGAGTGGTAGCACCTGATAGGGTCATATCTATATGCTAAACTGAATTGTTTGAAATAGAACTATTTTGACATTTAACCATATTTACCAATCCCTCCGCTTGGACAGGATATGACACAAGGTCAATTTTTAAGCGGAGTTTAACAGGTTTGAATTCAGAGTTTTCCTTCTAGTTGCCTCACCAAGGCTGAAGAACCTAGTCTGCCTTACAATTTACCCATAGCTGGAGGGAGAATAATTGGATACATACCTTTCCCAAGGGTATTAGTGCTATGTGAAATGCAATCAGCCTTGTCCAAGAATTGAACTTGTATCGCCGTGTCCATTTCCTACGACGATAACCATTACACCACGGGCACCTCCTTTCATTCATCCATCGTAAATTTTCTGCCTTTCTCAACATTTTCTCTTTCATCATCCTTCTTTTATTTCCTTTCGTCCTGTTTCAGGTTTCTCTTAATCTCCATCACTTCTTTAGTCCCCTCTTTGTTTAGCATCTCTCTTGCCTCTTCTTCCTTTTTCGAGTCAATACACATATCTTTATCTGCGTAATTCGGTTACCGATCCAATTCATACGCATGTTCTTTATCAATTTTATCCTTATTATCTTTATCATCGTCAACTTTGTTGTCATTCCAGTTTAAAATCAACCCGTTTTCTCAATCATCACAAAGGAAAGGTTTTTCGAGGCGAAAGAGAGAGAGAGAGAGAGAGAGAGAGAGAGAGAGAGAGAGAGAGAGAGAGAGAGAGAGAGAGAGAGAAACGAAAACAAAAAGAAAGGTGCGCCGGAAAAGAATTATGATAAAAACCCTTTCTACTAATTTTTTTCTCTTTTAATCGGTGAGCTTTATCATTGCTCTAGCACCAAAAAGTATTATAAATATTTCTCAGAAGGGACAACGAAGAAAAAATGTCTTTTTAAAACACAAAACTGGTTCCCAAAATTTTTGACGACTGAAGGCAAAATAAATAAATAAAACGTGGGAAAGAGACAGAAAAGGAAAAGGGGTTACCTCCATTCCCTCCTACAACAGCCATGAAGGATTTCAATCAATTGTTTGATGACCTCCCCGCCAAATGAAATAGATTACTTATTTTATCTACCGCTTATTTTTTTTTATATTTTAGAATTATTTACGAATTGATTTTTGTAGCCGGGTGCAGAGAAAGAGGCTGGGTGATAAAGGGCGGACTCTTTACTTTTGAGGGGTTTTATCTTTTTTTTTTTTGTCTTTACAAAAAATGTTTCTTTGAGTGTGAGGGATTTTTTTTTGTTTTACGTGTCTCACTACACACATATTCATTTTCATTGTTTCTTTTTTCTTCTGATCACACATTTAAATGTCTCTTGGGCGTTTTTTTTTTCTGTCTGACTGTCTGTTCCTTGATTCCTCTCTCCTCTTCATTCATGTTCTCAATCCTTCCCTGGAATCACTTTCGGCCGCTGCGATTCTTTTTCTTTCTCTCGGAGGTTGTTCCAAGGTCATCATGTTATATAATTGCGGAGGGATTTCGTTTTGTATATCTTGCCTTTCGGTTTTGTTAGGCTGAGAACCTTTCGCTTAGCGCATGGGTTAGTTAGGTGCAACATTAACGCAGGTGTTTACGCGCGTGCGGAGAGGATGTGTCATTCAGAGATGTCAAAATAAAAATCCCAGATGGAATTGTGACCAGGGGATGTGAGTGACGTCACGCACCGGAAGCGTGGGCTGAGGGTTTTGGGATTTGAGAAAAAGCAGTGAGTTGAGTTCCTGCCTCCGAATGAGAGAGTCGAGATTCAGAGCTGGGCGAGGCCAGATGAATTTGTGCGCTACAGGCGCCGCGCGTTGGTTAGGTTGAGAGCTGACGATGTAAAAACAGTCAGCATAGAAAGATTGTGTCTCTCTCTCCTCATGTCGAAAAACCTTTAACTCAAAGGTAATAAAAAGTTTTGTACCTGAACCAATTTCGTGTTTTCGGATTCTGCCGGAGAAGCAAGGACGAGCTCGTAAGTGACGTACTCCTATGGACCCCCACATATGGCCAAGCAAAAGCAGGACGGCCAGCCCGAACTTACATACAGCAGCTATGTGAGGACACAGGATGTAACTCAGAAGACCTGCCGGAGGCGATGAATGATTGGGAGAAGTGGCGAGAGAAGGTCAAGGATATCCGTGCTGGCGGCACGACATGATGATGATGATGATGATGATATATGTTTATGAACATTTTATGAACATTATGTCTATTTCACATATCCGTATCATAGGTATGTTGCAATCATGGTCGCGACATGAGAATGAAATAACCCACATTTCGATCAATTTAAAAAAAAAAAAACAGGAACTCAGAGCAGCAAAACGAAAAAAGGCGAAGTCTAGCCCCCTTTTTTTTGGCATTCTGTGTGTATATATGTGTTTGGAGATGTCCGTGGTATAATGGTTATCGTCGTAGGAAATGGACCCGGCGACACGAGTTCAAATCCTGGACGAGACTGAATGCATTTCACATAGCACTAATACCCTTGGGAAAGGTATGAATCCAATTATTCTCCCTCCAGCTATGGTAAATAGTAGGGCAGACTAGGTTCTTCAGCCTTGGTGAGGCGACTAGTCTAGGAGAAGGAAAACTCTGAATTCAAACCTGTTAAATTCCGCTAAAAAACCTGGCCTTGTGTCATATCCTGTCCGAGCGGAGGGGTTGGTAAATATGGTATGTATGTGTTTGGCTATCACAAAGGCATTGTGAAACTCCCAAAGGCTACCAAAAATGTAGACTCATCTTTGGTCATCGTCTTCACCGCTCAACGTCCTGCTTCTGACTCCACTACTCTGTCTCTTTTTTTCTTGACTGCTAGGCTTAGCATCCTAGCCTTGACGGTACCGGTCCCTGAATGTGTGTCTCCATGCTGCCAAAGTCTCACTCCTAGTTCAGCAATTTTAAACAATTCAGTTTTGCATAGGTACACAGTTTATACGTCAAAACAGTTCTATTTCAAGCAATTCAGCTTAGCATAAGTGCTCTGTTTTGTTCTATTTGACCCATAGATTGGATCCTATCGTATACTACCACTCCGGACCGAAGTGGACTTGGGAGCGGTGGCAATAAAGGAGTACTCCGCATTCCCCAAAGCTCCAGCATTACTGGAGCCTCAATATCAGATTGTTTAGTGTCATATCCAAGACACTCGTTGGGGGAGTCTTACCCCTCTGCTTGCCTAGTCGGCTGGGGCTGTAGAATACTCCGACTGCTGAGGTAGCACCTGATAGGGTCCTATCTATGGGTCAAATAGAACTAAACTGTGTACTTATGCTAAGCCGAATTGTTTGAAATATAACTGTTTTTTTTAATACTGAAACTGCGTAATTACACTAAATTTAACAGTTTGAAATAGAACTATGTTTAAATAGAACTAAACTGTGCATTTACACTGAACTGAATTGTTTAAATAGAACTGTTTTTGACATTCAACTGTTTGTAAACAAAAAACTGTACTTATACTAAACTGAAATCTTTGAAATTTAATTCGGTATTAAAAGACCCGAAAAGGGTTGATACGCCGTAAAACAAGCCAACTGACCGATCAATCAATCAACATTATCCTTCTGTAGAGATGCAGTCAGTATATTCTACGTCCTCAGCCGACTATGTTATCAGATTGTTTAGTGTCATCTCAAGGACACTCGTTGTGGAGGGGGGGTCTGACTCATTTGCAGAGACTGGGCCATCTTTGGGTTTGGTTAAACTATGACTAGCAAGATCACCTGATATACGTGCTGAGAGACTTGTGATCCTACGACCAGCAGGGTATTGCCGGGCGGGAGTTTCAACTTGTGCCTGACCTTCCCCTCCTCTAAATACCCATTATAAAAAAGACCTCGTGTCAAATCCTGCCTGGTGGGAGGCACGGATAAATACGGCCTCAGACAGATAAAGCGATTCCCTCACTGATTGACTGTCAAATTAGACTAACAATATCCAGCGAGTTCACAAGATATTTAAAATGGTGAGGGGGTGTCCTTGTGGTTTAATGCTTAAAGCGATCGACTGCAGAATCGTAGTAAGCGAGTTCGAATTCCAGTCGCGCTATTACGTTCACTTTTGGGCAAATACCCTTGGGAAAGGTATGAACCCCCTTATCCTCCCAGCTATGGGTTAAATAGTACCACTACTGTTCTTCTAGGAGAATGGATTTGGCATTAAATAACCTACAAATGTTGATATGCCATTAAACAAAAGAAACCAAAACCAAACCTAAAATGATGAGAGATGATTCATTCAGAATAGAATTCATTAGAGTCTCATTGGGTGCCCCATTCATACGATCTTGTGCCACATATTTTCTCTGACGAAAGCAACAGCTGGAAACATACACGTATTTCAGAACGAAATAAATAATCCTTAAAAAATATAAATCTCTTTGTGGACATATTCATTTTGAAATGTATATTGCCCAATCGGCTGGGGCTGTAGAATACATTGGCTGCACCACAGCAGAGAGGTATGACCCCTCCCCACAAACAAGTGTCCTGATATGACACTAAACAATCTGATGGTAAGGTTCCAATTAGGCTGGAGCTTTGGAGAACGCAGAGCAGCCCTTCATTGCCATTGCTATCAAGTCTGCTCTGGCCCAGAATTGTAGCACCTGATAGGGCCCTATGTATGGGTTGAATAGAACTAACTGCATACTTATGCCGAACTGAATTGTTTGAATTAGAACTGTTTGACTAAACTGAATAGCTTGAAATAGAAATGTTTTTGACTATTAAACTGTACTTACATTAAAACAGCGTGCTTATGCTAAACTAAATTGTTTGAAATGGAACTGTTTTTGACACTGAAACTCTACTTACACTAAATTGTTTAATATAGAACTGTTTTGACATTTAACTGTGTGTAAACAAAATCTATGTTGATACTAAACTGAATTAGCTGAATTAGAACTGTCTTGACCATTAGACTGTGTACTCATGCAAAACTGAATTGTTTGAAATAGAACTGCCTATTTGCATAAAAATAGATTTGGCGTTAAATGACCTGCAAGGGTTGGTAGGCCATAAAACCCAACCAACCAACAACCAACCATATATATATATATATATATAAAGTATACATATTTGTACGGATATAAATATGATAAATTTTATTCCTATTTATAAATTTTATATTCCTATGCTGCTGAAAACAAAACAGTTGAGCATCCAACAGGTGAATATATATATATATATATATATATTACGGTGAGTCACTGTGGATTAGTGGATAACATTCTGGACCGTGATAACGTAGTAAACCAATTCGAACTCTAGTCGTACTTCACGTTCATTTTCGGGTTCACATTTTGGGGAAAGAAAGAAACTATCTCATCCTTCAGATCTGTGTTAAAAATTTCAACTCTGGGAATATTCGGACTATTGTCTTCATCGTTTTCAACATAACGTTTCGGCCGATACCTAATTTACCAAGCCCTCTGCCCGGGCAGGATATGACACAAGGTCAATTTTTAAGCGGAGTTTAACAGGTTTGAATTCAGAGTTTTCTTTCTTCTAAACTAGTTGCCTCACCAAGGCTGAAGAACCTAGTATGCCCTAAAATTTACCCATGGCTGGAGGGAGAATAATTGGATTCATACCTTTCCCAAGGGTATTAGTGCTATATGAAATACAATCAGCCTCGTCCAGGATTTGAACTCATGTCGCCGTGTCCATTTCCTACGACTATAACCACTACACCACGGGCACCGCCTATAACATTTCGGCCGATACGTCCGTCGGCTTTCTTTATGTGTATTTTGTCGAACTCGGGAGTTTATGCAGAACTTAGAACTGAACCCTTTATTAGATTCACGAGGGTAGATAGTTTTAATTCCGTTAACCATGACTGGGTACAAGTGTTAAGCAATAGTATGTATTTTCTGTTATTACCTGTCGGTGAGATTGAACCAGGGGCCTCCAGATGATTGTCTCCGTAGAATTTTAGGAAACCAACGCCTATAACAGTTACATTATGTGTCCTGCAGGCGAGTAACAATACAGGAATACTTAACGCTTGTACCCGGTTATGGCTAACGGGATCAGAACAGGCGACCCCCGTGGATTCAATAAAGGACGTAGTTCGATGTTCCGTGAAGGTTTCCGAGTTCGACAAACATCTGAAGAAGACCAGAGGACATATCGACCGAAACGTTGTGGAAATAACAATAAAGATGAAGACAATAATCCGAAAACCCTTAAGGATAAAAATATCCCTGGTTTTTTAAGACGTTTTATTCTCCAATGTTCTTCCCTACCTATGACTTAAACTTCAACGAAATTTTAGCAAATTTGTTATATCGTATTGCTGTTCTTCTATAATAATGGCGTTGGCATTAAATGACCCAAGATGGTTGATATGCCGTTAAACAAAGAAAGTGAAACTATATATACGTGTGTGTGTGTACAGATATAGAAACTACCAGATCGGGATTGATAGAAAAGCAGACGGAAATAAAAACATCGACTAAAATACAAACTTTAAAGGATATGTGAGATAGGTTCCAAAATTAACATTTCCTTTGTGTGCCTATTCCATAATTTTTCCGCCAGGGATGGCACAGTGACTGTCGAATCACAATTCACATCGTCTGTATGGATATGTTTGCTCAGTGTCTCTTAAATTATTGATACACGTCTTGTGTCTGATAATGGACTGTCCAGCTGCTTTCAATTGATGTCACATTCATATTTTTCCATATAAGTCATTTCTCCATCACAATTCAATCATATTTTATTGTATTGGCATGAATAAGAGAATAAATGTATCAAGATACCATAATAATAATAATAATAATAATGATAAAAATGATAATATTAAAGAAGAAAAACCGATACAGATTTGAAATTGTTTGGTCTGAGAAATTTTTTATGGAATATGTGAAATGTATCCAAAAGATAAGAACAGCCAAATAATGAAAAATACCGACAATCTGGGAAAAATACAGAAAATCAAGTAGAAAAAGCACCCCGCTCCAAAAAAAAAAAAAAACTCAACAAAAAAAAAAAAGCAAAAAAAAAAAAAAAAAATTAAGCGCAGCAGATAGAGGCGTTGAGTCTCTACGGTTCCAGGTGAGCATTGTCAGAAGATAGCGGTTTCAATTCCTACCCAAGCCGGCCAGAGGTTTACTTGGTCAAAAACGTGGTGCGATAGACAACAACTATGGAAGGCAGTAATTACTGGGGATACAGTTACAAGACTCAGCATTCCTATCCGATGTCGCGGTTAATCACCTGAAGAAGGCCAGAGGTGAAATTTGGCCGAAACGTAGTGAAGAAGAAACAACACAAAAACTACCAAGATGAGGACAAAAAGTCCGAAAAAAAAAATTAATTCTCAGATTAAGAAGCCCCATCTCAAAATGATTCCAATTAAAGACAAGAGCCAACTTATTTATAATAATATTTCATTTAAAAAAAAAAAGATTGTTTTATTTTAAATGGTTTATTTATTTTATTTACTTGGTAAATCTTAACAAAGCTTGATGCTTTTCCTTTGTTTTGCTTTCGTTTTTTTAAAATATTTCATAAACTCCCAGACGTCACGTGGCCATATTTGTTTTTGATGTTTTGTAAATTCATCATGGACTCACTTGAAAAAGTTCCACTCCCGATCATTTTGGTGACAAATTGATTTCGAGCTGGACCTCTCCAGGTGCTGGGTAGCACTTTGGCCGGCCGTGTTATCGGGACGCGGTTCGGGCAGAGTGTGTCTCGGTGCCTGGGGATTTTCCTACGGCCTCAGGGGGCCTTCCCCCCAGGCTTTTACTCCCTTCGGGGTGGTTTGGTTTATCGCCCGGCGCCTGAGGCGCCCCTAATAAGGGGAATGCCGACGGGGCCGTAGGCATTTTTGGGAACTCCGGGCGCGTGTGGGCTACGGCCCTGCGCCCAGTCCCACCTAAAAAAAGGCCTTGTGCCATACTTGCCCGTAAGGTGGGGCGGTCAACAAATACTCCACTTGAAAAAGTCGCAGATAAACCTCGATCTGATTTTTCCACTCGTATTCAATCGATACGTTCTTAGAGGAATCCGATTAAGCAGCTGAAAGTGATGGCTGATGAGATATATCGGGGCAAATTCCTTTGTTTTGGGAAGGCTGACGAGATATCTCGGAGGAAATTTCTTTTCAATGAAACGGCTGACAAGATATCTTGGGGAAACTTTCTTTTCTAATGAAACGGTTTGGTTTGGTTTGATGGCATATCAACTATTGTGGGTGATTTAATGCCAAATCCTACTTTTAAATTTCTATCAAATAAATGATATGTAAACACATTTTGTAGATACACTCAGTTCTATTTCTAACAATTCAATTTAGTATAAGTCAACAAAGATAAATGGTTCCCAGTATTGCTATGTATCACTAATAATTCAATTAAACATCAGTCATTTGTTTACATACAGTTAAATTATCAAACAGTTCTATTTCTGACGATTCAATTCATAATAAGTCATTTGTTTTCTGTTTAAATGTGAAACAGTTCTATTTGACCCATAGATAGGACCCTATCAAATGTTATCTCTCCGGGCAATGAAAAAGGTCTATATATTTCCCAAAGCTCTAGCACTACTGTAGCCTCACCGTCAGATTGTTTAGTGTCATATCTAGGACACGCGTCTGGGGAAGGTCTTACCCCTCTGCATAGACGTAGTCGATGTATTCTTCAGTCCCAGCCAACTGGGCCCTAATGAAACGGCTTACGAGATATCGTGGGGGAATTTCTCTTCCATTGAAACGGCTGACGTGATATCGAAAACTAGCAGACAAAAAAGGACTAACATTTCTTACCATAAGACGAATGTGAATGAATATTTATCTTCTTAATTGCAAATTAGCAATTAAACATTACTAAGAATATAAAATATGGCGTCAAGTTTCTTTCTTTTAATGGAATATCAAACTTTGTGCCAAAGCCATCCTTGTTGGTCGGTTGGTTGGGTTTTATGGCATATCAACCTTTGTAGGTTAAATAACGCCAAATCCATTTTTATGCAAATAATCAGTTCTGTTTCAAGCAATTCATCAGTTTAGCATTAGTATGCAGTTTAGTTCGATTTAATCCATTGATAGGGCCTTATCAGGTGCTACTGTAGTATCACCTCCCTTACTAAGGTCAGTAAATGGGCAGTCAATACTAACTCAACAGAAATCTTGGTCCTTACTTCCACCTCCGCCAAGGAATGCTATCCCAGAATCCATCGCCTCTCACTCTTCTGTCTTGGGTCGTCTTCGGCAACTGCTACTATCTCCGCTGATTGGCCAGAGGGAGAGGGAGAGCGAGAGAGAAAAGGAGAGAGAAGGGAAGAGAGAAGAGTGAGAGGCGATGGATTCTGGGATAGCATTCCTTGGCCGAGGTGGAAGTAAGGACCAAGATTTCTGTTGAGTTAGTATTGACTGCCCATTTACTGACCTTAGTAAGGGAGGTGATACTACACTACCATTCCTGGCCAGAGTGGACCTGGGAGAAATGGCAAAGAAGGGGTGCACCGCATTCTCCAAAGCCCCAGCATCACTGGAGCCTCACCATCAGACCGTTTAGTGTTATATCCAGGACACTCATTGGTGAGGGGGTCTTACCCCTCTGCAGGGGTGCAGTCGGTGTATTCTACTGCCCCAGCCAACAGAGCAAGCCATCCTTATAGAAGAAGACGACTAGTGGTTACTATTCAACCAACAGCTCGGAGAGATAAGAGGATTCGTATCTTTCCCTAGCGTATTAGTTCGAAAGTGAACTTGGCTTGCGCGACTGGAGTACGAACTCGCTTACTACGATTCCGCAAAGCAGTACGTTATCAATTACACCACAGGGACTCAAATTTTGCCCTCAAATTGTAAAATGAAAAAGTACAATTCGTAGTTTAATCGAGCAAAAAAAAAAAAAAAAAGCATTTTGGTTTAGTTTCTTTTAAATGGCATATCAACCTTTGTAGGTTATTTAATGCCAAATCCTTTCTCCTAGAAGAACAGTAGTGGTACTATTTAACCCATAGCTGGAAGGATAAGGACACATTCTCCAAAGTACCAGCCTAAATGGAGTCTCACCGTCAGATTGTTTAGCGTCATATACAGGATTTTCGTTGTGGTGGAGGGTAGTACCCCTCTGTAGAGATGCAGTCGGCGTATTCTGCCGCCCCAGGTAACTGTGGTTAGGGTTCTTTGTTTAATGGCATATCAAACTTCGTGGGTTATTTAATGCCAAAGCCATCCAAATAGAAGAACAGCAGTGATGCTATTTAACCCATAGCTGAGAGGATAAGGGGGTGCAATACCTTTCCCAAGGGTATTTGCCCGAAAGTGAACGTAATAGCGCGACTGGAGTACGAACTCGCTTACTACGATTCCGCAGTCCATCGCTTTAACCATTACGCCAAGAGGACAACCGCAAAGCATTTTGGATTTTTTTTTTGGTGGTGTGTGTGAAAGAACAGTGGTTGGTAACTGCGCCTGTTACGGACGCCATTTTGATTTATTTATCCAATCAAATAGATGGGAATTGTCTGCTAAACAATAAATTTTTCAGCGGTCAATTCTTCTTGTCACGCAACTCAAATTTCAATTAGAAGAGTAGGAAGACACAGGGGGAAAAATCAGTCCTTATAAGAAAATTAAACTGATATAATCCCGTCTAAAAAATTAGTTGCTTGGTTGTGTTTTACGGCACATCAACCCTAGTAGATTATTCAAAGCCAGATCCTGTTTATATACAGTGTAACCCGGATATAAGAGATCCGGATATAAGAGAAAATAGGATATAAGATAGATTGTTTCTGGTCCAAAATTAGAGCCTGTGTTACCCAAACAAAATAGACCAAACCCGGATAGAAGAGAAATCCGGATATAAGAGACTTATTCTCCGGTCCCGACAACTTTCTTATATCCGGGTCACACTGTATGTGACACGATGCAGAAGTGAACTTTTTTTTGGTACATGTTGAAAATGAAGTTGAACTAAGAGTGTGTGTGTGTGTGTGGGTGTGTTTGTGTGTGTGTGTCCGGATTTGAACGTGGGTGGGCCTACCCGAGTGAAGTAAAAAAAAGCGAAATAGATATCAGATATCAGATTGCTGCGTGAAAGGCCATGGCCGCCACTAGGTCTGGTTTTGCCTTCATGCCCCCCTAGATATCAAACAGGTAGATTTTTTAGTACCAATAAATTTTAGATTCTCGGCCTGATAAAAAAAAATTATGTTTCTTCAATCGACGGGAAATTTAGTTCTGGATCTTCCGAATAAATTGAGGTAGCTTTTTGAAAGAAAGGGCAGTTGTCTTCACACGTGCTTAGAGGTAGTTGTGATAGTAGTCGGCCCCGCACGTGCCGTGGGTCTTTGCATGCGCCGACAAAAAGAGTAAGATATTGTAGCGCTGAGTGTCACGTCGCCTCTCTCAAGTCCGACCGAGAGAAATGAAGAACACCCAAATCAAAAGAATCTTGGATTTTCTTTTTTTTTTTTCTTTTATCAGCGTGGGAGACGAAACGGCCGGAGAAAATATTCGTGAATACGAATTGTTAATATTATTGGTAAAAGGGTATTACTCACACACACACACACGCACACACATATATATATATGATTTGTAAACGAATAGTTTGTAGATAATGTTTTTAAATGATTCAGAGCACATTTGCTTGCACACAGTTAAATGGTTTCAAGTATTCATATCTAACACTAACAATTTCATTTAGCATCAGTCATTTGTTTGCACACAGTTAAATGGTTTCAAGTATTGCGATTTATCAGTGGTAATACTATTCAGCATTATTCATTCATTTGCACACAGTTAAAAGTTTTCAAGTATTGCTATCAAGCATTAATAATTCTATTTAATATCAATCATTTGTTTTGTACACAGTTGAATGTTTTCAAATATTGTTATCTAATATTGATGGTTTTATTTTTTCGCAATTAAACAATTCCAAGTATTGCTATTCAACAATAATAATTCTATTCAACATTATTTCTTTATTTGCATATACTTCGATGGCTCCAAGTATTGTTATGCAATACTAATTATTCAATTTAACATCAAGCATTTTTTCTGGCTCAGTTGGCTTGAGCTGCTGAATACGCCGACTGGATCTCTACAGAGGGGTAAGACTCCCCCAACGAGTGTCTTAGATATGACTGGCTTAGTCGGCTGAGACTGTAGAATACAACGACTGCATCTCTGGAGAGGGGTAAGAATACTCAACGAGTGTCCTGTATACGACACCAAACAATCTGATGGTGAGGCTCCAGTAATTCTCGAGCTTTGGGGAATTCGAAGTACCCCTTCATTGCCATTACTCCCAGGTCTACTCTGGCTCGGAGTGGTAGCACCTGATAGGGTTATATATATATGCTAAACTGAATTGTTTGAAATAGAACTATTTTGACATTTAACCATATTTACCAACCCCTCCGCTTAGACAGGACATGACACAAGGTCAATTTTTAAGCGGAGTTTAACAGGTTTGAATTAAGAGTTTTCCTTCTCCTAGACTATTTGCCTCACCATGGTTGAAAAACCTAGTCTGTCCTACTATTTACACATAGCTGGAGAGAGAATAATTGGATTCATACCTTTCCCAAGGGTATTAGTGCTATGTGAAATGCAATCAGTCACGTCTAGGATTTGAACTCGTGTCGTCGTGTCCATTTCCAACGGCGATAACTATAACACCATTTTGACATTTAAATGGGCGTAAAAAAATTGTACTTATGCTAAACTGAACTGTTGGAAATAGAACTGTTTATATGTATAAGAATGGCATTAAATAACCTACAATGGCATAAAACCAAACCAAACCAAACCAAAATTCATTTATTTGCGCACATTTAAATGGTTTCAAGTATAGAAAATGATTAAGTATTTCTATTGGACCAATAGATGGGAACTTAACAGGTACTGCCACTCTGGGTCAGAGTAGTTCAGAGAGTAATAGTAAACAAGGGGTACTTTACATTACCCTAAGTTCTTGGACTGGAACCTTACTATCAGATGTAGTTTGATATCATACCCAAGACTCTCGTGGGTACCGCGGGTGTTTAATCCATCTGTAGAGATATTGTCGGCGTATTCTACAGCTCCAGCTGAATGGTCTAGTTTGAAAAGAAAAGGAAAACAGAAGAATTTATTTCGCAAATCCATTTTTTGTTCAGAATTTAGACCTACCTCTATTCGGGCAAATTTTCATTTTATTAAAATTCTTTTTATTATTATTATTATTATTATTATTATTATTATTATTTTACTCCTTAGAGAGTTTTTCACATCAGAGTTAGCTAGTAGTCTCGCACAGGAGTTTGACTGACAGCAAGTCTCCTCATGTTTCCAGGACTCTTTTCAGTATTCTGGCTGATCTTAATAAGTCTGGATAGTCTCCACTTGTCCTCTTATTTCCAAGTCTTCCTTTTCCACCGCTAAACCTTTGAGGATTGTTCCGAGTGCATCTATTACAACTGGTATCACCGTCACCTCCATGTTTCATAATGTTTTTAGTTCACTAGTAAGGTCTTATTACTTATCTTTCTTTTCATTTTCTTTTATTTTTACTCTATGGTCCACCGGAACAGCAAAGTCCACTATTTAGCAAGTTCACTTTTTTTGTTGACTATCATTATGTCTGGTCGTCTGGGCGAGATTTGGTGATCTGTCTGTATCACCAAATCCCAGAGACGGTTTTGCGTCTCATTATTCAGGACGGATTCTGGGTTGTACATAATTCACTTGTTCATAAGGTGAAATTTTAATTTTTTCACAATTTCCAGTAGATTACCTTTCCCACTCCGTCGTGTCTAGTTTTATACTCTTTCTGCGCTAGTTTGCTGCATTCGCTTATTAAGTCGTTTAATCTTTATCGACACATAAACTATATTTGTTATTCTGTTAAGTCTTATCTATTTTCGCTTTAACATAGATGGTCCTTATGGCGTTATTTGTGCTGCTATTAGAAGAGATTCGGTTTCTCTTATAAGGTTTCCCTTTCTTAGCTATTTCCAAACCTTCTGGTGTAAGATTTCGTTTGTTTATCGCTCGAAGTGTCCATACATTTTTTTTTCTTCCCATTTTATAGCCTTGTTAATCATATTTACCAACCCCTCCGCTCAGGCAGGATATGACACAAGGTCAGTTTTTAAGCGGAGTTAAACAGGTTTGAATTCAGAGTTTTCCTTCTCCTAGACTAGCTGTCTCACCAAGGCTGAAGAACCTAGTTTGCACTACTAGCTGGAGGGAAAATAACTAGATTCATACCTTTCCCAAGGGTATTAGCGCTATGTGAAATGCAATCAGTCTCGTCCAGGATTTGAACCCGTGTCGCTGTGTCCATTTTCTAGGATGATAACCATTACACCACGGGCACCTCCTAATTGCCTTGTTAATGCTATTTTGTTGATCCTTGTGTTGTTTCTGGTCGCTGCGATTTGTCTTTCTTATCTCTTTTTTTTGCAGTGTTCGAGTCGTCGTCTCACTGCATCGGCATTATCTGCAGTTTTAGTGAGTCCTCCTCCTCTTCCTCCTCCTTTTCTTGATACATATAGTCTCTCTATGTCATCTCACGGGTGTAAGGCCTCATTCATCGTCATTAGTTTTCTTGTTCTCTGGTCCATTTGTTGAAGTTCTTCCACCATCCACTTCAAGAATGGTCCCGAATATCTTACAAAGGAAACAGCCTAGGTGTTTACCCCTTTGGTAAGATTTCTGCTATATAGTTTGGTTTCGAGTAGTTATATCCTTCTCCAACGATATTCTTTTCAAATTTTTTTCTTTCATCTCGATGAGTTTGATGGAGTTCGCTTCCAGTATTCCCAAGTACTTGTAAGTTTCCTTTTCTCCGAGTGTTCTGATTTTTCTTGATTCGGTAGTTCTATTCCTTCTGTCAACAGTTTTTCCGCTTCTCGTATTCAGCATGACTTATTTTCTATTTTCCATCCCTATATCCTGAGTCCATATTATTCTCGTTTGTACAAGGATCTCTAATTCTTTTTCCTTTTTAGCAAACAGTTTGATGTTGTCCATGTATTGATCTTTTCTTGCGATTTAGAAAGTTTGTAACTCGCTGTACATTTCCAAAGTTTGTAATTGAGTGGTATAATCAGTATCATAAATAGTAATAGCGACAGCACATCTACCTGGAATACACGTCTCTGAATTTTCACCTCATCTAAACTTTTTCTTCCTGCAGTCAATTTTACTTTCCGATTTTCCATGGTTTTCTCCGTAAACTTAATGACTTTATCAGTTATCTTGTACATTTGGAGACCGTCTATTATGCAACCTTACAGGACTATATCGCATGCCGTTTTGTAGTCAATCCACCGCATAGCTACATTTTTTCGTCTCGTTTTGGTCTCCTTGAGAATGTGTTGATTATTCATTTCGATAGCCAGTCTGTCGTTAATGGAAGTGAATTTTTAAAACCAGTATCCATGTATGCCATCATGGCTTGGCGTTTTCCAAATTGTTATTTTTCTGAGTGTTGCTTTGAGTTAATCGCGGTGTATTTTCTGTGTTAGGGCCTTCCTTGAGTCCTCGTGACCTCTTTTCCAAGCTATTTATCCATTCAGCTTTTTATGTTATGTCCTTTACGTTCCCATATTTTGCCCCAAAACGTTTTTGCTTCATTTGCATCAGGTTGTTCGTATGCCTTCGTACATTCTCCCCCTACTTGCTGGTAGAATTATTTTGTTGTTTTAGAATGTTTTGTCTGTATTTTTTGACCCGGTCTCGGTATCTTTTTAGTCTCTCTTGTTTCGTCAGTACCTTCTGATTTATATCTTCGAGTAGTACTCTTTCTTTTGCTTGCTCAGTTACTGTTCTCTTTCTATCCCAACATATTCCTGCATTTTTTTTCTTTCATATCATCTTTGCTTGTTGTAGATTTTTTATCTGTGTTTCCAGTCAAATTTTCCGTCCAGATTTTGACTTTCTGTTCGTATTCTTTTGGGGAACATCAATTTTAGTACAGCCTAAGTTTGCTCCAGCGTAAATTAATTCGTTTAATTCAGTTATGTTATTCGTTGAGATATATATCAATAATTTTTTTTTTTCAGTTTCTGTCTTTACTGTTTTCAAGTCTTGGTTCCTGAGAGATGGTAATGTAATCTTCTTTTCGGACATGAATCTCTATCATCTATACATTTGTTTACCTTCTTGTGCTAGGGTTTGTTCTGTGGTATAGGGGTGTGCGGTTCTTATATTACTTTATATTTTATATATATATATATATATATATATATATATATATATATATTACTTATATTACTTTGTGTTTTAATTCGGTTAGAGGGTTCTTGTTTTTCGGTATTTAGCGTCTCTGTCATTATTGAGGTCTTCTTGATATGATTCTCAATTTTTTGTTATATTTCTAGTCTTTCAAGGTCAGAAACCCAACCTTTCCTTTGTTATCGTCCAACCTTAATAAGCTAGACTTTGGCTTGTTGTATTAAATCCAACACATTCTTAGATTTCTATCATTCTTTTTCTATATCTCCTTAGCGTAGATTGCTCTTAAGATGACAGGAAAGTGCGAACATGTTGTATTCTCTGGTCCATTTCCTCCATTGGTGTCTCTGATTTGAGTGGTTGCTTAGTTCGTCTTTTGTGTATCTGGGAAAAGAACAACCAACATTTGCCGGAGGACGACTAGGTCCCACATGTCGGCTATCAATGGAGCACCTGCCGATCATGACACTCAAAACTGTTGTTTGGGTCCCACGTTGAATTATGTTTTGACTTTGCACGCCAATTACAATTGGTTTCACCATCACTTTCATGTTCCATAGTTTTTTTTTCAGTTTTCAAGAAAGGTCTAGGTATTTAGCTCTCTTTTCGCTTTCTTTCAGTTTTACCTGGAGGTTAGCCAGAACCACAAAGTTCACAATTTGGCAGGTTTTCTTTTATTTCATTGACTATCACTAAGTCTGGTCATCTAGTCGAGATTAGGTGATCCGTTTGTATCTCCAAAACTTTGAGAAGTTTGTGCCTCTCATTATTATCATAATTATTACAATTATAATTATTAAGAGCCGAAAGAGGAGAAGATGGAATCATGTGAGAAAACTATTTGGACTTTCGTCGTTTCAAAGTTGATTGGTTGATTGGTTGTTTTGGTTTTATGGCATATCAACCTTTGTAGGTTATTTAACATCAAATCCATTTTCATGAAAATTGTTCTATTTTAAACAATTCAGTTTAGGATAAGTACACAGTTTAAATGTAAGTACAGTTTAATTGTGAAAGATATTTCTACTTCAAGCTATTCAGTTTAGTCAAGCTATTCTACTTCAGCTAATTCAGTTTAGTATAAGTACAAATTTTGTTTACACACAGTTAAATGTCGAAACAGTTCTATATGAAACAAATCAGTTTTGTGTAAGTACAGTTTCAATGTCAAAAAACTGTTCCATTTCAAATAATCCAGTTTAGCATAATCACGTAGTTTAAATGTAAGCACGGTTTCAGTTTAGCATAAACGCACAGTTTAGATGTAAGCACGGTTTAATTGTCAAAAACATTTCTATTTCAAGTTATTGAGTTTAGTCAAAAAGTTCAGTTTAGCATAAGTATGCAGTTTAGTTCTATTTAACCAATAAATAGGGCCTTATCAGGTGCTACCATGCTGGGCCAGAGTGGAACTGGGAGCAATGGCAATAAAGGGGTACTCTGCATTCCCCAAAGCCCTAGCATCATTGGACACTCACCATCAGATTGTTTAGTGTCATTTTCAGGACACTCATTGGGGGATCTTACCCCTCTGCAGAGGTGCAGTCGGTGTATATTACAGCGCCAGACGACTGGGCAATTCAAAGTTGACGTATGTAAATTAAGACAACTGGTATAAATGCATGTCGAAAATTTTGAGATCTTTTTAACTGAGGAAATCCTTCTAAAATTACGTAAAATAAATATTTTTCAAAATTGATCAATTTCCTGAGAGATATCTTAGATGAATCCGATTGAACATTTAGTATTAATAAAGTTGACAATTATTTTAAACAGGTAAGCTCTTCATAGATAGTTGCAATAGCAATGTTTTTAGAGCTAACGTATTAATAATGTTGACAATTATTTTAAACAGGTAAGCTCTTCATAGATAGTTGCAATAGCAATGTTTTTCGAGCTAACGTATTAATAATGTGGACAATTATTTTAAACAGGTAATCTCTTCATAGATAGTTGCAATAGCAATGTTTATAGAGCTAACGTAATAATAATGTTGACAATTATTTTAAACAGGTAATCTCTTCATAGATAGTTGCAATAGCAATGTTTATAGAGCTAACGTAATAATAATGTTGACAATTATTTTAAACAGGTAAGCTCTTCTGTGGACATGAAAGTGGGACTAACGGCAGCTCTCGACAAAAGAGGGTTCGTTTGTGTCTGGCGTGCAGGTCAGTGATTTGATACAATGAAAAGAAAAGAAAAATACTCACCGCTGTTTCAATAATCCACCTTCAGCCCATTAAAGGAAAAAAGAGAGGAGGCGCCCGACCGGAATTTTTATAGGCTAAGGAAATGGATTATGGGAAAGGTGACGTAAATAAAAACCGACTCGTTTTTCTTTTCGGTCGTCTTTTTTCTCGGCGAGAGGCGACTTTGTGCTGAGTGGTTTTTCTTTGCTTTGGTAGAAGTATTTTGGATACCACTCTATTGTCAAACACCAGATTACTTGTTCATTTGTTGTTATTTGTAAAAAGTAAGACTTGTTTTTCTTTGTTGAAATTAATTTGTTTGTCTTACGTGTGTGGCGATTTAGGAATTAACAGTAAAACTCCCAACCGGATATTGACTCGTCGGCTGCCTGATACAAAATGTATAAACGTGTCGCCACGCATAAGGCTCCACGCATCCATCCGGTTAAAATCAGAAAAAAGAAAAATAATAAAATGTAAAGTGGCCAATGAGAAGCGGTCGCGCCAAAATTAGAATGAATTTGGAGTAGCAAATTTGGAGCCGGTGAAGAGAGATAAATACTCAGGTTTTCTGTGAACCGACCTCTTTTCGGGTAGTGACGTCGAACCGACAACACCGATTTTACTATCTGGTGTTTTGGGCACCACGCTGTGTCTTGGGACGTAGCGTTGGTTAGTCCATTCACCAAGTAAATAAAGAAAAGTATGAAAGAAATGTTTTCGTCTCCTATCTGTTCCTATCTTTTCCTTTTGCATATTTCTTATGGACTTTCTTTGGGCAAGGCATTGCACCGGCCAGTCAACGTGGGGTAAAATAATATAACCAAAATATGGAGTCAGATATATTACGGCAACACAGCCTTGCCCTTAGCCACTGACCTCCTTAAAACCCTTTCAACCCCACACGTGTAAGTGATTGTTTTTGTCAAAATCTTTTGTTTTGATTATTTCTTTGTCAAGTCTTTTTGTCTGACTTTATTCCTTTTTTGACGTTTATCACTTATTTTTGTCGTTGGACTTGTTTTGTCTTTCAGGGGTTCTACTTATTCTTTTACATTTTTTTCAGTGTCTTGTTTCGTACGTTCTATTTTTTAAGTGTCGTGTCTAAATAGTAGAACCCCCCTCCATACTTGCTACAGTTGGAGGAGTTGTTTCTACCCTCCTGGCTGCTACATCCACTGCAGCCATGGAGGGTTCCACGGCCTGTACGGCCCCTTCTCCAAATAAAGAGACACCTAAGGAGACTCAAAAGACACTGTCCCAGGAGAGCCTGATAGGGGCAAAGTGGCCTTCTTTGTCGATCTCCGCTGACAGTCAAGACATCCAGAGCAGCCAAGGCAGCCCAGAAATCCAACCAGCTCAAAAGAGCCCCACACCATGGAAGGGCCAGCAGAGGAAACCTGAAGACTACGAGCGAGACAGGGTGGGCAAATATGCGAAATATTTCAAAGGGAATGAGATATTGCCCATCTCTGAAATCGTTCAAAAAATGAAGCCCAGGATCCTCTCGCTGGTCATCTCGGACCTTAAAACCAAGAGACTTGTGGGGCTCAAAAAAAAGACCGTCGAGGAAGTACTAAGGAAAGCAGGCATCCCATGCCAATACTTTTGTCGCAAAAGCTTTGCGACTTGGGATGTCCTGCTTCCAACTGAAGAACAGGCTGCCAAAGCTGCAGCTAACAACAAAGCACTTCAGGTTGCAGCTGGAGTATAGGGGAACCCGTAGGCTCCGCGTCACAGTATGCATTGTCCCGGCGGTCATCACCGGGGAGTGCCTGGCCGCCTACCTAAGCGCATACGGCCAGGTAGAAGAAATAAACCTACTAAGATCCCCCGCCGGGACTGTCTACGGGGACTATACTTTCCGGCTGTGCCTGACGAGGGATGGCTTTAAAGCCATCCCCGAGACCCTAATCAACGGAGACCGGCAAATGATGGTGGTGGTGGAGGGAAGACGCCCTAGGTGCTGGGCATGCAAAGAAATTGGCCATATAGCCAAGTTTTGCCCACAAAAAGGTGAAAGCACCACAGCTACAACAACTACAGCAACCACCACCACCATCAGCAAGCAGGCGGAGGCTCAAGGCCCGGGTCAGGCCCGGGTCAGGCCCAGCCCAAAACAATTAATCAAGAGGGCTGGACCGAGGTGACTCGGAAGAGGAAAGGATCCCCAAAACAAGGGGAGAAAAGTTCATCCACTATCTCCCCTCCTCAGAAACAGACCAAGGCCCTACCACCACCAGCAGTACCAGAACCACCAGCAACACCGGAACCAATAAAAATACTATCATCACCAAAAATACCAGAAACTCCAACAACACCAGTAAAAACAGCATCCCCAGCACCATCAACACCCAGAAAATCCAGAAAGAAAACAAAATCAACAGAAACACCAATGGAAACAAACGCCAACTTGAAGAGGAGAAGGGACAGTGGGGAAGGGACCACCAAAAAATATGCCCAGAAAAATCCCACCCCAAGGCAGGCCCCTCCTCTCAAACAAAACCACAACCACTTCCTTCATCTCCACCCTCACCACTACCTCCACCATTACCCTCACCACTACCTTCACCACCTCTACCTCCACCACCTTTTCCCCCCAAAAAATATTACTACCGTCTCCTCCCCAACAGATGGACCTTCTTTCACCCCAACAAGAACAATATCTCAAAAAACAACGCCGCCCATATAAAATCCCCTTCCCTAGATCGCAATCTTCTGAAAGGGCACAACCCTCGAGCCTAGCTCGAACGCCATCCCTCCCCTCCCTCAGCCCCTCAGAATTTCAATCAAAGGAATTGTTCCCAGCCATCTTTTCTTCACCTCTGGCCCGGAAAAAAACCCCCAGCCATCAAGAAAAAACTATCAACTGGACAAATTCAACGGGCAGCGGCTTTGTGCTCAGTAGAGCTGGAAGCAGTGGGGGACTTCCAGCTTCGAAAGGCACTAAAGCCGCTGCTGAGCTTTGAAAAAGTCAACAATGCTAATGTTTCAAACCCATCAAATTTCCGGAGTGCAGCCATGGTGACCACTTTTGTCCGGTCAGCTGGTGACCGTACCAAGGGCGTATGGAAGTTCCTGAGTACGGTTTGTCAGACTGTCATGAAGTTGGCGGAGTTGGAGCACTCCTCCGTCAAAAAATGCATACCCTATGGTTCTGGGAGGGTCCCTATTTTGGTTCACCCCTCTCTTTACAGGTCCCTAAAGTTGCGGTTCCCCATAGATGTCGGAGGAATCACCAGGGACAACCGGGTTAGCACTGAACTCGGTACCGGTTCCCTGCGTCAGGCCGTCGGCATCCTCACCCCGAAGGATTTCCGGCCCATAGTCACCAATGAGTAAGGTAAGTTGGTCTGATGACTCTAAACCTTGCCACTTTGAATGTGAGGGGACTGAGGGATTCAAGCAAGTGTGCGCACTTGCTTGGTGAACTCAGGCACCTCGGAGTAGATGTTGCTGCAGTGCAAGAGACCCACTTCACTTGCGGTGCTGACTGTCGGGTGCTGGAAAGCGACTTTAACGTTTTCTCAGCATACGGCAGCGGCGCCAGCGCTGGGGTCTCCTTGGTAGTTGGACGCAGCCTTGATGCTGATGTTGACGTTGTTTTTGCAGGTGACGAGGGCCGGCTGGTTGTGGTCGATGTTGCCGTGAAAAGTTTCAAGTTCCGTCTGATTGCGGTTGATGCGCCAAATATCGTTGCGGAGAGGGTTTCCTTTTATCGTCGGTTGGCGCCGTTCCTGGACGATACGAAGCGGCTAGTCTTAATGGGTGATTGGAATGCGATCCTTGATCCCAAGATAGATAAGGTCGGGCGGGGAGCTAGCAGATTGGGAAGGTGTGAAAGCAGCCTTGCCGGCTTCATGACTCGTCATGATTTGGTCGACAGGTTTCGTCTGGATCACCCAGGGCGGGAGATATGGACGTGGCTAGATAGCTCGCCCTCTGCCAAAGTAGGTTCCAACTTGGACAGAGTGTTAGTTAGACGAGCTGACATTGATTTCGTTAGTTGTCCCACGTTCCACTTGGTAGCGTGGACTGACCATAAACTTGTTAGTGTCAGTCTGCAGTTAGCTAATAGGCCTAGTCTAGCCGGCTACTTGAAGTTCAATACCTCCTTACTGGAGATACGGGACTTCCGGGACCGGCTGGAATCCCTAATTAGGCGAGCGTTAGTGGGGGTGGTTACCGGGAATAGGTGGTGGGTTTCTCTTAAACATAGAATTAGAGATTTCGCCACCAAGTACGGTCGACAGCTCAATCTAGATAGGACCGCGGAGGCGAAATCTATAGATGATAGACTTTCCCGGGCGGTGGTGGGGGGAGACTCCCTAGGTGTAGAGCTAGCTTGGAGGGACCTTGAGCGCGAGAGTAGCGAGCGCTACAAGGGACACGTAGTTAGATCTAGGCTAAAAAGAGTTCTCAACGAAGCTGTGGAATCGAACGCGACTGCGCGTGAAGAAGAAGTGCGAAGGTTCCCCGATCGGTACATCGCTTCTGTCAAGACCCCGGACGGGCGACTGTTGCGATCGACTCGTGAGATACGTGACGCCTTTCGGGCGCACTTTCGGGATCGCTTTGCCCGCTGCACTGATCTCCCGCTCCGGGAGTTTCGTAGCTATCTCGCCGACTTCACCCGGCTAGTTGTGAGGGTGTGGTTACTGAATGCGAAGTCCGTGATGCGTTGAAGCAGGTCGGCCTCAACAAGTCGCCGGGACTAGATGGTTTGCCCTATGAAGTGTTCTTGAGGATGTCGCACATGTTTGTACCAATTCTGACGGATGTGTTCAACCATTGGTTCGCCCAGGGAGCCATCCCTGGTAGCGTTACCAAGGTTGTGATCACATTGCTGAAGAAAGGTGGCAGGCATGTCTGGGAGGGTTTAGATGATTACAGGCCCATAACTCTGCTTAACACAGAGTTAAAGATTTTGGCCCGGGTCTTAGCGAATCGTTTACAGCTTGTCATTAGCGATCTGATCGGCCCCGAACAGACCTTTGCTGCGAAGGGAAGATCGATCCAGGACAACCTGCACTTGATTCGTGAGGTCCTAGAGGGGATAAAACACGACACCAAAGCCGCGCTGATCAGTTTAGATCAGCCCAAGGCCTTCGATAGGGTTGACCATCGGTTCTTGGCGTTTGTTTTGGAGACTGCCGGATTCGAACCGGAGTTCCACAGATGGATTAGCATGATGTACCACAACCCTCAGGCAGTGGTGCAGGTGAACGGAAGGCGTTCGGGGGTGATCGCAATCGAGCGTTCGGTCCGGCAGGGCTGCCCTCTGTCTCCTCTTCTCTATGTCCTCGCGCTGGAGCCCCTTCTGCGCAGGCTTAGGGATGAGGGGACAAGTCCGGCACTGCGCGGTATCCCTTTCGTTGGCCGCCTTGCGGCAAGGGTTTCCGCGTTCGCTGATGACGTCACAGTCTTTGTATCCCACCGGCTGGATATAGAGGCTTTGAAAGAGGCGGTTGTCGAGTACGAGCGGATTGCAGGAGCCAAGGTCAATTTTGACAAAAGCGAAGGTTTGCGGCTCGGTGCTTGGAGGGGTAGCAATACTCTTCCCGGGCCCTTACGCTGGAGTGGCTGACCCATCCTCATCCTCGTGGTGTGGTTCGGGCCCGACCTCCAACTGGAGCGAAATTGGTCGGAAGTACATGCTAAGGTTGATGCTCAGGTGGGAATCTGGCTTTCAAGGAGGTTGTCCTTAAAGGGCAGGGCGGAGGCGTGCGCCGCGCACGTCTTCCCCTTGATCCTTTACCGATTGGCTGTACTTCCTCTGCCTAGGGTACATCGGTTGGCACAGCAACGATCCATCTCCAGATTGCTCTGGGGAGGCGCAAGGCCGATGGTCCGTAGGCAGGTCTGTATCCAACGTGCACACAACGGGGGTCTGGGTATGCCTGATCTGGAGAGCCACTGGCTCGCTGAAAGGCTTGCATATCTGTGCCGAGTCTTGACGGGGGACTCAGTGTGGAGACGAAAGGCGAGTCGGACTTTTCCTCCCCTCAAATCAGACCCAAAGGCTGAAGGTCGACGTAGGCCTTTGGGTGAAGCACTGTTTGTCCGCGAGTGCCGAAAGGCCTTCGTAACCTTCTTGGGTCCAGTGACCTTTCATGGCCTCGGAAGGAACTGTATCGGGAATTAGTGGTTGGTTCCACTTCTGATCCTCTCAGCGAGCGGCACGGCTGGACGGCGGAGGAGATCCGCTCTCACTGGAATTGGGCGCCAGGATCGAGCTTCTTGAACAACTCCGAGTTCTCGCTCACCTGGCGACTTGTTCGGAATGCGTTACCCCTTCGCGGCTTGAACTTCAGAGCGGGCCTGGCAGACATGCCTGATTGCCCTCGCTGCGGCAGTAGCTTGAAAGAAACGGCTGAGCACGCCTTCTACTACTGCGAGCGAGTCCGCCCGTTTTGGGATCACGTCGGGGAGTGGACGGCTCGCATCGAACCCAAACAGCTCGTGCTGCTCGACGTTGGTTACGTCGTAGACAACGTTCTTCCTCCGTTTCATGGTGAGAAGCGTGTGGTGTTTCTCGCGATCCTAGCTGTAGCCAGAATGGTGATTTGGACGACGCGAAACAAGGGATTGTATGACGATGCAAACTTTTCTCATTGTGATCTGGTTTTGTATTTTCGGCATCAGCTGAGGGTCAAAATCAGATGCGTTAGAAAACGCTTGGATCGCATAACATTCAGCAAAAGGTGGGTGAATGCAGCGAGCCTGGTCGTAAGAAAGGGGGCAAGGTTGGAGTCATCCTTCCCTCCTCTGCCGGCCCATGGCGTCTACGGTACGGGTCCTCAGGGACCCCACCCTTGGTAAGTAGGATTTTTCTCCCTTGTAACCTAGTTAGCAGTATGTTGTGAGTCATTGTCCTCATCATTTAGTCATTAGCACTCAAGATCTTCCCTATCCCCATTATTTTTGTACCTCAACCCGTATCCCAGTCCGCTTTTATTGAAGATCTTGAACATTCATATGTAAAAAATCATATTATCCACTTCTATCGACCCATACCGAGCCTGACCCTTTATTTCTTTTCCCCCTATAGATTAGGATTCCCGTCCCACCTAGGGTAGGTCCGGCTTGTTTCCGGTTTTTTCGGCCCGGAAAACAGTCTGCCTCCAATTTTATAGACGGGGGGATGGGAAGGAAACCAAACGGGGAATTTTTCCTTGTTTTTCGTGTATATATATATATATATATATTCTTTTCGGTTTTTTTTCTCCCATCCCCATCATATCTATTGTAAAAAACCATACATTGTAAATAAAATCATACACCACTGTCTGGTTTTAAGTATGACTTTTTCATAGAGCAAATGTGGTATTTTGGTGGTTGCTGCGTGCATGGCGATGGATGAGTGATTATATATTGTATTGTTGAATGGGTCAGCGAATGTGGCTAGCTAGGTTCCCCATAGAAAATATAGTTAAAGCATGACCGCTCCCTTCCTCTCCCCCAAAACCATAAGGCCTTGTGCCTTCTTGTATTCATTACAAGAAATAAAGTCTTTTTCTCGGCGAGAAGCAGAAGCAGGTGGAAGAGAAACGAAGGAAGAAGCACAGAGAGAGAGTGGAAAGGAGAGCGAGAGAGAGAGAGAGAGAGAGAGAGAGAGAGGAGGAAAGTGGAGGAGGAACGCAAAGAGGGAAGTGGTGTAACAAGCACTTTAGACTGAAATCTAAAGGTCGCTGGTTCAATCCCGGGTTTCGGCACAGTGGAGGAGGAACGCAAAGAGGGAAGTGGTGTAATAAGCGCTTTAGACTGAAATCTAAAAGTCGCTGGTTCAATCCCGGGTCCAACACACAGGGAGATTATCCACCCTAAAACTACATCTTCATAGATAGTTGCAATAGCAATGTTTATAGAGCTAACGTATTAATAATGTTGACAATTATTTTAAACAGGTAAGCTCTTCATAGATAGTTGCAATAGCAATGTTTTTAGAGCTAACGTATTAATAATGTTGACAATTATTTTAAACAGGTAAGCTCTTCATAGATAGTTGCAATAGCAATGTTTTTAGAGCTAACGTATTAATAATGTTGACAATTATTTTAAACAGGTAATCTCTTCATAGATAGTTGCAATAGCAATGTTTTTAGAGCTAACATATCAATAAATCATACATAGTTGTCATACTTCATACTTAAGACGCAGAGTTATAGTGTAATATAATTGCGGAGGGATTTCGTTTTATATATCTTGCATTTCGGTTTAGTTAGGCTGAGAACCTTTCGCTTAGCGCATGGGTTATTTAGGTGCAACCTTAACGCAGGTGTTCGCCCGCGCGCGGAGCGGATGTGTCATTCCAGATATGAATTTGGTCCAGGGGATGTGAATGATATCACGCACCGGAAACGTGGGCTGAGATTTGAGAAAAAGCAGTGTTGAGTTCCTACCTTCGAACGAGAGAGTCGAGATTCAGAGCTGGGCGAGGCCAGATTACTTTGTGTGCTACGGGCGCCGCGCGTTGGTTGGGTTGAGAGTTGACGATGTAAAAGCAGTCAGCATAGAAAGATTGTGTCTCTCTCTCTCCTCATGTCGAAAAACCTTTTAAACTCAAAAAGGTGAATGAAAGTTTCGTACCTGAACCAATTTCGTGTTTTCGGATTCCTATATGTTTATATTTCACATATCTGTATCATGGGTATGTTACAACAGACTTGGGCGTTGGTTTCACAATACGGATCGCAGATGAACACTTGGTCACCTATTTATCCCATGCAAGCTAAAAAAAAAAAAAAGAATTGCAAAAAAAAAGTTCTATTTTTTTCTGATAGGACCCAGGTTGTTCACTATTGCGAACTGATATGCTGAACAAATAGTAGAAACGTTCACGATTATCTTTGCTCGTTCTGTCCATTTTACGAAAAATTTCTAAGGTCTTTTGAAACATTTGCCGATCAAAACATTTCTTATAATCATATTTTATATTCAAAGAACCAGGAAACACACACACACACACACACACACACACACACACACACACACACACACACACACACACACACACACACACACACACACAATTTTGTTGTGGTTTATCGAATAATCATCCATCGGAGAATCACAATAGTTATCTCGATTCTTGACAGAATAATCATTAAATCTGACCAGATGTCTCTCTTTGACCGACTTTGTAGATTTTGAAGACTTCGAGCAATAATCACACGAAATTTTAAAGATAAACGCAAGAATCTGGCAAATAGTCGGTCAAAATGTCAATTTAATCTGATGAAACGACGAATCAAAGAAATTTGAAATAGGGAATAACGACCCGAGGTTAAAGACATATTTTGTAATATTATAGACGATACAGCAACTAAACAGAATTAAAAAAAAGAAAAAACAAAAACAAAAAGCAAAACAAAGATTTTTCCCTTATAAATAATAATGATCTGCATCAATGTTTGACGTCTCAGTCATTTTATCTTCATGAGTTGGATTGGTTCAGAATAATTGCATCTTTTATTTTTATTTTTTGAAAAATAACCTTGTAGAAGAACAAAACTTGTACTATTTAACTCATAGGAAGGGAATATAAGAAGGTTCACATTATAACCAATGGTGTTAGTTCCAAAGTGAATCTATGAGCGAAGATGGAGATTGTTGTGATGCTGACAAAAGAAAGACACGGGGAACACAAAAAGGTTTGATAGAGAAACACATATATTCAAGTAACAGAAATGAGATACAAGTGAACCTGGTTAGACAGTAGTTAGTTGATAGGATGCTGAGAGTCCAGTGTGCTAGTGACTATCAGTCCACAACGCAAATGGTATCACACGTGATTGTGTCACGCTGACTGGTGAACTGTTATTTGTCTTCCAGTCCACCAACCGGCCTTTTTAAGGTGGGTCCGGGCGCAGAGTCGTAGCCCACATGCGCCTGGCATTTTCAAAAATGAACCCCTCCGAAGTGATGCCCCCACTAAGGCCAGAGGTATCTCCAGTGATGAGGCACACCCGATCGGAACCGTGCAGCTCACAACACGGCCGGCCGAAGTGTGATCCAACAACTGGAGAGGTGAACCAATCACGCCGATTGGTGAATTCTGTTTATTTCCATTTGATAAACAAATGGAGAGCTCAAGGCTCTTATGGTTTTGTGGGGGGGGGGAGAAGGCAGCAGTCATGCAGTTTCTGTATGTTCTAAGGGAACCTAGCTAGCCACATTCACCGACCCATTCAACAGTACAATATATAAACCATCATCTATCACCAAACACGCTACATTCACCAAAATACCACATTTGCTCTGTGAGAAGACCAACTTAAACCCCCATGGAATGTATGATTTTATTTACAATATATGATTCATTTACAAAAATGTCATATGATGGGGATGGGAGAAAAACCCCGAAATACAAAAACGAATACGAAACAAAGGAAAAAAATTCCCCGTTTGGTTGTCCCCCATCCCCCGTTCTACGAAATGGAGGCCAACTGTTTTCGGGTGTTCGAAAGCACCGAAAACAAGTCGGACCCACCCTAAGTGGGAGAGGGCTCCTAATCTAATGGGGAAAAAGAAAAAAGACAGGGTTGGGTGCGGTATGGGCAGTTAATGACAGATAATATGAATTTTATACACGCGAAATTCCAAGATCTTCAGCAAAAGCGGGCTGGTGTAAGGGTTGAGGTACAAAAATAATAGGGATGGGGAAGATCTTGGAGACTAACAACTAGATGACAGGGACAATGACCCACAGCATACTGCTAACTAGGTTTCAAGGGGAAAAACAATGCCTACTAACCCGTAGACGCCATGAGCAGGAAAAGGAGGTTCGGATGACTCCAACGTTTCCAGCTTTTTCGACCAGGCTCGTTACCTTCACCCATCTTTTGTCGAATGTTATGCGATCCAAGCGTTTTCTATCGCATCTGATTTTGACCCTAAGCTGATGACTAAAATACAAAACCATATCACAATGAGAAAAGTTTGCATCGTCATACAATCCCTTCTTTCTCGTCGTCTAAATCACCATTCTGGCTACAGCTAGGATCGCGAGAAACACCACACGCTTCTCACCCTGAAACGGAGGTAAACCGTTGTCTACGACGTAACCAATGTCGAGCAGCACAAGTTGCTTGGGTTCGATGCGAGCCGTCCACTCCCCGACGTGATCCCAGAACGGACGAACTCGCTCGCAGTAGTAGAAGGCGTGCTCAGCCGTTTCTTTTAAGCCACTGCCGCAGCAAGCACAATCGGGCATGTCTTCCTGGTCCGCTCTGAAGTCTAAGCCGAGAAGGGCCAACGCGTTCCGTGCAAGCCGCCAGGTGAGCGAAAACTCGGAATTGTTCAAGAAGCTCGATCCTGGCGCCCAATTCCAGTGGGAACAGATCTCCTCTGCCGTCCAGCCGCGCCGCTCACCAAGAGAGTCCGAAACGGAACCCACCACTAGTTACTGATATAGCTCTTTCCGAGGCCGTGAAAGGTCACTGGACCCAGGAAGGTTACGAAGGACAGCCCGGTACTCGTGGACAAACGGATTTTCGCCCATCGGCTTACGTCGACCTTCAGTCTTTGGGTATGACAGGAGGCGAGAAAAAGTCACCCTCGCCTTTTATCTTGACAACGCATCCCCCGCCAAGGATCAGCCCAAATAAGCAAGTCTTTCAGCAAGCCAGTGGCTCTCCAGATCAGGCATAACCAAACCTCCGTTGCGCGTACGCTGGATGCAGACCTGTATACGGATCATCAGCCTTCGGCCTCCCTAGAGTAAGCTGGAGAGGGATCGTTGAAGCTTCAGCCGACGTGCCTTAGGCAGCGGAAGTACAACCATTCGGTAAAGGATCAAGGGGAAGACGTACACCGCGCATGCCTCCGCCCTGCCCTTTAAGGACAACCTCCTTGGAAGCCAGGTTCCCACCTGAGCATCCAACTTAGCTTGTACTTCCGACCAATTTCGCTCCAGTTGGAGGTCAGGCCCGAACCACACCCCGAGGATGCGGACGGGTCCGTCACTCCAGCGGAAGGGCTCTGGAAGGGTATCGCTACCCCTCCAGGCACCGAGCCACATACCTACACTTTTGTCAAAATTGACCTTGGCCCCTGCTATCCTCTCGTACTCGCCAACCTCCTTCTTCACAGCCTTTATATCCACGCGGCGGGATACAACGACTGTAATATCATCAGCAAACGTGGAAACCCTTGCCGTAAGTGGGCCAGCAAAAGGGACACTGCGCAGGGCCGGATTTGTCCCTTCATCCCTTAGCCTACGGAGCAGGAGCTCCAAAGCGAAGACATAGAGAAGAGGAGACAGTGGGGCAGCCCTGCTGGACCGATCGTTCGATCGTGAAAGCCCTCAGACGCCTTCCGTTCACATGCAAAATGGCCGAGGGTTGTGGTACATCATCCTAATCCCTCTGCGGAACTCCGGTTGGAATCCGGCAGCCTCCAAAACAAACGCCAAAAGCCGATGGACAACCCTATCGAAGGCCTTGGACTGATCCAAATTTATCAGCGCGGCTTCCGTAGCGTCTTCTATCCATTCTAGGACCTCGCAAATCAAGTGCAGTTTGTTCTGGATCAATCTTCCCTTCATAGCGTTGATCTGCTCGGGGCCGATCAGATCGCTAATGACAACCTGTAAATGATTCGCTAAGACCCGGGCCAAAATCTTTAACTCTATATTAAGCAGAGTTATGGGCCTGTAACCATCTAAACCCTCCCAAACATGCTTGCCACCTTTCTTCAGCCCTTGGTAACGCTACCAGGGATGGCTCCCGGGGCGAACCAATGGTTGAACATATCTGTCAGAATAGGCACAAACATGTGCGGCAGCCTCAAGTACACTTAGTAGGGTAAACCATCTAGTCCTGGCGACTTGTTGAGGCCGACCTGCTTCAACGCATCACGGACTTCGCATTTAGTAATCACACCCTTGCAGCTAGCCGCTTCGGCCGCCCCAAGGCGATGGAAGTCGGTAAGAGAGCTGCTAAACTCCTGAAGCGGGAGATCAGAACAGCGGGTAAAGCGATCAAAAAAGTGCGCCCGGAAGGCTTCATGTATCCCGCGATTCGATCGCAGCACGTGCCCATCCGGGGAACCTTCGCACTTCATCATCATGCGCAGTCACTTTCGACTTCCCAGCTTCGTTGAGAACTCTTTTTAACCTTGATCTAACTACGAATCCCTTGTAGCGCTCGCTAGCCTCATGCTCAAGGTCCCTCCTAGCTAGTTCTACTGTTAGGGAGTCCCTCCAGCCACCGCCCTAGAAAGTGCATCTTCTATAGATTTCGCCTTCCTGGTCCTATCTAGGTTGAGCTGACGACTGTACTTGGTGGCGAAATCTCTAATCCTGTGTTTAAGAGAAACCCACCACCTATTGCCGGTAACCGCTCTCATTAACGCCCGCTTAATTAGGGATTTCAGCCGGTCCCAGAAGTCCCATATCTCCGGTAAGGCGGGATTCAACTTCTAGTAGCCGGCTAGACTCGGCCTATTAGCTAACCGCAGATTGACCCTAACAGGTTTATGGTCAGTCAGCACTATCAAGTGGAACGTGGGACAACTAACGAAATCGCAGTCAGCTCTTCTAACACTATGTCTAAGTAGGAACCTCCTTTGGCCGAGAGCGAGCTATCTAGCCATGCCTCCATCTCCCTCCCTGGGTGATCCAGACGAAACCTGTTGACCAAGTCATGGTGAGCCATAAGGTCGACCAAGCTGCTTTCATACCTTCCCAACCTACTAGCTCCCCGCCCGACCTTATCTATCTTGGGGCCAAGGTTCGTATTCCAATCACCCATTAAGACTAGCCGCTTCGAATCGTCCAGGAGCGGCGCCAACCGACAAAAAAAAGGAAACCCTTTCCACTGCGGTATTGGGCGCATAAACCACAACCATCCGGAATTTGAAGCTTTTAACGGCAACGTTGGCCACAACCAGCCGGTCCTCGTCACCTGCAAAAACAAGGTCAACATTCGCATCAAATCTGCGTCCAACTAGCAAAGAGACCCCAGCGTTACTGCGGCTGATGTATGTTGAGAAAACGGAAAAATCGTTATCCAGCACCCGACAGTCCGCAGCGCAAATGAAGTGAGTCTCTTGCACAGCAGCAACATTCACACTGAGGTTCGAGAGTTCAGCAAGCAAGCACGCACACTTGCGTGAATCCCTCAGTCCATTCACAATCAACTTGGCAAGGTTTAAAGACATCACTCCCAATTACCTTACTCAGTGTCGACTACGGGCTGGAAATCCTCGGGGGTGAGGATGCCGACGGCCTGACGTTGGGAATCGACACTGAGTTTAGTAGGAACTCTGCCGTACCTGGAAATTCCTCCGACATCTAGGGGGTACCTCAATTATAGGGTCCTATAAAAACAGGGATGAACATGTGTACCATTGGACCAACGTTTTGTGCTGTAAAGAAAGAAGTCCGCAGAAAAAGAAATACTCAAACTCGAAGGTAAGGGAAAAAATATGGCAGTCGTTTTTATTCAGCTATGATCACTGCAACTCGAAAAGTTCGTTTTTGTTGTGTCTTTCTCCTCCCTTCCTCTCGGTGGTGACGTGGTGTGGGTGAGAGCTGGCTGTTTGACACACGCCTGTCACAGCAGATAGGTCGTAGCAGACTGGGGTATGACAGGTTGGGGCCTCCGGAACCTTTAACGCACCCATTTTGACAACTGCCTTCAACTCTGCCAGTCTCATTACTTGTTTTCTTATATAGAGATTTTGGAGAACAAATCTAAGATCCGCGAATGTTCGATGTCACTAGTGAAACATATGATATTACATCTGTGATTATTTTAAAATCACGTCTAACTTTGCAGGTTATTCTGCCCACACGCGCTAGTCTCGTGACATCTTCACTGATTGACGACTGCGCCCGTCCGTAATATTACACCAGCCCACATAGTGAGTTAGCATTTTATAGAACGAGGGGGTCTGGTTGGTGAATTCCGTCTGATGCTCTCGTTGACGTGTATTCACGGAGAAGGGCGAGTTCATCATGTAGGGAGTACTACAGAGATCGACTCTGAAATTAAACAACTGCGGAGGTAATGACTAAGGGATCAAAGATTTTGAGTTAGCGTTTGAACTGGATGAAATGGAAACACTAACGATTTGACATCACGCTTTGCTCTGATTGATTGGTTGAAGGAAGACACGTGATCAGAAATAAGGAAAGGAAAAAAGTTTTTTTTAATTTTAATTTTTTGTTTTACAATGCTTATTTTGACTTCGATATAGTATGTGCACTGAGTGAGTGTAGGTTTTGAGCTAGTATGTGAACTGTTTGAGATAGGAAAACTAACACTTTGGAATCACAGATGCGCGCTGACTAACTCTTCTTCTTCTTCATTCTCTACTTCTCCTTCTTCTCTAATTTTTTTCCCTTCCCCTCTTTTACAATTAAACATTTAAAAATGAGTAACCCATGTCCTTTAGGCTTTGAATAGACTGATTGTATCGTATGCAGAGACGATAAGACTATCCTCACTAAAAAAGGGTGTCCTGGGTAAGACACGAAACCGCATCTGATGTGAGGCACCATTTCTAGAGCTCTGGGGTGTGTTGAGTACCAATTCATTGCCATTATTCCCCGGTCCACTCAGTCCCGGAGTGGTAGTTCAATGGTTTCATCTATAGTAAATTGGTTTGTTTGGGTTTTATGGCATATCAACCATTGTAGGTTATTTAATGCCAATTTCTCTTTATACATTTATCTTAAATATATATGATTTGGTTCAGTTGCGTTTTATAGTATATCAACAATTCTTGGTTACTTAAAGTCAAATCCTCTTTACTCACACACACACACACACACACACACACACACACACACACACACACACACATATATATATATATATATATATTAAACATATATGATTTGGTTTGGTTGGATTTTATGGCATATCAGTTATTGTAGGTTATTTAATACCACATCCTTCTTATACATATATATTAAATATGTATCATTTGTAAATATAAGTCAACAAAGTTAAATAGTTCCAAGTATTGTTATATATAACTAACAATTCAATTAAATATCAGTTTACATCCAGTTAAATAATCAAACATTTCTATTTCTAACAATTCAGTTTAGAATAAGTCATTTGTTTGTACTCGGTTTAAATGTGAAGCAGTTCTATTTGACCCATAGATAGGATCCTATCAGGTATTACCGCTTCTGGGAAGAGTGAACGTGTGAGCGATGATAATGAATGGGTACTTCACATTCTCCAAAGTACCAGCCTAAATGGAGTCTCACCGTCAGATTGTTTAGCGTCATATCCAGGATTATCGTTGTGGTGGAGGGTTCTACCCCTCTGTAGAGATGCAGTCGGCGTATTCTGCCGCCCCAGGTAACTGTGGTTAGGGTTCTTTGTTTAATGGTATATCAAACTTCGTGGGTTATTTAATGCCAAAGCCATCCTAATAGAAGAACAGCAGTGATGCTATTTAACCCATAGCTGAGAGGATAAGGGGGTTCATACCTTTCCCAAGAGTATTTGACCGAATGTGAACGTAATAGCGCGACTGGAGTTCGAGCTCGCGTACAATTCCGCAGTTCAGTACTTTAACCATTACACCACGAGGACAAACCCACCAGCCGACTGGTTGGTTGGTTGTGTTTTATGGCATATCAACCTTTGTAGGTTATTTAACGCCAAATCAATTTTTATGAAAATAATCAGTTATATTTCAAACAAATCAGTTTAGCATGAGTACACAGTTTAATTGTCAAAAACATTTCTTTTTCAAGCTATTCAGTTTATTCAAATCGTTCTAATTCAGCTAATTCAGCATAAATTTTGTTTACGCAGTTAAATGCCAAAACATTTCAATATTAAACAATTCAGTTTAGTGTAAATCGATTTTCAATGTTAAAAACAGTTTCATTTCAAACAATTCAGTTTAGCATAAACACGCAGTTTAAATGTAAGTACAGTTTGATAGGAAAAAATATTTCTATTTCAAGCTATTTAGTTTAGTCAAACAATTAGTATGCCGTCATTTTTATTTAACCCAAAGATAGGACCCTTATCAGGTGCTACCACGCCGGGTCAGAGTGGACCTGGGAGCGATGACAATAAAGGGGTACTCTGCATTCCCCAAAGCTCCAGTATTACTATCAGATTGTTTAGTGTCATAAACAGGGCACTCGTTGGGCGGGGAGTCTCACCCATTTGCAGAGGTTCATTCGGTGTATTCTACTGTTCCAGACGACTTGGCAGTACACAGTTAAATGTCAAAACAGTTTTATTTCAGAATAATTCAGTTTAGCATAAGCACAGAGTCTAAATGTCAAAACAGTTCTATTTTAAACAATTCAGTTTAGCATAAAGACGCAGTTTAAATGCAAAAATCAATATAGTGAAGGAAGCACGATTTAGTTCTATTTAACCAATAGATAGGACCCTTATCAGGTTCTACCACTCAGGACCAGAGGGTGTCCTCGTGGTGTAATGGTTAAAGTGATGAACTGCGGAATCGTAGTACGCGAGTTCGTACTCCAGTCGCGCTATTACGTTCACTTTCGGGCAAATACCCTTGGGAAAGGTATGAACCCCCTTATTCTCCCTCCAGCTATAGGTAAATAGTAGGACGGACTAGGTTCTTCAGCCTTGGTGAGGCAACTAGTCTAGGAGAAGGAAAACTCTGAATTCAAAACCTGTTAAACTCCACTTAAAAATTGACCTTGTGTCATATCCTGCCCGAGCGGAGGGGTTGGTAAATAGTACCACTCAGGACCAGAGTGGACTTAGGAGCGATGGCTATGATGGGGTACTCCGCATTCCCCAACGCTCCAGCATTACTAGAACCTCACCATCAGATTGTTTAGTGTCATATCCAAGACACTCGTTGCGGGGTTCTTACTCCTTTGCAGGGAAGCAGTCAGTGTATTCTGCAGCCCCGGACGACTGGACCCCGGCAAACTGGGTTTGTATTGTAAATTATTAAACAATTCTATTTGACCCACAGATAGGACCCTAACATTTTTGGTTTTCGATTGATTGTGTTTTATAGGATATTAACCCTTGTGGGTTATTTAATGCCAAATCCTGCTTAGACCCCCACACACATATGTATATATGTATATTTATATGTGTGTGCGTGCGTGTGGGTATGTACGTGTATAAGCAGAGTTTGGCATTAAATAACCCACAAGGCTGGACATGCCATAAAACACCTCCAAATTAAAACCAAGAGTGTTCAGCTATGGATCTACTTTCTGGGTTAGAACTTTATAAAAATAAATACATGAATTCGTTTTTACTACAACAAAAGAATTATCAAATATTTGATAAACCCTGATGTTCGTTGCTATATACTATTTCAACTGCTCTTCATTTTTCTATGCATTTGTACTGAAATATTTTGTCGCTCAGCCGAGAAATTAACTCACAGAAAGCAGCTGATGTTGGTCTTTACTGGAGACATTTGGGAGAATACAGTCAGCGAGATTCATATGATGTTCTGTTCTTGACACAAGGGATTTACTTGCAGCGGTTTTGAAACAGTATTTCTGTGGGCTTATGCATGCTACAAACACTTATCAAAAAATAGCACCGGACGATGGTTTTCGAGCAACAAAAATCTACCTGGAGAGTTCCTGTGGTGTAGTGGCTGATGCACTGTACTGCCATTTAGTAGTTAGCGAGTGCGATCTCCAACTTTGCTCATACATACACTAAGAGGTAGCATATGGGTGGGACCATTAACATGGTTGGTTGGCTGGTTGATGGGGGTTTTATAACATATCAACCTTTGTAGGTTATTTAACGCCAAATCCATTTCTATACAAATATTCAGTTCTATTTCAAACAATTCAGTTTAACATGAGTACAAAGTTTAATTGTAAAAAAACATTTTTATTTCAAGCTATTGAATTTATTCAAACAGTTAATTCAGTTTCAAGCTATTGAATTTATTCAAACAGTTAATTCAGTTTAGTATAAACACAGAAGTTCAGTTTAGTGTAAGAACAGTTTCGATGTCAAAAACAGTTCCATTTCAAACAATTCAGTTTAGCATAAGCACGCACTTTAAATGTAAGTACACAGTTTAATTGTCAAAAACGTTTCTATTTCAAGCTATTCAGTTTAGTCAAACAGTTCTAATTAAAAAAAATCAGTTAAGCATAAATATGTAGTTAGTTCTATTTAACACATAGACGGGGCCCTATCAGGTACCACCATTCCAGACCTTGGAGAAATGGCAGTGAAGGGGTGCTCCGCATTCCCCAAAGCTCCAGCATCACTGGAACCTCACCATTAGATTGTTTAGTATCATTTTCAGGACACTCATTGGGGGTGGGGTCTTGCCCTTCTGCAGAGGTGCAGTCGGTGTATTCTACAGCTCTAGCCGACTGGGTAACATTAACATGGGAGAAAGAATAATCTTGGGACTCACGTGACTAACTTTACCATTAGGTATCGGGTGAACCTTCTTATAGCCCCTTGCCATGAATTAAATAGTTTGTTCTTCTGCAAGGATATCTTTGGCATTAAATAACCCACGAAAGTCGATGATTTGGTTAGGTTTAGTTTGGTTTTATCAGATATCAACCATTTGGAGGTGCCCGTGGTGTACTGGTTATCGTCGTAGGAAATGGACACGGCGACACGAGTTCAAATCCTGGACGAGACTGATTGCATTTCACATAGCACTAATACCCTTGGGAAAGGTATGAATCCAATTATTCTCCCTCCAGCTATGGGTAAATAGTAGGACAGACTGGGTTCTTCTACCTGGATGGGACAACTAGTCTAGGAGAAGGAAAACTCTGAATTCAAACCTGTTAAACTCCGCTTAAAAATTCACCTTGTGTCATATCCTTCGCGAGCGGAGGGGTTGGTAAATAGGATCAGATATCAACCATTGTATGTTATTCAATACTAAATCTTTTTATCTATCTATATATGTTATATATATGATTTTCTTAGGTTGGGTTTTTATGGCATATCAACGATTGTGGGTTATTTAATGCAAAATCCTGTTTGTACATTTGTAAACATTGATAACATTCTTAGATAAGCTCATTATTTTTCACACAGTTAGATGGTTTCAAGTATTGCTATGAATAACTAACAATTCTAATTAACCTCAGTCATTTATTTACACACAGTTGAATCATCAAACAGTTCAATTTCTAACAAATCAATTTAACATAAATCAATAAAGTTAATTGGTTCCACTATCAATTAAATTAAAGATCAGTTATTTGTTTGCATTCAGGTTAAATGATTAAACAGTTCTGTTTGACCCATATATAGGACCTTATCAGATGCTACCATTCTGGGTCAGAGCGAACCTTGGAGTAGTAGCTATGAAGGGGTACTCCACATTCCCCAAAGGTTGGAGGCTCGGCATCAGATTGTTTGATGTCATATTCGTTGGGAGGGGGTCTTACAACTATGAGGAGACGCAGTCGGTGTATTCTATAAACCCAGCTGACTGGGCTAACGATGGTTGATATGCTGTCAAGTCCCGTGATAAGACATGGGAATATATGTATTCCAAATTGAGACAAGCACCCCTAAGGAGGGTTCCGGTTATTATCAAGAATAAGGAACGAAGAGTCTTTTTTTTAAAGTAAAGTTTAGGATTGTTATTTGTAGTAAGCGAGTTCGAACTCCAGTCGCGCTATTACGTTCACTTTCGGGCAAATACCTTGGGAAAGATATGAAACCCTTTATCCTCTCAGCTATGGGTTAAACAGCACTGTTCTTCTAGGAGAATGGCTTTGGCATTAAATAATATGCCATTAAACAATATATATGTTTAATATGCCATTAAACAAAGAAACCAAACTAAACCATATTATATACTGGGTTCAATCCCAGTTCAAGTCATACCAAAGACTCAAAATGATACCTACTTGCTTAACACTCAACATTATAAGGTATGGATCAAGAGTAAAGTGGAGCAATCCAGAGAAAGGAGTCGCGCCCTTTCCTACACCTTGGTGTCGTAGCTATCGAAAAGGGAGCCTCCAGGTCGCCCTTGATTACGGTCGCCAACTTACTTATATCTCAAAATTCCAGATAATTTTTGCCTCTGATTCTATTGGATGGATTCTGGGTGGTGCCTATACCATATAGCAGTATGGTCAAATTTAAACTTTTTGCACAATTCTCTGTGGATCAGCTTCTCCACCCAGTCGTGTTTAGTCTAATACTTTTTTTGTGCCAGTTTGCTTCTTTTGTTTATTATGTGATTAATCGTTTTGTCTCAATCACCACATAACCTACGATTGCTATTTTGTATAATTTGTTATTCCTTTGAAAGTTTTTCGCACCAGTGTAAGCTGATCGTCTTTCAATGGAGTCTGAGTCATAGCGAGTCTCCTCAACTCTCCAGGACTTTTCTCAGTATTATGGCCAATCTTAATAATGCTGAAGTTTGGATGGTATCCACGCGTTCTCTTATTTCCAAGTCCTTCAGTCCCAATAGCAATCCTTTGGTGACTGTACTGAACGCACCAATCGCTATTGGTATCACAATCATTTTCATGTTACATAGTTTTTTTTCAGTTCTCTAGCAAGGTCTAGGTACTTATTTCTCTTTTCGTTTTCTTTCAGTTTTACCCTGTGGTCATCCAGATCGGCAAAGTCCACTATTCGGCAGATTTTTTTTTGTTGTCTCTCACTAGGTCTGGTCGCCTGGCTATGATCAGATGATCCGTTTGTATCTCAAAATACCAGAGAAGTTTGTGCGTCTCATTTTTTATGGCGGATTCTGGGTTATGCCTATACTATTTATTTGTATGATCAAATTTAAACTTCTTGCACCATTCCTTCCTTACCCGGTATTGTCTAGTCTTATAATTATTTGGGGCTAATTTACTGCATTCGCTTGTTATGTGATAGATCGTTTCGTCTCTATCACCACATAACCTACATTTGCTATTTTGTTGTATCTCTTTTTTTTTATTCTTGCTTTGACAGTGCTTATGGCGTCATTTTGTGCTGCTATCAGATAAGATTCAGTTTCTCTTTTAAGGTTTCCTTTTCTTAGCCATGTGCACGTTTTCTCGTGTGAGATTTTGCTTGTTTGTCGCTTGAAGTGTTCATAGAATTGTTTTTCTTTCTATTTTTGATTTCTGGTTATTTTTGTACTGTTGATGCTTGTGTTGTTTGTATTGTTTTTGGTGGCTGTAATCAGTCTTCCTTCGCGCTTTTCTTTTTGTAGTCTCCGAGTCGTCTTATCGATGTATCGACGCTATTATTATAACAGACATATATGTTATCTAACTCAGAACAAATTAAGCTCTTGGAACAAATGTGGTTACTGTGTTTTTATAGTCGTAAGAATTATAAAGTTATAGCTGTTTACTTGTTCATTTCAAAGATTCTCGATAAACAATATTCTTAGTTTTGCCTTCTGGTGCCGGGATAGAGAGATCATTGGAGTTTCAAAGTCTCGAAAGACCAACACTTTGAAAAGACAGGATCTGCCTGAATCAGTTCAACAATGTTTACTGATCACTCTTGAGAATTGTTAATAGTTATGGCAAAGCTGAGTCTGACAGGAAATTGTTGCCTTTTAGATTCAAATGGCGAGTCAGTTGATCTCAGAGGCATCTACGGGACGTATCGCAATGTGATAGCCACTCTCCTTCACCAACGACCTCAGTGCCCCGGCTATGTCAGACGTGACATTGGCTAATATATTAGTACTTATCTATATTAGATATATTAGATTTTTGCATAATTAGTTCCCAGGGGATTACATTCGCAATCATTTGTGCTTGCTCTTGTGCTGATTCCCTTATTATGCGGTTTACTTTCAAGTCCCCCCCTCCCTCTCTTACTCTCTCTCTCTCTCTGTCACGCATACGCGCGCGCACACACACACTCTCTCTCTCTTACTCTCTCTCTCCCTTCTCTGTTATGCATCTTCATTCTTTTCTCTTTTTCAATCACTGGTTTACTCACTCTGTTATACATCTTCATTCTCTCTCTCTCTCTCTCTCACACACACACTCTCCTCTTTGTTAAGCATCTTTATTCTTTTCTCTTTCTCCCTCTTTGACTCACTCACTCTGTTATACATTTTCGTTCCCCTTACTCTCTCTTACACGCTTTCTTTTACTCTCTCTTACTCTCTCTCCTCTCTTGGTTAAGCATCTTCATTCTTTTCTCTTTCTCACTCACTCACTCACTCACTCACTCTGTTATACATCTTCATTCCTCACTTTCTCCCTTACTCTCTCACGAAAACTAAGTTAGACGAACCAAACATGCAGGACATTGCTGAAGAAGTGGGGACGAACTCATAAGCGACGTACTCCTGTGGACCCCTTCACATGGACAAGCAAAGGGAGGACGACCAGCTAGTACATATATTCAGCAGCTCTGTGTCGATACGGGATGTAACCCCGAGGACCTGCCGGAAGCGATGGACGATAGAGAAGGGTGACGGGAGAGAATCAGGGATATCCGTGCTGATGGCGCGACATGATGATGATGAGTATATTTGAAACCGTTTAACTGTGTGCAAACAAATGAGCGGTGGTTTGTTTAGAAAAATGTTACCTACAAACTATTCATTTAAAAATCATGTATAAACAGGATTTGGTATTAAATAACCATCAAGGGTTGATATGCCATTAAAGCAAACCAGATTATAATGGATAACGTACTGGATTGTGACATCATAGTGAGCAAATTCTATTACGTTTACTTTCGGACTAATATCCTTAGGAAAGGCATGAACCTCCTTATCAACCCAGGTATGGGTTAAATGGTATTACTACTGTTCTTTTACAAGGATAGCTTTGGCATTAAATAACACACGAAGGTTGGTATGCCATTAAAAAAGAAACCAAACTATCTTCACAGTCTCGGTGCTGATTGTATAAAATTATGCCCATTAAAATGTTTTTAATAATTATCTTTATCTGGCAATAAATTCTTCATTTTAGATTAAAGTTGATTTTTTAATTGATCTTAATGGCATATGAACCCATCTAGGGTTACTTTACGTCTGGATTTATGTTGACAGTAAGTGCATTTTTACATTTTTGTGTAATTTTTTAAAGATTTTTTTTCACCCGGTCTTAGCTAAAAGGAATAATTTTTAAAGAGATCTTATTTGACCACTTGATAGGATACGAAGAATTATTATTACTCCTTGGAACTGGAAGTAATGGCAATGAACGAGTACTCCCAAACTGGTGCATCTGCACCAGATGCAGTTTAGTGCCACAACTCGGACATCCCCTTTTTTGCGGGGCGGGGTTGAGTCTGCAGGAGCTTATTCTACGTTTCACCGACAAGACTATTTTTTATTTTTTAGAAAGTTTTATACAAATTTCATTCATAAATAGGATGAAACCTCATTACAATTCAGTCAACTGAATTGAAAATACCTAATCCAGTCAGTGTAGAATACACCGAACGAATCTCTCCGGAGGAGGAAGAACCTCATCCTAAACGAGGGTTCTGGATTTGACACTAAACTGCATTTAATGGTAAGGCACCAGTTTTGGAGCATCATTACAATTACTCCCAGGTCCACTCTGACTCAGAGTGGTAGTACCTATTAGGGTCCCACCTATGGGTCAAAGAGAACTGTTTAATCATTTTCTTTTCGTGAAACCATGTAACTGTGTGCAAACAAAAAATTAATGTTGAATTGAACATTTAGTATTACATAACAATGCTTGAAAAGATGTAACTATGGCAAATAGAACTATTAGCGTTAATAGCAATATTTGAAACCATTAATAATTTGATAAGCTTTTTGCTTAGATGTGGCACAAGGCCATATGAATGAGGCATCGAACGGGACTCGAACTCACTCGTGAAGGTTTGCTAATCTAGCTTGCAAATTATCACACCACCCGGGGCGTCCAGGTACAGTTGTAATTTACAATGCATTTTGCCTTGATGTAGCACAAGGCTGTATAAATGGAGCACTCAATGAGACTCGAACTCACTCGTGAAAGTTTGCTTGTCTAGCTTGCTAACCATTTCAAAAACTCGAGGCACTCTACTTGAAACAATTTTGTAATTTCCTAAGCTTTTGCTTAGATGTGGCACAAGGCCATATGAATGGGGTACCCAATGAGACTCGAATTCACTCCTGAAGGTTTACTAGTCTAGCTTGCTAACCATTACACCACACGAAGCACCATTTTTGAAAACATTTAAGCGTGTACAAACAATAACAATTCTCGAAGTCATTTAACTGTGTACAAACAAATGAACTCTGGCTCGTTTAAATAAATTACGAACAAACTATTCGTGAACAAATCATTCGATATATATGCATAAAGAAGACTTGGCTTTAAATAACCTACAAAGATCGATATGTTATTAAACCCAACCAGACAAAATCATATATATCTAATATATATGTATAAAGAGGATTTGGCATTAAATAACCTACAATGGATGATATGACATAAAACCCAACCAAACCAAACCAAATCATATATACTTAATATATATGTATAAAGAAGAGTTGGTGTTAAATAAACTACAAGGGATGATATGCCATAAAACCCAACCAAACCAAATATTATATATCTAATATATAAGTATAAAGAGGATTTAGCATTAAATAATCCACAAGAATACGCTGACTTCCCCTCTGCAAAGGGTTAAGACTTCATCTACCAACAAGTGTTTTGGATATGATATTAAACTATTTGATGGTCGGGCTCCAGTCCTAGAGCACTGGGGAACGTGGAACACCCTTTCTGTGCCATTACTCCCAGATCCTCTCTATCCTGGAGTTGTACTACCTGTTAGGGTTCCATGTATGCCTCAAATAAAACTGTTTAACCATTCAACTTTAAGAGATTGATTTTAAATTGAATTGTTAGTGTTACATAGCCATACTTGAAACCATTTAACTATGTGCAAACAAAATCTGTCTTATTCAAAATGTTACTAACAAACTATTCGTTTACAAATCATATCTATATAACACATATGTCGCTGCCTCCCACCAGACAGGACTTGACACAAGGTCAAAAGCCCGAAGGCCGATTAAAATGGGGATAAAAGGGAGGGGAAGGTCGGGAACGAGCTGAGACTCGAACCCTGCTAGTCATTGACCCACTAAGTGCAATGTGGGTCTAACGAGGCAAGCAGTATCACAGACCTAAATATAGATCCTGGCACTTATGCCAGGATATAGCTTGAACTAGACCGTGAGGTCTAGTGCTATACAAGGGGTGCATAGGAGGTCAAAAAGCAGCTCGTCCATCCGAAGGTGGCCCAACCGAAGCCGGGGGCCTTTCGGCCAACACATATACCCATGAACAGAATTTGGCATCAAATAACCTACAAGAGTTGATATACCATAAAATCAACCGACCTATCAAAATGAAAAATACCGCTTGCAATAACGAATTCCTTCATTGATGAATACGCCCTGAAAATTTCATGGAGATCAATTAAGTAGTTGATTTATAGGATATCTTAAAAAATCAGTGGGCTATCCCCGATGTTTGGTGGCTAATTTGCTTGACTGTGACATTGTAGTAAGAGAGTTCGAATTCTAGTCGAGGTATTAAATTCACTTTCAGTCTAATATACTATTTACCAACCCCTCTGCTCGGGCAGGATATGACACAAGGTCAATTTTTAAGCGGAGTTTAGCAGGTTTGAATTCAGAGTTTTCCTTCTCCTAGACTAGTTGTCAAACCAAGGCTGAAGAACCTAGTCTGTCCTACTATTTACCCATAGCTGGAGGGAGAATAATTGGATTCATACCTTTCCCAAGGGTATTAGTGCTATGTGAAATGCAATCAGTCTCGTCCAGGATTTGAACTCGTGTCGCCAGACTGATTGCATTTCACAGTCTAATACCCTTTAGAAAAGATACTAAACTTCCTTTTAGCCCCGGTTATGGGTTAAATAGTACAACGTCTGTTCTCTGGGGATGCCTTTAGCATTACATAAGCCATGTTGATTGATATGCCATTAACTATACCCCAAAAAATTTGTATTTTTGATTCGAACTTTTTTCTGTACACATTCTTGTGACAAGCCGTTTTACAAAATATAAATAACATTTTAAAACCAATTTTCTCCGATGGTGTAAAAAAAGAAAAAAAAAAGAACATAATTTTCTCCAATCTTCCTTTTAATTAATTGCGCAAAGATTTTGATAAAATAAAACATTTCTACAAAATAAAGAAATAAAACTTTTCTAAACGTTTTTTTCCTCAATAAAATTTTTTCATTAAAATTCTGTCTTCGTATTGTAATTTTGTACAATTCTGGCCAAATTTTCAATACGTCCGATGAAAAATTAAAAAACAAAAAAAAAACCCAGCAAAACACAAACAGACCTTGATTTAAATTTTCTTATCTTTAAAAGACAATAATACTGTTATATAATGGCCGAGGGATTTCGTTTTATGCCTTTGGGTTTAGTTAGGCTGAGAACCTTTCGGCTCAGCACATGGGTTAGTTAGGTGCAAACTTGAGCGCAGGTGTTAACGCACGCGCGGGGAGGATGTGTCATTCACAGATGTCAAAATAAAAATCCCAGAGAGAGGTTGACCAGTGGATGTGAATGACGTCATGCACCGGAAGCATGCGCAGAGGATTTTGGGGGATTTGAAAAAAGTCAGTTAGCTAAGAACTAGACTCCGAATGAGAAGGGTCGACTTTCGGGGCTCGCAGAGGCCAGACGAATTTGCACGCTACGGGCGTCGCACGAGATGGGGGCAGATGGAAAAGTCACCATAGAAAGATTGTGCATCTCTCTTCCTTATGTCAAAGCCTTTAACTCAAAGGTAATAAAAGGTTTCGTACCTGAACTAAGAAGTCGTTACGTTTTTTTCGTGTTTCGGGATTCCTATGTTCTATGTATATATGTTAGGAACATTCTATGTACGTTGCACATATTCATGTATGGCTATGGTACAATACAACGTAGTTATCTTTTAAATTACATCTGGTTTTTTTCGCAGAAATTTCATTAAATTTTATTTTTTATGGTAACAGCAGCTTTTCGGCCGCTTACCTCCCATCTTACATAATCCTGGAACAGCTGGTAAAGTAAGGACGAACTCATAAGCGACGTTCTTCAGTGGAATCTTACACATGAACACACCAGTGTGGGGCGACTATTTATCTGCTCTGTGCGGTTACTGGATGCCGTCTAGAGGACTTACCAAGAGCGATGGAGCATAGAGGCGGATGGTGTGTGTGTGTATGTGTGTGTGTGTGTGTGTGTGTGAGAGAGAGAGAGAGAGAGAGAGAGAGCGAGGGAGAGAGTCAAAAGATTTCAGTATGGTTTGATGATGATGATGATTATGACAGGTCTAAAGTAAAAAAAATATTTGCAGAAGGTTATCTTTAAAAATATCGTTTGGAAAGCAAAAACAAAAACGAAATAAAACAAAAAACAAGAATCTATTCATAAAGAAATCTTGAAAAAGTTATTAAAAACCAAAGCCAAAACGCATAAATTCTCGTTGAGGCATTGGGGATGACTAGGCGTGGGATTCAAAAAGTGACGGTTGGTTCCGAGACAGCGAAGTTTTAGGTCCACTGTCTTGGAGCTTAATCAAAACCGTCTCCCTCATAGACGGTGGCCGTGGTAAACAAAAAAACCAAAAAAAAAAAAAAAAAAAATACAAAAACAAACAAACAAAAAACAAACAAACAAAAACAAAAACAAAAAAAAACTAAACAACAAAACTACTGGACTGCAACATCTCAATAAGCGAGTTCGAACTCCAGTCACGCTAATTCGTTCACTTTCGGACAAATACCCTTGGGAAAAATATGAATTCCCTAATCGTCCAAGATATGGGTTAAATTGTACCAATATTATTCCCCTATAAGGATGGCTTTGGCATTAAATGACCCACGAAGGTTGATATGCCATTAAATAAAGAAACCAAACCAAACCGAAAACAAACGTGAGTGGGTTGTTGTAACAATGTGCTTGCTCGTTCTTTTGTCGCCATCAGTATTAATTTCAATCTTCGAAAACCTCACAATTTAACAGAAGCATCGAATTTTCCTGACATTATTGTGGCTTCGAAGACATGGTCAAATGATGTCAACTGATTTATAGGATCATTCATCTCCCGGGAAGCCTTATATATATATGGGGGTGTCCTCGTGGTGTAATGGTTAAAGCGATGGACTGCGGAATCGTAGTACGCGAGTTCGTACTCCAGTCACGCTATTACGTTCACTTTCGGGCAAATACCCTTGGGAAAGGTATGAATCCCCTTAAATAGTATCACAACTGTCCTTCTAGGAGAATGGCTTGGGCATTAAATAACTTACAAAGGTTGATATGCCATTAAAAACCAAACTAAACCAATTATATATATATATATACATATATATATATATATATTAAAACAAGAACCAGGAGGCATTGGTCTAAACGTAAAAGAAAATTAACAGAGTATATGTTTAAAAAAAAGAAGCCTCTAAAATGAGTTGACCAGCTCACATACCGCGACAGCAGCATCTCATCTACTGAAAGTGATGTCGGGGTACGCCACCTTGGAAAGGCGTGAATGCTTTTGACAGGCTATCCATCATATAGAAATCTGATCTACTCGAATAAAACGGGATTTTGTCTAAGTTATAGCTGTGTCTATACTTCTATATGGATGCACTAAATGGACGCAAAAGCTAGATGGCACCTACACAAGGGTGCCGCGTGCTGTCGTGAATAAATCCTGGGAGCACCTCCCACAAAACTGTCGATGTAAAGTCACTCACATCCCATCTTACAAACCTTCTAATTAAGACGAACAAGATGTGGGGTATTGCTGAAAAAACAAGAACAAACTTATCAGAGACGTTTCCTTATGAACTCCTACATATTGACATGTTAGTGTCGGCTGACCAGCCAGGATTTACATTCTACATAATCTCTGTGCGGACATTAGACGCAATCTAGAAGACCGGCCTGTACTGATGGATGGATGGCGAAAGAGAATCAGGGATCTCTGTGGTGTCAGCATGACAATGATAATGATATATATATATATATATGTATATTATTTTTATTTTTATACTCATTTTATAATCCTGATGGTGTGAAAATTTTAGATGATACAAGTTGTGAATAAAAGAATATTACACAAACTGATATATGGGAAAAATTCAATAAAAAAATAAAGATATTAAATCATTTGTACAGCTTAAAAATAGCCAACCACTACCACAATGACTAATCAAAAGAAAAAATTCGGATAGAACACCTTAAGCTAAAACGACAGTGCTCAATACTCTAAGTAGAGCGAAATTCGATGTAGGCATTCTTATATATATATATATATATATATATTGTCATCCACAGACAGATCTGTTACGTTCTATCAGAACTCATCAGTGTGGCTAGACAAGCTAGATTCCCGAAGCTGGGATCGAAACCCGGTTGACTCAAACGCCAATCCAAGATTCTACCACTCAGCCACGAGGAAGTCAGTGCCAGCGCCAGCGAAGTAAATTTAAACGGTTATGAATCACAATTGTTATTGTTTATATATATCCGCTTAACGGCAACTGAGAACTCGATTCATATGAAGAGCCTTGCATATACGCTAATGGCAAGTGGTGCCTTCAATAAGTTTCCAGGTTTTTTTGTACAAGCATTTAGAATTGTCGTAGACTCTTTGTGACTCTATGAGTTGGATATATGCACATGCATGTATACACACGTATGTGTGTGCACCGATAAATGTGCGCGTGTGTGTGCACACACACACACACACACACATATACACACATATATATGTGACAAGATAAGTTAGATTCGGCCTGGATATCAAATTTCAAATGTTAGGAAAACCCATTAACTAGATTAAGGAAATCTAGATTAGAAAATGTTTCTACATATGGCCACGGGCGTGGGTAACTGTTAAGTTCTTGTCGGGTACTGTTCAAAAACTTAAAAGGGTCTGAATTTAATGTCCCTGTATGGGAAACGGCCAAGCTAGAAAATATTTTATGTCCACTTTTTTAAAGAGAGAAATGGCCCCCAAAAACGTTATGGGTTTATTCTTGGCCGGAAATAATAAGGAAACATTCTGTATATATACAGGTGCGTTCTGGGTCCTAGCAGTTAGATTTAGTTTGGGTTCGAGGAAAGTGGATTAGGCCGGAACAAAGAACAACGAACAGCGACATTAACAGCTGGACCTAGTTAGTTAAGATAATCTTTTGCCAGCCGAAACTCAGCCCAAAACTAATTATCCATAAAATTATTACACGCTCTCCATCCTCCCTTGGCGTTCTAACCACAAAGTTGTGTTTTTTTTTCTTTTCCCTGTGAACCTGCCTCTCGCTCGATCCGGCCACTCATTAGTTCTCGACGTGGGGTTTGTAATTTGTGCAACGAGCTGCAGAGTTGGGTATTCTCACATCTTGAAAATTCAGAATGTTATTGCTGTACATCTTATGACTGACAATTGTTATGATTCCAGGTTCAAATGAACAGCTACAGCAGGAATTGGAATACACCCTACTAAAGCCTAATTGTTACAGCTGGTGAATTTCAAAAATGCAATCTGGACTTAAGAAGAACGATATGCAATAAAATTCTGTATTTAACTTGGAAAAAATGCCATGCGATGAAAGCTGGATCTACTGCTATGACCCAGAGACCAAGAGACAGAGTTCCCAGTGGAAGCATTCTGGCTCTCCCAAAGCCAAGAAGGCCAGATAGAGCAAATCCACCCACAAACTTTTGATGATCCCTTTTTTTGACAGCATTGGCATGATCTACATGCACTAGGTTCCCACTGGACAGACAGTCAACAAAGAATACTATGTTGAGGTTTTAAGGGAGTTCAGGAAGAGATTCCGTCGGAAGAGGCCAGAACTCTTCAAATCGGGTCAGTGGCACTTCCACCAGTCTACAACTCCATCCTTGTCACAGACTATTTGACCAAAAAGGGCATCAAGACAGTTCCTCAGCCTCCCTATAGTCCAGACCTTGCTCCCTGTGACTTTTGCTTATTCCCTAAGCTCAGAGGCTATCGTTATGAGATAATTGAAGAGATGAAAGAGGCTGTGACGAAGGTCATTGACACTCTCACACAAGAGGACTTCCATGGGGCCTTCCAGAAGTTGTTAGAACGGTACAACAAGTGCATTGCAGCCGGAGGGGATTACTTCGAAGGGGACTAGAGTTTCATGTGTGTACTATGAATAAAAGTGCCCATACGAAAAAAGTCTGGAAACGTATTTAATGATCCTCGTATATATATATATATATATATATATATATATATATATATATATATACGAAGGTCATTCAATAAATATGGGTGATAAAAAACAACAACAACAACAACAACAAAAAAAAAACGAAATACATTTTTTTCGATAAATGTAAACTGTTCATTTTTTGAGAAAGGTTTTTTGCAAAAATTATTCAATCTTTCAAAAATATTTATTTTGAGACATTTCAAGATGGTGACAAATTAAATAGACTGCCTCAGACTTGAACATTGGTCTGTCATCTAATTTTTGGTGGATGAGAAGTGCTAACCTTGTGCCATACAAAAAAAATGTGTGATGAGTTCAGAGAATCATGTTTACAAATGGAATAAATATGGATTTGCGTGAGTCGAAAAGACAGTCCAAAGAGTGGAAATACACAAACTTACCGGTTAAGAAAAAGTTATTGGCGCAACAGTGAGTAAACAAGGTCGTATTGACAGTCCTCAGGGACGTGAAAGGGGCCATGATTAATGGTTTCTGTGAAATTGCAAATAGTTCTTTCTATAGCTAACTCCTTAGGCAAATTCACCTTATTTATTCAATAAACCTCGTATATACATATATATATACACAGTAGCTTTATATTAATTTTTGTTACTGAATCATAAAATTGCTCAATCAAAGAACAATTTTGTAATAATGTGAACCATTTTTTTTCAAATTATCTCCACTCGAAAATCTTAAATTCATAGACACGTATCTTTAATTGATTTATAATTGTCACATCGTGTTCACTTAACTTTTAATGTGGAGGACCCTTTCATTGGCATTACTCCCAGTTCCACTCTGACCCTGAGCTGTAGTAATAATTAGAATCATATCTTTAGGCCAAATGAAACTTTTAACCATTTAACGACATGCAAATAAGTGACTGATGATTGATTGAAATGTTAGTGCTACATAGTGTTACATATTTGAACACATTTAACAGTGTGAAAACGAATAAAGAATATTGAAAAGAATTATTAATATCAGACAGCAATAGTTGAAACCATTTAACTATGAAAATAAAACTATTAGCGTTAGATAGCAAGACTTGAAACCATTTAGCTGTGTACATGCAAATAATTAATACTGAACAGAATTATTAGTATTAGATGGGAATACTTGAAACAATCTAATTGCGTGCAAACATGTGAGTTCTGGTGGTTTAAAATATTACCTACAAACTATTCTTTTACAAATCATAAATATTTAATATACATGTGTATAAAAAGGATTTGGCATTAAATAACCTACAAGGGTTGATATGCCATAAAACCTAACCAAACTAAATCATATATATTTAATATATATGTATAAAGAAGAGTTGGTGTTAAATAAACTACAAGGGTTGATATGCTATAAAACCCAACCAAACCAAATCATATATATTTAATATATATGTATAAAGAAGAGTTGGTGATAAATAAACTACAAGGGTTGATATACCATAAAACCCAACCAAACCAAATCATATATATTTAATATATATATATATATATAAAGAAGGGTTGGTATTAAATGAACTACAAGGGTTGATATACCATAAAACCCAACCAAACCAAGTCATATATATTTAATATATATGTATAAAGAAGAGTTGGTGTTAAATAAACTACAAGGGTGATATGCCAAAAAAACAACAACAAAAAAAACCAACAAAAAACAAAAAAAAAAACCCAACCAAACCAAATCATATATATTTAATATATATGTATAAAGAGGATTTAGCATAAAACCTAACCATCAAACCAACCGACCTTTACTTTTATTGCTAATTCATTAGTGGTACATTGAGCGTGGGAGTCCCCTATGGCGTAGTGGTAAACGTTCAGTAGTGCAACATAGTAGTAAGCGAGTTCAAATTCCAGTCGTGCTGTTACGTTCACTTAGGAACAGTATGAACCTTTTTAACTATGAGCTGAATATACCACGACTGTTCTTCTACAAGGATGAGTTTGGTATTGAATAACCCATGAAAGTTGATATGTCATTAAAAACAAAGTTATCGAACCAATTACTCTTTATCCTGTTCAGTTTTCTCTATTTTGATTGACATTCCAAAAATAAGAAGGTTTGCTTTCTTCGTTAGATGGCATATCATCCTTCGTGGGTTATTCAACGCCTTTGTTCAAAAGTGAACACAACAGGATTTCGCGCTCGTTTATTTCAAAACTGTCGTCTGACGATTTATCCATTTACACCACGGAGATTCCTTCTCGGGAAAGATAAGTTTGATGAATTAATTTTTCAATTCACGCAAAGTTCTCGCTTATTTTTTCTTTCCCCGCCATTTTTTTTCTTTTTAGATTTTTACATGATATTTTTGAGTAGTCAAACAGTTTTATTTAATAACTAAGTTTCATTAAATTTCTTGTAGACATAGATTAAATGATTTTAAAGATGATTAAAAACGTTGATGAATTTAGATTAAAAATGAAAGGTAATCTTTGAAAAAATTCAGCTACTTTTTTTTTCTAATCAAAAAGTATCTTCTCGTATATTTATTTTATTAAGTTGGTTGACTGCATCTTATGGCATATCAACCCTTGTAGCTTATTTAATGCAACATCCTGTTTATACATCTATATTAAATATATAGGATTTGTAAACAAATAGTTCGTAGGCAACATCATTTTTAAACGAGCCAGAAGTCATTTTTTGCACACATCTAAATTATTGCCACCTGCCTCCAAAAGTTTTATTTGCACACGGTTAAACGGTTTCAAATATTGATATCTAACACTAATAGTTTTATTTGCACACAGTAAAATGGTTTCAAGCATTGCTATCTAACACTAATCATTCAGTCTAGTATTAATCATTTGTTTGCACAGTTATATTGTTTCAAGTATAGTAAATGATTGAATTGTTCTATTTAACCTATAGATTGGTTTGGTTTGGTTTGGATTGGTTTCTTTGTTTAATGGCATATGAACCTCTGTAGGTTATTTAATGCCAAATGGTTTCTGTGAAAAAGGCGCTATGGCAAATTATTCTTTTTATAGCTAACTCCTTTGGCAAATTCACCTTATCTATTCAATAAACCTCGTGTATATATATATATATAGTAGCTTTATATTAATTTTTGTTACTGAATCATAAAATTGCTCAATCAAAGAACAATTTTGTAATAATGTGAACCTTTTTTTTCAAATTATTTCCACTCGAAAATCTTAAATTCATAGACACGTATCTTTAATTGATTTATAATTGTCACACCGTGTTCACTTACCTTTTAATGTGGGGGACCCTTTCATTGGCATTACTCCCAGTTCCACTCTGACCCTAAGCTGGAGTAATAATTAGAATCATATCTATAGGCCATTCTCCCAGAAGAACAGTTGTGGTACTATTTAACCGACCGCTGGGAGGATAAGGAGTTCTTACCTTTCCCCAGGGTATTTGTCCGAAAGTGAACGTAATAGCGCGACTGGAGTACGAACTCGCTTATTACGATTCCGCAGTCCATCGCTTTAACCATTACACTACGAGGACACCCCCCCTATAGATGGGACCATGACAGATACTACCACTTCAGGTCAGATTGAAACTGGGAGTAATTACAATGAAGGGATATGCACATTTCTCGAAGCTCCAAGCCTGAAGCCTGACCATCAGATGCAGTTTAGTGTCATATACCTGGACACTCGTTTAGGGGAAGTGTTTTATCCTTTTCAGAGATACAGTCGGTGTATTTTAGTAATTTACTAATCTTTGTGTTTAGATGTGGCACAAGACCGAATGAATACGGCATCCAATGAGACTCGAACTTACTCGTGAATGGTTGGTAGTCAAGCTTGCTAACCATTACACCACCCGAGGAGCCCGGTCAACGTATTGTACAGCACCAGTCAACTGGGCTGGTTATCTAAGATAAATCTTAGCAAAATAAAAAGAAATGGAGCAAGTTTCATTGAAGTTTATATAGTACAATTCAGAAGAAATCTTCTATATCTTTTCACAAAGGTTTAAATAATTTACATTGATCTAAATTTTATGGGTAATTACCATTATCAGATAATTATAATTTTATGTTAGACTCAAGTTAAAAAATACTTTTTAGGAATTTCGTAAAATTAAATAAGGTGTTAGAAGCGTGAGCGTTGACTTCTTGATAGCGTGGTCTAAAGTGGATGGTATTTGTTCATTTCCCTGCGAAGATGAAGTATGGCACAAGGCCCTTTTTAGAATGGGTGCCGGATATGGGCCGAAGCGTGCATGACCATCAGTGCCAGAAATTCTTGGCCCCGTCGGCATTCCCCATACTGGGGCTTTCCCAGTCGGCTGTGGCTGTAGAATACATTGGGGGGTCCTATCTCTCTCCAGAGAGAAAGGACCCCCCAATGAGTGTCCCGGATATCTGATAGTGAGGTTCCAATAATGCTTGAACTTTGGGGAATACGGGATACCTCTTCATTGCCATCGTTGCCGGATCCACTCCGGGACGGAGTCGTAGTACCTGATAGGGTCCTACCTATGGGTCAAATAGAACTAAACTGTGTACTTACGCTAAACCGAATTGCTTGAAATAGAACTGTTTTGACATTTAACTGTTTGTAAACAAAAACTATTCTTATACTCAACTCAGGCTCCAAGCAATAAACTTAGTTTTGTCGAAACAGGTAAAAACCTGGGGGGACGGACCCTGAGGCCAAGTAGTCATCATTTTAGCCAACGAGCGAGACTAGCCGAGCCGTGTACTATCAAATACGGGCGACAAGTGTGTAACCGGTCTCAAAGGCCTCATATATGGTGGTCCAAAGTGAGTTCCCTCTAAGTGCCGCTTTGGTGGTATATATATTGTTTTACGTTCACCAGTTTTCTCCACGGTGAATGACTTTCGTTCGTTCCGTCTCTTCGATGGTCCCTTCTTCTCAACAGTATAGTTGTTGTTTACTGTCTTAAACTTTTTAAAAGATTTAAAAAAAAAATAACGCTTGCAAAAAAACGAATTACCTTATTTATAACTACGCTCTCATAATCTCACTAACATAAAATAATTAATTTTTGATTGTTTTATTTTAAACCAGTGTTTATTTTTCTATGTAAAATAACCTTATTACAGGATGTTTTTTAGAGGTTGTACAAAAAATGTAAACAGCAAAGACGAATATATCATGTTCTCTTGTGTGGAAATTAATAATAATAAGTAAGTAAAGTTGATGACTTTAATCGAGGGGGATCCGAAGGCTCCCTTTTCGATAGTTACTACACCAAGGTGTGGGGGAGGGCGCTACTCATTTCCCTGGATTGTTCCACTTTACCCTTGATCCTTACCTTATAATGCTGAGTGTTAAGCAAGGCGGCATCAAGTAAAATTTTTGAGACTTTGGTATGACTCAACCTGGGATTGAACCCAGGTCTTCTGGGCCATTGGCGAACACTGACCGGGGTTCAATCCCAGGTCGAGTCATGCCAAAGACTCAAAAAATGGTACTTGATGCCGCCTTGCTTAGAACTCAGCATTATAAGGTGAGAATCAAGGGTAAAGTGGAGCAATCCAGGGAATGGAATAGTGCCCCCCTACACCTTGGTGTAGTAGCTATTGAAAAGGGAGCCTTCGGGTCATCCTTGACTTAAGTCGACAACTTTACTTACTTTAAAATAATAATTAAAGTTCTTAAATGATCCAGAAGACCTTACAATCGAGAGATTGTTCCATCTTTGACAGAGCCGTCATGTTCCAGTTGTGTAAACAGGAAGACAGTAATATGTGGGTGTGGGCAGATCACACGAGTTGACAGGTGTAAGCAGATCACGTGGGTTGAGCCGGAAACACGCGGGCGTTGTGAAATTATATATACAGACACCCACGGCAAATACACTTAGTCTTGAAGTCGGTGGTCGGAGGAAATTCAGACATTCAAGAGGTTTGTCGAGCGCACGAAATGGGTTGGTGGGTGGGGCTGCAGCAGTGCCACCCTCTAGCCGAGCAGCAGAAGAAGTGCTAAGTGCGACTCTGAATATGAAAACACGGCGTGCTTAATAAGTTAAGGGTTAATTCAGCAGTCCTCATTCGTCTGTCTGTCTCCGTCTCCCTGTCTTCTCTCGCGCACCGACAGAGTTTCGATCCAAAGAAGAAATATAGAGAGAGTTATATGTTTATTATCAAGTGTCATGGTTTTGTCCTTGATCATGCTTTACAGCAAGATGAAATAGACAGACGACATTTGGAAATAAAAGAAGGAGGAAGTGGACTGGCAAGCATGGAAGATAGAGTCGACGTATCATTATGAGGACTCGAAGACAACATTAGAAAAAGAATAGAAAATACTTATTACAGTGACCAGAAACAACACATGCAACATTAAGATCAACAGAACAACAATAACTTGGAGACATGTTGTATCGCCATGACCAACTATACACATATACATGCAGAAACATAACGACGACACAATAAAGACGAGCGGACACAGTTCTTTAGAAAAAATATACCTCTCACTTTATTCGAAAGGGTTACGCAAGGTTTTACTGTGTGAGAGGTGAGTTGGAGACTGAACAGAACTGCAACATATTGACCCCCCAACTCTTCTGGCTATAACAGCATTTCTTTCCCGTTCTCCTGGGCTGCTCAACCGGGGGCCTGCTGGGACATGATTCTCTCCAACTGATCCTACTTCTTATTTGACGTCCACCTACTTCCTGTGGCGTCACAATTCGCACTCAATTCAACCCGTCGACAGTCAAGGTTATTCCCCGATATCTTCGACCGGATGCACCTGTTATTTACACAGGTGCATTTCTTATTTTGACAGCTCGGCCGGGGGCGAATATGTAACAGACAGAAATGGGAAGATAAACAACTTCAAACGACAGACTAGCGAAATCTCACACGAGAAGACCTGGACATGGCTAAGAAGGGGAAAATTTCAGAGAGAGAGAGAGAGAGAGAGAGAGAGAGAGAGAGAGAGAGAGAGAGAAAATCTCTTTTAATAGCTGTACAAAACAACGCCATAAGGACCAACTATGTTAAAGCGAAAATAGATAGGACGCAGCAGAATAGCAAATGTAGGTTTTGTGGTAATAGAGACGAAACGATTAATCACATAATAAGCGAATGCAGCAAACTAGCGCAAAAAGAATACAAGACTAGACAGGACTGAGTGGGGAAGGTGATCAACTGGGAATTGTGCAAGAAGTTTAGATCTAACCCCACTACCAAATGATATATGCTCAAATCAGGATCTATCTTAAAGAATGAGACGCATGAAATTCTCTTGGATTTTGAGATAAAAACAGATTACTAATTTCGGCTAGGTGACCAGAAGTAGTGATAGGAAAAAAAAAAAAAAAAAAAGAAAAATAAAAGGAAGAAAGAAAGAGAGAAAGAGAACTAGCTAAAGAGTAAATTTGCTGTCTCGGGGGACCATAGAGTTTAAATAAAAGAAAGCGAAAAGAGAGACAAGTACATAAAGCTTGCAAGAGAACAGAAAAAATCCTAGGAAACATGGAAGTGACGGTGATACCAATTGTAATTGGTGCACTGGGAACAATACGAAAAGGCTTAGGAAGGGAATTGGAAGAGTTAGAATTGGAGAACGAATCAAGACAATGCAAACTTCAGCATTGTTAAGATTGGTCAGAATACCGAGAAGAGTCCTGGAGACTTGCTGTCACTCAACCTCCGGTGAAACATCATCAGCTAACGCTGGTGTGAAAAACTCGCAAATAATAATATTGCCAGAAGTTTAAATTTGACCTTGCGAACAAATGGTATATGCACCATTTAGAATTCGTCCCAGAAAATGAGGCGCACAAACTTTTGTGGGTTTTTGAGATACAAACGGATTATCTCATTTCAGCCATACAACCAGACCTAGTGATTTCAACAATACAAAGAGAACCTGCCGAATCCGTTCTGACTCAGCACAGCGTAAAACTGAAGGAAAGTGAAAAGAGAGATAAATACCAAGACCTTACTAGAGAACTGAAAAAACTATAGAACATGAAAATGACAGTGATACCAATGTGAAATGCAATCAGCCTCGTCCAGGATTTGAACTTGTGTCGCCGTGTCCATTTCTTATGACGATAACCATTACACCACGGGCACCGCCTATAACGTTTCGGCCGATACGTCCGTATCGCTGGTTTGAAAAACTCGCATTTAGTAACATGATGATGATAGTCTCTAATCTTTTATAATACAAAGATTGTGACGATGGAATTTCTCCTTGTCTTTATTGGGAATCCTTTTGAGATGAGGCTTCTTTTTTTTTCTCGGACTTTTTGTCCTCATCTTGGTAGAGACAATTACAAATTCAGTACGGACCCGACTATGGAAGACCAGATAAGGAGAATCGATAATTGGATTTATAAGACCAAAAAAATCCAACCTTGGTCGCCCTTCGAGGCCCGTGGCGCAGCGGATAGAGGCTTTGAGTCTGTACGGTTCCAGGTGAGCATTGTCAGAAAATAGCGGTTTCAAATCCTACCCAAGCCGGCCAGAGGTTTACTTGGTGAAAAAACGTGGTGCGATAGACAACAACTATGGAAGGCAGTAATAAAGCAGTGATATGGTTAATAAACTCTGCATTTCTATCCGAGGTCGCGGTTAATCACCTGAAGAAGAAGGCCAGAGGTGAAATTTGGCCGAAACGCAGTGAAAAAAAAACAACAACAACAACAAAAAAAAAAAAACCTACCAAGATGAGGACAAAAAGTCTGCAATAAAAAAAAGAATTAATTCTCGGAATTTCTCCTTTATTAATTCTAAGTGCTTTTACGTCATAAATTTGTGCGTTTTGTTCTAATGTAAAATCTTGTCAGCCTTTTGACAGCCTCATTTTCTTTTTCTTACATATATCTTTGTTTACACAGATTAGATTGTAGTGTTAGAGAAGAAGTTGGAGATACATGCGGATGGCCTTTTTCATAGAAGATTACAGAAAACATCGCTGAAAGAATTTAAAAATGACGTCGGTTCTTTTTTAAATTGCAAATCATGGTTGTAATGTTAGGATTACTTAACGTTTTATTTGTATAAGAAGTAGTTTCATTTTGGAAAATAAAAAATCAAATAATCTCAAAACCTTTTCGAACATGATCCAAATAATTCATAAACGTTTGGTTAATGTCTGGTCAGAAACTACGGAATTTTAGTAGTATGTATTGACATTTGATGATGTGGTGATTATATATATATGGTCGCCAGTAGCGTAAAGCAAGGCTCTTCGAATGAATTGAGCTCACGGTAGCCGTTTAGGGGATATATGTAAACAAAAAAAATGTGATACATAAGCGTTTAAAAATTCCTTCGCTTACGCTAGTTTCCTCGTGGCTGTGTAGTTGAATCTTGGATTGGCGTTTGAGTCAGCCGGGTTTCGATCCCAGCTTCGAGAGTTTAGCGTGTCTAGCCACACTGAAGAGTTGTGATACTATGAAACAGTCTGTCTGTGGATGACTATATATATATATATATAACTACGGATTATAATAAACTAATATGTGTTGAACAACTTTTCCACTCAAACGGTCACGACTTCAAGATAAATGCAAAATTCACCCTCACAGAAAGAATTGAAAAAATAAAATAAAAAAATAACAAAAACAAACTAACGAACAAATTACAATGTCCTTGACAAAAAAAAACAAACTCGTATAGTGTCTGCATAGAACTGATGAATGTAAGGTCGGCCAACACTGGTGTGTCCATGTGTTGGAGTCCATAAGAAAACGTCCCTTATGAGTTATGCCTAGCATGTCTTGCTCGTCTTATTTGGATGGTTTGTGATATGGGTGATAGGTGGTCGCACAGTGGCTGTTTTGTGGGGTGCTGCTTCCAGGATTTGTTCAAAAATCACATCACATAGTTGTCAAAGTGACTGAGCTGTCTTAAGCGCCCCACTCAATATTTAATCTTATCTAAACTTCACAAAACAGCACGCAGCATCCATGCGCAGTTCCCATCTAGTTTTCTTTCAAGTTCTTCGTTATATACATATATATATATATATATATACATGTGTTTGTGTGTGGGATATATATATATATATATATATATATATATATATATATGTATATATATATATATAAAATGAAACGCAGTTTCTTCCAGGCAGCGGTCGTATCGATACTGCTGTATGGATGCACTGCTTGGACGCTAACTAAACGGCTAGAGAAGAAGCTAGACGGCAATTACACAAGAATGCTGCGAGCAATCTTGAACAGGTCCTGGCGGCGACACCCCACAATGCACCAACTATACGGTCACCTACCTCCTATCACGAAAACTATCCAAGTTAGACGAACCAGACATGCAGGACACTGCTGGAGAAGCAGGGACGAGCTCATGTGATGTACTCCTATGGAACCCCACATATGGCCGTGCAAAAGCAGGACGACCAGCTCGAACATACATTCAGCCGCTATGTGAGGATACGGAATGTAGCCCTGAAGACCTACCAGAGGCGATGAACGATAGGGAGAAGTAGCGAGAGAGAGTCAGGGATATCCCTGCTAGCGGCACGACATGATGATGATGATATATATATATATGTGTGTGTGTGCGTGCGCGCCTGTGTGTGAATAAACAAATAGTTTAAAAACACTTTTCTTAATTCAAGTACTGGCTAGTAGAAATGGAAAAAACCTAAAAACAATAAGTTACCACACTCCTCCTCCTGTTGCCTTCATTACTTAAAGTGTCACGTTCTGAAAAATTAAAATGGTCCGATGAAACACCTGTTTCCTCTTTAATCCAATTATTTTAATGGAGCCGAGATGAGGTGGTGAGATAACAGTATATATATATATATATATATGATTTTAGATGTTTGATATTTAAATTGTAAATCTAATTAAATAGCTAAGAACAGTGAGTCATTATATATTGTCAGTATGAAAAATTCTGATCAAATTTATTATAGTTATGATTAGAGATCATTTGGTTGGACCGTTGCCAGCATTTCTTTCAGCATTTCAAAAAATGAAATAATGGTTCGTTTATTTTTCATATTAGGCTGAAACATTTAACCGTGAAAAGAATCAAAACAATAATTCATTTTGTGTACGCGAGCAAATTTTAATATCGAGGACTAATACTTTGTGTTTACAAAGATGAAAATTTCTCCGACGGAAAGAATAGAAACAAAATACAACCACTTCCCCCAGACACCCCTCACAAAGTAAAAACAGAAAATTAATAAAGAAAATATTTGTCTAAAATCTTTGAATGATGCACTGTAAAAAGAACAAAAAACAACAACAAATAAATAGATAAATAAAAATAGGTTGGCTTGGTTTTATGGCATTTCAACCATTGTCGGTTATTTAATGCCAAACATATACATTAGATATATATGATTTGTAAATACAAGTCAATAAAGTTGAATAGTTCCAAGTATTGCTATATATCACTAACAATTGAATTAAATATCAGTTATTTGTTTACACACACTTTTACGATCAAACAGTTTTATTTCAAACAATTCAATTTAGCATAAGTCATTTGTTTGCACTGAGTTTAAATGTCAAATAGTTCTATTTGACATAGATGGGACCCTATCAGGGCTACCACTTCGATTCAAAGTGTCCCTGCATAGCCTATATTTAAACAAAGGATATTAGTTATAATAAAGTTTTTTCTCAACATTACTATATTATCAATACTACTGTGTACCAATGGAAGTATTGTTGTATAGCCGAATACATTTACATATAAAAATATATGCGGAACATAATCAAACATAATGACAAACTTCAATGAACGAACGAACACACTTCTTTATAAAAGTATATCTCTCACACTTTATTCTCGAAAGGGCTAGGGGGTGTCTTCGTGGTGTAATGCTTAAAGCGATGGACTGCGGAATCGTAGTACGCGAGTTCGTACTCCAGTCGTGCTATTACGTTCACTTTCGGGCAAATACTCTTTGGAAAGGTATGAACCCCCTTATCCTCTCTGATATGGGTTAAATAGTACCACTACTGTTCTTCTAGGACAATGGATTTGGCATTAAATAACCTAAAAAGAGTTGATATGCCATTAAACAAAGAAACCGAACCAATCGAAAGGGTTGATACTATTTACCAACCCCTCCGCTCGGGCAGGATATGACACAAGGTCAATTTTTAAGCGGAGTTTAACAGGTTTGAATTCAGAGTTTTCCTTCTCCTAGACTAGTTGCCTCACCAAAGGTGAAGAATCCAGTCTGTTCTACTATTTACCCATAGCTGGAGGGAGAATAATTGGATTCATACCTTCCCCAAGGGTATTAGTGCTATGTGAAATGCAATCAGTCTCGTCCAGGATTTGAACTCGTATCGCCGTGTCCATTTCCGACGACAATAACGTCTACACCACGGGCACCTCGAAAGGGTTGATGTTGGTTGTGTGTGAGAGGTGAGTTGGAGACGGGGACATACTGCTACATATTGACCCAAAGTTCTTCTGACAATAGCAGCACTTCTTCCTCATCTTGGCTGGGTTGCTCAACCGTGGGTCCAAAGCCCTCTGTCTGCCGCTGATTCTCACTTGGGCATCTTGTCTCCAACTGGCTCCAACTGGCTCGAACCGCCTCGGGCACCTGGTTATATAATTGTCCACCTGCTTCCGCTGTTCTTCTGCTTATTTACACAGGTACATCTCTTGATTGACGGCTCGGTCAGTATGTTTGGACTATCTGAGTTAACACAGTAAGCTACATTAAAGTCTAGACTACATTGTTTATTAATGTTTATTGTTTATCAATCTAGAAGAATCCTGAAAAGAGACTGATGTGATTGGATATCCGATTAGGCCAGAGACACTTTTGGCACCACCGAGCGTGCGTGGACTGCGGCTCAGTGCCTGGTATCCACTATAAAAATCCCTTGTGTCGTACTCTGGCGTACGTGGGGTGCCCGACAAATATCAACTAGAGATCCAGTGAATGATTGAGACGGGTTTACCATCGCGGTTTGCTGGTCACGGTTTATTTCTGGTGGAATGATAACTCCGTAAAAAGAGTATTTTGTAGCTGAAAACTTGCCCATTTCAAGTGTATCTTTGCATTTTTCTCTGTCTGTTGCTTCCGAGGAAACAAATAAGAAGTATTATTTTTGGTCCAACTCGCTTTTTATTCTAAACAGTAAAATAAATATTAATCATATTATGATAAAACTAATGTCCGTTCATCCATATCGTTAAGATTCTTCTATTTTGGGTCTTAGATTTAAGTAATTATCAAAAGTTGCAGAAAACTGCAATTACAGTTAATATACCCTTTAGATATCATGTTAGAGGATAGCATAATCCCTATTTCGCCCATAGTACACGCAGTACCCTTAGTCATATGAATTTACAAACAGACCTTTCACACACACACACACACACACACACACACACATATATATATATATATAAACCACATATTCCACAGTAAACATCATTCTGATGATAAACAGTAGTTCTGGCCCTAAAATTTATTTTTAACGACCGCTAGGGACCACGAAGGGTCAGCACCATCCATCATACGCTCAGTCTTAAAAATCAAGTTACCCTTTTCAAATCCTGCAATTGGGAAGTTCATAAGATGTATGTGATAAAGAAATCACCTCTAAGAAATCGGGTAAATCGAATAGGCTACTATACGATCAAAACTACAAGAGGCATTCTTTTTAAACCTTGAATTTAATTTTTTTGTTGAAACACAAAATCCAACCAAGAAATCTGTCATTGACTTCGTCGCTTAATATATCAGTGTCATCTTTTTTTTGGTTTGGCTTCTTTGTTGAATGGCATATCAACCTTCGTGGGTTATTTAATGCAAAGCCATTCTTATAGAAAAACATCAATTGTTGGATGGCATAAAGGGGTTCATACCTTTCTGAAGGGCATTAATCTGAAAGTGAACGCAATAGTGTGACTGGAGTTCGAACTCTCTAACTACAATGTTGCAGACTAGCACTTTAACCGCTACACCACGGGCACCGAAATCTGGTAAATCTGTCCCCTCTTATCAACATCTTTGTTGTCTCCAGTTGTCATCTCCCGTTGTCCAAAGATATTAGTTGCTCGTATGATGAATAACAACGCGACCACATTTCTACGTGCACATATTACTTTTATTTCTTAGCGACTTTTCTTTTCATCACCTGCTGCAGCACTCGGGGAATAAACGAGCAGGATGGTGCAGTTCATCCGCTCGGGTGGAGCGTTTCTTATTAACTAACTTATTTATAACACAAGAATTGTTTTGGTTAACTGAAACCATCCAACTGACTTCGATTTCAGTAGCTGTTAACTATACAGATTAACCTGTTTTATTTTCCCGGCGTTTAACGGCTTAGAACTTAGTTGTCCAAATTTCTGAGACGAAGCTTGATGATTTTTATCATAAAGGGTTTTCGGACCATTGTCTTCATCTTTGAAACGTTGTGGAAATAACAATAAAGATGAAGACAATTGTCCAAAAACCCTTAATGATAAAAAGGCCCAGGACTTAATTTGATTGCTACATTACATATCAATAATAGGTACGAGGATCATTAAATAAGTTTCCAAACTTTTTTTTCGTATGGGCACTTTTATTGATAGTACACACATGAAACTCTAGTCCTCTTCGAAGTAATCTCCTCCGGCTGCAATGCACTTGTACCGTTCCAACAACTTCTGGAAGGTCCCATCGAAGTCCTCTTATGTGAGCGTGTCAATGACCTTCGTCACAGCCTCTTTCATCTCCTCAATTGTCTCATAACGACAGCCTCTGAGTTTAGGGAATAACCAAAAGTCACAGGGAGCAAGGTCTCGACTATAGGGACGGTGAAGAACTGTCTTGGTGCCCATCTTGGTTAAATAGTCTGTGACAAGGATGGAGTTGTGGACTGGTGTATTGTCCTGATGGAAATGCCACTGACCCGATTTGAAGAGTGCTGGCCTCTTCCGACGGAATCTCTTCCTGAACTCCCTTAAAACCTCAACATAGTAACCCTAATCCAAACCCTTTGACCAATCAACTCTGGTGTATTGACTTCCCTACTCCTCCCACACCTTTCATCATCCCTCACAGACTCCCTGCCTTTCTTGAATCTCTTATGCCACACAAAAACTGATGCTCGATTCATGCAAGATGGTCGAAAAGCAGTCTGAAGCCTTCTATACGTTTCTGTGGCATTTTTTCTAAGTTTAAAACAGAATTTTATTGCATATCGTTCTTTTAAAGTGTCCCCACGTCCAGATTGCATTTTTGAACTTCACCAGCTGTGACAATCAGGCTTTAGTAGGGTGTATTCGAATTCCTGATGTAGCTGTTCATTTGAAGCTGAAATCATAATAATTGGTCAGTCATCTCATAAGATGTATAGAAAAAACATACTGAATTTTCCAGAGTCTGCAACAATTTTAAATGCCAGTGCAAAATAAGTCTGGAAACTTATTGAAGGCACCACATATCACATGTCTGTTATGTAATGTTATTGACTGGGTAAAACCACACTTCATCTTCCTTTTGAGATTAGCCTGAAGAAGAACATAGAAGTCTGTAGCTTTTGTTATTAACGTGTCTGATGTGCTTTTCTGTCATGAAGATCGAGTGACAACCTTTTTCGAACGACCCGAGAATATTTCTTCTCCGACTCAAACTGCTACCCAAGCAGGTTCACCGAATGACGCTTTTGGTTAAATATTCGAACAGCATGAAAAAATAAGACATTGTAAAAGACAGACGTGCCCTAGTTCAAAGGGTCATTCAGTATACAAAGTGAATTTTGTCCAAGGAATAGGAATCTCTGTTTACAGATGCACCTCTTTCTAAAAAAAAAGTGATGGTCCCTTTCACGTCTCCGAAGCATGAGCTTCTTTACTGACCGCTGCGCCCAGAACTTTTTATTTCCCAGAGAATAAGTGCGCTTCTACACCTTGTGCCGCCCCTTTGATTCAGGTTCGTTGTAGCAAACCCATGTTTAGCTTATTTGTAAACATGTTTTTTTGACTTAAACATGCTCCTCCGTATGCATCACACATTCAGTAAATTTCTCATAGTTTGTACTTCTCAGCCACCAAAAATCTATTGACAGTCCCCAGTTCAAACCTGAAACATTCTGTTCGATTTGTAGCCATTTTGATTAGCCTTAAAAGAAATATTTTTTGTGAGATTAAAATAAGTTCTTTTATAAAGCAATTCCAAATTATGTGAAAAAATCTGAAAAAGAATTATTTTACATTAAAAAATCCCCTTATTTATTGAATGACCCTCGTAGAGATATATATATATATATATATATATATATATATATATATATATATATATATAATCACATCAATTTCAGTCTATCCAAGTTTCTATCTATCTATCTATCTATCAATCTATCTATCTATCTCCTTATTTATTGAATTTTTCTTTTAATGTCAATTTCAAGTAAATAGTTTTCGTTGTATTTTTATTTATTTTTTTTTAGCGAAATTTTAATGGTTATCTTTCGGCAATAAATAATTTTCCCGTCCCGTCAAAGATATTTCCTGACATATTTGCAAGATCAGCGCCTAAGAGGTTCGAAATTATTTAAGAGGTTTCTGTATATATATATATATATATATATATATTTGGAAGTTGTTACGGAATCATTACTGTTCTTTCACGTGTCTTCATTGTTTATTATAATTTATACGTTGAAAACAAATAAAAAAAAATAAATAAAAGTAAGCAAATGATAGTGGTTATATTGAATTATTTCCCAGACATTACATCAATAATTTTTGCATCAATTTTATTGCCATAATCTCGCTGTATTTCTATAATGGCAGCTGGCACAGTCAGATGGTGCTGGAGATTACACTGACTGCATCTCTGCAGAAGGGTTATAACCACACCCAGCTAGTGTTCTGATATGACACTAAACAATCTGATGGTAAGGTTCCTGTAATGCTGGAGCTTTGGGGAATGCGGAGCACCCCTTCATTGCCATCGCTCCAGGTCTACTCTGGCACCTGATAGGGTCCTATCTATGGGTCAAATAGAACTAAACTGCGTACTTAGGCTAAACTGAATTGTTTGAAATAGAACTGATTATTTGCATAAATATGGATTTGGCATTAGATAACTCACAAAGGTTGATATGCCATAAACCCAAACAACCAACCTATAATGGCAGCGAAAATAATAAAATGATAAAAGAACAGAAAAAAGAAGACAAAACCTTTCATCTAGGGTGAGTAAAACGTTTTGCAATATTTTTGGTAACGTGAGGTAGTTGTTGATGCTTTTGCCAAAGTTGTGAAAGTGACGTGAAACTGAAAGTAACGAACCACATTGAACTGTGAGATGCCAAGCTCGCCTGATACTTTTCATGAGGTGCCCGTGGTGTAATGGTTATCGTCGTAGGAATTGGACACGACGATACGAGTTCAAATCCTGGACAAGACTGATTGCATTTCATATAGCACTAATACCCTTGGGAAAGGTATGAATCCAATTATTCTCCCTCCATGGGTGAATAGCAGGACAGATTAGGTTCTTCAGCCTTGGTGATTCAACTAGTCTAGGAGAAGGAAAACTCTGAATTCAAACCTGTTAAACTCTGCTTAAAAATTGACCTTGTGTCATATCCTGCCCGAGCGGAGGGGTTGGGTAAATATTAATATTGATACTTTTCATGAGTTACTCAACAGATGTAATTCTATGGCTTCAAACATGGCGTTGGAATTGACGGTTTTAGGCCTACCTGACCTTGTCTGATCATCGACGTTCTTGCAAACCAAACGAAATTTTTTGATCCGCTGGTGGTGTGGTGGTGTCTTTGTTTAATGGCATATCAACTCTTTTTAGGTTATTTAATGCCAAAGTCATTCTCATAGAAGAACAGTAGTGGTACTATTTAACCCATAGCTGGGAGGATAAGGGGGTTCATACCTTTCCCAAGGGTATTTGCCCGAAAGTGAACGTAATAGCGCGACAGGAGTACGAACTCGCGTACTACTATTCCGCAGTCCACCGATATGGGGGGGGGTCACAGCAAATTGATGACCTTTCACAACACACCCCTCTCGGTCGATGTTGTTCGAAGAAACAAACAAAAGCTTGAGAGAGAGAGAGAGAGAGAGAGAGAGAGAGAGAGAGAGAGAGAGAGAGAGAGAGAGAGAAAGTGGGGAAAGAGATAGTGAAAATTTTAGTAATATATAATCCATAGGTTGAGCACCTCGCGTGATGTATTGGTTTGTAAACTAGACTAGTAAACCATTACTATCGATTTCGAGTCCCACTGGGTGCCCCATTCCTTCAGAGTTGTGCTATAACTAATCAAAGCTTAGTGAATACTTGAGAGTCAAAAGTTTGGCAATATTTTAGTACATGCAATTATGTGGTGGGTCGTGCCCCTGGTGGGTAGCGCGCTTTTTCCGTATGCAGTCCATGATCAGGGCACGGTTCTCTTATAACCAGTCTTCTAGTATCTTCTGGTAGATGGTCCTAAGCACTCCATAGCTGTGCTATATACGGTGTCCCGGAGAATGATAAAGTAAATTACAGTTAAAATATATTTGAATACTGTAGTTAAAAATATAATAAGATTAATTTGATACAGTTATTGTAAGTCAGTTACAAAAATTAAATAAAATAAACAGATGAATAAAAGTAATAATTCATTACTTTTTAATTTTTTCTTTTCCTATTTACTTAATAGATGTATAAATAAATAGATTAATAAATAAACAAATAAGTAAAGCTCAGTCAATTGTACCGATTTTATAATTAAATTAAATATGACATTGTTCATTTTCACTTGCTATGTTGGTTGGCTGGGTTTTATGGCATATAACCCTTTGAAGGTTATTTAACGCCAATTCCATTTCTATGTAAATAGTCAGTTCCATTTTAAACAATTCAGTTTAGCATGTGTACACAGTTTGTCAAAAACATTTCTATTTCAAGCAATTCAGTTTATTCAAACAGTTCTAATTCAGATAATTAAGTTTAGTATAAACATAGATTTTGTTTACACATAGTTAGATATCAAAACAGTTCAATATTAAACAAATCAGTTTAGTGTAAGTACAGTTTCAAAGTCAAAAACACTTCCATTTCAAACAATTCACTTTAACCTAAGCACGCAGTTTAAATGTATGTACAGTTTAATTGTCAAAAACATTTCTATTTCACACTACTCGATTGAGTCAAACAGTTCTAATTCAAACAATTATGTTTAGCATAAGTATGCAGTTAGTTCTATTTAACCAATAGATAGGACCCTATCGGGTGCTACCATTCCGGGCCAGAGTGGACCTGGGAGCAATGGCAATGAAGATGTGCTCCACATTCCCCAAAGCTCCAGCATCACTGGAGCCTCACCATCAGGTTGTTTAGTGTCATATCTAGAACACTCATTGGTGGGATTTTACCCCTTTGCAGAGGTGCAGTCGGTGTATTCTACAACACACAGAGTTAAATGTCAAAAGAGTTTTATTTCAGATAATTTTTGTTTAGCTCAAGTACACAGTTTAGATGTCATAACAGTCCTATTTCGGGCCATTAGTATAGCCTAAGTACGCAGTTTAAATGTCAAAACTGTTCTATTTTAAACAATTCAGTTTAGCATAAATATGCAGTTTAAATATAAAAAACAGTAAAGTCAAACCACGGTTTAGTTCTATTTAACCCATAGATAAGACCTTAGCAGGTGCTACAACTCCAGGCCAGAGTGGGGCTGGGAGCAATGGCAATAAAGAGGTACTCCGGATTTCCCAAAGCTCCAGCAATATTGGAACCTCACCATCAGATTGTTTAGTGTCATAACCAGGATACTCGTTGGTGGGGGGAGATCTTACTCCTCTGCAGAAAAGCAGTCGGTGTATTCTACAATCCCAGCCGACTGGTCAATCACTTGCTAGGGTTATACTGGGAAATATAACCAGTTAGCAAGTTATGTTTGTTTTTAAACTAGAGGAATTTATGTATTAGCTTTAGATCTTGATTAAGCAAAAAATAATAAAATATTAGAACGTAAAATATATATATATATATATATATATATATACATATATATATATTGTCATCCACTAACAGACTGTTTCGTTGTAGACATGTAGGACGCTTGAAGCTTGGATCGAAACCCGCCCAACTTTACGTTAGACGTAGTATCAGATCGCTCGGCTAACAAGTGTACCACGTCAGCTAGGGAATTATTAGGTATTAAGTAGTAGCGTTCGTTTGTTTACATTTTATACCTTACCGGATACTAGAGTGCTCAATTCGGTCGAAGGGCTTTGCATTATGCGAGCGGCAGCCGTAAATTCCTTCGCCAGAGTGCTCAACCCCCATGGGGGAGCGTATCTGATTTTACTTGAATAAAGTATATAATGAAAAGAATAAATATATAGATTGAAAAGTAAATAAATAAAAATCACTACTTCCCTTATTTACTTTAAATATACCATTTTCGAGGAGCTATGAAAAGGATGTCCGTTCACTTCGTTTCACTATCTATTTATCTATCACCCACAAATAAGTACATCTCAACAGTTTATTTAATATAAAATGAATATTCTTCGAAACCAAGGAAACCAGGATTTTTGTAATTTTAATAGAACATTATACTATCAAAACGGATATTATTAGGTATTATTCAGCAATAGACTCTTAAGTATTGAAACATTCAAAGAAAAAATATGAATTGCAACAGCACTTAGATTTTAAAACTGCTACGTTTTTAGTTCTTTGGAAATACAATGCAAGAATCAGTATATGAGGCAGCAACTTTCTTAAATAATCAAGTAGATAACAGGCAGCATCTTCACACTAAACGGTAGCACTCTGAAACTGGTTGACAAGTTCACCTACCTAGGGGGTAGAGTCTCATCAACAGAGACAGACATCAACACGAGACTAGCAAAGGCATGGACAGCTATCGGTAGAATATCGGTCATATGGAAGTCAGACCTGACCGATAAAATGAAGCGCAGTTTCTTCCACGCAGAGATCATGTCGATACTGCTATATGGATGCACAATATGGACGCTGACTAAACGGATGGAGAAAAAGCTTGACAGCAATTACACAAGAATGCTGCGAGCAATATTGAACATGTCCTGGAGAAAGCACCCCACAAAACAGCAACTATACGGCCACCTACCACTCATCACGAAAACTATCAAAATTAGACGAACCAGACACGCAGTACTCTGCTGGAGAAGTAGGGACGAACTCGTGAGTGATGTACTCCTGTAGACCCCTTCACATGGACAAGCAAAGGCAGGACGTCCAGCTTGAACCTACATACAGCAGCTCTGTGCCGATACGGGATGTAGCCCTGAGGATCTGTCGAAAGCAATGGACGATAGGGAAGTGTGGCGAAAGAGGGTCAGGAATATCTGTGCTGATAGCGCGACATGATATATATATATACAACTCTGCTTACGAGCATCCGGGGACTCAAATATTTTTATTTAACCTTTGTTCTTCGCATTCGTTCTTACTCACAGACAGACAGACTGACACACACACACACACACACACACACATATGTATATATATATATATATATATATATACACACCCCACACACAAATATATGTGGGTCATTCAATAAATAATGGAAGCTTACAAATGGGCTCCGGCAATGCAACGCAGTCTATAGTCAAAATAGGATAGAGAGATGGACGAAGGGATGCATCCTTCCATTCCCTAAAAAAGGCGACATCGGACTAGCCAAGAACTACCGAGGGATAACACTTACATCCATAGCAGCCAAAATCTACAATGCCCTACTACGAAACCGCATAGAAGCCAAAATAGACAACATCCTTAGGAAAAACCAAAATGGCTTCCGGAGAAATAGATCCACAACCTCACAAATACTGACCATCCGTAGAATCCTGGAAGGCATTCGGGCAAAAAACTTACAGGCGACGTTACTATTTGTCGACTTTACCAAGGCCTTCGATTCCATACACAGAGGGAAGATGGAGCAAATCCTACTAGCATACGGCCTACCAAAAGAAACAGTAGCAGCGATAATGATTCTCTACAGAAACACCAAAGTGAAAGTACGTTCACCAGATGGAGACACGGAATACTTCGACATTGTTGCAGGAGTACTACAAGGAGACACGCTAGCCCCGTACCTCTTTATCATCTGTCTAGACTATGTGCTTAGGACTTCGATCGACAAAATCAGAGAAAATGGCTTCGAGCTGACTTAGAGAAGAAGCAAAAGGTACCCCGCAAAAACAATCACGGACGCCGACTACGCGGATGAGTTGGCGATACTAGCGAATACGCCTAATCAAGCAGAGACACTACTGCATAGTCTGGAACGAGCCGCAGCTGGCATTGGCCTCCATGTCAATGCAAACAAAACTGAATATATGTGTTACAACCAAACGGGCAACATTGCCACACTAGACGGAGCCTCTCTGAAACTAGTCTACAAATTCACCTACCTAGGAAGTAGCGTCTCATCAACCGAAAAAGACATCGACACACGACTGACGAAGGCATGGACAGCTATCGATAGGCTCTCGATCATATGGAAGTCGGACCTAACTGATAAAATGAAACGCAGTTTCTTCCAGGCAGCGGTTGGGTCGATACTGCTATATGGATGCACCACATGGACGCTTACGAAGCGGCTGGAGAGGAGGCTGGACGGAAATTACACAAGAATGTTGAGAGCAGTATTAAACAAGTCCTGGCGACAACACCCCACGAGACTCCAACTATACGGACACCCCCATCACGAAAACTATACAAGTTCGACGAACCAGACACGCAGGACACTGCTGGAGAAGCAAGGACGAGCTCATAAGCGATGTACTCCTGTGGACCCCCACATATGGATGTGCAAGAGTGGGACGTCCAGCACGAACATACATACAGCAACTATGTGAGGACACAGGATGTAACCCTGAAGACCTACCGGAGGCGATGAATGATAGGGAGAAATGGCGAGAGAGGGTCAGGGATATCCGCGCTGGCGGCGCGACATGATGATGATGATGACAAATGGGCTAAACATGGATTTGTCAGTACTGAGTCAAAAGGACAGTTCTGGGAGTGAAAAACTTTTGATTCTCCGGTAAAGTGAAAATTCCGGGTGCAGCAGTCAATAAAAAAGGTCATGCTCATAGTGTTCAGTGAGATAAATGGATCGATTTTCTAAAAAAAAAAAGTGCAACTGTAAACAATGCTTCCTACTGGTAACTCCGTAGATAATATCTCACCTTATTTATCGAAAGAACCTTATATATATATATATATATATATACTGTTTTTTCTATAAAGTACTGAACTGCATCCTTGATGGGAACGAGTTCTTTGAACTCCAGTGGTACAAGTCACTTTCGGAGCAATCCTCTTGGGAAAGAAATGGACTCTTTTATCACCTATGTAGCACTATGTGGGTGGGCTGCCAAAGCAGACGATTCCTTTGTCTGTTTTGGCGCGAAACCAGACAAAGGATTCTTGGACCTGAAATCTCGCCGTATCCGGAAGTGGTACAGGGACACGAATGAGAGTTGGCTGGAAAAAGGAGCTGAGGAGCAGTTGGCGCTGGACAGCAGAGAGGCAGTTGACGACGGACCTGGATGAGGGCAGTTGGCGTTGGACAGCAGAGAGGCGAGCAGCAGAGAGTTGGCGTGGAACCACGGACAGGGGCAGTCAACACCGGACTCCGTAGACAGTAGGAGACAAGATAGGGTCCAGTGAAGAAGATCGACTCAAGATGTCTGCATTCGAGGTGCTTGTGGAATTTTCGCTAGTAACCCACGCTAGCGATAGTCCGCACATGCATATAGTGTTGCATACCTTTCTCTGCTCTTGGTTAACCCCAAGCTTTCTTCGTGTTTGTTCGTTTGTCCTTTTATTTTCTCTGTTCCCTCGATCGTATTCTTGAGTAGGTAAAGAAATGTGTGTTACCCCCTCGAACCACTAGTTGATCACCGGCCGGCGTAAGAAGTGACATAGTTAGAAGACTGAGATAATGTGGTGGGGGTGAGGGTGTAACGTTACAAATGGTGCCGTTGACCAGAGAAAAGAGACCTGATGAAAAAAAATTGGAAATGATCGGACGAGAGAATCGAAAGAAGCTGACAGCGAACGGAAAAAGAAGAAAAAAAATGCCATAAGGACCCACAACCGGCGAGACAGAGAGAAAAGAAAAAGAAAACGAGAAAAACAAAGAAAAAAAAGATGGAAAAGAAAGAAATCTACAAAGGTAGGAATACACATTCCCCCCTCCCCCATTGCACTCGAATATAAGAACACAAAAAAAAGATTCTTTTAGATTAAGGAAATTTTAAGATGTAGAAAAAAAAACAAGTAATCTATTTCGTTTTTGTGTGTGTGTGTGTGTGTATGTTTAACCCCTTAACTGCTGATAAATTTTGTTGTATTTTTGTTAGACGGGAGAAGAATTTCCTCCCTTACCCTATTTTCACACTTAACTTGACCGGTAGAATTCAAATGCTTTTTTTTCCTTCTTCGTAGCAGTTTCACATAGTAATTTTTATACTTAAGTGTTAGGACCAGTGGCTTAAGAAAGAAAGTTAGTCCGTTCTGGGAAATTTTATAGTAATTTTTTTTATGCTGGAAAGGTGATAAGTCACCGATTAAAAAAAAAAAAAAAAATTTTTTTTTGCTGTAAGGTTCACTAAAAGAAAAAAATTGTGGTATTTCAAAACCCCAGAGAAAGGGAAGATGAAACGACAAATAAGAGAGAGAGTGAGATTTCTAAGCTAGGTTAAAATCGACTGGTCAAAGTTGGATCATCCAAGTGCAGAGGGTAGAAGGTGGAGGAAAGCTTCTACCACAAAAAAAGAAAGAAAAAAAAATGGAAAATATAAAAAAATAAAAAAATTAAAAAAAAATAGCGGAAGAATTGAACAAAGAAAGAGAAGGAAGAACAGATAAAGTCATGAAAAAGAAGAAAAAAAAAAGAAAGAAAAAGAGAGAACGAAAAGTAGAAAGAAAGAAAGATTGCTTGGGAATTTTTGTCACTGCATACATGCCTGTCTCAGTTAAAAAAAAAAAAAAAAAAAAGAATAAGTAAACTTTGGATTTTAGGAAGAAAAGAAAGTTTTTGTTTTTTGTGGATTTAAAAAAAAAACGGTTGGAAGCAAACGCTATCCCCTCCCACACCACCCCCGGTAGAGGGAAGAATACAAGTTGACAGGAGAGAAGGAAAGAAAGACGCAAAGAGAAATGGTGAAAGTGGGTAGAGATCTCAAGGGAAGAGAGGCAAAGGTTAGAAGGTGGATGCGTGACCGATTCCTTCAGAACAATTTTATTTTATATATTTGTCAAATGTAGTTATTTTATTTTTATTTGTCAGTGAATTGTTTATAATTAATTTTTTTTGTTGTTTAATTTGTGTGGATTTTTTTTTGCTATCCTTTGTTTTTTTTGTGTTTTTTTGTTTGTTTGATTTTTTTGTTTTTTTGTTGTTTTTTTTTGTTATACTTTGCTTTGTTTTTTGTTAATTTTGGGGGATTGAGCTTGCCTTGTCATTTGCTTTGTTGTTTATTGTTATTTGTTTATTTTTTATTTAAAAAATTTTTTTTTTTACCTTCATGGATTCTCTGGGTTTATTTTTTTTGTAAGTTTAATTGCTCTTGGCACTTCTTCACTTCGTCTGATCGTGTTCCCCCTGGGGGGTTGGTTGCACTGGACTGGTATCGAGGGGTAGTAAGTTATACAAATGATGATTTGGGAAAGCGAGTGGCCTGATTGACATAGAATTGATGAACATGGTACCGAGGAAACGGTTGACGATGGGTTGGGAAGACGATACCTGGGCGCGGGGCTGTGTCCGGTTGTTCCTCCTCACTGGCTGGTCATGGCTGGACTATCTGGGAGATGGTGTCAATTGCTTTGTTTTTTTTTTCTTATCTTTTGAAAATCCATGGGATTTGATGGCTGGCTAAAAGTCAGTTACAGTGAACTTTCAGTAACTCTGAGAGACTTGTTTTGTTTGTTGCAGGGGGCAGTGAAGACCCCCAGGTTGGGAGGTGAATTCCACAGTGCTTTCTGAAACATTATTCCTGTTACGACACCGATCGAACTGCGGAGATTACTGATGCTCCCACGTCGTAAGGAAAGGGGGGGGGGAGACAAGTCCAAAAATACTCCTGAATTGTTGTGTAGGGGTGGTTAAAATTCCCCTGTGTTCTGATGGGTTGGAGAATGGGGCGAAATGTTCGAAAATTGAATAACGTTGGAGGTGAATGGAAAAGTCCTCTTGAAATCGTTGGGTAGGGGTGGGTAAATTTCCCCTGTGTTTTGTTGGGTGGGGGCGGGGCGAATTGAAAGAAAATTGAATAATGTTGGAGGTGAATCGAAAAGTCCTATTGGAATGAAGAATAGGGATGAGTCAGGAGACCCCAGAATTGTTCACAGGAAAGCAAGGTGGAAGAGCTGAACCCAGCAATATTTTTTTTATTTTTTTAATTTTTTTTTATGTGTATGATGATATGGTGTTGTTATATTATATATTATTTTTTTTAGGGGACGACCGAACCCCTTTAAAATTTTGTAATTTCGGTTGTTACTTACTGTAAATGTTTTTGTTTTTTTGCTTGTTGTTGAATTGTGTTGTAATTTATTGTGAATAAATGACAAGGGTAAGACGGGGAGTTTATATAGCACTATGTGGGTGGGCTGCCAAAGCAGACGATTCCTTTGTCTGTTTTGGCGCGAAACCAGACAAAGGATTCTTGGACCTGAAATCTCGCCGTATCCGGAAGTGGTACGGGGACGCGAATGAGAGTTGGCTGGAAAAAGGAGCTGAGGAGCAGTTGGCGCTGGACAGCAGAGAGGCAGTTGACGACGGACCCGGATGAGGGCAGTTGGCGTTGGACAGCAGAGAGGCGAGCAGCAGAGAGTTGGCGTGGAACCACGGACAGGGGCAGTCAACACCGGACTCCGGAGACAATAGGAGACAAGATAGGATCCAGTGAAGAAGATCGACTCAAGATGTCTGCATTCGAGGTGCTTGTGGAATTTTCGCTAGTAACCCACGCTAGCGATAGTCTGCACATGCATATAGTGTTGCATACCTTTCTCTGCTCTTGGTTAACCCCAAGCTTTGTTCGTGTTTGTTCGTTTTTCCTTCTATTTTCTCTGTTCCCTCGATCATAAAGAAATGTGCGTTACCCCCTCGAACCGCTAGTTGATCACCGGCCGGCGTAAGAAGTGACATGGTTAGAAGAAAGTTAACGTGTGTGGGGGCGAGAGGGTGTAACGTTACACCTCAACTATTGGTTAATATTATCACTGTTATTTTTTTCCAAGGATGGCTTTGACTTTAGATAATTAACAAAAGTTGATATACCATTAAAAGAATGAACTGTTCTTTTTTCAAATTTTTTTTCCTTAGAAATACTGATAAAATACATCATGATATTCTTTTAAATATTGTCTTTTTTCATTTCCAGCTGACATGCGATTAATCAAACAGTTAACCAACGATTGTCGTACACCACCTGCCTTTCATGCTCGAGGTTATCCTCAGCCCTCCTTGTTGAAGGCCTCCCGCTCCTGGGGTCATCTTTCACCTTCTCGTGCCCCTCTTTGAACTTCTTATAGCCCACACAATATATCCAGTATCGTTACTTTTCAGACAGACATCGTATATAACACTATACTTTATATAATCACACGACTTTAATGCTATAATCGTAAAATAAACAATGAGGTTTCATAAATAGTTAGCTGATAAGACAATTCACTTATTCCTCTTTCAGGACCAGTCGGTTTGGGCTGGAGAATACACTGTCTGCATCTCTGCAGAGGAGTAAGAGTCCCTCAGCACGTGTCTTGTATATGACTCAATACAATCTAATGGTGAGGCTCCAATAATGCTGGAGCTTTGGCGAATATGAAGTTTCCCTTCATTGCCATCGCTTCCAGGTCCACTCTGGCCTGGAGTGGTAGCACCTTTTTTTTTAAAGTTGGCGACCTTAGTCGAGGGTGACCCGAAGGCTATCTTTTCAACAGCTATTACACTGTGGTGTAGGGGAGGGCGCTACTCCATTCCCTAGACTGCTCCACTTTACCCTTGATCCTTACCTTATAATGCTGAGTGTTGAGCAAGACGGCGTCGAGTACCATTTTTTAAGTCTTTAGTATGAGTCGACCTAGGATTGAACCCCAGTCTGCCGGACCATTGGCGAACACTCGACTCATTGGGCCAATGGCCCTGATAGTGTCCTCTGGATCAAATAGAACTAAACTGTATACTTATGCTAAACTGAATTGTTTGAATTAGAACTGTTTTATTTAACTGAATAGCTTGAAATAGAAATATTTTTGACAATTAAACTGTGTACTTACATTTAAACTGCGTATTTATGCTAAACTAAGTTGTTTGAAATGGAACTGTTTTTGACATTGAAACTGTACTTACACTAAACTGAATTGTTTGAAATAGAACTGATTATTGGCATAAAAAAGGATTTTGCATTAAATAACCTACAAAGGTTGATATGTCAAAAAACCTCACCAACCAACCCGACCTGAACAAAATAAATAAAGGGTAAGAATAATTAAAATACATTTGTATCCTTCCGTATAAAATCGATGGTGTTATCACAGCGGTTAAAAGCATTCACGTTTCTCGTCAAGGATAAGTGGCAACAAGTAACGATTACCTTTTTCACAAGGTACTTTTATTGAGGGGAGTGTTAAAAATGGCTACTTTTGCCACCGGTGGATACGTATGTTGATTATTTTGCAGCTATTCTTGGGGATCACTCTTTATGACGAGAGGAAGGGTTTGTTTGTGTAGCTTGTCATTTTTTCCTCAGCCATCTTATGCGTTGATTTTTCAGGTTCAAGTTGTGTCACCTCTTCCAAAGAGATTTTCCTTTGCTGCTTTCTTTGCACATACTGTTCCTTTTGCACAAAAATAACAATTTTTGTGGTTGTTGTTGTTGCTTCTGCTGTTCCTGCTGCTACGCCAATATACTCTTTGTATTTGATTCAGGTTCAACTGGCACTGTTTCTGAAGATAGTTGCCATTTTGAAGAAAAGGATGAATAAACATCTGCAAGTCGGGTGTTTTTCTCTAACTGCGGCAATGGTTTGAATACTTGCCATGAGTAACGTTTGTCGGTTTTTGAAATTCTAAGAAGAGGTTTTCAATTGATCTTCAGAAGTGGAAAAAAAAAAAAATAAAAATAAATAAAAAAAGAACAAATACCCATTTTCAGTCTTTCATCGCACTTTTTTCAACAAAGCCAGACCGACTTTCTGTGATTCTTTCATCGTTTATCATTTAAAGGGGAGACATTTTATAAATGTTTATATAGAGCGTCCTAAAATCCGGGCGCCTTGGGTGTTTAGCATGTTAGACTTGCAAACATTCATGAGTGAGTTCGAGTCTTATTGAGTTCGGTCTTGTACCACATCTAAGCAAAAATAGCTTAGCAAATTACGAGAATTCCTAACACCCAAGAGAGAGAGAGAGAGAGAGAGAGAGAGAGAGAGAGAGAGAGAGAGAGAGAGAGAACACGCATACACACACACATATATATATATAGATGCATATATATTACTGATCAAAAGTATTTGGTCTCTCAAAAAAATTTATTTCTCATCCTAAAAAGGCAAAATATTTTTTTTTTAGATTTTTTTTCCATAAATGTAAACCTTGCCTTATTTGGAATTAGTTGATTGCAAAAATATTTTAATCTCATGAAAAATATATATCTGAGGCTGTTCGAAATGCCAGCAAAGCAAACAGTGTGTTCCAGGCTTGAACAGAGGTGTGTCATAAAACTTTTGGTGGCTGAGAAGTGCAAATCATGTGAAATTTACAGAAGAATTTGTGCTGTATACGGAAAAGCTTGTTTTAGTAAAAAAAATGTTTTCAAATGGGCTAAATATGTGTTTGCCATGACGTGAAAACATACAGACTCCCAAGTAAAAAAACCCCCCCAAAAAAACCCAGTTCTGGGCCCAATGATCAGTAAAGAAGGTCATTCTGACAGTCTTCTGGGACATGAAAGGACATATTACAATTGATTTCCTTGAAAAGGAGCAGCTGTAAGTAGTACTTTCTATAGTCAGTTCCTTAAGCAATATTTTACCATATTTACTAAACGACCCTCTTAATTTGCAAATGAAGAAAGGGGATAGATATATAGTCATGCTACAAGAAGAACATTTTCAAAGAGAGAGAGAGAGAGAGAGAGAGAGAGAGAGAGAGAGAGAACTTGGTGCTATCAGTAAGTTTGATGATGATGATGATGATGAAAAACAGTCCCTTTTAGCTGAAAAGATTCTCTATCTGACGGTTAATGTCGGTCTCTGTGTCTGGTTCTAAGTACGTGGAAATAAATTGGAGTCTGCTTTCGGTGCTAAACTCCGATCAGACAAAAGAAAATTTCATTATCCATGTAATTCAAGGGTTGTGGTATTTCCTGAAGAGATGTCCAACCCACTATATAACGAACCATCTAATTGCATGTTACAATGAGTAACAAAAAAAGAAAATGGCGGTAGATCTAGGGAAGTCGTCACGCCCAGCCGTCCGTTACAGCCAGTGCTCACATTTTAAATTCTCATTCTAGAAGAGTCTAGATTGCCGTGGCTCTTCGCTTGACCAACCAGCGGCTTTCAACCTGTTAACATACGATCTATTAATCAAGGGGGAGAGAAAAAACAAAACAAACAAAACAACACACACACACACACAACAACAGACACCCTTCGTTGCACAAAATGAATGCATTTTTGGCGGGAGAATCACGAATCGCGTATCCATTTTTTGGAATATGTGTTATTATCATCATCAAATACCAGACGCTTCTCATCCAAAAAATATTTCTAATAATTGTAATCAGTTGATAATATTCGAAAAGAATCAGTGATCGTACAAGTTAATAATAACAATAATAATATTTATTATCATTTTCTCATTTGAAAGTTCTTCACGCCAGCATTAGCTGATGGTTTTACACTGGAGTCTGAGTGACAGCAAGTCTCTTCAAGTCTCCACCACTCTTCTTAGTATTCTGACCGATTTCAACAATGCTGTAGTTTGGATGGTCTCCACTCATCCTCTGATTTCTAAGTCCTCCAGCCCCTGTAACTACCGAGCGTACCAATTACAATTGGTATTACCGTCACTTTCATATTCCATAGTTTTTTCAGTTCTCTAGCAAAGTCTAGGTACTTATCTCTCTTTTCGCTTTTTTTCTGTTTTACTCTGTTGTCAACCTGAACGGCAAAGTCTACAATTCAGCAGGTTCTCTTTTTTGTTGATGTGTATCACCAGGTCTGCTTGCGAGTTTTCACACCAGTGTTAGCTGGTGGTTTTTCACAAGAGTCCGAGTGACAACAAGTCTCCTCAGGTTTCCAGGACTCTTCTCAGTATTTTGGCCAATCTCTGGAATACTGTAGTCTTAATGGTCTTGATTGTTCCTCCATTTTCCAACTCTTCCAAACCCCCTTTCCAATCCTTTGGAGATCGTTCCAAGTTCACCAACTACCATTGGTATCTCTGTTACCCTCATGTTCCACAGATTTTTTTTAAACCTCTCAGGCAAGGTTTGTGTATTTATCTATTTTCTAACTTTCTTTTATTTTCACTTCGTGGTCCGCTGGAACGGCAAAATCTATTTGACAACAACTTCTTTTCTTTTGTTAACTTGCACAAGGTCTAGTTTTCGAGGGAAATCTCATTTTCTCGGACGGGGTTTGGTTGGTGCATTTGGTAGTATGGTCAAAATTAAATCTTTTGCGCAATTCCCATTGAATTATTATCATTATTTACTCCTTTGAGAGTTTTTCACACCAGTGTTAGATGATGGTTTTTTACTGGAGTTTGAGAAACAGAAAGTCTGCTCAAGTCTCCAGGACTCTTCTCAGTATTTAGGCCGACATGAACAATAGTGTAATTTAGATGGTTTCGACTCCTTCGATTTCAAACTCTTCCAGTCCCCTTACCAAGCCTTTGGGTATCGTTCCTAGAGCACCAGTTACAATTGGTATCACCGTCGCGTTCATATTCCCTACCTTTTTTTTAGTTCTGACAAAGTCGAAGTACTTGCCTCTTTTTTCATTTTCTTTTTCAATTTTTACACTGTGGTCTGTCTGGACGGTAAAGTCCTGTATTCGGCAGATTCTCTGTTTTCTTGTTAATCATCACTAGGTCTGATATTCTGGCTGTAACTGGGTGATTTGTTTCCATCTCTTAATTCTTGAGAATTTTGTGCGTCTCGTTCTCTAGGACGGATTCTGATTTGTGCATATACCATTTGGTAGTATGGTCAAATATCAATTTTTTGCTCAATTCCCTGTGCACCACTTTCCTACTAAGTCGAGTCTAGTTTTACACTCTTTTGGCGCCAATTATTATTTTTAGACATGCGTTATTTTGTGCTTTCTTAAGTTTCTGAGCCTTGGCGTTATTTAGGTTTCTCCCATTGTATAGGGATGTGGTTTTCACGTCGTCACGTTTTTTCTTAACTGCTAATGTCTCCTATGTTTTGCTCTTAGTTTGGTTAGTATACATTCTGCTGCTGCTTCAATGAGAGCATTGACGAAGTTCTCATATTCATCATTCAGAGTAAATGCTTCTGATATTTCCTGAAATCCATCGAATTTGTTTCTTAGTGTTATCATACATTTTATTAATATCCCTATTGTTAAGCTGAGACCAGTCATAGTGTGCAATTGTGTTTTTGCACCGCATTCCTGCTCTGACGTTGTGAATCCAGCCATGGCCGTTACGTCTATCTTAGCGTGGGAATTTTCACCGACATTCAATCCCTCGGCTCTGCTTGTTAATCTGAGATAACTGCTACCATTCGCCACGTTGTGAATTTTTGATCCGAATTGCGGTGTTTTAGCTACCTCCACTGCGGGAGTCAATCTAATTTTGGCAGGAATCCACGCCGAAGTAAAATCTCTGTTTAGAGAGTAAATGTTCCAGTCACGGTTCACAAAAATAGACAAGAAGAAAGAAAACAACGCTTTCGATTTTTGTATTATACAATTTTCTCAAAGCTATTGTTTTTATCTAACTATATACGTATTTACAGAAGTGTGTAGAATACAAAAAGAAAGAAAAAGGTCTTACGAAACTTATTCGTTCGTTTGGAAATGTGGCAGATCAAATAGAAGGTGCAAGGGAGGCGACTATCGTTTCTTGGTTATCTTAATAAAATATTTGTTTGCCTCGGCTTTTGCTTCGAACTCTCAGTTCTGGACTAATCTTGACTTCGCCCGAAATTCTTGGACTATCCTCAATTCTCGGATGGGTTCTGCACTGACCCCCTTCTCTGTCTCTCTTGATCTCTCTTCTCTCGTCTTCCTTGATTTGATCTCTACTCATCTATGGGCACTGCGCACTGCTTATATAAATTGGGGGCGGGATCTCGACGATTTTTGGGTACGCCCATGAATAATGATATGTAAATCGCCAGGCTAACCGATTTTTTCAGATTCTACGGTCAAAAGTTAAAAAAAAAATAAAATAAAATATGATAGGAAATGAAATAATAAGAAGAGAGAAAAACATATATGAATTTTCTCTATTTATTCCCTTTATTAACAAATGAAAACAATCTTATTTCCAAATCCACCCTTTCGTCCATCTAATTAACAAATTCGTTCTAATCCCTTAGAGTCGTTAAATGATCAATCAATCTGGGGTGGGGTGGGGTTCTCTCTGTCACATGCATAGGCTCAAAGATATCTTTGCCGTGACAATTCGATTATCGGAAGACATTGATTCAGTCGAAGATAGACAATCTAGGATAGCGTTGCTGACAGTAAATGAGGTGAGTAGAAGGAATAACACCACGAGAGCTAAACTAAAAGCTGCCAGCCAAGAAGAATGAATACACCTGTGGAAACAAGATTTCAAGAATCTGCTTGGAAAATACCCCGAAGTTACGGATGAACCTACCACGAAAATCATTAGCATTTCACTAGACATCAAACTAGGAAAGTTTATACAAGAAGAACTCGACATAGTACTAAGATAGGAAAGCTGCAGCGCTTAATGAAATATCCACAAAAGTATGGAAAACAAGGAAATTTGATGACATATTGCTCCGATACTGTAACGCCGTTTGTAACCAGAACAAAGGACTGCATTCTCCCTTTTCCCAAGAAGGGTGACATCGAAATAGCCAAGAACTACCGAGGTATAAGCTTTACATCCATAGCAGTCAAGATTTACAATGTTCAGCTACTCAGCTGCATTGAACCTGAAATCGAGAAGAATTTTTGGAAGAACCAAAATGGCTTTGGGACAAATCGATCCACGACATCACAAATTTTGAACATCCGTCTAATTCTGGATGTTGTTTCTGCAAAAACCTCGAGGCGACACCATTATTTGCAGATTTCTCCAAGGTCTTCGACTCCATACACAGAAGAAAGATGGAGCAAATTCTTCTCGCCTAAGAACACGAAAGTAAAAGTTTGCTCACCGGATGAAGACACAGACTTCTTTGACATTGTCGCCAGTGTGCTGCAAGAGGACTCATTAGCCCTATACCTGTTCATTATCTACCAAGATTACGTGCTTCGAACGTCGATAGATTTAATGAAAGAAAAAGGCTTTATTTTGGCAAAGGCGAGAAGCAGGAGATACCCTGCACGAACGATTACAGACCCGGACTACGCTGATGACATAGCGCTCAAGGCAAATAAACCCGCTCAGGCAGAAGCCCTGCTGCATAGTCTGGAGCAGGCAGCAGGTGGTACAGGCCTCCATGTCAACTCAGACAAAACACAGTTCATGCGCTTTAACCAAAGAGACGATATCTCACTAAATAGAAGATCTCTATGACTTGTGGACAAGTTCACCTATTTTGTAAGCAGCATTTCATCAACCGAAAATGACATCAACAAGCGACAAGCGAAGGCATGGACAGCCATCGATAGACTATCGGTCATATGGAAGTAAGACCTATCAGATAAAATAAAGCACAGTTTTTTTCCAAGCAGCGGTCGTATCAATACTACTATATGGATGCACAATGTGGACGCTAACTAGTTATATGGAGAGAAAGCTTGATGGCAATTGCTCAAGAATGCTACGAGCTGTATTAAAAAAATCCTGTAGGCAGCATCCCACAAAGCAACAGCTGTATGGACACCTACCAACCATTTCAAAAACCATCCAAGTAAAACGAGCAAGACATGCGGGACACTGCTGGAGATGTAAGAGCGAGCTCATAAGCGATGTATTCCTGTGGACCCCTTCACACGGACGTGCAAGGGTAGGGAAACCAATCTACAACAGCTTTGTACTGATACATGGTGTAGCATAGAAGACCTACCGAGAGCGATGGGCGATAGAGAGGAGTGTCGAGAGAAGGTTAGGGAAATCCGTGCTGGTGGCAAGACACGATTATCATTATTATTATTCATTCACTAACTAATCCTGAACAGTGCAGAATTTGTTTTTGAATTTTTTAAAAATAGTTTTGGACTGCCTATATGAAATATGTATCTTAATGTGTTTATTTGTCCCTTTCTTGATTATAACCAGGGCTACTACTTTACTTGGACAGAGATAATTTTAAAGTGTCACATTTTTTTTTAGTTTTTACTTACAGGTCCTTTTATTAACTTATTTTATTATATTCTTATTTTATTATTTCTATCAAATCAATGTTTTAATTTTTTAAGCTGTGGTGTAACAGGATGTAGGTGGTCCGCCAAGCAGACGATCCCTTTGTCTGTTTTGGCGCGAAACCAAACAAAGGCCCGAAGCCGCGATTTCGACGTGACCGGAAGTGGGTAAGGGAACGCGAATAGGAATTGGACAAAGGGACTGAGGGAAGTCAGTTGGCGAAGGGTGACGCGAGTGGCCAATCGACACTGGACAGCAGAGAGACCAGTTGGCATGAGAGAGAGAGAGAGAGAGAGAGAGAGAGAGAGAGAGAGAGAGTCCAGAGCAGTGAGGGGAGACTGGTCAAGATAGGTTGCCATTCCTAGTAGCTTTGTAGAAATTTCGCTAGATATCCACGCTAGCGTTAGTCTACATATGCACAAGGGAATGCAATGTTACATAACTCCTCTCTTGCACCTTGAGTTAACCCAAGCCTTATTGTTCGTTTGTTCGTTTGTTCTTTTTCTCCCACTCCCTTGATTGTATTTCTTGTAGCCATGAAGAAATGTGCGATACCCCTATCGGAACCACTAGTTGATCACCGGCCAAGAAGTGAACTGGTTTCGAAGCAGTTGATGTAACGGGGGAGGGGCTGCAGGGGTATCGTCACAGTAGGAAGGCATCAGATGTGTCTATAGTTTTTTCGGTTTGTTGTTTCCGTCGTTTATGGTCATCGGTATATTAAACCTTCTGTGAGCCAATCAGGCATTTGTTCAAATTCTTAGATAATTTCTGAAATAAATTTTGTCTTTAGAAAATATATGGAGGTACTGATATATCAATTATAAAGTAAGTTTTTCTTTTCTAGTCCTTGACCACTCTATCTAATCTATTGTTTTTTTTAATTTTTCTATCAGTTTGGATCGTAAAGCCCCAGAGATTAGTAGCTCCTTAAGCTTCTGTTATTGGAAGACCTGCCGGGAGCGATGGACGATAGAGAGGAGTGTCGCGAGAGGGTCAGGGAAAGACTTCTGTTATTGGCTCTTATTGGTATTTATACCATTTTTCAGATTTCAGTGTTCCACTGTATTTTTATATTTTCCAATGAATATAATGTCCTATTTTATCATGTCTTTTTTTAATAATCTATCGGTGTTAGAATTTGGGGAACCAGACTCTAAGTTGTCAATTGATTCAGTTTTTTGTTCACACAGTGTACATAATGGGGTTGATCGTTTTTTTTCATCATGTTTGCCCGATAGTTTCAAGTTGGTAAGGCTATGGTCTTGTGCTACTAGAATTAACCCTTCAATTTCCACCTTCATTCCATTAGTTTCCAGCTATCGGTTTGTCTTTACTATACCTATTTCGGTATTTCTAATTCTTTTTGCGTATCATCCACGAAGGGGTTTTTATTCTCCAGTGTTTTTTAATAGGATAAGTCATATTACCTAAACCGGGACATTGGCCCAGCGGTTAGAGTGTTCGCCAATGGCCCGGGAGACCTGGGTTCAATTCCAGGTCGAGTCATACCAAAGACTTTAAAAATGGAACTTGATACCACCTTGCTTAACACTCAGCATCATAAGGTACGGTTCAAGGGTAAAGTGGAGCAATCCAGGGAATGGAGTAGCGCCCTCCCCTACACCTTGGTGTAGTAGCTATCGAAAAGGGAGCCTTCGGGTCACCCTCGATTATGGTCGCTAACTTTACTTACTTACTTTAGTCATTTTATGTTTTTTTGCTTCTTCAATTGCTTTATCTTTTACGCCTGTTTCTCTCGGTGAAAGGTCAATTTGTTTAGCAAATTTATTGCTTTCTTAATTAATCGTATATATTTTCTTTTGTATCCAATCTATTATATTATCTAAGTATTTATTTATCCTATAGTGGTTGTATTATATAGTGGCTCGTACCACGTGACTTCCGGTATCGCGGAGGTATAAAAGACATCGTGTTTCTTAAGCACCGAGGGTTCTGCAAGATCTCGGTCAGTAGTAAGACCATCTTTGGACGTAACACCCACAGCGCGAGACTTATAATATTTGTTGGACTGTACCACTTCAGTTAATAAATAATTAACTCTATTTCACTGTGTATCTCTTCCTTACCACGATACAACAGGATGTTTCATCGGCCATTTCTAATTGATTTAGTCTCTTAAATCAATTTTTTTGATGTGGTAACGTTTTATATCTGCCCCTGAGTGATGCATTCTGGGATAGGTTATTATTTTCCTAAATTTAATATCCATCTTTTTTAAATTTCAGCTAATGCCCAGTTTATTATATTAAAACTGTATGTCATAATTGGAATTGCCAGATTGTTAATTACTATAAATTTGTTTCTTTAAACCAGAAACCATGTATACTGTCATGGCCTGGCATTTTCCAATTCAGTGCTTTTTTGAGTGTTAATCTGTGTGAATGCGGGTGTATTTTCGCCTTAGGACCTTCTTCGAGTCTTTGTAATTCTTTTTCCTTATTATTTATCAATTCGATTTTTCTCTTGATATGGCTCTTATCCTCCTATAGAATTCTTTTTTTTTCTATTCATTGTACGATTGATATCATTCGCTTCAATAGTTCCTCATGATCAATAGGTTTTATTGTCTTCTAACTGTAATTTCCGTGTTTACATCTAGTGTGAGGATTTTAGATTTCGTTTGCTAGCCTTTCCTTAATGTGACTTTCCTACATTTGTTAAGACAAAGTTGCATCCTTATGTAGTCACTAAATATTTTTATAGTACTTCGAATACCTTCTAAATCTTCATCACTTTTTGCATACAACTCAAAACCGTCCAGGGAGTTTATTTTTTGTATTGGTTTTTATATCTATAGGGTATTTTTAAGTTCTATGGAGAGGGGTATATAAAAAAGAAGAGGGGAAAGTGAGTCTCCTACGAAAATTCTATTGTTTATGTTCAGAATATTTGATGAATGGTCCTGAGTGTCTAACAAGAGAGACACTCCAGGTGGTTATCCCTTTGATGAGATTCCAGCTGCAGAGCTTGGTTTCGAGAAGTTTGCTCTTTCGCCTGAGATGGGGGGGGTGCCCGTGGTGTAATGGTTATCGTCGTTGGAAATGGATACGGCGACACGAGTTCAAATCCTAGACGACACTGACTGCATTTCACATAGCACTAATACCCTTGGGAAAGGTATGAATCCAATTATTCTCCCTCCAGCTATGGGTAAATAGTAGGGCAGACTAGGTTCTTCAGCCTTGGTGAGGCAACTAGTCTAGGAGAAGGAAAACTCTGAATTCAAGCCTGTTAAACTCCGCTTAAAAATGACCTTGTGTCATATCCTGACCGAGCGGAGGGGTTGGGTAAATATGGAGATACTTTAAAAAATTTTTTTTCTTTCATTTTCACTTGTTTAATAGTGTTCATTTTCAATATTCCTTAGTTTTAGTGAATTTCCTTTTCTCTGAACGTTCTGATTTTTTTCTTGATTTAGTAGTTCTGTTCCTTCCATCATTTGTCGTTTTTCGCTTCTCATTATTAGCATGGCACATTTTTCTATGCTAAATTAAATCCCTATATCCTGACTGTATATCCTCACTGTCAATATTAGGGTTTCCAATTCTTTTTCCTTTTATGGCTAACAGTTTGATATCGTCCATGTACATTAAGGGGTTAATCTTGTCTTGTGATTCATGAAGTTTTTATCCGCCTGTGAATTTCCTAAATATTTGATTGCATGGCATTATCGCTATTTCAAATTGTAATGGTGAAAGCGCATATCCTTGTAAGATACTTCTATGGATTTTCTCCTCTGGTAAACTTTTACCCCCTGTGGTCAGATACACTTTCGAGTTTTTCTTGGTTTTCGTGATGAACTTTATGACTTTATTTGAATACTTGTACATTCGGAAAGGCCATATTGTATGCCTTTTCGTTGTCAATCCACGCCATGTTACATTTTCTCGTCTCGTTTTGATTTCCTTGTTGATGCATTGACCAATGATCACATGTTCCTCTTGTTTCTTTGAGGCATCCTTTCTATTCTTCGGTAAACAGTACGCGACTTATTAGCAATTAATAAATTTCTTCCCTAATCTGTGCGATGAGGATTTTCCACATTATCGGTAGACATGTTATCAGTCTATAGTTGTCGGGAGCGGTTCCTTTTTGGGGACCTTTTTTTTGATCAGGGTGGTCTTTCCTGTGACCATCAATGGCGGTATGTTAGCTTCTTTTGAGCATCGGCTTAGTTTAAGAGCAAGTCTGTCGTGGATAGATGTAATTTTTTAAAACCAGAAACCATGTATACTGTCATGGCCTGGAATTTTCCAATTCAGTGCTTTTTTGAGTGTTAATCTGTGTGAATACGGGTGTATTTTCGCCTTAGGACCTTCTTCGAGTCTTTGTAATTCTTTTTCCTTATTATTTATCAATTCGATTTTTCTCTTATGTCATTTCCATTGGCATATTTTACACCAGAATAGATTTACGAGGTGCATACGATAAGTTTCCAGACTTTTTTCATATGGGCACTTTTATTGATAGTACACTCATGAAGATCTAGTCCCCGTCGAAGTAATCTCGGCCGGCTGAAATGCACTTGTGGTACCGTTCTAACAACTTCTGGAAGGTCCTATCGAAGTCCTCTTGTGTGAGCATGTCAATGACCTTCGTCACAGTCTCTTTCATGTCCCCAATTGTCTCATAACGACAGCCTGTGAGCTTAGGGAATAACCAAAATCACAGAGAGCAAGGTCTGGACTATGGGAGGCTGAGGAACTCTCTTGAGGGAGGATGACAAACTGCCTTGATGCCCATCTTGGTCAAATAGTCTGTGACAAGGATGGAGTTGGGGATTGGTGCATTGTCCTGGTGGACATTCCCCACTGACCCGATTTGAAGAGTGCTGGCCTCTTCCGACGGAATATCTTGCTGAACTCCCTTAAAACCTTAACATAGTAACCCTAACCCTAACCCTTTGGCCAATCAACTCTGGTCTATTGACTTCCTTACTCCTGTCACACCTCTCATCATCTCTCACAGACTCTGTGCCTTCCTTGAATCTCTTATGCCACTCAAAAACCGATGCTCGATTCATGCAAGATGGTCGAAAAGCAGTCTGAAGCATTTCATAGGTTTCTGTGGCATTTTTTCCAAGTTTAAAACAGAATTTTATTGCATATCGTTCTTCTAAATTGTCAGATTGCATTTTTGAACTTCACCAGCTGTGACAATCAGGCTTTAGTAGGGCGATTTCCAATTGCTATTATAGCTGTTCATTTGAACCTGAAATCGTAAAAATTGATTCGTCATCTCATAAGACGTATAGCAATAACATACTGAATTTTCAAGAGTCTACGACAATTTTAAATACCAATACGAAAAGATTCTGGAAACTTATCGTATGCACCTCGTACCTCATATGCATCCGGTTGTTGGTATGTCCTCATGCATTCACCTCCTACTTGTTTGCAGAATTTTCTTATGTTATTTAGGAAAGTCCTGTTTTAATTATATTGCTTGATTCTGTCTCCGTATCTTTTACGTCTCCCTTCTTTCGCCAATATCTTTTGATTCATCTCTAACTTGTACTGTGAGATTTGTCTGTGTTATTTTAGTCTTTTCATCCCAATCTATTTCCGTGTGTTTTTCCTTCCATTGTATCTTTGCTTGTTGTCGTAATTTCTTTACATGTCCTTCCTGTCTAATTTCCTATCAAGGCTTTGTATTCTCAGAAGAATATACAACAAAGTACTTTTTATGTACATCTTCACTTTTTTCCCTGTAAGACATCCTTCTTTACATATATCCCTGTGTACTTTTGGAGAGTCAGTTCAAGAGATGGAAAACTCAAGGGTACTAATTGTTTGAATATGTGAGCAGATCGGGGTCGGGAAACCGATTGATAATATGTTACATCTATTTTCCCAGTGTCGTCTGGTCACGTACTTTTCTATCAATCAGAGCCGAGTTTCAAACAGCCACTTTGGGGTCACCATACATCATTCAAGCAGAATGACATTCTAACAGTAACCGTTATGCGAATATGAGGGATTCAAATTGTTCAATACATTTAAAACTTTCCGTCCATATTCAAAGACATTTAAAATTAGTGTGTCTTTAAGACTATTCTAGTTATTCTAGCTGATTTTAACAGTGCTGTGGTCTGGATTATCTCAATGGGTCCTATGTCTCTTTTCCAGACCTTTGGGAACCGTTCCAAGTGCACCATCTACAAATGATTTCACAGTCACCACAAGTTCTTCAGCTCTCTGGCGAGATCCATATATTTTCTCTTTCTATAATCCTCTTAATAAGAATTTGTTTTAAACCTGTAAAAATTGGGGCATATTAAACAGACATGATGTCATTGGTGTCCATTAGCGGAGCTAGGGGAAAACAATGATTTGTTCATTTGTGGACCAAGTCTTCTTTATAAGAGGCTGAGGGTATTTGAAAATTGAAACCTTATAGAGGCTACGAATCAAGGGATTATCAACTGTGAGAGATTAGGACGAGTCACAGCTTAATCACTCAGATTATCAAGATTTAGGTCTTCATGTAAAAATCAGACAAGACTAGATAGCAAGCTTATCTCAAGAGCCATTAATGATTAATAGACCTCATTGGTGCCCAATGTAAAAACTCTGCAATAAGCTCGATCATGATGAGGTGTATATCATCTTCACGAGAAGAATGCCTATCGTGTAACGGAATCGTCAGTTAGATATATTTCAAATATAACTTTTGGGCTTTCCAGGAAAAGTGGTACCTGACACCTATACAAAGTAGAGTTAGCTTGTATACTCGTACATAAACATTCTCTTTCACCTCGTGCTGTACGCGGTTTAGCCGAGGATATATATATATATATATATATATATATATATATATATAGTGTACGAAAATTCTTTTTGAAGTATTTGATATGCATTTTGAGAATTTTTAGAATCTATGAGTATAACAAAATTTCTAAAAAATTAACGCCTTTGTGTGTAGTTTTGAAAATTTGAAAATAACCAGTCTTAAAATAAAACTGACCCCCAAAAAAGTCAAAACAAAGTAGATATACATAATATTTACACACACACACACACACACACACACACACACACACACACACACACACACAGTATATTTATCTATATATAAATACATATACATAACATATAAATTTATATACATATATAGAAATATATAGGCCTAATATATATATTATATACATGCAAAAATATATTATATGAATAACTATATATACATAATATATACGTATATATATATATATATATATATATATATATATATATATATCACACACACACACACACACACACACATTTCACATAGCGTTAATACTTTTTGGAAAGATAAGAATCCAAGTCAGCCTGAGCTCTTGAACCTTCATATGGCAACCGATCTAGGAGAAGAAAAACTGTATTCAAAAACATGTATGCAGAAACATAACGGCGACACAATAAAGACGAGTGGACACAGTTCTTTAGAAAAAACATACCTCTCACTTTATTCGAAAGGGTTCGAAAGGGTTACGAAAGGTTTTACTGTGTGAGATGCGAATTGGAGACTGAACAGAACTGCAAAATATTGACCCCAGCTCTTCCGGCTATAGCAGTATTTCTTTCCCGTTCTCCTGGGCTGCTCAACCGTGGGCCTAGGGGCCCAGCCTCTACTGGGACATAGTTCTCATTCCTGCATCTTCTCTCCAACTGATTAACTTCCTGTCGCACCCGGGTTAAAAAATTTTCGTCGCCCACCTTCTTCTTGTGAGCGCCACATTTGCACTCAATTCAACCCGTCGACAGTCAAGGTTATCCCCCGATATCTTCGACCGGATGCACCTGTTATTTACACAGGTGCATTTCTTATTTTGACAGCTCGGCCGGGGGCCAATATGCAACAATTGCATTACGAAGAAAATAAAGTTTTGTAAACATAATAAACGAAGGAGTATGGTGGGTCAGAATCACAATAAATATCGTGGTGATGAGACAATCTGTCCCGACAGATTGTCTCATTCTCATGGAGAACTTAACCCACGGGGTTGGGAGCATATATACTATAATCCACAGACAGACTGTTTCGCTGTATCAAAATTCTTCAGAGTATATTTGTCCATTATCATCATCATCATATCGCGCTGGTTGCACGGATATCCCTGACCCTCTCTCGCCACTCCTCCCTATCGTTCATCGCCCTAGGTAGGTCTTCAGGACAACATCCTGTATCCTCACATAGCTGCTGAATGTACGTTCGAGCTGGTCGTCCTGCTTTTGTGCGGCCATGTGTGGGGATCCATAAGAGTACATCTCTTATGAGTTCATCTCTGCTTCTCCAGCAGTGTCCTGCATGTCTGGTTCGTCTAACTTGAATAGTTTTCGTGATAGGGGGCAGGTGGCCGTACAGTTGGTGTCTTGTGGGGTGCTGCTGCCAGGACTTGTTCAGGATTGCACGCAGCATTCTTGTGTAATTGCCATCCAGTTTCTTCTCCAGCCGTTTTGTTAGCGTCCATGTAGTGCAGCCATATAGCAGTATCGATGTGACCGCTGCCTGGAAGAAGCTGCGTTTCATTTTATCGGTTAGGTCTGATTTCCATATAATCGATAGCCTATTGATAGCTGTCCATGCTTTCGTTAGCCTCGTTTCGATGTCCTTTTCGGTTGATTCGACGCTGCTTCCTAGGTACGTGAATTTGTCTACTAGTTTAAGTGGGGTTCCTTCTAGAGTGGAGATGTCCCCCGTTTGGTTATAGCACATATATTCCGTTTTGTGTGCATTAACATAGAGGCCTATGCTTGCTGCTGCTCGTTCCAAACTATGCAAAAGAGTTTCGGCTTGGTCAGGTGTATTTGCCAGTATCGCTATGTCATCGGCGTAGTCGGCGTCGGTAATTGTTGTTGCGGGGTATCTTCTGCTTCTTTTCTTCGTCAGTTCGAAGCCATTCTCTTTGATTTTGTCAATCGATGTTCTAAGTACGTAGTCTAGACAAATGATAAAGAGGTACGGGGCCAGCGTGTCCCCTTGTAGTACTCCTGCTACAATGTCAAAGTATTCTGTGTCTCCATCTGGTGATCGTACTTTTACTTTAGTGTTTCTATAGAGAATCGTTATTGCCGCTACGGTTTCTGTAGGTATGCCGTACGCTAGTAGGATTTGTTCCATCTTTCCTCTGTGAATGGAGTCGAAAGCCTTGGTAAAGTCGACAAATATTAATGTCGCTTGTAGGTTCTTTGCCCGTTCACCTTCAAGGATTCTGCGGATGGTTAATATTTGTGAGGTCGTGGATCTATTTCTTCGGAAGCCATTTTGGTTTTTTCTAAGTATGTTGTCGATTTTGGGTTCTATTCGGTTTCGTAGTAGGGCATTGTAGATTTTCGCAGCTATGGATGTAAGTGTTATGCCTCCGTAGTTTTTGGCTAATCCGAGGTCCCCCTTTTTAGGGAAGGGGAGTATGCATCCCTTCATCCATCTATCTATCGGATTTTGATTGTATACTGCGTTGCAGTGGCGGAGCAGTATGTCGTCGAATTGTCTGGTCTTCCATACTTCCGGTGGAATTTCGTCCAGCCCTGCAGCTTTCCTATTTTTAATTTTTCTGAGAACCGAGTCGAGTTCTTCTTGTGTGAACGGTCCTAGTTTAATGTCTAATTGTTTGCTAATTATTCTGGTGATTGGTTCATGCGTTATTTTTGGTGGGTTTCCAAGTAAGTTTTCGAAGTGCTGTTTCCACAGTTTTATTCTTTCTTGTTGGTTTGCTGCTTTAAGTTTTGCTTTGGCTGTGTTCTTTCTTCTGCTCACTTCGTTTATTGTTTGCCATGCTATCCTAGATTGCCTATCTTCCACCGAGTCTCTGATCTTATCTATCTGATTTTGAATGTATTCTGTCTGTTTCTTTATATTTCTGCCTGCTAATTGATATTGTGCCGTTTTTAGTTTTAAGGCATTTGTGTTTGTTGGGTTTTTTCGATAATTTTTGGAGGCTGTTTTCACTAGTGCACGTTTTTCTCTCACAGCTAAAGTTTCCCATGGGACTCTATATTTAGTTTTAAGTTTTGTTGGAATGTATTTTGCTGCTGCCTCGAGGTGTGCATTGACGAAGTTTTCATATTCGTCGTTTGGTGTACTTGTTTCCATCTTTTCTTGTAGTGTTTCGAATCTGTTTCTTAATTCTAAAGTCCATTATATATATATATATATATAATGTATGTATGAACCGCTTCGGAAAAATGGAGACCAGCTTTCAGAAAAAAAAAAACAAGAAGAGAACAAGCCATAATATCCCGATTACGCATTGTTCATACAAGGCTTACTCACTCTTTCATACTGAAACAAGAATAACAACCACAGTATTTGACATGTCAAACGCCTTGCATCATTAAACACATTCTCAGAGAATGTAAAGCTTTCACTCTCATCAGAAAGAAATTTTTCAAAGTAAATAGTTTGACCGATCTGTTTGAGAACGTCAAAATGAAAGACGTTCTTTCCTTCTTGAGAGAGACAACATTGTACCAAAGAAAAATATGATGGATTGAAATCATTTAATCCTCTGCAAACAAATGAGATTCTGCTTATCTAAAATGTTATCTACAAAGTATTCATTTAGAAATCTTTGGTTAAACATATATATATATATATATATATATAGTGTATCACAAAAGGGAGTACACCCCTCATATTTCTGCATATTTTGAGTTATTTTGAGGGGAAAATGAATTAACTCTGTTATATAAGCTGCATACAGACTACTTTTCATTGTGTCAAAGTGTCATTTTGTCAGTGTTGTCCCATGAAGAGATATACTTAAATATCTTCAGAAATATGCGGGGTGTACTCACTTTTGTAATACACTATATATATATATATATATATATATATATATATATATATATATATATATATATAACAGAATTTGGCATTGAATAACCGATGAAGGTTGATTTGCTATAAAACCAACCAACCAACCCACCAATATATGTATGTAATTATGCTGCAACGTTAATTACATGTTTTAAATCTGATTGTAGGCATCTAAAAGGCGATTATTGAGTAATTTTGTAGCCAATGAATAAAAATGTCTAAAATAAAATAAATGGATAAGAGCAAATCTAAAACGGGCTCGAACCTGAATCCAGTTTAGAGGATGCTACGTTCAAAATCTATCGGAAGTGAAGTGTTACCAACCTACGTTTATTTTTCTTATTAGAGTAATGAAAAGTCTTTGTTTTGCAGATAGAAGTTTAAATATAAGCTCTCAAAAAGGGGATAGGGTTCTTTTTTTTAAAATCACGTTGTGTATAAATACGTCTTTAACAGGTCATATATAAAATTGTCAAACCAAGAAAATAAGTTTAGAATTTAAAAAAAATTCAAATTTTTTTTCCATTCTAAATGTCCAACTTAATTAAATAGAAAATATATTACAAATTTCGACAAGTAATTTCCTCTTCTTAATTTTTCATCTTAAATGACTTTCTAAGTAATTGCTAGTTCTTGCGTGCGTGCGTGTGTGTGTGTGTGTGTGTGTATTTCACTTATCAGTCAGGCACTATATATATATATATATATATATATTTACGAGGTGTGTCTAAAAAGTAATGAGACAGTTGTCACAAATAATTTAGTTCAATTTTAAACAACAAACTACATGATTTCTCCTTCAAAGTAATTCCCTTAAGTCTAATGCATTTTACCTCCTTCTTTGCCCTTCAGCTGCGTTATTTCGGCCCTCTTAATGGCTTCCATGCCTTCAAAACTGGTCCTATTGATTATTTCCTTGAGCTTAGGGAAAAGAAAAAAGTGAAACAGAGCAAGTTCCAGTGAATAGTGAAGGTTGTTCCAGTACAGCTATGCTTCTCTCGGTCACGAACAGCCGGATACTCAACACATGCAGTCCCGCTACTTTTCAGACACGTCCAGTTTTTCTGCGATAATTTGCCGCGACCAGCCTTCGAACGTAAACAGATCGGATTACTCCTTCACCCTAGAAAAATTACATCCGGGTACGGCCGGAAACGACGAAGCCCTTTTTCGACTATAACCGGCCGTTATAGCTAAGAAAGGGATAAATTAACATTTATCAACATTTGCAAAACACTTCTGCCAGAAATAATTCTATAAAAATGGAAGTAATACTCTTCGCTAGCCTATACCGGGATAGAGAAATACTTATTTTCTACGTCCATTTTTTATAGAAGAACTTTCTATGTGGCACGGCAGAGGTGGAGTTCCCTTTCTTTCATATGAAAAGGCTTCGGCGGCGAAAATTCAGAGGTCCCCGCGGACTTTCTCGAAACCTAAGTATGGCACTAGACCTTGCTGTCTAGTTCAAGCCATAACCCGGCATACGTGCCCGGACCCAGATTTGGGTTCGTGAAACTGCTTGCCTCATCAGGCTCACATTGCACTAAGTGAGCCGATAAGCAGCATAGACCTGCAGGGTTCGAGTCTCGGCTCGTTCCCGACTTTCCCCTCCCCTTTATCCCCACTTTAATCGGCCTTCGGGCTTTTGACCTTGTGTCAAGTCGTGTCTGGTGGGAGGCAGCGACAAATAAACAGAGGTTCTCGCGGACTTTCTCGAAACCTATGTACGGCACTAGACCTTGTTGTCTAGTTCAAGCCATAACCCGACATACATGCCCGGACCCAGATTTGGGTTCGTGAAACTGCTTGCCTCATCAGGCTCACATTGCACCAAGTGAGACGATGAGCAGCATAGACCAGCAGGGTTCGAGTCTCGGCTCGTTCCCGACTTTCCCCTCCCCTTTATCCCCATTTTAATCGGCCATCGGGCTTTTGACTATGTGTCAAGTCGTGTCTGGTGGGAGCAGCGACAAATAAACAGAGGTCTAAGTGGACGCTCTCAGGGGCTACTCGGCTCCACGTGGCTCGAATCGTGGTTGCATTCACCTCTCCGCCACTTCTAGTGGGAGATTCAACATTTTTTTCCCATCACATCGATATGCGCTAACGGCCATTTTAAGGGCCATGAGAGGACCCTTCTGCGGGTTGGAGTATCTCTGACGGTCCTTAACGACTAGTCAAAATAGACGGCCTGGAGGCAAACACGAAGAGGACTCACTAAGACCAGCCGGTCTTAATCATCGCGCGGTTCCGCTAGTCCGTTTGGCTGCGCAGTGCTAAAGGCAAGGGTTAGCCTTTAGCTACCGCTCCACTCTCTGCGTAGAGCTAAGATAACGCCAATTTTAGCTTCGGCCTCCGGGACCGTTCGATCGACAGTGCAGAGCTTAGGCGCGCAACCCTTAGCTACCGTCCGATGCGCTCGCACAGCTTTGGCGTGCAAGCCTTAGCTACCGTCAACGATACGCCTGCACAGCTATCTGCCGCGACAAAGCCATAGCTACCGTAAACGATACGCCCGCACAGCTATCTGGCACGACAAAGCCATAGCTGCCGTCAACGATACGGCCGCACAGCTATTTGGTACAACAAAGCCATAGCTACCGTAAAAGATATGCCCGCACAGCTAGGGACACGACAAAGCCCTAGCTTCACCGACCCGCTCGCTCGACTTCGTATGTGTTAAGGCTTGGCTAACCTTAGCCACGGTTTCCCCGCCCGTTCACTTGGTCCTTTGTATTAAGACATGGCTCAGTCTTAGTCACCAACTCGCTCGTCTCTACACGGTCACGCTGCCAAACACCGATTTCGACCTCGACGTTCCCGCAATGCAGTCCACGTAACGACTCGCTGTTAAGGACTGCCCCAGCAATGCAGCATCTAGTTCACGTAACGACTCTCAGTTACGGACTACCCTAGCATTGCAACAACTAGCCTACGTACGACTCGCTGTACAGGCTAGCAACCAAATCGACACGCCCCCGGTTAACCAAACGAACTGTCAAAACCGGGACATCGATTTACCAACGACCTGACCTACCTCAGCTTGCTGCTACGATCGTTTGAAGAGTGCTCGGCTCTTCCGACGGAATCTCTTCTTGAACTCTCTTAAAACTCCAACAAAGTAACCCTGACCCTAACCCTTTGGCCAATCAACTCTGGTCTATTGACTTCCTTACTCCTGTCACACATCTCGTCATCCCTCACAGTCTCCGTGCCTTCCTTGAATCTCTTATGCCACTCAAAAACCTATGCTCGATTCATGCAAGATGGTCGAAAAGCAGTCTGAAGCATTCCATTGGTTTCTGTGGTATTTTTTCCAAGTTTAAAACAGAATTTTATAGCATATCATTCTTCTAAAGTGTCAAAATGCATTTTTGAACTTCACCAGCTGTGACAATCAGGCTTTAGTAGGGTTTATTCGAATTCCTGCTGTAGCTGTTCATTTGAAGCTGAAATCATAATAATTGGTCAGTCATCTCATAAGATGTATAGCAATAACATAGTGAATTTTCAAGAGTCTATGACAATTTTAAATGCTCATACGAAAAAAGTCTGGAAACTTATCGTATGCACCTCGCACATTTAAACAAAGGCGTTCATTATAATTTTCAATTTTTGCGATCATTTCACTCTAGTTTTAACAGATTGTTTTTCACCGAAAGATTTTTATTTTCTCCATTGAAGAGCTCCAGTTCCTGGATTTAAGAGTAAAGCAGATTTTTAATGGACAATATATGTCAAAAAAATTCTGTTAATATTATAATCTGAATTCGAGGCGATTAGTGAAATTTATATATATATATATATATATATTTGAAGATTTCATTTGTGATACAGACTTTTTTTGCATACTGACCCTTGACTGAGGCATCAATCAGAGATGCACCAGTATAAATAAGCGGAAGCAATCATGTGACTTATCGGAAGTGGGCGTTATGAAATGATATGTGCAGATGCCTGTTTGTCAGTTGGAGTCAGCGAGAGTCTGAGAGAGAGCTAGCTTGCGGTAGATGAGAGCATCCTGTGGAGGGCAGTGCCCTAAAGGCTCCAGGGAGCATCCCAGGCAGCAATGCAGAAGAAGTGTTTAGTGGGGTCTTGAAGATAACACAGCGTGGTCAAAAAAAGAAGTTATGGGTCAATATTGCAATCTGTCTCCCCTGTCCCTCTGCCACACACCACAGAAGCTTCAACTCCTTTCGAGAATAAAGTGCGAGAGTTATATTTTATGACAAATGTACTATAGCCACAATTAAACGCCATGCGCGAAATGGACATATAATATTCATAACGATAGAACATAGGAATCTCGAAATTCGAAAACACGTAACGACTTCTTGTTCAAGTACGAAACCTTTTTATTAACTTTGAGTTAAAGGTTTCGACATAAGGAGGAGAGATACAATCTTTTATGCTGTCTTATTCATTTGGCCCCCATCTCGAGCGGTCCCCATCGTCTGCGTGCTCCAAAAGTCGATCCTCCTCGTTTGACGTCTAGTATTCAACTCTCTAACTTTCTTTCAATTCTCCACAAACCTCTGCGCGCTTCCGGTGCGTGATGTCACTCGCACTCCGTCATCCGTTTCGTCTCGGACTATTGTGACATCTCTGAGTGACACCGTTGTCCGCCCGTGCGCGCCCGCGTTAACACCTGCATCAATGTTTGCACCTAACTAACCCATGTGCTGAGCCGAAAGGTTCTCAGCCTAACTAAACTCAAAGGTATGAACAGAAATCCCTAGGCCATTACGTTACACAAAGTGTTGTCCTTTATCATTCGACTGCGGTATATCACATTTTATAATAGTTTTAAAAAGTGTATTTTTATTGTCCGTGATGAACATTGGAAGATAAAAAATGAAAAAGAAAAAGCTATTTAAACAGTCTCATCCCTCACTTGTCAGAGCAATTACTATGTTGTTCTACGATTAAAAAAACTATTTGTTGGGAGGCGAGAATGGTAATAGAGAAGGAATAAGAAGAGTGAGGATTAGATAGAAAGTATAAGAAGTCCAAGAGTAACATATTGACCTTCGATCCGGCCAAGCTGTAAAATAAGAAATGCACCTGTGTAAATAACAGGTGCATCCGGTCGAAGGTATCAGGGGATAACCTTGACTGTGGACGGGTTGAATTATGCAACGCTCACTGAAGCAGGTGGGTGTCAAACAATTATATAACCCGGTGCCACAGGAAGTTCGAGTTAGTTTGGAGTTGGAGTCAGTTTGTTGCAGTTCGAGGCGGTGAGAACCAGACCCAGCAGAGAGCTGGGCTCTCAGGGCCTCCGGTTGAGCAGCCCAGCAGAACGAGAAAGAAATGCTGCTAAAGACGGAGGAACTTGGGGTCAATATGTTGCAGTCTTTGTTCAGTCTCCAACTCACCTCTCACACATAACCCTTTCGCAAACCTTTCGCAACCCTTTCGAATAAAGTGAGAGGTAGATTTTTCAAAAGAACTGTGTTTCGTTCGTCATTATTGTGTTGACTATGTTTCTGCGTGTATATGTGTATAGTTGTATATGTATGCAACACAAGGAAACATTCATTCTGTTTACATAGAAAGGGCTGTCTGGACCTACAATAGGTAGTTTTTCGCATTTTTTTTGTGAAATAAAAAAAATGTGCTTTTGTTATATAATTGCGGAAGGATTTTTTTATATTATCATTTTTCGTTGGTTATATCTCATCTTTCGGTTTAGTTAGGCTTAGAACTATTCGGCTTAGTGCACGGGTAGGGACACACATTGAGCGCAGGTGTTCACGCTCGTGCGGGGAGGCTGTGACTATCACAGATGTCATTATAAAAAAAACTCGGGTCGGAAATAGGACTGGGGATGTGAATGACGTCATGCCCGGAAGCGATGGGCTGAGGATTTTGAAAAAAAAGCAGTTAGTTGAGATTTGAAGCTGGACGAAGCGAGTTGACTTTCGAGCCTCGGCGAGGCCAGTCCAGTGGGGTCTACGAGATGCGCCGTGCGTTGTTGTGTCAGATGGAACAGTCAGCATAGTAGAAATTGTGTGTCTCTCTCCTCGTGTTGAAAACCTAAAAGTCAAGAAGGTAATAAAAGTTTCGTACCTGAACTAAAGAAAGTCGTCAGTGTTTCCGGGATTCCTACACATATCCGTATTTCCACGCATCCATATATTTGTATATTTTACATTTAGTCTACCGGACATTGGCCTAGGGGTTAGAGTGTTCGCCAATGGCCCGGGAGACCTGGGTTCAATCCCAGGTCGAGTCATACCAAAGACTCAAAAAATGGTACTTGATGCTTCCTTGCTTAGCACTCAGCATTATAAGGTACGGATCAAGGGTAAAGTAGAGCAATCCAGGAAAGGAGTAGCGCCCTCCCCTACACATTGGTGTAGTAGCTATCGAAAAGGGAGCCTTCGGGTTACCCTCGACTATGGTCGCCAACTTTACTTTTACTTACATATCAGTATGTTTCGCATATTCGTATCTTGGTCCCATTTTGGTGGCTATACAACATTTTGCTTAGAACGGAAAACAAATCGACATTAAATTTATTGGACAACTTTTGTTCCATATTTCATAAATTTCAACAATACTTTTTTACTACTCACTCATTAACATCCGACATGTAGGTAGCCATGTGAAAAACAAAATGAAAGCCTTATTTACGTGTAGATGAGGAGTAAGATATTAACACACACACACACACACACACACACACATATATATATATATATATATATATATATATATATTAGCGGTCTACTTTCTTTCTGTCTTTCTCTAATATCCTCATTTTCAATTTTGTTTTCTTGCACTTTCTATATTCTTCTTCTTCTTCTTCTTCTTCTTCTTCTTCTTCTTCTTCTTCTTCTTCTTCTTCTTCTTCTTTTACACATTTTTTTCTTCATCATACAACGTGTGGAAGCACGTGCGATACCCTAGCCTCATCAGCCGCCATCCAGGGTGATAACACAGTTTCGGTAGCTCAAGGCGGTGCTACCGAAACTGTGTTATCTATATTTATCTATGTGTTATTCTATATTCTTCTTCTTCTTCTTCTTCTTCTTCTTCTTCTTCTTCTTCTTCTTCTTCTTCTTCTTCTTCTTCTTCTTCGTTTATACATACACAAGCACTCATATATAAATGGTCTGCTTTATTTCTCTTAAACTCTGTCTTTCTCTTCCGTTCTCTTTCTTTTTCGTTCTCGGCCTCTCTCTGTTTGTCGGTCAGTCTTCACACACAAACACACACACACACACACACACACACACACACACACACATATATATATATATATATATATATATATATATATATCTTATACACATATATCTTGTACACACACATATATCCACAAGTGCTTATAAAGATGCGATTTTACTCTCTTTCTAGCTCTTTCTCTCTCACACGCATATAAATATGACCTGTATTCTCTTTCAAATTTTACCGTGTGTTTATGTGTGTGTGTGTGTGTGTTTGTGTTTGCACACACACACACACACACACACACACACACACACACACACACACACACACACACACACACACAGCATATATATATATATATATATATATATATATATATGAATCTGCTGTTTCCAATGATCTGAATAGATATACAGTTGAAGGAAATCTTTGCAATGCAGAAGCGTTCATGACGATCTATAAAATTAATAGGCCATACCAAAAGTCGAATGAAAAGAATTGTATCTATTAACACATTCCACGTTGTAAAATAACGCCTGGATGATCGTTCGGTTTCATATGATACTGAGAATTGGTATTCTAAAAGAAAAAAAAAAAAAAAAGATGCTGGCCTGAAGGTTTCTGTAATTCTGAACAAACCATTGATGACTAAGAACAACTACCAAACACACAAAACCTGAATCCATTTAATATGTGCAATATCATGAAAAAATGATCAGAAGTAAAAAAAAAATGTAATAAACAATTAGGAACACAGTCAATGATGATATGTGCTACCGCCTTTCGGCATCAATATCTTCCAGAGTCAAGTCAGTGCTAATATATATATATATATATATATATATGTGTGTGTGTGTGTGTGCTTGTGTGTGTGTGTGTGCTTGTGTGTGTGTATGGGAATATAAAAATGTGAAAAAACAAGGTATTCAAAAGTTGAGCTAATCTAAAATTGAATATTCTGTGAAGGTCAAAAGTATAGGTTTTTTTATATGAAACCATACCCCCCATATATATATAAGTATTTTTTCAATATCTATCTTTCAGTTTCTCTAGTGTTCGCCAATGGTCCAGGAGACCGGGGTTCAATCCCAGGTCAACCAAAGACTTAAAAAATGGTACTTGTTGCTGCCTTTCTTAACACTCAGCTATATAAGGTGAGGATCAAGGGTAAAGTGGAACAATCCTGGGAATAGAGTAGAGCCATCCCTTACACCTCGGTATAGTAACTATTGAAAAGGGAGCTTTCGGGTCACCTTCGACTAAGGTCACCAACTTTACTTATATATATATATACATAGTGTGTGTGTTCATGAAATTTACAGGTAGTTTTAAAAAATATTATCTTTTCGTAATCTAATAATTAGACCAATTTTCGCTTGCCCAGTCGCCTGAGACAGTAGAATACACTGACTGCTTCTCTGCAGAGAGGTAAGACACCCCACTCAACGAGTGACTTAATTATGACATTAAACAATCTACTGATGAGGTTCCAGTAATGCTGGAACTTTGGAGAATGCAGAGTACCTCTTCATTGCCATCGCTCCCAAGTTCACTCTGACCCGGAGTGGTAGCACTTGATAGGGTCTTATCTATGGGTCAAATAGAACAAAGCTATGAACTTTAGCAAAACTAAATTGCTTGCAATAGGAATGTTTGACATTGAAGCTGCGTACTGATGTTAAACTGAATTGTTTGAAATAAAACTGTTTTCGTATGCTAAACTGAATTGTTTGAAATAGAATTGTTTTTGACATTGAAACTGTGTACTTAAGCTAAATTGAATTGTTTAAAATAGAACTGTTTTGACATTTAACTAAACTGTTTTGATATTTAACCGCTTGTAAACAAAAACTATTCTTTCACTAAAAAGAGTTTTTTAAAATTTAATTCAGCGTTAAATAACCCGAAAAGGGTTGATACGTCGTCAAACCAACCAACCAACCAACCAACCAACCAACCAACCAATTTTCGTTCTAATTTCAAACTTTAACGTCATGAGTAGAAACAAGTACATATTCTATGTTTAATGTCTCAACGGATTTTCTTTTCCATCGAATAGTATTTCTAGAACTGAAAAGAAAAGAAAATATAAAACAAAAAAACACGAAGTTGTTTTTCCTGTTTTATTGTTATTTTATTTTATAAGAATTTGGATTTTTTTCTTTGTGAAGTATGGAGGTGTTTTCTGTTAGAAATTTTCTGTATTTAGAGGTAGGGCAGGAAAGAGTTTTCAGGTGTCGAGAAAGAGAATATATATATATATATATATATATATATATATATATATATATATATATATATATATATTGTTCTTCTCAGCTTGTTGGTAGGAGTGGTTTATTTGCAGTTATTTTAATATATATATATATATATATATATTGCTTTTCAAGTATAAAACAAGATGATTACACTTTTACTTTGTCGATGTTCAGCTAAGCAAGTATTTAAATTCAAATGAACAAATATGTACTCTTTTTATGCACTCTGATTCTTATTATATAACTCTTAATGTACTCTGATTCGTATTATTATTCTCTATATGTACTCTGATTTCTTCTCATTATAATTATTACTACTTCACATCTTGTGAGTTTTTCACACCACAGTTAACTGACGGTCTTTCACTTGAGTCTGAGTGACAGCAAGACTCCTCAAGTCTCCAGGACTCTTCTCAGTATTTTGACCGATCTTATTAATCCAGTAGTTTGGGTGGTCTTTGTTCATCCTTCGATTTCCATCTCTTCCAAGCCTCTGGGGATCACTCCAAGCGCACCAGTTACAGTTGGTACCACCGTCACCTTCATGTTCCATAACTTTCTCAGTTCTCTGGCAAGGTTTAAGTACTTTCAAATCAAGTCCATTTGTTTTCTTTAATTTTCACTCTATGATCCACCAGGATGGCAAAATTCAGTTAGTTCTCTCTTTTCTGAGTTTTTCACACCTGTGTTAGCCGATGGTTTCTTCCGAGAGTTTGAGTGACCGCAAGTCTCTTCAAGTCTCTAGGACTCTTCTCAGTATTCGGACCGATCTTAATAATAATGTAGTTTTGATGGTCTCCACTCGTCCTTTTATTTCCAAGTCCTCAAGACCCTGTATCAAACCTTTCGTGACTGTACCAAGAGCACCAATTGCAATTAGTGCCACCGTATCTTTCACGTTCCACAGTTTTTTCACTTCCCTAGCAAAGCCCAGGTACTCATCTTTCTTTTCCTTTTCTTTTAATTTTACTTTGGGGTTAGTCAGGACAGCATAGTCCACAATTTAGCAGGTTTTTTTTTTGTCGACTATTATTAGGTCTGGTCGTCTGGCTGAAATTAAGTGATCCGTTTGTATCTCAAAATCCCAGAGAAGTTTGTGCATCTCTTTCCCGGACGGATTGTGGGTTGTGCATATACCATTTTTTCATATTATTATTATTATTATTATTATTATTATTATTATTATTACTATTATTATTATTATTATTATTATTATTTACTTTGAATATACTGTGAAATTGCTGAGCATAGAACTGTAAATATTTTACGGCTTCAAAACGCATTTAGCGCTAAACTTTAATCATAATATATATATATATATATATATATATATATATATATATATATATATATATATAAAGATTAAAGTTTGGATAGCAGTATGGAGTACTCCTTCATTGCCATTATTCTCATATTAACTCTGATCAGGTGTTGTAGTGCAACAACTATATATATATATATATATATATATATATAGTGTGTGTGTGTGTGTGTGTTTGTGTGTGTTTGTATATGAAGATAGACTAAAGTGTTACGAGAAATGGAAATATTTCTTTTGTGGTAGTTGCTTTTTCGCTGTTCTCAATTAGCTTTGACCTAAGGCCATCGTCATGAGAAAAATTTTTATAAAGAGTTTTTATAAAGAGTATCTACAAAGAGTTTTTGTTTTAGAAATATCTTTTGAAATAGTTTTTAAAAGAGTTCATAAACTGTAAGAGCACATCCACTCGTTGTTTGAAAATCATTTTCTGGTATTCAGATGTTTTCAACCGATCATTCTATGATCTGTGTGATTGTAGACACCCGGCAGTGATATTTGTTAAACACGGGTAGAACGTGTTTCAAATTAGCCGTGATTGTTTTGGTCGGACATATGCTTAGTTTGATATCTATGAGTCTGACCAAATTTGTTTTGAGGAGAGTTTAGCATGACGTTAAAACCATTCATGCTTAGAGGCGCGTTGTCTATTTATCTTCGTGTATTTTTATCATTGTCGTTATGTCTAACGCGTTTGTTATATATATATATATATATATAAGTTTATTTTTGTCCAATGAGAGAAAAAAGTAAACACTTAAAAATGAATAGGTCCACAAGGGGATTTATTTTTAAGTTATTTATTTCTTTTCAACACGTATTTCTGACATTTTACGCCGGCTTCTGGATGTAAAATGGTTTATTTTTGTGATCCCTTTGATTTATATTGTGGCGAGTGTTTTGATCAGGTTGTGGTTCTTTTTAATCCCGGTAATTATGTCTACGAATTTGTAGTTCGAGTTAATTAACCATGACAAATTTTCGTCAATGCAAGTGTTCTCTCCCTCTCCCCCTCTCTCTTCCTCCCTCACCTCTTTCTCTTTCTCTCCCTCCCTTCCCTCTTTCTCTCTCTCCTCCTCTCTCTGTATGTTTGCCTGAGCATTCATGTTCCTGTATGTTTATATACTTTTTTGTTTTTCTTTTATAAATCTTCTTTCCCATAATATATATATATATATGTGTGTGTGTGTGTGTGTGTGTGTGTGTATTACCCAGCTATTGGTTAAATAATGGGGTAGGCAGGGCTCTTTAGCCTTGGTAGAATGACCAGACTTTGAGAAGGAAAAAACTGAATTCAAAGTACAACGTATCTAGGGGAGTGAACCCTGATAACAAATCCTTCTATTCTATGGGTGGCATTTGCTCTGTTAGTATATGTCTGCAGAATGACAATAAGGCAAAAGAGTGTTACGGTTTCGCGGGGAACATGGTGATGTCGACAGATGATCTTAGCCATTCAAGTTAGAAGAGTACTATAGTGAGAAAGGAAACCCATTATATCCTGTAGCGTTTTTAATTACTAGTTATCTTACCTTGGCTTGTAACTGGAGTATAATCCCAATCACTTAGAAATTGATATTTGTGTCGATCAAGCGTTTGCTTCTTTAAACTCCTGTTATACTGGTATTTAATTTTTTTCTCCTTCATGAGAAGAGACGGCAATCATCAGTGAGGAGGGAATAATCACACACACACACACACACACACACACATATATATATATATATATATATATATATATATATTGTCATCCACAGACAGACTGTTTCGTTGTATCACAACTCTTCAGTGTGGCCACACACACACACACACGCATATATATATTGTGTGTATGTGTCTCTCTCTCTCTCTCTATATATATATATATATATATTGTGTGTGTATATATGTGTGTCTCTCTAAATATATTGTGTATATATATATATATATATTGTGTGTGTATGTGTATATATATATATATATATTGTCATCCACAGATAGACTGTTTCGTTGTATCACAACTCTTCAGTGTTGTTAGACACATAAGACGCTTGAAGCGGGGATCGAAACCTGCCCAAATTTACGTTAAACTTAGTATCATACCGCTCAACCAACAGACGACATACGTCAGCTCGGGAATTATAAGGCATAATGTAGTAGCTTTCGTTTGTTTACATTTTTGCCTTACCGGATACCAGAGAGCTCAATTCATTCGAAGAGCTTTGCATTATGCGAGTGGCAATCGTAAATTCCTTTGCCTGAGTGCTCCACCCTCGTGGGGAAGCGTATATATTGTCATCCACAGACAGATTGTTTCGTTGTATCACAACTCTTGAGTGTGGCTACACACAATTTCACAGACATATATATATATATATATATATATATATATATATATATATATATTTATGTATATATTGTTTGCATGTGTGTCTCTCTATTTATATAGTGTGTGTTTATATGAGTGTCTCTCTCTATATATATATATTGTCATCCACTGGTAGACTGTTTCGTTGTATCACAACTCTTCAGTGTTGCTAGATACGTAGGACACTTTAAGCTGGAATCGAAACCGGCCCAAATTTACGTTAGACTTAGTATCATAACGCTCAACCAGAAGGCGACATACGTCAACTCGGGAATTATAAGGCATAATATAATAGCTTTCGTTTGTTTACATTTTCGCCTTACCGGATACCAGAGTGCGCAATTTATTCGAAGATCTTTGCATTATCCGAGTGGCAGCCGCTTTGAAAGAGGCATTAGGATTGCCTAAAAAGAGGTATAAGGATTGCCTAAAAAGAGGTATAAGGGTTGCCTAAAAAGCAACCTTGTGAATATAGTAGATCATGACAACTGAGAATAACAAGCATTGAGGAAGACTGAATGAAGATTTCATGTGGATGATGACTGTACCAGTTGTGAGACGGAACATATTAATCATGCAAATCTCAAACATCAGTTTCCAAAGGGAAACGTGTAGTGTAATGTTCGTAAGAACGTGAATGGCTGGGGATGTCATAGATGTAGTCGGATTTTCACCCTCAAAGGTGGATATGTCATTCATCTGAAGTCTAATGAGAGACAATACGTGCACACTGGTTATAAAGTTTATGAGTTGGCTTCTGGTGCACAAGCGTCAAACAGTTCAGTCGGCTGGGGCTGCAGAATGCACTGACTTTAACGAGTGCCCCGGATACAATATTAAACCATTCGATGACGAGACTCCAGCTTTGGAGATTCGGGAAATGTGGAGTAACCCCGTTTACTGTCATTGCTCCACTCTGACCTGGAATGGGTCTTATCTATGGGTCAAATAGAACTGTTTACTTTTAAACTGTGTGCAAACAAATGACTTAGGCTAGATTGATTTTTTAAAAATAAAAATGATTGATCATTTAACGTATGGCTGTTGCTTAACTGAATTGTCAGTGATACATCGCACTACTTGGAATAATATAACTGTGTTTTAATGATTGAATAGTGTTGAATACAATAATTACTGTTAAAAATCAATATTAATCATTGTTTTACTTTGCTGTATGCCAATCAATGATTAATATTGAATAAAATTATTAGTGTTCGATAGCGATAATTAAAACCTTTTAATTGAGTAGGAACAATAACAACACGAGGTCGCAAACAAATTAGCTCTAATTTATTTAAAAAATGAAATTACCAACAAACTATTCACTTACAAATCATATGAATATCCATTTAAATGTGTGCAAATAAATGAGTGATGCTATACTGTTACTGTTAGATAGCAATAGTTAAAACAATTTAACTGTGTGCAAACAAATAATTTAATATTAAATCGAAATATTCGTGTTTAGATAGAAATATTTGAAACCATTTACCTGTGTACAAAAGAATGAGCTCAGGCTCGTTTTAAAATGGATTTACCAAATGTGTTTACAAATCATATACAGTGGTGGAAATAAGTTTAAGACAACCCATTTGTACCATACCCATGATACGGATATGTGAAACGTACATAGAATGTTCATAACATATATACATAGAACATAGGAATCTCGAAACACGAAAAACACGTAACGACTTCTTAGTTCAGGTACGAAACCTTTTATTACCTTTGAGTTAAAGGTTTCGACATAAGGAAGAGAGATGCACCATCATTCTACGCTGTCTTTTCCATCTGCCACACCCCACAATACGCGTGGCACCCGTAGCGCACAAATTCGTCTGGCCTCAGCGAGCCCCGAAAGTCAACCCTTCCCGTTCGGAGTCTAGTTCTCAACTACTGACTTTTTCAAAATCCCCAAAATCCTCCGCGCGCGCTTCCGGTGCATGACGTCATTCACATATACTGGTCCTGGGATTTTTATTTTGACATCTGAGAATGACACATCCTCCCCGCGCGCGCCTAAAACACCTGTATTCAAGTTTGCACCTAACTCACCTATGTGCTGAGCCGTAAGGTTCTCAGCCTAACTAAACCCAAAGGCAAGATATATAAAACGAAATCCCGCGGCCATTATATTACACATTTACCTGTGTACAAAAGAATGAGCTCAGGCTCGTTTTAAAATGGATTTACCAAATGTGTTTACAAATCATATACAGTGGTGGAAATAAGAATAAGACACTCCATTTATCTGTGTACAAAAGAATGAGCTCACTCTCGTTTTAAAATGGATTTACCAAATGTGTTTACAAATCATATACAGTGGTGGAAATAAGTATAAGACACTCCATTAAATTGTTATACTTTTCTTATTACTGCACAAGTTCCTCTGAAAATTTGTGTGTGGTATCTAGATCCGATAGGTATTAGTATATATATTCGATTTTATAACAGATTTCCTCCACAAAATGTTATTAACAAAACTTGGTTTTTGAAAAAATGCATATCTTGTTTACTTCAGAAAGCAAAAGGGAGAATAAGTGCCTGCACAGATTATAAAAAAGACTCTTATCATGATTTTAAGCCATGTGAGTCCTATCTAAACATTTCATAATTGAATACAGTTACTGAAGGTGCCCGTTGTGTGATGGTTAACGTAGTAGGAAATGGACACGGTGATACGAGTTCAAATCCTGGACGAGATTGATAGCATTTCACATAGCACTAATACCCTTGGGAAAGGTATGAATCCAATTATTTTCCCTCCAGCTATGGGTAAATAGTAGGGCAGACTAGGTTCTTCAGCCTTGGTGAGGCAACTTGTCTAGGAGAAGGAAAACACTGAATTCAAACCTGTTAAACTCCGCTTAGAAATTGACCTTGTGTCATATCGTGCCCGAGCGGAGGGGCTAGGTAAATATGATTGAATACAATTACTGCAAAATGTCTAGAAACTCCCTTTTACTGAAAAAAAACCCAACAAATTTCTACCAATGAACTGGAAGGAAAATATCTGTTTCGTTGCAAGAGAAATGTCGAGGTCCCGAACAGTTGTGAGGAAGTAACTAAAGGACCCTGAATTGTATGGCACCAGAAAACGTCCAAGTTGTCCACCTAAAATTACTAATGTAGCCAGACTTCGACTTTTTCGAGAAGCTGCTAAAGAACAATCAAGCTCAAGGGATCTGCAAAAATCTCAGAATTTACTCATCACTTCAAGAAGAGTTCGTCAACCTCTCCATGAATCGTCAAATCTGGTATATCGAAACAGGAAGATAACACCTGTTTAAATTACGTAACACAAGAAGATACGCGTAGATTGGGTAAGGAAAAAAAGTAACATGGACAAAGGAGAAATGGGAAACTGTGGTGTTTTCTTATGAAAAAAAGTTTAATTTGAATGAGCCCGACAGCTCCCTGTGTTATTGGCAGGATTCAAGAAAGAAGTAGTTGTTTTCAAAAAGACCATTTGGAGGAGGATCTGTTGTGGTTTGGGGAGTTTTTCTACGTTTGAAAAGGCTGATTTAGAAGTGATGGAAGGGAAACAAAACACTGCTCGATATATCAATGTCTTGTGAAAAAGTCTTCCCATTTATGAATCATCTAGACACCAATAATGCCATTTTCAACAGGACTAATTCACGAAAGACTGGTTTAAAACAAAAAATATTGAAGTTTTGGACTGGCCCACTAAGTCTCTAGATTTAAACCCCATAGAAAATGAGTGGGAAATTTTGTCAAGAAAAGTATACAAAAATAAACGTCAATTTGAAGATAGGGAAACTTTAAGATCTTGCATTAAACAGTATTGGAATGAAATTCTATCTGAAACTCTCAGAAAACTTAGTTCTATACAAAACAAGTGTGTTGAAGTATTACAATTGAAATGGAATAAATTTGATTAAATTTTGTACAATTTTGCTGTTAAATACAAATTTTCAAAATGGTCTTATACTTATTTCCATCCTCGAAAAGTATTTTTCTTAATAACTTTTTTTTGTTGGAAAGTTGTTATAAAATCGAATATGTATACTAATACCCATCGGATCTTGGTACCACACACAAATTTTCAGAGGAATTTGTCCTGTAATAAGAAAATTATCAACAATTTAATGGGGTGTCTTATACTTATTTCCACCACTCTATATTTGATATGTATATATCCATAAAGAGGATTTGGCATTAGATAACCAACAATAGTTGATATGCCATAAAACCCAACCCTACCAAATCATATATATTCAATATATATGTATAAAGAGGATCTGGCGTAATAAATCAAAATAGTTGATATGCCATAATCCCCAACCCGACCAAAACATATATATTTGATATATATGTAAAAACAGGATTTGGTTGATATGCCATAAAACTCAACCAAGCCAAATCAATAAAGCTGATCCAATCGATCTAGTGAGTAGAGCGTCCTTTTTTGTGCCATATATGCTTCAGACCTGATCTGCTGAAGAATTGATGAGTCACTTGGGGGGACATGAGCGAAAGGGTGCTGATGGTGGAGGTTTAACATTATGAGTGACACGGCAGTGATCTGTAAGAGATAATGTAGCTCACACACACACACACACACACACACACGCACACACACACACACACCCACACCCACACACACACACATATATATTGTTTGAAATGAATAATATAGAAAGGAAGATATTGTTTTTAAAAAGCTGTATGTTAAAGATTCCCTTAGGAAGCTGTAATTTACTAAGCTATTTACTTAGATGTGGCACAAGGTCGTAGGGTTTGCCCTTTGGGTGTTCGATGTTACTCCTATCTGCCGTTTTTATGGCTTTCCATTAGCTAGAAAATGGATCAGCAACTTTTACAGAAGATACAATTCTTATTGATACATTTAGATCGGTTTTGTCTCACGGTATGTTTTGGCTAAACCGAAATAAATTTTGGAGCCAAGCAACTTAAATCTCAATTGCTTAGAAACAGCCTGTCTATTTATCTATTGTCGATATAGTTATTGTATTGTCGATACGGGGTGACGAGGAACACATGTTCGGTGGGTAGATCGTTGACTAGGGATGGGTAATTGGCTCTTGGCTGTAATAGGAGTAAATATCAATATGTTTTTTTAAACAATTGTATATATAAATACTTTCGGAAGACGATCTAGGTTTTAAGAAAAAAGCCAGTTGTCTGGTTTAGGAAATCGTTGTTTACAATTAATTCTATAGTAGGCGTCACTCAGGATGCAGTCTGTTTAATTGCCTGGGGCGAAAAGCTACCGTTTTAAACTATATTTAGCCCTGTCCACGTGCACTGCGTTAGAAGAGTGCTGGACTGTGTTTTGTAAAATCAATAAATAAACAAATAAATAAAACAAAAGCAAAACAAAAATGCTAAGCAATCAGGACTCCTTGATGAAAATCAAAACGAAAAATAAATGGCTCCGATTTGGTGTCTTTTCTTGAAAAGAGGTCTATTCTGTCCTCATTTTTTTTTAATTAGGTGTTGGTGGCAGGCTATTATATGCATTCAATTCTGATTAGTGGCCTATTCTGTGGGGGTACATTCAAATGAAGAACTATAATGAACACCAGCATCTACCTGGAAGCCTTGTGGCGTAATGGCTAAAGTACTGGACTGGTGGCCTTGAAGTAAGCGAGTTCGAACTCCAGTCGGGCTATGACATTCCCTTATACTCAAAGGTATTTGTCCGAAAAGGAATGTATGAAACCCCTTATTTCCTCAGCTAGGACCTTATGGGTTAAATGGTGTCCCTGCTTTTTTTCAACGAGGATAGTTTTGGTATTAAATTACCCAGAATATTTGATATACCATTAAACAAAGAAACGAAACTAAATCCAAGTCTATGTACCTATGTCAAATTGAAGGTTTATTCTGGACAGGTACTCATAAATAGGAGCTTATACTGCACACCCACGTCTAAATGAAGGCTTATTCTGTACACTATTCTTTACAACAATTGAAGGACTGTCCTGTCGAGCTTACTCTTACTTGAGGTCTGTTGTTGTATAGCCATGACCATGACCAACTATAAAAACACATAATACATATACATCTACATATGCATCCAGTTCTGGATGCAAAATCATAACGACGAACAATAAAAACGAGCGACACAGTCTTTTAGAAAAATATACCTCTCACTTTATTTGAAAGGTTTGTGTGTGAGAGGGAGTTAGAGACCGAACAGAACTGTAACATATTGACCCCACCTCTTATGACCATCAGCGTTGTATCTTTCTCGTTCTCCAGGGTTGCTCAACCGGAGGCCCGGGGGCCCAGCTTTCTGCTGGGTGCTGGCTTTCTGTACCACATCTTTTCTCCCAACTCACCGACCTCCAAACTGAACTGACTTCCTATCTTCACCGAGTTATATAAAAGTTCAATCGCCCACTCAATATCTCCCCATAACTGGCCATCGGAATGTGTCACTTGCGCCGTCTTTGGAATGGCATGTTTGATCGTCATCGAGCGGAAATAACTGTCATGCTGTTCACAGGTCTCTCTCTTCCGGTGCATCAGTCTGTGAGTGTACCGTGTGACTTTAACCGTCAGCCAAGCTCGTCCACGCCAATGGAATATGCACTTCCGTCGTCTTTGGAATGGCATATTTGACCGGGTCGGAGGTCAGTATACAACACTATTATGTACAAGAACCTTTAAATGGAGACTAATTTTCGAGAACCAAATTTAAATAGTGGCTTATTCTGTCCCCCATCTGATTTTATAAAATAACTATTAAATTTAAGCATTTTTTGTACATCAAAATCTAATCAGTGGCCTATTCTGTACACCAACCTCTAATTGGAGACCTATTCTGCACAATTATATTTCAATGGAGGTTTATATTTTTCACCAACCTCTAACTGGAGACCTATTCTGCACAATTATATAGAAAAAAAATCGTGAAAAAATATTTTGCTTTTTAAAAAAAAAATCTCCTTATCTATTGAATAACCCTTGTATATGAATTTTAACAGCGAAAAATATTAATTTCTGTTGCTGAAACATCCACATCCACACATTAAGTAATGAGACTGTTGAAAAATTTCTTTTGGCCCTCTCGACTGGAGCTGTAGAATACACCGACTGCATCTCTGCAGAGAGATAAGACTCCCACAACGAGAGTCCTGCATATGGCACTGATCAATCTGATGGTGAGGTTCCGGTAATGCCAGAGATTCGGGGAATGCGGGGTACCCCTTTATTACCATCGCTTCCAGGTCAACTCTGACCCGGAGTTGTAGCATCTGATAAGGGTCCAAAACCGAATTGTTTAAAATAGAAATAGTACTTACGCTAAACTGAATTATCTGAAATAAAACTGTTTTGACATTAACTCTGTGTATTGCCTAGTTGGTTGGGGCTGTAGAATACACCGACTGCATCTCTGCAGAGGGGTAAGACTCCCCTAACAAGTGTCCTACATATGGCACTAAACAGTCTGATGGTGAGGTTCCAGTAATGCTGGTGCTTAGGGGAATATGGAGTATTCCCTTTATTGCTATCGCTCTCAGTTTCACCTGATAGGGTCCTGTCTAATGGTCAAATAGTACATATGCTAATCGAAATTGTTTGAAATAGAACTGTGTATATGTATAAAATGAATTTGGCATTAAATAACTTACAATTGTTGATATGGCATAAAACCAAACCAAACCAAACCAAACCAAACTTAATTAAAAGTTTTTTTCTGTCTTAATTTCTTTGAATTCGTTTCCATTCATTTATTTTTTGAAGTATTTAAGTAAGTACTTTCTGAAAATAGGCTTCTATATTTGCTGTAACGAGTGTGGTATTTTGATATTTTGATGTATAATGCTTAAAATGACGATTTATCAAGTTACATTCAGTAGTTACGAATGTTGTGATGCAGTTTTAATTATGCTTTCAAAAAAGTTTTGCCCCCCGCCTTGAGACTTGGTCGACACGAAGCTATGAAGTGACTTCTTATTTTATTTCATCAGATTATACGATAAAAAAAATCAATATATTGATTCAGTTGTTGTTTTCGTGATCTGGAAGTAATTACTTCAATATGGTGGGGTGACATTCACTGTCGAAATAGACTTTGTCTGATGGGTCGTTATCAACAAAATTCACACTTCAACAGTCGCTGTCGAGAGAAGGTATTTGGTACATCACGCTTTTCGGGAATCCAGTTTACGATGAGGTCGGCGAAAATTGTTTCTCGGTCTTTAGAGGCAGCGGAAGTCAGTTCCGTGTGCTGAGTCTGATTTCCGCTTCATTTTCCTCGATTGAATGGAAGAATGATTGAACTGGAGTTGTTTCTAAAAAGGATTTTCATGTCTCGAAAACTTGTCCAAGGAACTTAAATCAATTTGGATAATAATAATTCTATGCCCTTGTAATAGTTTGTGTTGTATTACTAGTTTTAATTGATCGCGTTAACCCCATCACAAGTGAATATGTTTAAAGAAATAACCCCCAGCTCTACCCAATCCTAAAACAAAACAAACCATTTACCCCCCCAAGAGACCCTCCCCCCAAAAAACAAACAATAAAAAAACAATATAAATATGTCTTTGTTTCTTTTTTGGAAATTATAAATAAACAAAACAAAATAATTAACAAAACAAAAAAAAATTATAAAAAGAACAACACGAAATAAAACAAACCATCACCCCCACCCCAAATATAAACATGTCTTTGATTCCTTTTCGTAAAGCAATGATAAATTACTTAAAACCTTTATCAACAAAAAAGACACTGTGCAGGCTTTCTTTTTTTTTCGAATAATGACGAAAACCGAATAATGTGTAGCTCCTTCGCTCACCTAAATAACTGCGCGTATTTAAGTGTAGCTTCTCATTCCGTTTGATTAATGACAACTACCTTATAGTATGTAGTTCCTCTCTGTGCTTGAATAACGGTGGGTATTTAATAATATGTAGCTAGTGCTTTTGTTTGAATAATGGCAACTACCTTAGGTCAGTATACAACACTATTATGTACAAGAACCTTTAAATGGAGACTAATTTTCGAGAACCATAGAAGAATGTTATTCGGGGAAGTTTCGATGAAGTAATACCGCCGGCTTATGAATATGTATATTTGCACGCACACACATTGCAAATATGGCCATACAGCTCACATATAGAATAAATATAAGCCGCAATCATCAGTAGTCACTCGAGTATTAATTCTTGTTTATTGTTCTCTTGGTCCAAAGGCAAGGACACATTTCGGGTGGCCGCGTGACTCGGTACACTGACCAGGTCGGGTATGTCTTGGCTTCGGTGGCAGTCGTTCGACGCTGCCTGACATGGGTTCAGGGAAGCCGACATTCATGTAATGCGCGCTAAGACTGGTTATACTCGAGCCTCAGCGGACCGTCTCCCAAGTTCTGTAACATATTGACCCTCGACCGAGCCGTCAATTAAGAGATGCACCTGTGTAAATAAGCAGAGGAACAGCGGAAACAGGTGCATCCGATCGAAGATATCGGAATATCACCTTGACCTGTGGACGAGGTTGAATTCGGTGCAGATGCGTACGCCTACAGGAAGAAGATGTGCGTCAAAAAATTATATAACCAGGTGCCATATACGGCTTTAGTCAGTTCGAGTCGGAGTTGCAGTTGCAGTTGGGGTCAGTTCAGTTCCAGTGGCAGTTGGAGATAGGATGCCCGCGGAGTGAGAACCAGCTCTAGACAGAGGGCTTGGGCCCTCTGCGACCCACGGGAGCAGCCTAGCCAAGATGAGGAAGAAGTGCTGCTATGGTCGTGAGAAGAACTTTGGGTAAATATGTAGCAGTCTGTCTCCGTCTCCAACTCACCTCTCACACATAATTAACATTAACCCTTTCGCAACCCTTTCGAGAATAAAGTGTGAGAGGTATATTTTTATAAAGAAGTGTATTCTATCGTTCATTGAGGTCGTCATTATTGTTGACTGTGTTTCTCCCTATAGTTGTATCATGGATATACAACAATTCTCTCTCCGGAGGGGCTAGATTTATCGCCTGTTGCCAGAGGTTTCCTTTTTTAGGGGAATGCCAATGAGGCTCAAGGTATTCTTGGAACCTCCAGGCGTGTGTGGGCAAAGGTCCTGCGCCTGGTACTCATAAAAAAGGCCTTGTGCTAAACTCGCATGCATTCGGGGCGCTCGACAATAGCCAGTATTAATCCTTGTTGATTGTATTTCTGGCCTTTGGGTCGGGACACATTTCGGCTGGCCGGGTGACTGGGTACATAGATCAGAGCGAATGTGTCCTGGCATCGATGGCAGTCAGTCGAAGCCGCCTGACATGGGTTTCGGGAAACCGGCGTCCAGTTGTCGCGTAGACGTCATGTCATACGAACCACCAACGCCCTAGTTCGACCACAACCAACGCTGCTGACCACAACCAACCAAACAATAACGTGTGTAATATAATGGCCGAGGGATTTCATTTTATATATCTTGCCTTTGGGTTTAGTTAGGCTGAGAACCTTTCGGATTAGCACATGGATTAGTTAGGTGCAAATTGAGCGCAGGTGTTAACGCGCGCGCGGGGAGGATGTGTCGTTCACAGATGTCAAAATAAAAGTCCCAGATAGAAAATTGTGACTTGGGGATGAAAATGACGTCATGCACCGGAAGCGTGCGCGGAGGATTTGGGGGATTTTGAAAAAAAGTCAGTTAGTTGAGTCTTGCGGCCCGAAAAAGAAGGGTGACTTTCGCTAGCTCGCAGTGGCCTTGTGGCGGGTGCCACACGTGTTGCGGGGGGTGGATGGTAAAGCCAGCATAGAAAGATTGTGCCTCTCTCTTTATGTCGAAAAACCTTTTAACTCAAAGGTAATAAAGGGTTTCGTACCTGAACTAAGAAGTCGTTACGTGTTTTTCGTGTTTCGGGATTCCTGTTCTATGTATATATGTTATGAACATTCTATGTACGTTTCGCATATCCGTATCATGGGTATGGTACACGTGTAGCTATACTCTTCGCTTGATTAACGAGCAGGATGCGACAAAAATCGATTTATAAATGCGATATAATTGGTTTGGCATAATTTTTCCTTTTCATTGAGGAGTTGATTAAAAAAAGCTAAAAAAAAAAATCAGTCTACCCTATTATTTACCTGTAGCTGGAAGAGAAAAGACTGGGTCATGTCTTTCCCCTGGGCATTAGCATGAAGTTAAAAACAAACAGCTTTGATCTGGATTTGAACTCGAATGGCCGATTCCATTATCTTCGGTAAGACCTCCCTGCCAACGAGTGTCCTGGATATCACACTAAACAATCTGATGGTGAGGTTCCAATTATACTAGAGCTTTGGGGAATGCAGACTACCCCTTCATTGCTATTTCTCCCTACTTCACTATGGCCTGGAGTGGTAAGTATTTGTCGCTGCCTCCCACCAGACAGGACTTGACACAAGGTCTAAAGCCCGAAGGCCGATTAAAGTGGGGATAAAGGGGAGGGGAGGGGAAGGTCAATGGCCTGGAGTGGTAGCACCTGATAGGGTCCTCTCTATGGGTCAAATAGAACTGTTTGACATTTAAACTGTATGCAAACAAATGATATCCTAAATTGAATTGTTTGAAATAGAACAGCTTGATCATTTAACTGAATGTAAACAAATAACTCATATGTAATTGAATTGTTAGTGATACATATCAATACGTGAAACCATTTAACTATGTGCAAAAAATGAGCTCAGGCTCGTTTAAAAATGTTATCAACCAAATTTGTTTACAAATCATATATATATTGAATGCATGTAGGTATAAAGAGGATTTGGCATTAAATAACCTACAATGGTTAATGTGTCGTAAAACTCAACCAAACCCAATCATATGTATTTAATATATATGTATAAAGAGGATCTGGCATTAAATAACATACAATGGTTGATGTGCCGTAAAACCCAACCAAACCAATTCATATATATTTAATATATACGTATAAAGAGGATTTGGCATTAAATAACATACAATGGTTGATGTGCCGTAAAACCCAACCAAACCAATTCATATATATTTAATATATATGTATAAAGAGGATTTGGCATTGAATGACTCATAATGGCTGATATGCCATAAAAAAACAAAACAACCAAACCCAATCATATATATTTAATATAACACATTATTCAATTAGTCCTTGGCCCGAGATATATATGGCAGCACTAATAAATATGGTTGCAATATCTCGGTGAAAATGCCCAGTCTAGTCTACTATGCAACCCTAGCTGTAGAGAGAATAGTTGAATGCAAAACTTTTCCCAATTTGAGCCTAATCGGATTATTAGTTTACAAATTACAGTTATTTAAGTGAAGCTAATTTTGCAAATTTTCAATACAATGGAAAAATCTGAATTTCGTGTGTTGATAAAGCATTGATTTCTGATGAGAAAAATTACTGTTCAAGCAAAGCAATGGCTTGATAAGTGTTATTAGAGCTCTACTCCACCGGAAGCAATTGTTAAGAGGTGGTATGCTGATTTGAGACGCGGTCGTACAGACACAAATGATGATGAACTCTCAGGTCGCCCAAATTCAGCAGTTGTCCAGGAAAACATTAAAAATCTCGATAAACTCGTTTTGGCCGATCGTAAATTGAAGTTGCGTGAGATAGCAGAAGAGTTGAAGATATCAAAAGACAGTGTATTCACCATTTTGCATGAACATTTGTTAATGAGAAAGCTGTGTTGAAAGTGGGTGCCGCTTTGTCTCACAGTCTATCAAAAACACCAACGCGTCGACGATTAAGAGCGTTGTTTGCAACTGTTTCAACGCAGCAGAAAGGAGTTTTTGTGTAAATATGAGACAATAGATGTAACATGGATCCACCACTTCCCTCAAATCGGCAGTCAACTGAGGGGACAGCAGCATGTGAAACCCATCCAGAGAGACCAAAAACGCAAACACCACGGGCAAGGTTTTGGTTTCCGTATTTTCGAATGCGCGAGGTATTTTGTTCATCGATTACCCTGACAAAGGAAGAACCATCAAGAGCGAATATTATATAGCTTTACTGGTGCGCTTGAAGGAAGAAATGCCCCCAAAACAGCCACAAATGAAGAAGAAAAATGCTTTTTTACTAAGCCAATGCATCGTGTCACAAGTCGATCGCAACAATGGCAAAACTACATGAATTACACTTCAAATTGCTTCTTCAGCCTCTCTATTCTCCAAATCTGCCAGCGACTGCTGACTGTTTGCAGACCTCAAATGAATGATACAGAGAAAGATATTTGGCTCCAATGAAAAAGTGATATCGGAAACTGAGGCGTATTTTGAGGCCAAAGACAAATCGTTCAACAAAAAAGGCATCGGATTGTTGGAGAAGCGTTGGAATCAGTGTATCATCCAAGAAGGATACTATATTGATGAATAAAGTCAAATTTTGCCGAAAAGTTGTTGTTTTATTAAATAGGCCCTGGGCTTATTAAGTAATGTGTTAAGTATATAAAGAGGATTTGGCATTAAATAACCTACAATGGTTGATATGCTATAAAACCAAACCAAACCAAACCAAATCATATATATATATATATATATATATATATATATATGTGTATAAAGATGATTTGGCATTAAATAACCTACAATGGTTGATATACCATAAAACACAACCAAACCAAATCATATTTAATATATATGTATAAAGATGATTTGGCATTAAATAACCTACAATGGTTGATATGCCATAAAATATAACCAAACCTAATCATATTTAATATATATGTATAAAGATGATTTGGCATTAAATAACCTACAATGGTTGATATGCCATAAAATATAATCAAACCAAATCATATTTAATATATATGTATAAAGAGGATTTGGCATTAGATAACCTACAATCGTTGATATTCCATAAAACCGAACCAAACCAAATCATATATATTTAATGTATACGTATAAAGATGATTTGGCATTAAATAATCAACGATGGTTGATATGCCATAATACCCAACCAAACCAATAATGTTTTCTCGTAACTAATTTCAATAATCATTTATAAATGGTTACAGTTCCAAGTAACTATCACCGAGAAATTGCACCTAATCACATGATTTCAAGTATTTTATCAAATACTAATAACTTGCCTACACTTAAATGGCTGCAAGTATTTCAAGCAATTATATGATTTCGAGTTATGATTATAATCCTTTGTGGTGTAATGGTTATCGTCGCAGGAAATGGACACGGCGACACGAGTTCAAATCCTGGACAAAACTGGTGGCATTTCACATAGCACTAATACCCTTAGGAAAGGTATGAATCCAACTATTCTCCCTCCAGCTATGGGTAAATAGTAGGGCAGACTGGGTTCTTCAGCCTTGGTGAGAAAACTAGTCTTGGAGAAGGAAAACTCTCAATACAAACCTGTTAAACTCCGCTTAAAAATTGACCTTGTGTCATATCCTGCCCGAGCGGAGGTTGGGTAAATATGATAATCTTTTGTAAACAATTATAGCTTTGAGTAAATATTCTTAAGACTAATGCTTATCACAGAGTTAAATAGTTTCAAGTATTTCTATTCAATAGTAATAACGTTCCGACCGATCTATTTGACCCAAAGAGGCTCACGTTGTATAATGGTTACTATTGTAAAAATAGACTAGGTAACCCTAATTCAAATCTTGGACGAGGCTTTTTGGATTTCACATAGCCATTGGAAAAAATTTGGTTTCAAATATTCTCTCTCCAGCTAGGGTTACAGAGTTGACCAGACTGGGCATTTTAACCGGGATATGGCGACCAATCTAGGAGAAGGAAATCTCTTGATTCACAGCTGATAAACTTAAAATTGACCTTTTGTTGCATGTTGCTTTTGCGGAGGGGTTGGGTGAATATACACTTGATCCACAGATGGAACCCAGCGGCTGCTTCCATTCCGGACCAGAGTGGTTTTGGGAGTAATGGTAATGAAGGAGTGACTTGACATTCTCAAGCGCTCCAAAAATGTAGTCTCAATATCAGATGCAGTTTAGCAGCATACCTAGGACTTACGGAGGCCTCACCGACAAGGTATCCAGCTGGTGCTTTGGAACACCGATCCTAACACTGTTAAAACATTTTCAGCTATAACCCATTGATTCTTTTGAGGTTACATAAGAAATGTAACTTTTGATACTTGGGCCACTTGGCGCCACGATCCCTTGAGGACTGCCCGACAGCTAAGTTTGCTCTCACGGGGAGATTCAATCTAGTATGAAAGAGGAAGGGAACAGCCGTTATTCAGCTTTCAGAAAAGCTGATTATAAATATATCACATTTCTGGCGAGGGCACGTAAGTTGAATATGGAATGTCTTGTTCGTCACACTTCTTTCTCTTCTCCCATCGATTGGATGTAGTTTATCAAGGGGTTGAAACAAATGCCATCGGCTTACACTGTCTTTGGCAGAACATTTTAATCCAGTTCCGTTCTGGGACTTCCTGAGACGCTGGAAATATCGAATGAAATATCGAATAGCGATTGCCAAGAGACGGGAAAAATTTAGGTGTTTTCAAGTCAGGATATTGATCTTAGCACTAGAATTAAAAAAAAAATCGTTTCGCGCTGTTATGGTAGTTTGATAGATAGGTTCTTCTGTTTTTCTTTAACCTCGGCTTAAAAAAACAATTAGAAAATCCCATCTTTAAGGAAACTTAACTTAAGTATGTTTCAGAAAAAAAAATGATTTTTCGTAATACATTAAATTGACCGATTCTTGGTCAACCGATCACAAATCTTAATAATACGTGTAGGAACCACTCAAAATTCTATGTTTAATTTTTTTTTCTTTCCAGCAGTAGAAATGCCATTCACAAGAAAAGTAAAGCTGTTTTATCATAGAGAAGATTTTGAATTGTTTCTAAAGATGTTGTTAACATTTGATTGGTTGGTTGGTTGGTTGGTTGGATTTTAAGGCATACCAACCTTTGTACGTTTTTTACGCCAAATCCATTTTTATGAAAATAGTTCTATTTCAAACAATTCAGTTAAGGATAAGTACGCAGTTTAAATGTAGAGAGAGAGAGAGAGAGAGAGAGAGAGAGAGAGAGAGAGAGCGAGAAAGAACTTGTAAGGGTATATGAACAGAGACACCATCACCCTGTGTCGCTGCTGCGAAGAGCTCTCTAATCGACTCGACTAGACTCAACAGACAACCGATCTCCAACTGATTACTCTTCAAAATTCACTAATTTAAATATATTCTATAACTCAGTATATCATAAGTTTGCACAGTCGGCTAGGGCTGCAGAATACACCGACTGCTTCTCTGCAGAGGGGTAAGACCCCCCCCAACGAGTGTCCTGATATGACACTAAACAATCTGATGGTGAAGTTCCGACAATGCTGGAGCTTTGGGGAATGCGGAGTACCCCTTCATTGCCATCGCTCCCAGGTCCACTCTGGCCCGGAGTGGTAGCACCTGATAGGGCCCTATCTATGGGTTAAATAGAACTAACGGCATACTTATGCTAAAATTAATTGAGTAAACTGAATAGCTTGAAATACAAATGCTTTTGACAATTAAACCGTACTTATATTTAAACTGCTTGCTTGTGCTTAACTGAATTATTTGAAATAGAACTGTTTTTCGACATTAAAACTGTATTTACACTTAACTGAATTGTTACATATAGCTGCTTGAATAGTTTGAAATGGAAATGTCTTTGACAATTAAACTGTGTACTTATGCTAAACTGAATTGTTTTTAAATGGAACAGATTATTTACATAAAAATGGATTTGGCGTTAAATAACCTACAAAGGTTGATATGCCATAAAACCCAACAAATCAAACCAAACCAAACCAAACCAAACCATATGCCATAAAACCCAACAAACCAAACCAAACCAAACCAAACCATATCATAAGTATGATGTCACTTCACTAAGTTATTGCGTCATATCCTCATTACCATCACACGTGTCCCTAACTTTCATTACGTTTTTATTTTACCTCAATCAATCCAGTCTTCTTGTCCTATGTTTGCACGCACTTGACCTTTCCAATTTGACTTATATTTCCACTTAAAGATTTTAGCGAACTAAAAAAAAATCCTGAATAATTCGCGACCTAACCAAACTAGATTATAAGATAATTAATACGAATGACCACCACGGTAATTATTTTACATCAATGTTCTTAAAACACTCAGTATATCTCAAATGATGTTAAAGATTTTGAATAACCCTGTATTTCCAAATTCGTTTTAAAAAGTAACATTGAGTTTAGTGTTATTATATAGATTTTAAAAGGCAGCAAAATTTACCGCCGGTTGGAATTGCTGAATGCTCCTAGTGTATATATATTTGGTACGGGCCAATATCCGGAAAACAAAGAGCGGCATTGAAAAAAAACGTACCAACGAAATCTTGGTGAGTAAGAGGCATTGCATCAGCCAAAATCCTCATTAACCAGACTAGAAAAATAGAAACTAAGGGATATATATATATACACATATATATATGCAAAAAAATATTAGAGGAAAAGTGAATAATTCCGAACACAGACAACGGATTCAATTGATATTTCGTCTTTATTTACCCAAAAACTTCATCAGAAGTGGTTTTATCCACTTTTCCACTTATATATCTTATATCTTGTCGTATTTTTCCAATCTACTTTTCATATATATATATATATATATATATGATGATGATGATCATCATCATCTTGTAGTGCCGCTAACATGGATTTCCCTAACTCTCACTCGCAATTCGTCTTTATCGTCCATCGCTTTCGGCTGTTTTAGATAAGTTTTAGCTGGTCATTCAACACTTGCTCGTCCGTGTGAAGGGGTCCATAGGAGAACGTCACTTCTTATGAGTCCTTCCAGTGTCCTGCATGTCTGCGTTCGTCTGATTTGGATGGTTTTAGTGATGGTAGGTAGGTGGCCGTAAAGCTGTTGTTTTGTGGGATGTTGCTACCATGATTTGTTCAATATAGCGCATAGTATTTTGTGCAATTGCCGTCAAGCTTTTCTCTATATGCTAGTCAGCGTCCATGTGGTGCATCCATATAGAAGTATGGACACGACTATATATATATATATATATAAGTGAAGTATAGACAGCTATTGACAGGTTAAAGAGTACACGGAAATCTGATCTCACTGATAAATTAAAACGGAAATTCTTCCAAGCTGTAAGCGTGTAAGCACTACTGTATGGCTGCAGAAGTAGGACGAAACGTCTGGAGAAAAAAAAAGCTAGATTGGTACTAAAAATGACGCCGCCAACTGTTTTCCAATAAATCTTGATTGCAGCATTCTACAGAATAGCTGCTGAACGATTACTTACCTCCGATCTCACAAACCATTCAATAAAGATGAGCAAGACATGCTGGGCACTGCTGGAGATGTAAGAAGGAACTCATAAGCGACGTTCTCCCATGGACTATTACACATGGACACACCAGTGTTGGCCGACTAGCAAAATCTTACATTCATCAATTTTTAGCGTCGTCTAAAAGACAAACCGATTTGGACGGATGGCGGGAAAAAGTCAAAGGAATCCGTGCTGTCGACACACCTTGATGATAATATATATATATATATATATAATCCATCTTTCCGGTTGTTTGGGTTTTATGGGGTATCATCCTTTGTAGGTTATTTAACGCCATGGTTGTTTGCTTGTTTTATTATATTTTGACCTGTTGACCCGGCCAAAAATGCCATTCCAAGGTGAAGCACCGGAAGGAGGTGACACATTCCAATGGCAGTTAGGAGAGGAAATTGCGTGGGCGGAAATTGGCTGATGAAATGGGACGAGCTAAAAAATTCCCATGGTACACTCATAGACTGATGCACCGGAAGAGAGTGACCTGTGAACTGCATGACAGTCATTTCCGCTTGATGACGATCAAACATGCGATTTCAAAGATCGAGTGGGTGTTGAACTGTTATATAACTCAGAAGTCAAGACAGTTCGAGTTGAGTTGCAGGCAGTAGTGTGGAGACGAGATGTGGTAGGGAAAGCCACACCAGGCCGAAGGGGCTTGGGGCCCTGATGAATTGGGGTCCAGAGAAGATACTGAAAAGATGCAGTAAAGAAAGCCAGCACCCAGAGTGGACCCCAGGGCTCCGGTTGAGCATCAGGAGAACGAGAAAGACACAACGTTGACAGCCATAAGTTTAGGGTCAAAATATTACAGTTTATGTTCGGTCACCAGCTCCCTCTCACACGCAAACCTTGAGTAACCCTTTTCGAACCCTTGCAATAAAGTGAGAGGTACATCGATTTGTTAAAGAAGTCTTATTGCGTCTTTATCATTGCATCAGTAAGAATATAACAGTTTGGCATCTTTCAATACCTCAAAATACATTCGAGTGCCACCTTTAAATATCATATAATGAAGAAATTATGATGCATGGCATAGTTTTAAAAATATAACCCTAACAACTTTATTTCTCGGAAGGGTCTGAAGTTGACTGTGTGAGAGACAGGGAGACGGAAACGCACGGAGGACTCAAGCGGAGGGCTGCTATATTGACCCATAACTTCTTCTTAGCCGCTTTATGCCATATTCAGGGCTTTCGCCTTCCTTGACGAGAAGTACTCAACCGGGAACCGCTGTGGGCCACTGCCTCCACCTCAGGGCGCTCGTTGGCCACTCGCTCTCCGTACCTCTTCACTTCCCGATCGCGTAAGGCGCCTCTGGTGGTGTAATGGTTTGCAAGTTCGACTAGCAAACCTACACGAGTGAGTTCAAGTCTCAGTGGGTGCCCCTTTCATATGGCCTTGTGCCACATCTAAGAAAAAAGCTTAGTAAATTACCACTTCCCGACTGCGTATCCGAGACTGACTGTTACTAATCTGGGTGTCTGTATATATAATCTCATTATGTCTACTGACCGAGTACTTATGCGTGTCTGAGTAATGCTGAAGGGTGACAAGGAGGGAACCGACAGCAGAAGCAGCTGTAGCAGGAACGCTGGCGTTACGGACTTCGAGTCCTGACATCTCCGTTCGTCCACGTTACAAGCCACGCCTGAGTGCACCAAACCACCTGGCATGTGACTGCTTCAGTCATCAAACGGAAGACAGGGTGCGCAAACGTAGACCGCAATGGAAGATGCGTTCTTTTCGGTGCCAATATAGGTCATCTGGCACGGCCCCTGTCTGGAGACCGAGACAAGGGAATTGAACACACACACACACACACACACACACACACACACACACACACACACACACACACACACACATATATATAGATAGAATACGTAAAAGAGCCAGAAATTACCAACCAAGGTTTCACTTTCGGGATCATAAGGATAATTCTGACTACCTTAGATAACTGTGTCGGTGTTTTTTCTTTGGTTAGACATTGCTGTACTGGTTGATTATTTTCAATCAGTGCAGATGTTTTTAGTCTTTTCTTTTTTTATTGAATTCTTTCCCCATATATCAGTTTGTATAATATTTTCTCATGTATAAATTGCATCATCTGGGTTAAAAACAAAGACTATACATATATATAAGCTTTGTCCCACTGTCAACGAAACAAATGTATACACATTCGCTACCCAATTACGTTATAACCAACGCTTAATGTTACTGGCCTAACTTAACTTATAAACACGCATCCACACGCACACACATATACCCTCACCCATATATACACATATACTTACAACCACACGTAAACAAGATCTTAACGGCTTTTTGTCTGCTTTTTGCCGTATTTTCGATTTTGTTTGTATTTTTATCACATTTTCGATTTTTAATTTCATTCCATCTTTTTAACTGCCTGACGAATGTTGTTATAAACTTCAAGAAACCTTAGGTTGCAGAAAAATATCTTCCATAGATTATATATATATATATATATATATAATATATTTATTTATTATCATTATTATTATTATAATAGCTCTATCATAGATATTGGGCACTCTCCATATTCTATTGCACTTGGTTCGACAAATAACCACATAGTGATTTACTGACGACCAACACGCTCATAATATATATATATATATATATATATATATATATATATATATATTTCGTGTTTTTTATTATATATATATATATAAGTATTATTTGGTCCAGTTAAACCGGGGTTGGGAGTAATTCCATCAAGACAAGAAAACTATTCAAGAGTGAACATTTTTAATTTTTTTTATATCCATAAGATCTGAAGAAATACTGTTAATTTTTTTTTCGTGTTTTTTGATTTTTCAAAAACACATAACAGGATGGAAATTAATTTATAATCCTAATGTGACCGGTTTGTGTTTTTTCTTAATGATATATATATATATATATATATATATATATATATATATATATATATAAATGAACCCAACTGATTTCCGTACCAAGTGTTGATTTTTGCGCCCCAAAAATAGGCTTGAGAAACTATCATCTTTTGTATCTGTATTTTTTCATTTATAACCAACCCGGGAAATTCGTGCTTTTTTTCAAATTTTCACATTTCGAGATACTTCACAGACGACAATATTTGATTGGCCATGAAAAATTTTAAAGGATCAAAACCTAAAATAAATCTAAAAATTTTTTCTCCCTCCAAATATCAAAAATACAATTTCTTTGCTAATTAGATTTATAGAAGGATCGTCAACGTTTTTTTTTAGCTAATTTCGAGCTGACCTAAATTGTATAAACAAGCGAAAAAATGAACATTTTTTTGAGTAAGTGCGGATTTGTCCATCTAACTGTTAGTAAATGTATTTCTCCTGACTTTGATATCTGTTGAATTGTTTTTTTCGAGAGAAAATCAATTTGCTTTTCTTTCAAGAATGCATTTCATCTAAACATGTTTATTATTATTATTTTTTAATCAAACGAATGTTATTTACATGTATATTTGCGTTCTTTAAGGCATAAATACATTTTCTCTCTTACATATTGACATACTTACATAAAAGAATTATCACCCACAGAAAAATGTGTCCCTTTATCATAAGCTAGCAATTACCGCTATCTCTAGTAAGGAATATCAACTACGCTTAGGCTAACATTATCTTTGTTTACAAGAAAAGATTTCGTCCTTTGTTCTTCAGAAAACTTTTCACCCAATTTCTTGGAAATCAGACCTGACCGATAAAATGAAACGCAGTTTCTTCCAGGCAGCGGTTGTATTGATACTGCTATATAGATGCACTACATGGACGCTAACTAAACGGCTGGAGAAGAAACTTGACGGCAACTATACAAGAATGTTGAGGGCAATATTGAACAAGTCCTGGCGACAACACCCCACGAGACACCAAGTATACGGCCACTTGACTCCCTTCACGAAAACTATACAAGTTAGACGAACCAGACACGCAGGACACTGCTGGAAAAGCAAGGACGAGCTCGTAAGTGATGTACTCCTATGGATTCCCCCCCCCCCAAGAAAGAGCAGGACGACCAGCCCGAACTTACATACAGCAGCTATGTGAGGACACAGGATGTAACCCAGAAGACCTGCCGGAGGCGATGAATAATAGGGAGAAGTGGCGAGAGAGGTTCAGGGATATCCGTACTGGCGTGATGATGATGATTATGATATATATCTTTAAGAAAAATCAAAACCGGTCACATTAGGATTATAAATTTATTTCAATCCTGTTATATGTTTATATGAGAGGGTCAGGGATATCCGTGCTGGCGGCACGACATGATGATGATGATGATAGAAATAAGAATTATGAACTTGTAGACCGGATTTTATCATTATCTTCTCTCTCTCTCTCTCTCTCTCTCTCTCTCTCTCACACACACACACACACACACATATATATATATATATATATATATATATATAAATCAAAAGAACAATTTTAAAAATTTTATAATACAACGTATTAAAGCACGAGCAATACTCTGTCTTTATCAGCCACCAACCTGGGGTGATGCTACTGTTTCGGCGGCTAAGGAACCCTTTCGAACCTTACAAATAAAGTGAGAGGTAAAATATTGTTAAAGAAGTCTTCCTGCGTCTTCCTTCATGCGTCCATTGTCACTGCGTCGTAATTATGGTGTCGTTGTGATGCTGTATGAACATGTAGATGACAATATAACATATATATAAATCAAAAGAACAATTTTAAAAATTTTATAATACAACGTGTTAAAAAGCACGAGCAATACCCTGTCTTCATTAGCCACCAAACTGGGATGATGCTACTGTTTCGGTGGCTAAGGAGGTACTGCCACTTTAGCGCCACCAGGAGCTTTTGCCACCGGACATGGTATGAAGACAGAGTGGAAGTTCTTTCTTTCTTAAGTTCATAATGGCATCAAAGGCGTGTGTTTTCAGATGTTAATGACGTGTCCGTAAAATCGTTATATATATTTTTCCTTTGGTGTCTTTGTTTAATGGCATATCAACCCTTATAGGTTATTTTATGTCAAAGCTATCATCCAAGAAGAACAGCAGTGGTACTATTTAATCCATAGCTACGATGATAGGTGGGTTCATGCCTTTCCCAAGAGGATTAGTCCGAAAGTGAACGCTTACTTAAAGTTCACAATCCAACATAAGCCATTACAGCACCGTCTCTCTCCTTTTCTCTCTCTCTCTCTTTTTCTCTCTTTATATATATATATATATATATATATATATATATATTGGGGAAATACTTGTATAGAATTTTGAATCAGTGTTTACTTATTTTTGGACTACTATAATTACAGATTTTCAGTATGTTTCAATATCTCACTCATTAAGATATGGCTACCTCCTGTATAGCCTCGTTTTCATATTGGAAATACAAATGGAGAGTACAGACGATTTCAATAATAGTAATTAAATCTGCTGCAGTAACATTGGTGAAGAAAACTAGAATTGATGTAATTTATTTTGCCTGTAATTTCATTCACGGTTAAATCGACTTTTAATCCTATAATTGACGTTTAAGTCTCTTTGATTTGGTTATATCATTCATCGACTTTCTGGGATATTTCTGCATTTACGTTAAGAACGAGATAGAATTTCAGTCCATTCCTGTCTATATAACTTCCTTATGTGTGTCTGTCATTGCTTGTATTTCATCTTAGTTGACATAATTTGAACTTAGAGAGCGTTTGATCGCCTGCTGCCATAGCGTGGGTCGTTTCCGTCGCAACGTCGGACAGAATGACGTCATCAGAAGAAGCTTTGACGCCAATGATTTCACATTCCCAACTGAAACTGCAGGTGTCGGTCGAATAGGCAACCGACTGGGGATTGCTCTTCTCGTTTGAGAGCGGAAAATTGAAGCGAGTTGAATTAAACCTTCTCTTTCACATTATCTAATCATAATCTCATCATGTCAGCCTTTAACCTGGAATCGGCCTCTTGAGACGGAACCTTACCAAATATGCGTCTCATAGAATCAGTTGTTATTGAAACCACCTGGGGTTACGGCCAACACTCTACCACTCTCATCTCAGAGCATAGGTCGTCCAGCTGGAATACGCAGACGGTTACCACTGCAGAGGGGTAAGAACCTGCCTAAAAAAAGTGGTCTCCTAGGTATGACTCTAAACTGCATCTGATGGTGAGAATCTAATTCTAGAGATCTAGGAAGTGTAAAGTACCTCTTAATTGTTATTAATTCAACTCTAATCCGGAGTGATAATAACGTTTTGCTTGAATTCGTGTAGCTATTTTCTTTTTCAGTTCTGAGATTCTTGATACAAAAGAAACGTCTTGCCAGTAGAAAACTGTATAACGGTATTTTTTACGCGCCCCCACTAAACGGGCGAGTGTGGCCGAAGGCTATTTTAAAGGTGGCTCCAGGCACGGGACCGTAGCCCAAACACGCTTGGCATTCCCAAAAATGCCTCTGGCTCCGTCGTCATTCCTCAGGCGATAAACCTAGTCCCTCCTAGGAGGGTTAGAGCCTGGGGAACGACCTCCTGAGGCTCGAGAAATAAGTCAGTCTCGCCCGAGTGACGCGAATGCTAGAACTTCTCGGCACCCGCGCCAGGCAGCCTCGACTAACGACCGTATCCAAAGACATGACACATCCGACCAGATTCGCGCCGTTGACACCACGGCCGGGCGAAGTGTGCCCCATCTACTGGATTGGTACAATTGGGCAAAACCACAACTCTGAAAACTGCATAACAGTAATGAAGATTATTACCGCTAATCTTATATGCTATAAGTCGTCGCTGATTGGCCAATCTCTTCTGCAAGTACCACCTGGCAAGTCTATGAATAGGAATAACGATTCTCATGATGTCTTATACCCTCGAGATGTCCTTTTCGAACAAGATCTTGGCCTTGTGCCATACTCGTTCGTTTGGTGGGGCGTGCGACAAATATCTGTACCCTCAACATGTCTTTTTCTGACCAGCTGTTTAGAGTTTGTTGTTAGGTCGTGACTGGACTTGTTTTGTGGTTGTTGGTCGGTCGTAACTGCTTGACGCAACTGCCGGGATAGCCCATTCCTCGAGCCTTAAAGGGCCGTTCCCCCTGGCTCTAACTCTCTCCGGAGTTGCTAGGGTTATCACCTGGTACCTGAGGGGCCTTTTTAGGGGAATGCCGACGAGGCACGATGCATTTTTGTGCTTGTTAGACGTGTTTGGGCTACGATCTTGCGCCTGGATCCACGAAGATCTCAGCCTTGTGCCATAGTCGTTTGTTTGGTCGGGTGTGCGACAAATATCTATACCCTCAACATGTCCTTTTCTGACCAGCTGTTTAGAATATGCACTTAGGCCGGATAGCCCATTCCTCGAGTCTCAGGGAGCCGTTCCCTAGACACCTCGTTGGGCTGGGTATATTGCCTGGCGCCTGATGTGTCCCTTTTTAGGGGAATGCCAACGGGGTACGAGGTGTTTTTGTGCCCACTAAGTGTGTTTGAACTACGGCCCTGCGCCTGGACCCATTAAAAACGGCCTTGTGCCACACACACGTGTTTGTAGGTGGCTCGTCAAATAACTATACCCTTAATATGTCTAACCCTTTTAGGGTCCCATCTATGAGTTAAGTTAATCTATCAAAAGAACAAAGCACATTTGACATGACCGTGAGCAAAAAATCCTAGAATTCGTAAGAAATAACAACACAGAGAATGGAAATATGAAAGTATAACGAATGTGATTCCCTAACCTCTTGGCGTAAAATAACCCCGGACACTAATATATTATCATCGTCATCATCATGTCACACAGCTAGTACGGATTTCCCTGATCCTCTCTTGCCTCCCGTCTCTATCGTCCATTGCTCCCGATAGGTGTTCCATGTTACATTCTATATCAGTACAGAGCTATTGTGTATAGGTTCTAGCTGGTTGTCCAACCTTTTCTCGTCCATGTGAAGGGGTCCACAGGAGTATATCGCTTCTGAGTTCGTCCTTAATTCTCCATCAGTGTCTAGTGAAGGATGGTAGGTGGCCGTACATCTCAAATTCACCCGCCCAAACCGAATCCCAGCTACATTGTCAGGAACGAGCAGCAGTTGGCATAGGCCTCTATGTCAACGCGGACAAAACAGAATACATGTGTTTTAATCAAAGAGGCGACATCTCCACACTAAAGGGTAGTCATCTGAAACTAGTGGACAAGTTCACCTACCTCGGAAGCAGCGTCTCATCAACCGAAAATAACACCAACACGTGACTAGCAAAGGCATGGACATCTATCGATTAATTATCGGTCATATCGAAGTCAGACCTGGCCGATTAAATAAAACTCAGTTTTTTCCAAGCAGCAGTCTTGTCAATACTAATATATGGATGCACCAAATGGACACTAACTATATGTATGGAGAAAAAGCTTGATGATATATATATATATATATATAAATAATTTAATTAGGGGAATCATTTAGTGTATTAAACGATCTAATAAGATCATTTAAAACACTAAAGGGTCCCTTTCGTCGGGCGCTTCTTCTACAGCAACAACCGGAATCGATTAAAATACTAAAATTAAACAACAAGTACGGTAGTATTAATGAATAAAAATTAGAGACGAGATTAAAAAAAAAACAACCCCCCCTAACACTCCAAATTCCCACCAGTCACCCCAAATAGACAGAGCGTATAGAATTGTCTTCTCTGTCTGCACAGGTTAGGGGGAAATAGCGTAATTGCTATGGGTTCGAGAACGCCTAGGTGTTTCTTGCACCAAGCCTTATGCAAGACAGAGAAACGATCAGCTGAGTATATATATATATATATAAGTTGGCCGACCGTTATAGAGGGTGACCCGAAGGTTCACTTCTCAATAGTTACTACACTGGGGTGTTATGGGAAGTCGTTATTTCTTTTCCTGGATTAGTCCACTTACTCTTGATCTGTACATTATAAAGCTGAGTTTTATGCAAGGAGGTATCAAGTACCATTTTTTTGAGTCTTTGGTATGACTCTACCTGGGATTGAATCCAGGTCTCCCTGACCATTGGCAAACATTCTACTCATATAATATATATATATATATATATATATATATATATATATATCGTACACAATGCGAATACGAAACAGTTTAGTTAAAGACATGAATTGATAGACTGTTCGCACAGGTGATTTAATTATAAGAGTAGAGACTTGAGTAGGACTAGCAATACTTTTTTGAATGTGCTGATAACAAAAGAATGGTACACCAGCTTGTCACAGCTTCCTCGAACACTGTTCAGCTTTTGAATTCGAAATTTTTCCTTCTGATAGGTAAATTGCCATATCAACCCTAACTGGGAGACTAATGAAAGGTTTGAGTATTTCTCAAGGGCATAACCACAAAACCGAGTTGAGCTAAATGTTTCAATAGTTTGAGAATCTCGCCAGTCTAGAATATATACATTTGTAACAGAAACTTTTAAGAGTGACCATTAGTGTTCGAGAAAAAATCGCATCCATCTTAGCCAGCAACTAATTTCAACAATCTGTTCACCGAAAACCTATCACAAATAAATAATGTAAGTTTTTACTTATAAAGCTTTGCTTATTCTGGCGAACAGTTGACAAGTCACTTACAGTACCTGCAGTTACTAGATAGTCAACCATTTAGATAATGACCGGGTTCATTGCTTAACTTTATAAGTTCTTGTTAGTGATTATTATTTAATAATCTTAGTTTAGTGCGGCGAACAGATGACACATTACAGTACTTGGTGCTTGTAGATAGTCATACATTTAGAACCTGACCAAGTTCATCATTGCTTAACCTCAGTAGTCGTTGGTGGTTATTATTTAATAATCTTTGTGTAGTGCGGCGAACTGAGGACAAATTACAGTACTTGGTGCTTGTAGATGGTCACTCATTTAGATCCTGACCAGGCTCATCATTGCTTAACTTTATTTGTCCTTGTTGGTGATTATCATTTCATAATCTTTGCTTAGAGCGGTGAACAGTTGTACCTGCTGAATTACAAGGCTTCACGCAAATATGACAAACGTGGCTTCAATTTGATGTATGTTTAATGGGATCCGTTCCAGCGATATTATTTTCATGAATCCTAACACGTCTTTTTAATCTGAGATTCGATTTGCTCACTCCACCACAAACAACACATATATTAGCAGGAGGACGAATTTGTTCAGAAACTCACACACACATACACACACACGCACGCGCACACGTATATATATATATATATATATATATCGTGTGTTCCTGGTCACGGCACTAGTAACAATAAATTGCTATTAGTGTACCATACCCAGATACGAATACGTGAAATGGACATATTCATACCGGTATGCAAAACGTTCATAATGTTCTTAACATATATACATAGAACATAGAATATAGGAATTTCGAAACACAAAAAACACTTACGACTTCTTAGTTGAAGTACGAAACTCTTTATTACCTTTGAGTTTAAAGGTTCTTCGACATAAGGAGAGATACACATTCTTTCTATTATAGCTTTTTCATCTGCCCCCCATCTCGTGCAACCACTGCCCAAGGCCTCAGCGAGCAAGCGAAAGTCCACCCTTCTCGTTCGGTGTCCAGTTCTCAACTCTACTAACTTTCTGCAAAATTCCCAAAATCCTCCGCGCGCTTCCGGTGCGTGCTGTCATTCGCACTTGCTAGCTCCGTTTCCAATCTCGGGCTATTGTGACATCTCTAAGTGACACGTCCGCTCCGCCCGCGCGCGTGTGAACACCTGCGTTAATGTTGCACCTAAGTAACCCATGCACTGAGCAGAAAGGTTCTCAGCCTAACTAAACCCAAAGCATAAAACGAAATCCCTCGGCCATTATATTACATTAGTTGTTAACGGTAAGTTTTTGTGTTTGAGTTCCCAACACCCAAGCAAATAGTTCCAACGAACCACTTCGACCGTCAGGAGAAGTTCCAGATAGATTGTGTCAACCCAGTTCTGTGGATCTTTCAAGCATAACGTGGGCACAACTAGATGGAAAACATATGTGATAGTCAGAGAACTGATCAAGTACTCTGACTAGCATAGTTTATAATTACCTTCCATTCCTATTGTTCCAGCACACACACATACACACACACACACGCACACACACACACACATATATATATATATATATAATTTCGTAAGTGACAGGTGACAGAACATATGAAAATGATATATACTGATAGACAGTTTTCAACATCTTGGTTTCTGAATATTCTGTGGTTTATTAAATATTCTTTTGTGTTGAGTCCTTAATAATTAGTGTGTTTTAAAGCAACTACCATTGGCTTAGCAGTTAGAGTGTCCGCCAAAGGCCCCGAAAACCGGGGTTTAGTCCCTGGTCGAATCATACCAAAAATGATACTTGATGCCCCCTTGCTTGATACTCAGCGTTATAAGGTATGGATCAAGAGTAAAGTGGAGTGATCCAGGGAAAGGAGTAGTACCCTACCCTACACCTCGGTGTAGTAGCTATTGAAAAAGGAGCTTTCGCGTCCCCCTCGACTTCAGTGGCCAACAACTTTTACACACTTCAAAATTACAATGTTTTAAATGCAACCGGATGTTACCTGATTAAAGAGTGCCTCCATCAGTAGTTCATATTTCAGTAGTGAAAGAGTGTGAGTTTTAATTGAATTTATGATCTCATACTGCTAAAATGGAGGAACTAGAAATAGAAGTTTAAAATAACAAAATGTAACAGAAACAACTCAGAATATTTCTAGTGTTTATGGTCAAGGTGTCTTTACTGACCACCAAGTACAAAAGGGGTTTTCTAAGTTTTATTCCGGCGATATATCATTGCAAGATGAGCCCAGAACAGAACGCTCATCAAACCAGGATGAAGATGCTATAAGAAAATTGGTGGGACGTATGGAGTACCTTTTTATTGTCATAACTCCCAAGTCCACTCTGACCCGGAGTCGTAGTATCTGTAAGGGTCCAATCTATGAGTCAGAAAAAAAATCTGTTTAAGAACCATTCGTATTTAAAAGGACCATATGCAAAAAAATAAAATAAGATAAAATAAGAAGAAACAACGACATAAAAAGGTATATATGAACGTACAATTAATGCAATTCTTTAACTTCAAGGCATAAAATAACCCGAGATGGATTAACATCCCATTAAAATCAATCACTCAATCAATCGATATAATGTCTCTCGCCATCCTCTTGAACTTCCAGAAAACATTTACTAAAATATTGAATATAATAGAGGCATTACTTTAGTGTTATATACGAGGATCAGTAAATAAGTTTCCAGACTTTTTTCGTATGGGCCCTTTTATTGATAGTACACACATAAAACTCTAGTCCCCTTCGAAGTAATCTCCTCTGGTTACAATACACTTATTGTACCGTTCCAACAACTTCTGGAAGGCCCTATGGAAGTTCTCTTGTGTGAGCGTGTCAATGACCTTCGTCACAGCCTCTTTCATCTCCTCAATTGTCTCATAACGACAGCCTCCGAGCTTAGGGAATAAGCAAAAGTCACAGGGAGTAAGGTCTGGACTATAGGAAGCTGAGGAACTGTCTTGATGCCCATTTTGGTCAAATAGTCTGCGACAAGGATGGAATTGTGGACTGGTGCATTAACCTGGTGGAAATGCCACTGACCTGATTTGAAGAGTACTGGCCTCTTCAGACGGAATCTCTTCCTGAACTCCCTTAAAACCTCAACATAGTAGCCCTAACCATAACCCTAACTCTTTGGCCAATCAACTCTGGTGTATTGACTTCCTTACTCACCCACACCTCTCATTATCGCTCATATACTCCCTGCCTAATTTTTCCAGATTTAAAACAGAATTTTATAGCATCTTGTTCTTCTAAGGTGTCCTCACGTCCAGATTGGATTTTTGAAATTCACCAGCTGTGACAATCAGGCTTTAGTATGGTGTATTCGAATTCCTGGTGTTGCTGTTCACTTGAGCCTGAAATCATAAAAATTGATCAGTCATTTCATAAGATGTATAGCAATAACATACTGAATTTTCAAGAGTCTACGACAATTTTAAATGCCTATACAAAAAAAGCCTGGAAACTTATTGAATTTACCACGTAAGTATCCCTCTGACGATCGTACTTCATAAGGCGTGAAACTCAAATTTACGGACGATATAATTTTACGAAATTGTAACTTTTAACCCCCCACCGTGGTTTATTTTCTTTGTTTAATGGCGTATCAACCTTCGTTTGGAATTGATTTGCTTTTATGGCATATCAACCGTTGTAGGTCATTTAATGCCAAATCTTCTTGTACATATATATTAAATATATGATTTCTAAACGTATTTTGAAGATAACATTTTTGGTTAGTTGGTCGTTTGTTTTGTTTTTCGGATCATTTAACGCCGAATTAAATTTCAAACAATTTAGTTTGGTATAATTATAGTCTTTGTTTACAAATAATTAAATGTCAAAACTGTTCACTTAAAAATGTCAAAACAGTTCTATTTCAAACAATTCAGTTTAGTATAAGTACACAGTTTAGGTCTATTCAAAAACAGTTCTATTTCAAACAGTTCAGTTTAGCATAAGTAAACAGTTTCAATGTTAAAAACAGTTCTGTTTCAAACAATTCTGTTTAGCATAAGTACACTGTTTAGTCCTATTTGACCAATAGATAGGACCCTGTCAGATTACTCCACTTTACCACTCCTAGCCAGAGTGGACCTGAGAGCGATGGCAATGAGAGGGTACTCTGCATACCCCAAAGTTCCACAGCAGGAACCTCACCATCAGATTATTTTGTGTCATATCCAGGAAAATGTGTTGGGGGGTGTTCTTACCCCTCTGCAGAGAAGAAGTCGATGTATTTTACAGCCCAGCCGACTGGACAAGATAACATTTTTAAACGAGCCTGAGTTCATTTTTACACGGTCAAATAGTTTTCACTTATTTCAATCTAATACAAATAATATTTTCTATTAAACATTTGTATGCACACAGTTCAATGCTTTCAAGTATTGCTATATATTACTAACAATTCAATTAAACACCCGCTATTTGTTTACACACAGTTAAATGTTAAAATATTCCTATTTTCAACCGTTCAATTTAGTATAAGTACATAGTTTAGTTCTATTTGACCCATAGATAAGACAGATAGGACCCTATTTGATACGACCACTCCAAACTAGAGTGGATCTAGAAGCGATGGCAACGAAGGGGTACTCAGCATTCTCTAAAGTTCCAGCATTACAGGAACCTCACCATCAGATAGTTTAGTACCATTTATCAGGACACTCATTGGGTAAATTTTATTGCTCTACTGAGATACAGTCGGTGTATTCTACGGCCCCAGTCGACTAGGCCATGAACCTTCGTGGGTTATTTATTTATAAAGCCATCCTTGTAGAAAAGCAGTAGTGATAATATCTAATTCAGTGGAATCGGAAGTCACATACTACGATATTGCAGTTCAGAATGTTGGTCACTACAGGGACTCAATATATATATATATATATATATGTATATATATATATATATATATATATATAATTTTGCAGTATTATTAAATAGTGCTCAATATCAATGATATAGCTGTTAAGGAATAAACGGCTGCACCCGTGTAATGTATAGCTCTTCTAACGAATTAAGCACTCCGGTATCCGGTAACTCAAAAAATGTAAACAATCGAAAGCCAATACATAATGTGTTATAATTCCCGAACAGGCGTAGGTCGCCTGCGGGCTGAGTGGTAAGATACTAAGTCTAATGTAAAGTTGGGCAAGTTTCGATCCCAGGTTGAAGCGTCCTATGTGCCTTGCCGCACTGAAGATTTGTGACACAACGAAACAGTCTGTAGATGAATATATATATATATATATATATATATATATATTACTTGGTGGGGTCTATGACTCTAGTTTTAATACCATTATATGTGCATATATACGTACAGATATATACGTTAGCGAAAGAACATACACAAACACATTAACATTCTAACGCTCACAAACTTTGGCGTACGTACATGCAAACAACCCCCACTTCTAACACCACCAATACAAAAAAGTAACCATATTAACCGTTTTTATAAACCTTTAACTCTGTCTGATGAATGCGTAAAGCATGAAATCCTGGTTCACAGACACTACGATGTAATATATATATATATATATATATATATATATATATATATATATATATATACTGTCTCTAAACCAATTTCCTGGAATGTAATAATATTTTTAAGACTCTTATATTGCCATAAGCTGATCAGATATCGTAAAAAAAAAGAAAGAGAAGAAAAGACATAAAACTGAAGAAAATCGAAATAAAACTTTAAATGTTTTGATAGAAAAGTGAATGAACGAAAAGCATAAAAACGAATATAAAACTGACCCAAGGCTCATTTACGTTAAGAGATATTTTACCGTGAGGATTTATATCAGTAAAGATTTTTTTAAAGGAAAACACACACACACACACACACACACACACACACACACACAAAATGGAAGTCATAAAAGAAATTACATTTTTTTAAAGAGAGAAAAATGCATTTTTTATTTGTCCCCAATTTTAAAAAAAAAAGACTAAAAATGGCTAAAAAAAACCCAAAACAAACACCCCCAACGAGAAAAAAAACCCCAAATAAACCCCCACAACAACATTATCCATTAATCAGAAACTTTCATTTTCCCGCGTGATTTATATACAAACTTTGCATATAAAATTCTCTGCCCCTCTCTCTCTATCTCTCCATCAATTCACTTATCTGTCTCTTTATCGATCTCTCTTATTCATGGAACAACATGCAAAATAATTTTGAAGGAATATATGATTTATTTACCCGTTTTATCTTTCAAGCTGTCTGTACTACAGTATGGCTGCACCACTAGGACTTTGACGAAATGTTTGGAGAAAACGCTTGGTGGGAACTACTCGAGGATGCTAAGTGTTGTTTTGAACAAACCCTGGAAGTAACAACCGACAAAGCAGCAGTTTTACGGACTTTTACTCCCTATCTCGCAAACCATCCAAGCAAGACGAACAAGACATGCTAGGCAATGTTGGAAAAAGTAAGGACTAACTCATAAGGGATATATGAGTTTCTTCTCATTGACACATCAGTGTTAGCTGTCCAGCAAATATTTACATTCATCAGCTCTGTTCACACACAGGATGCTGTCTAGAGGACCGTCAAAGAACAAAAGGTGGTACGTGATTGTGTGTTTGCGCGCGCACGCGCGTGTATGTGTGTGTGTGTGTGTGTGTGTGTGTATGTGCGTGTGCGGGAGAGAGAGAGAGAGAGAGAGAGAGAGAGAACTAAAATTATCCGTGCTGTCGACACACCTTCATGATAATATATATATATATATATATAAGTTAGTTGACCGACCAGAGTCGAGGGCGACCTGAAATCTCACTTTTCCGTAACTACTACACCGAAGTGTTAGGGCAGGACGTTACTCCTTTCCCTATATATATATATATATATATATATATATATATATAAAAGTAAATATAAATGTTTATATATTTATTGTGAGGTTTAACGTTCTCACTACTTCACTTGGTGAGTTAATGGAGGACCAAATATTGCATAGATAGAGCTTTTATACGTACATATATACACACATATATAGATTTTTGTATATATATATATATATATATATATCATAATCATGTCATGTCGAGAACACGGTTTTTTGTGTTTCTCTCTTGCCATTCGTCTCTATTGTTGATCGCATTCGGCAGGTCCTCTAGATTATATAGAGCTATTGTAGATCGGTTCTAGTCAGACGTCCAACGCTTGCTTTTACTTTATCGCTTTTACTTTATCCGATAGGTCTGACTTCTATATTCTTTCTTTGTTTCTTTGTTTTTTTTAATGGCATATCAACCTTTGTAGGTTATTTAATGCCAATGTTATTCTTCTAGAGCAACAGTAGAGGTACTATTTAACCCATAGGGGGTTTATACCTTTCCCAAGGGTATTTGCCCGAAAGTGAACGTAATAGCGCGACTGGAGTACGAACTCGCGTACTACGATTCCGCAGTCCATGGCTTTAACCATAACACCACGAGGACACCCCCTGACTTCTATATGACTGATAGCCTATCGATAGCTGATCCTGTCTTTGCAAGTCGCATAATGATATCATTTTCAGTAGATGTGGCGCTGCTCCCGAGGTAGGTGAATTTGTCCACTGGTTTCATGAAGTTACCTATTAGGGTGGAAATGTCTCTTATTTGATTTTGATTTCTTTGTTTTGTTCGCACCGACATTGTCTTGCAGGTGTTCTGCTAGGTGTTACTTTAACCTCATATTGGTTCCTAATCTGCCTAGATCACGTGCTTTAAACGTCGATATATATATATATATATATATATATATATATATATATATATATTACTACTTTGTATGAAGAGCGTTTGTACTGTTATATTGTGTAGCGTTTACTTTTCAAATTTGTTTCAATAAATAGATACAGATTCTCGAGGCACTACATATTAGGAACATACAACCCAAACTTAATAGAATTAATTTTGAAACCAGTGCTAAAGTACTTAAATGTCTATAGCAACTTACGCTATTTATAGAAACAAAGTTGTAATGTACATACAAAAGTTACATCACTTTTGTAATACATCCTCCCCTGATGTTGGTTCAAAGTCGGGCAGAAAGTATTTGGGAAATAACTAATTCTGAAAGATTTATCAACCAATTCCCGCCGAATATCATAAGATCAATACGGCAATTCGAAAGGATTAACAAAAAATATGTAGACAAAACATGTCTATTATGTTCAATCAAATATATATATATATATATATATATATATATACGAATTAAAGTGTAAATGTTTGAAGTCAAGTATTTCTTGCTAACACTATTAATTCTTTTTAATGTTAATCGTTTGCAATGCACACAAATAAATGCTTTCAAGTATTGGTATTTAACGCAGATAATGCTTTTTAATGTTAATCATTTCTTTGCGAAACAACAGTAAAGTGGTTTCAAGTATTGCTATCTAATACTAATAATTCCATTCAACATTAATCCTTTGCTTGCACACAGTTAAATGGTTTCAAGTATTACTATCTAATATTCATTTGGGTGGGGCTGTATAATATACCGACTGCATCTCCGCAAAGAAGTACGACTCCACCAATGTGTATCCTAGATATGATACTGAACAATCTGATTGTGAGGCTTCAGTAATGTTGGAGCTTTGGGAAATACAGAGTACTCCTTCACAGACATTGCTCCCAGGTCCACTCAGGCCCGGAGTGGTAGGACCTAATAGGGTCCTATCTATGGGTCAAATAGAACTAAACTGTAATTACGGTAAACTGAATTCTTTGAAATAGATTTGTTTTTGACATTAAACTGTGTTTAAACAAAATTGTACTAATGCTAAACTGAATTCTTTGAAATAGAACTGTTTTTGGCATTCAACTGTGTGTAAACAAAACTCTACTTATACTAAACTGAATTATTTGAAACTTTTATGGAATTGACTTAATTTGGCGTTAAATGACCCGAAAAGTGTTGATATGCTGTAAAACCAACCAACCAACCAACCAACCAACCAACCTATACAAATAATTCTATTAAATATTAATCCTTTGTTTGCACACAGTTTAAATAACAATTGCTATCTCAGCGCAATAGACCATCAGTCACCGCCTTCTAGCACCTTTAAGATAAAACAGAGTACTTGTTTGCCCAAGGACAATTATTTAGGTGCTAAGGCTTGACATGACAAACCGGTTGACCGAATCGGGCCTCTCCGACTACCCGTTTAACTTAGTAAAGGTCAAATAGGTGTGTTGTAAGTTAAGTGAACAACTTCGATTATCCGGTCAAGGACTCCTCAACCACCTGGATTCCGTACTCAAATATTACGGATTGCCACTCACGGCCAACAAATGGCCCCGTTGCGGTGTCTTACCTCACGGCAGAGGTGTCGTCAGCGTACTCTAACTGACGGGATAGTACTTTAGTTTTGAAACAAAACACCTACATTGTATTTAGAGCAAACATATCGACATGTTCACAAAGAAAAGGGTAAAAGCTTGTGGCAAAAACAATCCTAGAAACAAGATTATAAACAAACATACATTCCAGGGTCTGTTTCTCTGTAACGGCATAAAACAGACTTGTTTCTTATACATTAGTTAGCTTGGATCATTGATATAACTTACATTCCATTGGCTTAGGGGTAGAGTGTTCGCCAATGGACCGGGAGACCGGGGTTCAATCTCAGGTCTAGTTATACCAAAGACTCTAAAAGTGGTACTTGATACTTCCTTGCTTAACACTCAGCATTATAAGGTACCTTTCAAGGAGCAATTCAGCGAAAGTAGCAGCGCCCTTCCCTATACCTTGGTGTAGTAGCTATTGAAAAGGGAGCCTTCAGGTAGTCTTAGACTACAGTCGCCAACTTTACTACATTCCATCATACCGTCCCTAAATATGGTTATACGGATAGAAAATTAATGAAATTAACTTGTTTTTTTCAGGTTTTTTCCTTTGTTTAATGGCATATTAACCTGTGTAGGTTATTTAATGCCAAAGCCATTCTCCTTGGTGACCAGTAGTGGTACTATTTAACCCATAGCTGCGAGGATAAGGGCTTCATACCTTTCCCAAAGGTATTTGCCCGACTGGAGTACGAACTCACTTACTACGATTCTGCAGTCCATCGCTTTAACCATTACACCACGAGGACAACCCCTTTTCTCCAGGAGCAGAAGATAGATATGAATAGATAGATAGATAGATAACAAGAGAACAAGCACTGAATTAAAAAAAAGTCTACTGATTTTGGAAGATTTCGGTTCTTTAAAAAAAATTGTGTGCATAATATTCACCCCAGACTTTTAGGCTTAAAAAAGTGGGAAAAAAAAATGTGTGTTATACACGGATAACGGTGAATGACTTAGGTATATAAAACTGCATTTTATACATAAAAAGATTGTTTGTTTATACCCATTTGCTGCTTTTCCAGAAAAAAATTGAATCGACTGTCACACGACACACACATACACACACACATACACACACACGACTTTTACATGATTCCTATACGTACACACTACCAGAATTAAACAATTTAAAAGACCATACTTGATTTGGACGTTTTTTGTTCCTTTTTTAAATAAAATTAACTTACATATATATACATATATATATAAATTCATATATATATATATATATATTCATATATTCATTTTTTGTTTTGTTGTTTGATTAAGCTGAGGACTTTTCAACACCTTCCCGTACACTTATGTGTACATACTAAATCCCTCAACTCTTTTTAATGTCCTCCCGGTTCAACAAATCGACAAATTTGGACAGGCACAAGCCGTCTGTTTAGACTCACCCCATTTAATTTCATTACAAACTCCTGATTTGACTCGTTTATTTTCTTGAGCTGCCAGACTGTTGATAAAGAATTCAGTAAACTTAGTATACACCACCTGCTTTATTTTCTGGCTGTTCCCTCACCTGTCTATTTCCAATTACCGATTTTAAATTACATTCTTGAGGGACGTTTCCTATCTACATTTATCTTGTGATAAAGCGGCCCAAACGGCATGATGCTAACGAAGTGACACGCGAATGAGGTTTTGCTGTTTGAATATTCCAAGAAGTCGATTGCGCCATAACTGGGGTTAATTTTCTTTGAGTGGTTGGCCGGGGAGACATAGGTTTTGCCTTGGGGAGGCGTGACGCTACACTGTTGAAACTTCGACTAGTGCGTTACCCTGCGTTTGCGGGCTTCGGATGTTCGTTGTTCAGACGCAATATATCCTCCCCACGGGCATGGCCCCGGGTGGTTGGTACTATGCATTTTGTCACACTTACCTGGTCCCAGGAGGCTATTCCTCCCCCCCAGGCAATATCTGCTTCGGCAGAGCTAGGGTCAGTGCTTGAAACCAGAGCCGCCCAGATTGGGGAATGCAAAAGGGATCAAATATTTTTGCCCTTGCTACGCATGAGTTTCGATTCGTGCGCGGCCAACGCATTAAAATAACCTTGTGTCAAAGCCTACCACGTGGGACGAATGAATAAATATATCTGATTTGACGTTTTGAGAGTCTAAGCGTTATACTGTCCATGGCAAAAATTATGGAATTAGAACAACTGGAGTATGTTCACCAAGGGATAATTTTTATTTGGGAATAAAAAATTTCCACCGAAAAGTTGTAAACAAATGTATGCTATTTTCTGCTCACTTTTCTTTAAGAAATATACGTAAAATGAGTTTATAGTGTTCTTTAATGTTTCGCAGTGGTTATTAGTCTTTCGCGATTTATTTACACTAGTTTTACGGTGTTCGTTATCATCTTAATAAATTTTGAATAGCTTATGAGTCGTTTAAGTCAAAAGTCTTGTTATGATACGGTTTTGGGGACCAATTAATGACTGAGGGTGGAGTATGACTATATATATATATATATATATATTAAAACTGATGTACTCTGTATTGTTTGCATTCACATAGAAGACAATGCCCCCTGGTCCTGCTCCAGACTAGGCTGCAGGGATTCGGTGTATTTGCCAGAAGCGCAATGTCATCTGCGTAATCTGCGTCCGTAATAGTTTGTGCGGAGTATAGTCTGCTTCTTCCTTTTTCTTTTTTTAGTGTAAAACCATTTTCTTTCATAAGATCTATCGACGTTCGAAGTACGTAGTCTAGGCATATTATAAATAGATATGGTGCTAATGTATTCCCTTGCAGAACACCAGCAACAGTATCAAAGAAGTCTGTGTATTCATCCGGTGAACGAACTTTTACTTTCGTGTTTTTATAGAGCATCATTATGGCTGTTACAGGTTCTTTGAGGAGACCATAATCTAGAAATACTTGCTCCATCTTACCACTTCCTGTCAGAGGTTTTTGAGAACTGCAAAACTTTTTGAGCTATTTATTTTTTTTCATATTTATTTTCCCAAACCCCTTCAGCTCACTCACCTTCAAACAGACTGCTATAGTTAGTCGCAAGAAGTGTTCAAATTCAATCGGAACCTTAGAAAAAAATGCCGGAAATAGTGGTAGTCGAAGGTAAGATGTTGGGCTGGGCCACCAGGCAGTAGAGCGGTCCCTTTTCCGCCCACGACGTTGGTCGAAAAAAAAGTTCGGGAGCAGTGGTAGTTCGAAGTTGTCCGTTTGACAGAATGGAATAAAAAGCTGACCAGCATAGAAGTCTTTGTTCATCTTCCATATCGTGATTGTCTGCTCCTTATGGCTAAAGATCGAAATGTTACAGACACTATACCATAAGCATAATCACTCGTAGTATAAATAAAGACGACGATACGAGAGTATTCTTGAGTTTGTTTTATTTCTTTTAATTTTAGTTTAATGGCATATCAACCCTCGTGGTTTATTTAATGCCAAGACCATCTTTCTAGAAGAACGGTAGTGGTACTATTCAACCCATTTTTGAGATAATTAGAGGGTTCTTACCTTTCACAAGGGTATTTGTCCAAAAGTGAACGTAATTGCGCGACTGGAGTACTACGATTTGCACACCAGAGTTTTAACCATTACACCATGAAGACACACCAAATCTGTGGGTTAAACGATGTATTGATATGAGCAGACTGAGATAGATTGATAGTCGTAGTTGAATAAATCTTGCCTGAGGGTGAAAATCAATCTTACTTTTTAATTATCTTTTAATCTTTCAAAATTTGCTCTCTACTTTTGATATATTTGTAGAATATTCGTTTTTGAGTACTCCCAGCATTTTACCGTCTGTTTCTTCTACTTTTAGATTTTATCAGACAGTGAAGATTGTAAAGTTAATTATATATATATATATATATATATATATATATATACATATCTCAAGGGTGTGACATAAATACCTCTCACATTTTAAATTGTGTCATGCGTGTGATAGTAAAAGTTGCTCCATAAATCTAATAATAAAATAGTTAGGGATTTTAGTAAATTATTTAAGTAATAAATTGTTTTCAAGCAAAACTTTGAGTTCATAGTTGCATGGTTTCGAGTTGTAAAGGTTAGAGGTCTCGTATAACCCTTGCTTTAGGCAAACATGTCGAGGCATGTCAAAATAAGAATTGATAGTTTATTTTATTAAGATGAACAATTTGGTAGATATCGGTTGATATTTAGCAATGATATGTCGCTAAAAAGTTTTAGTGATTACGTATGATTAAAAAATTAGCCAGGGAGGAATTTGAAGAACATATATAAGAAGATTTGAAAGACACGGGTTCCGTGGCAGTTGGAGTTGAAGTCGTAGTCGAGTCGATTCAGAGTCGAGACAGACGACGAAGAGACCCCGAAAGCGGTCGGGTGCGAGAATAATAATAATTACGTCTCTGTCAATATTTTTACCTTACACTCCTTGTTCTGTGTGTATATCTAATGGACTGAAGTAATTCCTTCACTTTATCTCTCTCTTTTTTTGTGATACAACTTTCGACATGGTGCCTTTCTGCTACATGTCTTATCCTTTTCTCATATTCGATCAATTACGATCATTGCTTGGACCAGTTCACACCGTGTTAGCTGCTGAAAGTTCTTTTAAAGAATAATGAATCTGTAATTGCTATACAAAGAGTTTTTTGTGTTCATTTCACGTTATGTTGGAATGATGCTGTTCCCGATAGAATTTTTAGCTCTGAGCAGTATCGATTACTTTCTTTCTTTGTTTAATGGCATATAAACCTTTTGGGGATATTTAATAGCAAATCCAGATTTCTAGAAGAACAGCTGTGATACTATTTAACCCATAGATTGAGAAATAAGAAGATTAATATCTTTCCTAAAGATATTTGTCCGAAAGGGAATATAACAGCGCGATTATTATTCGAACTCGTTTACTACAATGTCGCAATCCAGCACGTTAACCACTACGCTAAGGGAACATTCTCTAATACCTTTCTGGATCTGATTCGTAGCTTGCACGGTTTCAACTGAGCCGGCGGCTGTCAGATGTATCTTTCTTTAAACAAAGTGAGACTTAAGGTAGCTAGAGAAACTGGACGGGACGGGGATCGATACTGTCTCATAAAAAAATACTGTTTAATATAAGACTGAGTTTCTGTTTGATATCTTGTGTAATTCACTGTTTGAGGGGAAGTGTTTATAAATTAATTTGATAAAGTTCGGTTGGTTGGTTGGTTTATTGGGGTTTTTATAGCATCTCAATCTTAGTAGTTTATTTAACGTCAAATCATGTTTATACGAATATAGTAAAGTGAAGTCGGCGACTGTAGTCGAGGCCTACCAGAAGGCTCTATTTGGGTGTCCTCGTGGTGTAATGGTTAAAGCGATGAACTGCGGAATCGTAGTACGCGAGTTCGTACTCCAGTCGCGCTATTACGTTCACTTTCGGGCAAATACCCTTGGGAAAGGTATGAACCCCCTTATTCTCCCTCCAGCTATGGGTAAATAGTAGGATGGACTAGGTTCTTCAGCCTTGGTGAGGCAACTAGTCTAGGAGAAGGAAAACTCTGAATTCAAACCTGTTAAACTCCGCTTAAAAATTGACCTTGTGTCATATCCTTCCCGAGCGGAGGGGTTGGTAAATAGTACCAGAAGGCTCTATTTTCAATAGCTACTACGCCAAGGTGTAGGGGAGGGTGCTACCCCATTCCTTGGATAGCTCCACTTTACCCTTGAAACGTACCTTATAATACTGAGCGTTAAGTAAGGAGGTATCAAGTACCATTTTTTGAGTTTTTGGTATGACTCGACCAGGGATTGAACCCCAGTCTTCCGGCCCATTGGCGAACACTCTACCACTAAACTAGTAGATTGGTTTGGTTTGGTTTCCATTTTGTTGATAACATTTTTGAACTCTCCTAAGCTCATTTTTTGGACACAGTTAAATTGTTCCAAGTATTGCTATTGTTACGGCCACCGGCCACGGTAGGATTATAATGCAAGGACTACTATGAGAATCGGAAGTGGGGCAGGCGATTGGCGAGTCTTCGAGCCCTAGCAACAGTGGAAGAAGCAGCCGAGAAGGGGCAAAGGTCTTGACCCGGATAAGGAGAAGACATGCCATTGGTCGAGGCAGGGAGAGCGCTTTACCGCCAAAAAGAAACGAAACCCAAAAAGTCAGTTTCGAGCTTCGGCAAGGAAGAGAAAGGTCGCCTTTTCACGGGGTCCGGTGAAAGGGGAAATTCGGCCAATAGAAGCCGTGGCTCCGTTGAGTCAGAACTTGAGGCTCAACGCAAAAGAAAAGGAAAACAAAAACTAGTGCCTTGCAACTCGTTAATAGGAGATTAACGAATATAAGAAAAAAGGAAAAAATTAACAAAAGAAAGGAAAGATAAAAAAAAAGGTTAGTCAAAATTTTTATCAAGAATAATATACGTAACCTAAATAAAGGTCCGTATCAAGACTATTCCAAAGAAACATTTTTGAGGCTGTTCATCAGCAGCTAGTTTCGGCGGAAAACTTATTTGTTTAAGATTTGTATATCCATATTAAAGACGAAGAGGAGAGACTCTTGTTCTTCGGTAAAAGAAGAAAAAAAAACAAAAACAAAGAAAAAACAGGGAAGTTCCCTCCCTTTAATTGTAAAGGGAAAAACAAAAATGCAGATATAATTTTAAAACAAGTTGGAAAAAGGAGAACTTTGTCTTATTGGAAGGACATAGTCAGATACTATTGGGAGCGACTTGTCCTCCACATTTCTGTATATTTTTTGTTGTATTCGTTTTGCTCTTTGTTTGTCTGTTGTTACAGTTGTGCTTTCTTTAAAATAAAAAAAAATGTAAGAATGATACATATATAAAGAAAAGGAGAAAACCAACTGCGCGTCATATTGTTTGTCCGGTTCAGAATACCCCACGTATTCATTCATACCACGTTGACCTCTTTAACCTTGAAACACCCTCATTCGTCCGTGGTC
>OY757913.1:90348323-90486481 GCA_963585895.1 Sepioteuthis lessoniana | reverse complement strand
CTTGCTCCCTGTGACTTTTGGTTATTCCCTTAGCTCAGAGGCTGTCGTTATGAGACAATTGAGGAGATGAAAGAGGCTATGACGAAGGTCATTGACACGCTCACACAAAAGGACTTCCATGTGGGCTTCCAGAAGTTGTTTGAACGGTACAACAAGTGCATTGCAGCCGGAGGAGAATACTTCGAAGGGGACTAGAGTTTCATGTGTGTACTATCAATAAAAGTGGCCATATGAAAAAAGTCTGGAAACTTATCGTATGCATCTCGTATCCATTCAAGTCTTCGTAGGATTTATTCGGGAAGACGCCGTATTTTTCATGGGGACTTTCAGCCCCAACTGGAACAATCTTTGGAAATCGAATAAGGAATAGACAAACACAAACACCACTGATATGCATTTATATATATATATATATATATATATATATATATATATATATATATATATACATAGGAAATGGAAGAAGGAATAGACAAGCCCCCAAACCAGTGATATGCATATATATATATGTTTTGGGGGTATGTTTACATGTGTGTGATTTTTGATCGTATGAATGTGTGTCTGTGGTCGTTGGAAGTTTTTTTCTCATGTAGAATTAATACTTTTGAAAGAAAGTAAAAGAAGAAAAATGTTCTTGTTTTTTTTTATTAATCCTTAATCTTTTTCTTTTCTTTTGATTTTGGCAAGATTAAGTTTGGAAATAATCCCCTAACGTCTGTCTGTCTACAGTTACAAATGAAATGTTTACATGGAAACATAAAATACTTCCATAAAAACTTAAATATATAACAAAAACGAAGAAGGAAAATATTACATAGTTGATTTAGTGTTAATATTTAACCCATGGTTTTGAGGGTGGTGGATTAGGAAGTCTTGCATGTTAGCTGCGACGCTACAGAGATTCCTTAAATTAAGGATTGATAATCCGTAAAACAAACGAAACGAAATTATTTTATTTATTTTGAATGGGTTTAGTTTGGTTTGTTTCAGTTTTATGGCATATCAACCACTGCCGGTTATTTAATGTCAAACCCTTTCACACACACACACACACACACACACACACACACACACACACATATGATTTATCATTGTTATGTCGCGCTCCCAGCAGGTTCTAGTTGGTCGTCCCACCTTTGCTCGTCCATGTGAAGGGGTCCACTGGAGTATATCGCTTATGAGTTTGGATATCTGGTTCGTCTAACTTTCATAGTTTTCGTGATGGGTGGTAGGTGGCCGCATAGCTGCTGTTTGTGGTATGTTGCCTCCAGAACTTGTTCAAGATTGCTCGCAGCATTCTTGTGTAATTGTCATCAAGGTTTTTTTCCATACATTTAGTTAACGTCAATCTAGTGCATCCATATAGCAGTATCGACACAACCGCTGCTTGGAAAAATATATATGATTAGTCGACACATGCTGTAGATAACATTCTCAAACGAGCCTGAACTCTTTTTTGTACACGGTTAAATGGTTTCAAGTATTGCTCTATAACAGACACAATTTAAAATTAGCCATTTGTTTGCGCACAGTTAAATGTCAAAACAGTTCTATTTCAAACAATTCAGTTTGGCATAAGTGCACAGTTTAGTGCGATTTGACCCAGAGATAGGACCCTATCAGGTGCTAATATTCTGGGCCAGGGTGAACCTGGTAGCGATGGCAATGAATGGGTTCTCTACATTCCTTAAATTTCCAAGGCTGGAGTCTCACCATCAGATGGTTAAATATCATAAACAGGACACTCGTTGAACGCGGGGGGGGTTGGTGTCTTACTCCTCTGCAAATATGCAGTCGGTGTATTCTGCACTCCCAGCCGACCGGGCTTTTGAATGAGTTTAGTTTTCTTGTTTCGTTTTTTATAAATTAAGAATTCCTTTAATAAAGCTTAAAAGAATGAAGATTTCAGTGATGAATTTATGACAACCCTCTGAAAATAAAAATAAAAACAAAACAAACAAACAAACAAACAAACAAACAGCAAAGACAAAAAAACAAAACAAAACAAAAAAAGCAAAAAACAAAAGAAAAAAAAGTATTTCAGAAATATTTTGAATAAATATAATTATAGTAAATGAAAAATATTGTATGTACAAAACTAATTAACCGGTGTAATTTTCAGTCATTTAGAATATATATATATATATATATATATATATATATATATATATATATATATATATATAGTACAATTTAATGGAGACTCAAACTCGGTTAAGTTGTCATAATAAATTCATTTCGGCGGAGAATATCATTGCTATATTCTCCGTCTCGTCAGATGCCTCTTTACATGCTTCTCTCCTGTCGCAGAGTAGCGAATGTGGAGTTTCAGTTCTTATTCAGAAGATAAAATAATGTAATCAAAAATAAAATAAAAAATAAGAATCAGAAATTAAAAAAATAAAAAAATAAAATTAAATAAAAAAAATAGAAAATGAAAATATAAAAAAAGGTGAAAATCAAATTACAAATGATTTCATTCATAGGCGTGAGCAGAGGGGGTTAACATGTTATAAGCAAGAATATATATATATAAAAGCTAGAATATATATATATAAAAGAAAAAAGAATACCTTTAACCGGGCCATTGGTCAAATGAGTACAGTGTTTGCCAATGGCCAGGGAGACTTGGGTTCCATCCCAGGTCGAGTCATACCAAAGACTCAAAAAATGGTACTTGATGCCGCCTTACTTAGCACTCAGCATAATAAGGTTAGAATCAAGGGCAAAGTGGAGAAATCTAGGGAAAGGAGTTGCACCCTTCGCTACTCCTCGGTGTAGTAGCTATTGAAAAGGGAGCCTTCGGGTCTCCCTCGACTAAGGTCGCCAACTTTACTTACTTTATAAAGGACCACAAATAAAATTAATAAACCCAAACTTTTTACTACTCCGTCGGCCGGACCTAGAATTTTCTAAATCCATTATTTTCAGCCCCCACCCCGCAAAATAATGTGTCTTACCGGGTACAGATGCAAAATTGGGAATATTCTAGAATATTAACAAACGACACAAATGTAAAGCAATATCAATTTTAATTTTAATAAATAAACAACAAAATAAGAAGATAAATACAAAACAAAATTTACTCAATATGGACAACATTTTTTTTTCTATCATTGTATCAACACGCTTTCGAAACGATAAGCATTCCATCAAAATAAACTCTTCAGACATTTTATTCCATTCCTCCTCAATAGCAGTCTTAAGCGAACCAATATTTAGATGGGAAGTTGCAATTTGTTTTGCTTTCTAAAACGCCTCTTATCTCGTAATCAAGGGGGTTAAAGCTTGTGCTCAAATATTATTTTATCGTTATCCTAACAGTTTTCTTGAGGACTTTCAATTAATTAGCGTGCTTCCTTGTTGACGTTGTGGCTCGTTTTTAATCACCGTAGCGAGAGCTGTTAAAAAGCCTTCTTTTCGTTTTGTTTTCAACAGTCCACTTCCCCTTTCCTTGTTTTGTATATGGTAGACAAAGAAAGTTTGGTTTGGGTTCGGCGTCAAACAAATCATAGATTCTTTGTCGTTTCTTTTCTGGCTCACTCATATTAGGCTGAATTTTCATAAAAAGAGCTTGAATAATAGAGCTGGTAATGAAAATTTAGATTTATCGCGTTTTTTTTTTTTTTTTTTTTTTTTTTTTACAAAAATTGGACGTATCTTACTCAAAAAAAGTTTTAAAATTTTTTCCACCCTGCAGTTAAAATCAATAAATTACATTCAGTTGTGACGTTTAAATAATTTGATTGAAAGGTAAGTTAACTCGTCTGGGGCTGTTTTATGCCAAGAGGTAAATTGTAGCGGACGATCAGATTTATTCTAATGTATTTTGAGGATCTGTCCAATGAGTGTCTTAGGTATTATACTCAAAAATCTGATGGTGAGGTTCCAGCAATGCTGGAGCTTTGGGGAATACGGAGTATCCTTTCATTGCCATCGCACCCAGGTCCATTCTGGTACAGAGTGGTAGCACCCGCTAGGGTCCAATCAATGGGTCAAATAGAACTACATTGTGCACTTATGCTAAGCTGAATTGTTAGAAATAGAACTGTTTTTACATTTAACTGTGTTTAAAGAGAAGACTGTGTTTATGTTAAACTGAATTGTTTGAAATAGAACTATTTATATGCATAAAAATGGATTTGGCATTAAATAACCTACAATGATTGATATGCCATAAAGCAAAACCAAACCGAACCATTTTATTAGAATGTGTTTAACAGTATAGACTATTTGACCTGCAAGATATTCTAGTTGGTTTTCTTGTTTAACTAAAAAGGAGTGTGTTAATCTTGTATAACCGATCCGAAGTCAGGACATAGTGACGTATTCCTTTCTGCACTTTCTGAAAACCGATTTCCATTCTCCCGTGTTGGGTTTTATCCGGAAGAGTCCGTTGCGGATTTTGTTACTCCATCCAGTGGGTGAGGCTCCAGTTCTCAAGTATTGGATAGTATAGAGTTACGCTTTCGCTGCCATTATCTCAAGGTCCACTATGTTAGTCATAGGCTCACTGGATGCAATGTGAGCCGGGTGACCATGCTGGACATAAACTCACTAAGTGCCATATGAATCCATAGTAGTGGTCTTTCGGCTCGTATGTCTGGCCATAACTTGAACCAGACCCTAAGCTCTAGTGCTATGCTGTACTTGTCAGTAATTCTTCGCCCACCGGAAGGTGGCCCGGGCGAGACTGGGGGCCATTCGGCCTCGAACCTTGCATCGACTTTGATAACCTATCCGGTACGAATGCCAGGTGGCCCAGCGAAAAAGCCGGGGAAGGGTTAACAGTTATGGTCTCCATAATTATTTAACTGACTGATTTCAGAATTAAAAAAAAAAACCAACAGGTGATCACATGCCACAAAACCAACCAACCAACCAACCAACCAGCTTAACCACAGCATTCTTTTTTTTATTCATGAATCTTCTCCCTTAATTCTTTAGTCTTTAATCCTTACAAATCATTGTTCCCATTCGTTGTACATTTATTTTTTTTTATCCTTTATTCTTTGACTCCCATTTTCTTTTTTTCATTCGTATTTATTCTTTAATTATTGTTTATTTCAAAATGTCACCATTATTCTTATTCTCTTTTCCCTGATAACGTTCTGTTATCTATTATCCAAGTTTCTTTATCGGATCTTTGACTTTCAAATTTTCCAAGCAATTGTTCTCTTTTATATTTCTATTCTATTTCCGACATTCACCCACCACTCTAATTTCCCTATATTCATTTCTTTTCCTTTCAGTGCTTAAAAGACTTTTCTTTATTGCCACGGATTCTTAACGATTTAAACAGAGTTTTTTCTTTCAAATTTCCGCTTGCTCTTTTCATTGCTAATAGTCTTTTCATTTCAACTCATTGTTATTTAAATAGAAAAATTTTCCCTATTTTAATCCATCCAGTTTTATCAAACCTTTTTGAACATGCTAATAATGGTTTGTTTTCCAAGCGATACATACAAACTAGATAAAAAAAATTAATGTTCACTATCCTAGAATAGTACGATACAAGGCCACAAGAGTGGGGTTTTCATATAGGAACAACTAAGTATAAAAAATGAACTGAATGGTTAGAAGAATTTTAAGTTGGTTGGTTTGGGTTTTTGGCATATCAACCCTTGAAGGTTATTTGATCCAAATCCTACTAATATATATAAATATTGTTATCCACAGACATACTGTTTCGTTGTATCACAACTCTTCAGTGTGACTAGACACATATGACGCTTGAAGCGAAATCCGCCCAACTTTACATTAGACATGGTATTATACCACTCAGCTAACAAGTAAACCACGTCAGCTCAGGAGTTATAAGGCATTATGTTGTAACTTTCGTTTGTTTACATTTTTGCTTTACCGGATAACAGAGTTATTCATTCGAAGAGCTTTCCATTATGCGAGTGGCAGTCATATATTCCTTCGCCAGAGTGCTCAACCCCCGTGGGGGAGCGTATATATATATATAAATATATATATACGACTTGAAATCCTATAATTTGTGGGTAATATTTTAATCAAGCCAGAGTTAATTGGTTTAGATGCAGTTAAATGGTTTTAAGTAACGCTATGCAGCAATAACAATTGAATTTAGCATCAGTTATTTGTTTGCATAGTTAAATGATCAAGCAGTTCTATTTGCCCATAGATTGGACGCTAACAGGTTCTACCAGTCTGGACAGTATAGACCCGAGAGTAATGCCAATGAAGATGTACTCCGCGTTCCTCAAAGTTCCAGGACTGGAGCCTCACCACCAGCTGCAGTTTAGTGTTATGCCGAGGAATCTAGTTCTAGTGATAGGGGAGATTCTCTCTCTCTCTTTTCTCTCTCTCTCTCTTTCAGTCTCTCTCTCTCTCTCTCTCTATATATATATATATATATATATATATGAAAAAAGTTTTGTTGTAGGTCCAAAGAGAGAAAACATATTTCAAAATGAATAGGTCCAAGAAGAAATTTGTTCTTTTTAAGAATTATTTATTGATTTCTTATGTACGTATATGTTTTCAGTTTCTTGTTTCGTCAGAGAACATATGATGCAGAAGGCCATGTGGATGGGGTACTCAATGAGATTCGAACTCACTCGAGTATATATATATATATATATATACGAGGTGCATGCGATAAGTTTCCAGACTTTTTTGTATGGGCATTTAACATTGTCACAGCCTATTGAAAATTCAATATGTTATTACTATACATCTTATGAGATGACTGACCAATTTTTATGATTTCAGCTTCAAATGAACAGCTAATAAACTTCAAATGAACAGCTACACCCTACTAAAGCCTGATTGTCACAGCTGGTGTATTTCAAAAATGCATTCTGGACGTAAGGACGTTTTAGAAGAATGATATGCAATAAAATTGTGTTTTAAACTTGGTAAAAATGCAACAGAAACGTATGGAATGCTTCAGAATGCTTTTCGACCATCTTGCATGAATCGAGCATCAGTTTTTGAGTGGCATAAGAGATTCAAGGAAGCCAGGGAGTCTGTGAGGGATAATGAGAGGTGTGGGAGGAGTAAGGAAATCAATACACCAGAATTGATTGGCCAAAGTGTTAGGATTAGGGTTACTATGTTGGGGTTTTAAGGGAGTTCAGGAAGAGATTCCGTCGGAAGAGGCCTGCACTCTTCAAATCGGGTTAGAGGCATTTCCACCAGGACAATACAACAGTCCACAACTCGATCATTATCACAGACTATTTGACCAAAATGGGCATCAAGACAGTTCCTCAGCCTCCCTATAGTCCAGACCTTGCTTCCGGTGACTTTTGGTTATTCGCTAAGCTCAGAGTGTGTCGTTATGAGACAATTGAGGAGATGAAAGAGGCTGTGACAAAGGTCATTGACACAAGAGGACTTCCATGGGGCCTTACAGAAGTTGTTGGAACGGTAGAACAAGTGCATTGCAGCCGGAGGAGATTACTTCGAAGGGGACAGGAGTTTCATGTGTGTACTATCAAGAAAAGTGGCCATTTGAAAAAAGTCTGGAAACTAATCATATGCACCTCGTATATATATATATATATATATATATATATAAATTCTATCGTATGAAGCAATAGTTGAATACACGTCAACTTTTATTTTAGAAAAAAAATTATCCTTTTACAATCCAGACAGTATAACCTTATTTAAAATTTTATCATTCTTTTTAAACTCTTCCTGTTAATGCTAACATTGCTGAAAGTTATAAAAGAATAAAATTGTTTATTGAAAAATATTTGATCAAAAAAATAAATTGATATAGAGTTCAGTGTTCTGCTAATTCAGCAGTTCTCAACCTCTCGTCGCCTGTGGCTTTTTCTGATTTGTAATTTGTATCTGTGGTTCCTTTATTGACAAGAAAAATAGTTCTATATGGGTGAGTCAAAAGTTAGTGCTTGTTAATTTGTAGTGCGTAGATCACGTGAAGGAAGTTGTTCAAGCCGTAGTAGGTACCCGTTGTGGTTGCTAGTATCGTGGTAGTTGGTGTACTAACACGTTGTACATTGCTTCACTTAACGAAAAATGACAAAGAAAACATGTTGTAATCAAAATAAAATTAAAGAAAACAACCTTGATCACGAAAAATTATTTGCTGTTTCACATATTCAACTAACAAATCAACACACTTGGGACATAATTTCTCAAGTTTCTTTAACCCTTTAAAATAGATAAATTAATGAGTAAATAAATAAATAAATAGATAATAATAATAATAATAATAATAATAATAATAATAATAATAATAATAATAAACTAAAAAGAATGTGAAAAGAAGGATAAGTACTTCGACTTTACTAGGCAATTGAAAAAACTGTCGAACATGAAGGTGATAATTATACCAATTGTGATTTGTGCTTTCGGTACAGTCATTAAAGGTTTATTAAACGGAACTGGAAGACTTGGAAGTTGGCGGACGAGTAGAGACCATCCAAACTACAGCATTATTGAGAACAGCCAGAATAATGAGAACAGTCCTGGAGACTTGAAGAGACTTGCTGTCACTCAAACTCCATTGAAATACTATCAGCTAAAGCTGATGTGAAAAAATCTAATGAGTAAATAGTAATAATAATAACAGACATGATTGGGTGGGAATGGTAATCCACAGGTTATTGGGCTAGAATAAGAACTATGAATCATCTCATCTTTTCTGAAAATGTTTCGGTACTTTTTGAACGTAAAGATGTTACAATACACATTAACAATTTGTCCCTATTTAAGGTTTTGGTAAAATGTTAGAAATGAGGATATTTTTCTTTACAATCTGAGGAATAAGAACAATGAGTCCTCTAATCTTTCCAGGCATTATCTAAGTCAATGTTATGACTGTCAGCTTCGAAATAATCTACTACAGGAAATGTGGCGATAAGAACAAGCTAGTGATGAGGATATTAGTCCAAATAACACGCGGAAGAATGGCAATGGCTCATCTCCGAATTCGAGACAATATTCAAAATGATATTATGCAAGCGAACAATAGAATAATTAATATATGAAATATCGGAATAAAACCCACAAGGAGGATTATGTTAATCCAAATGTCTGCTCAAAGAACGTCAGCAGAAGAAATGCTAACAAAAACATCAAATACAATGTAATTAAAAAAAAACGGATCCTAAGTTGAAAACCTAGATTAATAAAAATTACTTGCCATTTCACATATTCTACCAACAAATCAGCACGGTTTGCATATCATTTTTCAAGTCTTTTTAGTCCTTTAAAATAGATAAATAAATAAATATTGAAATACTTTGATACGTACTAGATTGTAGGATGCACATCACATAACCAAAGCAATTCAAACTGCTGTTGTTGGTAGTATCGTGGAAGTTGGTGTGCTGACACGTTGTGCATTGCTTCACAAAGTGAATATGGAACGTAGACTAAATCGGGAACTTATGCTTTACGAGTTCAAGCTGGTCCATAACCCCACGGAAGCAAGCGAAAGCATTTATTTTGGGAAAAGTGAAGGTGTATTTGATCACAGTACAGTAACCAGGTGGTTGAAGAAATTTCACTCTTGGTTGCAAGAACCTAGACAATCAGGTAAGATTAATTAGGCTTAAAAATGTATATTTTGAAGCCGGGCTCTAAACCAGTGCTGCAAATCCGGCAAGTAACAATCAGAGTGTATCAGGCGAGCTCGGCATCTTAAGAATCAGTGTGGTTCGTCACTTTACCGAGCTCGGCAAAAGCATCTGGGGTTGCCGAAATGTGCCTCATGTTACCAAAATATTGTAAAATTTCTGACTTATTGTTGCATTAATATTTTTCTATAATATTTTTCTATAATACTATTCAGAAGTCAATATGTTTGTCATAAAATCACAACCAAATGGAAAGTCCACTGGAGACTTATTTTTCTTTGTTTTAATAGCATATCAACCTTCATGGGTTATCTATACAGCAAAGCTGTTCTTATAGAAAAACAGTAGTGGTACTATTTTGCTATTTACCAACCCCTCCGCTCGGGCAGGATATGACACAAGGTCAATTTTTAAGCGAAGTTTAACAGGTTTGAATTCAGAGTTTTCCTTCTCCTAGACTAGTTGCCTCACCAAGGCTGAAGAACTTAGTCTGTCCTACTATTTACCCATAGCTGGAGGGAGAATAATTGGATTCCTACCTTTCCCAAGGGTATTAGTGCTATGTGAAATGCAATCAGTCTCGTCCAGGATTTGAATTCGTGTCGCCGTGTTCATTTCCTACGACGATAACAATTACACCACGGGCACTGGTACTATTTAATCCATTGCTGGAGGGGATAAGAGGGTTCATGCCTTTCCCATAGGTGATCCTCCGAAAATGTTTGTAATTGCGCGAATGGGTTTCGAACTCGCTTACTACAATGTCACAGTCCGGTACGTTAGCCACTACGACACGGGAAAACCCCCAGCTGATTTTTTTCGCTGTCGGCAGGGCGTAAACTACACCGACTGCATCTACTGCAATGAGATAAAACCCCTAGCATAAGATTCTTTGTGTTGCCCAGTCAGCTGGGGCTGTAGAATACACTGACTGCACCTCTGCAGAGGGGTAAGACCCCCCCCCCTAACGAGTGTCCTTGATATGACAGTAAACAATCTGATGGTGAGGTTCCAGCAGTGCTGGAGCTTTGTGGAATGCGGAGTACCCCTTCATTGCCATCGCTCCCAGGTCCACTCTGGCCCGGAGTGGTAGCACCTGATAGGGCCCTATCTATGGGTTAAATAGAACTAACAGCATACTTATGCTAAACTGAATTGAGTAAACTGAAGAGCTTGAAATAGAAACGTTTTTGACAATTAAACCGTACTTACACTTAAACTGCGTGCTTATGCTTAACTGAATTATTTCAAATAGAACTGTTTTTCGACATTAAAACTGTATTTAAACTTAACTGAATTATTGCATATAACTGCTTGAATAGTTTGAAATGGAAATGTTTTTGACAATTAAACTGTGTACTTATGCTAAACTGAACTGTTTTCAATAGAACAGATTATTCACATAAAAATGGATTTGGCGTTAAATAACCTACAAAGGTTGATATGCCATAAAACCCAACAAACCAAACCAAGATTCTTTGGGGTATGATACTATACAGCATTCGGTGTTGAGGCTCCAGTTCTGGCGCTAGGAGGGATAAGAAGGTTTATTTCGTTCCCAGAAATTAATTTATAAGTTAACCTAATGTTAGAATTACTGTAGAGTCAATTATTTTATCAAGGAGATAAAATCGATAAGTCTTCCAAGTTCTAACCGTGGAAGAACGACTCATTAGTGGCACCAATTGGATTTCAATGAAATGCCTGGAGAAGAAGCTAGATGGGAACTACAGTAATGGCACTATTGAAACCATATATGGGAGGATAAGGGGTTTCATACTTTTCCCAAGGGTATTTGTCCAAAAGTGAACGTAATAGCGCGACTGGAGTTCGAATTCGCTTACATACGATTTCGCAGTCCAGAACTTTAACTATTACACTACGAAAACTCTATCAGGTTCTACTACTCTGGCCCAGAGTGGACATGGGAGCGATAGCAATGAAGGGATACTCCGCATTCCCTAAAGCTCCAGCATTATTGGAGCCTCACTATCAGGTTGTTTAGTCTCATATTCAGGACATTCGATGTCTTACCTTTCTGCAAAGATGCAGTCGTTGTATTCTGCAGCCCCAGCCATGTGGACCGACAAAAATCTTATTTTCCTTATTAACCCAACCCAGACAACTGTGAATGAAATTGTACCACTATATTCTCAAAAGCAAGCGAACCATGTAACATTAAAATCTGTTAACTCTGTTACATCTCGACTTGATGCAACTTACATTAAACTTAGAGGGTTCTCAAGTCTTAGTTGGGCAACCAGTCAAGGAGAAGGAAATAGAATCAGTGACAGGTTTTACCTATCCTTGGAAAGGCATACATCCCTCTCTTCTCTGCTCTTGAACTGGTTTGTTTAACCTTGGTAAGGTAACCAGTATAGGGGAGGGGGAAGGCCCAGTAGCTGACGTGCTTGGCTGCAACATTGTAGTACCCGAGTTCGAACTCCGCCCGTGCCGGTCTTCAGTTCCAGGTCGAGTCATACTAAAGAGTCAAAAAATGGTACTTGATGCTGCCTTGTTTAACACACAGCATTATAAGGTGAGGATCAAGGGTAAAGAGGAGCAATCCAGGGTTTGAAGTAGTGCACTCCCCTACACTTCGTTGTAGTAGCTATTGATAAGTGAGCCTTCGGGTCACCCTCGAGTAAGGTCGCCAACTTTACTTATAAATTCCTTATTTCCTCCCACCTAGTTATGGGTTGAATTGTACTACAACTGTTTTTCTACAAGTATTGCTAAGGCATTAAGTAACCCGCCAAGGCTGATATAGCATTAAACTAAGAAACCGAACAGTCTAGGAGAAGAAAAACTCTGAATTAAGACCAGTTTTACTCAGCTGAAAAATTGACCTTGTGTCAGATTCTGCTGGTGGCGAAGGGGTTGGGTAAATAGTTACAGTTAGTAGTTTTGTGATGGCATTTAGATTTTTAAAACTAGCGGTCCTTACGTGTGGAAAGATGGTCATCGTTATTATGAATGATTTAAGATAGTTATTATTATAAATGACATAAGACGGTCATTATTATCATATAATGACATATAAGCTGGTCATTATTATCATAAATGACATAAGATAGTTATTATTATTATATATGACATAAGACGGTCATTATTATCATATAATGACATATAAGATGGTCATTACTATCATAAATGACTTAATATAGTTATTATTATAGATGACATAAGACGGTCATTATTATCATATAATGACATATAAAATGGTCATTACTATCATAAATGACTTAAGATAGTTATTATTATTATAGATGACATAAAACGGTCATTATTATCATATAATGACATATAAGATGGTTATTACTATCATAAATGACTTAAGATAGTTATTATTATAGATGACATAAGACGGTCATTATTATCATATAATGACATATAAAATGGTCATTACTATCATAAATGACTTAAGATAGTTATTATTATTATAGATGGCATAAGACGGTCATTATTATCATATAATGACATATAAGATGGTCATTATTATCATAAATGACATAAGATAGTTATTGATATTATAAAAACAGAAAAAAGGTCATTGAAAAATAAATGACGAAAAATATAATTTTTATTATGAAATATGACAGACGATCATTATTATAAATAGATGTAAGATGGTCATATTTATTATAAAAGAAGAAAAAAGTCATTATTATTATAAATGACGTAAGATGGTCTTTATTATAAATACAAATGACGTAAGATGGACATTATTAATATAAATGACGAAAGAAGATCGTTATCATCATAAATAACGTAAGATGGTTGGTTATTTGGTTGGGTTTTATGGCATATGCACCTTTGTACGCTATTTAACGCCAAATCCTTTTTTATACAAATTATCAGTTATATTTCAACCAACTCAGTTTAGTATAAGTATAAATTTTGTTTACTCACAGTTAAATGTCAAAACAGTTCTATACATTAAACAATTCAGTTTAGAGTAGGTACACAGTTCAATTGTTAAAACATTTCTATTTCAAGCTATTCAGTTTAATCAAACAGTTCTATTTCTAACAATTTAGTTTAGCATAAGCATGTAGTTTAGTTGTATTTAACCCATAGATAGGTCCCTATAAGATGTTACTACCCCAAGCCAGAGTGGACCTCGGAGCAATGGCAATGAAGGCGTGCTCCGCATTCCCCAAAGCCCCAGCATCGCTGGAACCTTATCATTAGATTGTTTAGAGTCATAAACAGGACACTCATTGTGGGGTGAAGGTCTTGCTCTTCTGCAGAAGTGCAGTCGGTGTTTTCTACAACCCCAGCCGACTGGGCAATACACAGTTAATGTCAAAACAATTCTCTTTCAAATAATTCAGTTTAGGGGTCAAAACAGTTATATTTCGAGCAATTCAGTTAAGCATAAGTACGCAGTTTAAAATGTTGAAACAATTCAGTTTAGCATACATACACAACTTAAATGCCAAAAAACCAAACAAACAGTAAACTCAAGAAACCACATTTTAGTTCTGTTTTACCTATAGATAGGACCCTTATCAGGTGCTAGCACTTTGGGCCAGAGTGGAGCTGGGAGCGATGGCAATGAAAAGGTACTCCGTATTCCCCGAAGCTCCAGCATTACTGAAACCTCACCATCAGATTGTTTAGTGCCATATCCAGGACACTCGTTAGGTGGGGGTCTTACCTCTCTGCAGAGAAGCAGTCGGTGTATTCTACAGCCCCAACTGACTTGGCAAGTGTAAGATGGTTATAATTATCCTTATAAATGATGTAAGATTGTCATTATTTATTATAAAATACGAAAGAAGATCATTATTATAAATGACATAATATGCTCATTATCATCATAAAAACAGAGTCCCTTTTAATTAAAGTTTAACGTAAGCATTCGCACTAAAAGGACTCATACGAGCAATCATCATCATCATCATGTCGTGCCGCCAGCACGGATATCCCTGGCCATCTCTCGCCACTTCTCCTTGTCATTCATCGCCTCCGGCAGGTCTTCTGGGTTACATCCCGTGTCCTCACATAGCTGCTGTATGTAAGTTCGGACTGGTCATCCTGCTTTTGCTTGGCCATATGTGGGGGTCCATAGGAGTACGTCACTTACGAGCTCGTCCTTGCTTCTCCAGCAGTGTCCGGCGTGTCTGGCTCGTCTAACCTGTATAGTTTTCGTGATGGGAGGCAAGTGGCCGTACAGTTGGCGTCTCGTGGGGTGTTGTCGCCAGGACTTGTTCAATATTGCTCTCAACATTCTTGTGTAGTTGCCGTCAAGTTTCTTCTCCAGCCGTTTAGTTAGTGTCCATGTAGTTCATCCATATAGCAGTATCAATACAATCGCTGAGCAATACTTAAGCAAATACTTAACTATATTACATTATTAAATGGCCATTCTTAAAATTATAAAAGTATCAAAGAATCGCTTTTATTAAAAGCTCAGAATAGTTAGCCGTAAGCAAAGGTCAATTCTTTTTTCTTTAATGTTACGGCAGCCCAGTTGGCTGCATCTCTGCAGAAGGGGTAATACTCCAATCCCTTGAAACGAGTGTCTTGGATATGACATTAAACAATCTAATGGTGAGGCTCAAGTATGGTTAGAGCTTTCAGGAATACGGAGTACCCGTTCATTGCCATCGCTTCCAGGTCCACTCTGGCCAGGAGTGGTAGCACCTGACTGGTTCCTATCTATGGGTAAAATAGAACTGTTTGAGATTTACACTGAGTGTAAACAAATGACTCATGCAAAATTGTATTTTTTAGAAATAGAACTGTTTGATCATTTAACTGTGTGTAAACAAATGACTGATGTTGATTGAATTCTTAGTGATACATTTTGAACCATTTAACTTAGTTGACATATGCTAAAGTGAATTACTAGAAATAGAACTGCTCGATCATTTAACTGTGTGTATGTACAAAATGTGTTTACAAATCTTATATATTTGATATATATGTGAAAATAGGCAGTAATGGTTGATATACCATAAAACCAAACCAAAGGTTATAGCCTTGTTTACATCAAGCGGAGTATAAAAGAAGACAGCCTCGGTTTCGTTCGGAGATCTCAGATACACTCGAAAACCCTAAAAAATAAGAAATATTTCCAATAAATATCTGATTTTATGCTTTTACAGACTTGTACGAGTAGTTTTAATCTAAATTAAAAAAAAGTGCCGTTTCTTGACAGGGATTAGATTAATTCAGCACTTGGTCATGAGAGAGAAAGTCTTGGAGCATGCGTGAGAAAGCTACCTGGATCTCGTAATGATTACCAAAAGAGCAGATAAACGTTTGTGAGACGGACACCGCCTTATGGCGAAGGGGTCAGTAAAATATAGAGATTAATAGATTTCACCCCACAAAACAGTCTGATCTTCTACTAGAGTTTAAAATATTCTCAGGCATTACCCTAACAATACCTGAAAGGAAAATTGCGGAGCTTTAGCTGTACGAATGTAAGTTAGTCTGGTGAGTTAAACCAGTTCTCAGTGGTGACTTAAATCCTCATTAGGTGCTCCCAACTTGTTTTCTTGTGCCAAACTTAAGCTATGGTCGACACCTCATGTGATGCAATGGTTAGGCTTGAAGACAAATTTTTAGTGATTTCAATACTCCGTCGGTGCATCATACATCTGACCTTGGGCCAAACTAAGCTTTAGATTGTTAAATGATAGCATTATGAAAGTCTATGTTGAGAACTGCGAAATAATCAATTGTTATTTTCTACGTACTGTGCAGGCCTGCTCATATGTGTCTCCGTAGCTCAGAGGTTTAGAGCACTGGTCTCGTAAACCAGGGGTCGTGAGTTCGAATCTCACCGGGGGCATTTTTTTTATTATACTTTTGATTTAATGATAAAAGTGATTCCTTCACTCGTTACATCCCCACAAAACAAAATAGAACAAAATTTATGTACACTCACACATTTGCATAATATCATGTGTGTGTGTGTGTGTATATATATATATATATATATATATATATATATCACTTTTCATAAATATCAGAGCAGAGATTATTGATAACATTGGCTGCACCATCTGTTTTCAAGGAGAATGCACAAGGCGTTCGTACTAGGTGGTTGCTTTTTAGCTGATCACTTGGCCTCGGGTGGCCAGCATAGCTGGGCAAAGCTTGTTGCCCGGCGCCTGTAAAGGGGTATGCTGAAAAGATCTGTGAGTCTGGATACGGCATGCCTCTTTCACCCCGCCTTAAAATGACCGCGGGTCAAATTTGGCCTGGAAGGAAGTTGGATAAATTATTTGCTTTCTATCGCTTGATTTTGAGGGAGTAAAATAGAGACATTTAGCAAGAAGCAAAAGTATGTGTGTAACAAGCGTTTATGATCAAGGCTACTGGACCATTGTTGGTAAGTTCGATTCTTACAGGGTGACCTATACTGTTGAACTTGTGTTAAACTAAGCTCAGTTTTTTTAAATAACAACGTTAAGTATGCGTAAGCTACCATTAGATCATACTAAAAGCATCGGCTTTCTTTCGATCCACTTAGTTAAGCAACACTGAGTCTGTTCAATTTTGTGATGGTGGACTTCGTTAGAACAGCAGTCACTGCCTGCTCAGACTTGCTTTTTTTTCTGAACACTAAATTCCTGAAAATTAAAAGGTAATAACAAATTTGTCTTGGTTTGGTTTATTTGTTTACGGCACATGAACACTTAATGGAGTATTTAATGCTGAAATTGGATTCAATTCTAAATGCTTGGGTGTAGTGATAACCATATTTTCAATGTTCTATCGAATTTAAAAAAAATGCACTTATTTATTAAAATACAACTTATATAATTATTCTGATTTGTTTATATTTTTAAAGTTAGTGTTTATTAATCAAGAAAACTGTTTACAAGCTAGATACGGTAGATAGAAGAGCTAACACAAATTAAAAAGGAAAGACAGTCGTCAAGAAAAAATTTACATTCATCACTAACAGCTTCCTCATCAAATCTGCAGGGTAATGTTTCTTCACCCTCCTACTTATCTTCTCCAACTGAAGAACCAGAAGAAGAACATTTGCAGCCAAAGTGTCATCCAAAAGGGCCTTATAACCTTAACAAATTTCCAGTATATGCTCTCGAGTTTGTCAGGGGAGTCATATCTTCTAATCCTGGGGCCAGCCTTGCTAATGACTTGCTCTTGGATTTGAAGGCTATGGGCCTTCTTATACCCAATATTAATATAAACGATATTATAATTGATAAATGTAAAGTTGACAGGGCAAAGACTAAAGTGAAAACAACAGCCCAACAAAAACATGATCAAAGTATGGAAAATCTTATATGTATTGCAGTTGATGGGAGAATGGATAAGGACACATTACTGTATAAGGAAATTGTGGAGGAAAATGGACAGAAAAATATGAAAAAAACTAAGGGACCAGAACGCCATCTAACTTTTACAAAGGAGACACCATATGAAAGTAAATATCTGACACACAGAGTTTTTTCTAATACTGGTGCAACAGGTGCTGCTCATGCAGAGCAAGTGGTGGATGTTTTGCATGGATTCAACAGTGAGAATACAATCAAGGCTATCCTTGTTGACAACGCTAATGCCAACACAGGTTGTGAAGGTGGAATGGTTGCAATTTTAGAAAAGTCTTTTTTAAATCTTCACACAATTGGTTCCTCTCTGCACCATAATGAACTACCTTTCAGAGCCCTTTTTAAAAATGTAGATGGTTGCACAAAAGATCCTACAGCATTCAGTGCCCCCCGGGGAAATTATGCTCAAAGGATTGCCATGATTTACCCCAAATATCATTTTCCAATATTAGCTGTCCTCTGGATTCAATTTTGAAAATTGATGAAATACATAATCTCAGTTTTGATCAAAGACTCCTGTATGAATACGCAGTAGGTATTTCTAGAGGTAAGGTTGACTCTAGATATGCCTCCTGGAAAATTGGTCCTTTAAACCGGGCAAGATGGTTAACTTTGGCCATCCGGTTCATGTGTTTATGGACTCGTGGTGCATACCCACAAAGGCTCATAACAAAACTCCACAGGTTAATAAATTTTATCGTAAATGTGTATGCCACTTGTTGCTTTGGAATTAAAAGAAATGATAAATTCCACAATCAGGAACTGCACATTTTAAATATGATCCAGAGGATTAAGGAGCAGCCTCATGAAATCCAACAGATAGCATTAAGAAATATACAAGGTAATACATTTTGTTTACTACTAGAAAACATTCTATATTCCATGGTCAAATCTGAGGAAGTTGAAGTAAGAGAAGAAGCTTTAAAGAGAATTTTGGCCATTAGGTAAGTAAATATTTATTCATATATCACTGACTCAATTATTCCAATTTATAGAGTATTTTTTAAAGATTTTATCTAATTTCACCTTAATTATTAAAGCAGTAGAGATTGGAAATTTTTAATAATTCAATTAATTAATTTTTATATTCTTTCAGGAGTGTGGAGTCAACCATGAAAAAGGTTTAAAAAAATACCAACTATTAATTTTAATGCAACTCATTGGATACTATTAATAGATTTAACATTATGTGGCATTTTTGAACCACCTATGACGGAAGATTTTTCTGAATCTGAACGTCGAGAATCATTGCTAATGGAACCAAGCTTCACTTGCCAGATTTGCCCTCACATTCTCAGGCCATGAACGGACAGTCAAGTTAACAATGGAAGCTTCACAAACTGTATATGGTTTTGAAGCAAGGCATCAATACATAACAGCCAAAGTTTTGAGTCAGAAATTGAGAACGGCATTTTTGTCAAAGGGCTCTTATATGGAGCAATTTGACTATATATTAAGCTCTATCAAAATAGTGTTTGTTTTCCTTATTTTTTTGTTTGTTATATTTTCACTTATAACAAAAAAAAATCAATTATTAAGGTATTCAAATATTACTGCTTAATTTCATAACGTTATTGCAGATTTTCAAATTGAAGATTAGTCATCATTTCTTTAATTATTATCATTTTTTATAAAATAAAAGGATAATCTCTGATTTAAATACTAACATTATTTGGTTTTCACACTAATATTCAAGCCAAAAACGAGTAATTTTTAATATGTTTTTGTCTACGATTTTTGATACCAAATGCTCAAGAAATCGTTGAACTATTAGATCTAATTTTTTGTATGAGTACTTAATAGGTCCATACACAACATTCGGTAAGTGAGATTTTTATTATTTTAGAAGTGAAAAATCAACCTCCCCTAATATATATATATATATATATATATATATATATATATATATATATATATATATATATTATATATATACATATATATTAGGGTAGGTTGATTTTCAGATAATTTATTTTGGCTTGATTCGGTTTCATGTATATATATATATATATATAAACAGTATTTAGTATTAAATAAATACATAATAGTTGATATTCTATGAAGCCGAATCAAGCCAAAATAAGTTATTTACTCATTATTATCTATATATATTAATTGTTTTATCTTCTTTTGCACATAGATATCGAGTATTCCTATCAATAACAAACAATTTGCACACAGCAGCATGGTTTAAAGTATTCCTATCTAATACTAACAATATACGCACAATTGCATGGTTTAAAGTAACTATTCGTATCTAATTATAATCTTTTGTCTACACGGTTACTTGGTTTCAAACATTATTATCCAAAATTAATAATTCTTAAACAAATCTATTTAAACCACAGATAAGACCCTGAAAAGAACAACCAGTCCGGGTTAGAGTTGACCTGGGTGTAAGTGTCATATCCAGGAGACAATAGAGGAAGTCCCCGTGGCGTTGTGGTTTACGTTCTGAACTGCGACATCGTAGTAAGCGAGTTCGAACTCAACTCCTGCTATAGTGTTCATTCTCAGATTAATATCCTTGGGAAAGAGATTAGTCCCCTTATTCCTCTCAGTTATAGATTAAACAGTACCACGGCTGTTCATTTACAAGGATAGCTTTGGCATTAAATAACTTACGAAAGTTGATATACCATTAAAAGAAAGAAAGAACGTGACCAGGACAAAATAGAAGTATATTCTTGTATACAAAAAACAAAAAAACCCATAAATAAATAAAATAGAATGAAATAAATAAACAAAAAGCAAAACAAAATAAGTTTTTTTTTTTGTCTAAAATGAAAAGGCCGACCTTATTATTACTATTTGATGGATTGCCAAATTATCCTTTGTCCAGTCGGTTGTGGCGGTAGAATACACCTACTGCTCCTTTGCAGATAAGTAAGACTCCTCCAACGAGCGTCCTAGATATGACACTTAACAATCTGATGGATAGGCTCCAGTAATGCTGGACCTTTGGGGAATGATGTAAGATGGTCATTATTATTATAAAACAGAGTCCCTTTTATTAATGATTAACGTAAGTATTCGTATTAAAGGACTCAAACAAGCAATATTTAAGCAAATACTTAACTATATTACATATTATTAAATGGCCATTCTTAAAATTATAAAAGTATCAAAGAATCGCTTTTATTAAAAGCTCCGAATAGTTAGTCGTAAGCAAAGTCTATTTCTTTTTATTTAATGTTATGGTAGCCCAGTTGGCTGGGTCTGTAGAAAACACTGATGTACCTCTAACATTAGGTCCTATCTATGGGTCAAATAGAACTAAACAGTGTACTTATGCTAAACTGAATTGTTTGAAATAGAACTGTTTTGACATTTAACTGAACTGTTTTGACATCTAACGGTTGTAAACAAAAACTATACTTATACTAAACTGAATTGTTTGAAATTTAATTCGGCGTTAAATGACCAGAAAAGAGTTGATATGTCGTAAAACACAAACCAACCAACCAACCAACCAACGAAGCTATCATATTCATTTGAACTGCTGTTTTCTTATAATCCTTAATGGCTATTGTAATCTTTAACCGTAAAATAACATTTTTTTGTTATTGTTCAAACATTTATGAGCAGTACGTTTTGTAACATTCATATGCATTATCATAGCGCTTCGTTTTGTACAATCGACGATTTTGTACAATCGACGTTTTGTACAATCGACGATTGTTTCGCTTCTTTAAAGGATCTTCAATTTTCCAAATCATCTTGGAAAGATCTTTTTCGAACGCGACATGTCTACGGATTACAATCATCGTTGTCGGTTTTTGTTGTTGTTGTTGTTCTTTCAGAAATATGCCTGCACGAAAAACGAAATCAAGGAACCGACTTCGAAATCCAACTGAACCTTAATACGGTTACTTTGTATGACTTTCCGAGAAAAAATGTCACCACTTCTGGTATCCATTTCCGGAAGCCCAGACAAAATAAGCTGCCATTATCGACGGAAAATAAGCGTAAATAATCAAGAAGTACTGTAAGTCATAACTAGCTTACCTGCGCAGATGCACTTTAAATTACAAAAAAAAAAAAAAAAAAAAGAAAATAGAAAAAGAAAAAATGTCGATGATTGGCGAAAGAGAATCAAACCTTTCAAGCTGCTGATAGACCATTATACAATGCATACACACACACTTACACACACATCTATCTATCTATCTACACTTATATATGTATACATATATACATGAGGAAAGTTGAAAAAACAAAATAATACAAAATTTGACGAATTTATTAGGTAAGTTGACGTTAAACGTTTCGGCTGGGATAACCTTCTTCAGGACTTTAAATTCATGAAAAATGTTGTTAAATATCGATAGATGTTTGATGAAGTAACAGGAGAAACACCAATCGCTATTTTAACAACATTTCTCATGAATTTAAAGTCCTGAAGAAGGTTATCACAACCGAAACGTTCAACGTCGACTTGCATGAGAAATTCATCAAATTTTGTATTATTTTATTTTTTCAATCTTCTTCCGACTGTCGGATTTGATTTATTTCCTGGCTTACTTCAACACACACACACACACACACACACATATATATATATATATATATATATATCAACTACTTTCTGTCTCCCGAGTTAATCTGTGAGTCTGTAGTTAAGTAGAGATTAGCTTGTTCACATCTGAGATGGGTGACAACGAAGGAACAGCAGGTATTGTATATAATATAAATATTTGAAAATACTGCACACACACACACACACACACACACACACACACACGCATACGAGCATATATATAAAATTATGTTTTGCATTTGATTAGAAATTACGAAAAATCAGGTTTTTTCATAGAATTGAGTTGAATGACACTCCCAACAAAAACTAGAACAACAACAATAACAACATGAACCTAGATCCTAGGATTCCAGTCCTTCCATATGGTCACATAATATAGACAGAGCTAAAAAAGACAACAAAAGTTTTCATATCTTTCTAAAATCTTCTCGATCAATCTAAAATGAAGAATCTGTTTCAAATGACGAGATTATTTCCATATGGCTTTTGGTTAAAATTGTAGTGTAGTAGCAGTTAGTTTTATCTAGAATCCGAGAGTTACATTCTCATACTTCTGCTCAGAATCAGATATTCCCTCCTCAGCTTTTCAATTAACACTGATGTCTTCTCGTGTTCGAGTGAACACGCCTCTGTCATCCCAACAAAGAAAACTATAAAAAAAAGAAAAAAAAAGAAAGAAAACGTAAAAACAAAGGTTATAAACCTGGAAACGAGGTTCCCTATCCCTCCCTATGTCCACGAGTCAGACTTAGCTGGAATTTAGCCGACAGAGATATTAATATTTGATTGATTAAACTGCACACATCATTCTTTTCAATCATTTAATTCCGAAATAGTTTTTTTTTTTTTAACTTTTTAAAAAATTTCTGTTTTTCTTTTTTTTTGTGGGGGTGGTAAATCGGAATTCACCGTGACGTGTCCGGGTTGCAAATTAGTTTACGTTCCCCAAATGCATGAAATGCTATAGGTTAATTTCTAAAACTTCGATGAATTATTCACTCAAAATCTAAGGGGAGAAAATGACCCTGCATTGAGATTTTAGCGCTGAAAATAGGATAGCATAGAAATTCATATATGAAAGCTAAAATGATTAGCAGGGCTTTTAAACCAAAAAAGAAAAAAAAAAAAAAACAAGAAAAAGAAAAAAAAAAGGAAAAAAGAAAATAAAAATAAAAGCAATAATAATAAAAATAATAATGATAATAATCACATAATAAGCGAATGCAGCAAATTGGCACAGAAGGAGTATAAGGCGAGACACGACTGAGTCGGCAAGGTGATCCACTGGGAAATGTGCAGGAAATTTCAATTCGACCATACAAACAAATGGTATATGCACAACCCAGCAACTGTCCTAGAAAATGACTCGCATAAACTCCTATGGGACTTTAACATACAAACGGATCACCTAATCTCGGCCAGAAGACCAGACCTCATAATAATCAACAAAAAAAAAAAAAAGAGAATCTGTAAAATTGTCTACTTTGCTGTCCCTGCGGACTACAGAATAAATCTGAAGGAAAGTGAAAAGAAGGATAAGTACCTCGACCTTGCTAGAGAATTGAAAAAGTTGTGGAACATGAAAGTAACGATTGTGCCAATTGTGATTCGTGCGTTAGGCACAATAATTAATAGATTATTAAAAGGCCTGGGGGACTTGGAAATTGGCGGACGGGTAGAGACTATCTGAACGACAGCATTGCTAAGAACGGCCAGAATCCTGAGACGAGTCCTGGAGACTTGAGGAGACTTGCTGTCACTCAAACTCCAGTGAAAGACCATCAGCTTACGCCGATGTGAAAAACTCTAATGAGTAATAAATAACAACAATAACAACAACAATAATAATAATAATGAATAAAATTTGAAAAAAGAATAAAATCAATATTGCAATTATTTGTTTGATCTGAAAAGAATCGATTTGATTAGGCCTCTAGGCAGAAGGTGAGATATGAAATTCAAATATTTTTAATTTATTCATTCATCGCTTTGAGCAATTCACGTAGCCAGATTAACAAAGATATAGCATCAACCATAGATTGGTATGGTTTGATTCTCAGTTGGTAATTCATTAATATATTCTAAATCTGTGGTCACATTTGAATTGCAGAGCTCGTATCAGATCTATTAGTTTTGGTTTCTTTGGTTTTATGGCACATCAACCATTTTAGGTGATTTAATGCCAAATTCATAAACACATACACATGTTATATAATTGCGGAATGACTTTTTTTTTATATTATCATTTTTCGTTGGTTATATCTTCACATTAGGTTTAGTTAGGCTTAGAACTATTCGGTTTAGTACACGTGCAGGCACATGCATTGAGCGCAGGTGTTCACGCTCGCCCGCGGAGGATGTGACAATCACAGATGTCATAATAAAAATCCCAGATAGGAAATGGGACTGGGGTGTGAATAACCTCATGCCCGGAAGCGATGGGCTGGGATTCTTGGTGGTTAAAAAAAAAAGCAGTTAGTTGAGATCCGAAGCTGGGCGGGGTGTGTCGAAATTTAAAGCTGGACGAGGCGAGTCCAGTTTGGGTCTACGGGATGCGCCGTGCGTTGTTGGGTCAGATGGAACAGTCAGAATAGTAAAAATTGTGTGTCTCACTCCTCGTGTCGAAAACCTAAAAGTCAAGAAGGTAATAAAAGTTTCGTACCTGAACTACCGAGAGTCGTCAGTGTTTCGAGTGTTTTTCGGATTCCTATGCATATGAACATAGCCATAATACGAAAACGTTAAATATACAAATAAATTCTCCGGATGTATATCCGTATATTTTATTTGTTTATTTTACGTATTCGTATTATGGCTATGTTACACGCATCAACAGTTCCCTTTCTGTTATATACTCACATAATAAATATGCTTATATACACATATACATATATATGCCGGATACATACTGACGCAATGAATACCAGACGCAATGATAAAGACGCACGCTGGATAAACGATGCAGGAAGACTTCTTTAACAAAATATTTACCTCTCACTTTATTGCAAGGATTCGAAAAGGTTGTGTGGGGTTTGCGTGTGAGAGGGAGCTGGAGACCGAACATAAACTGTAATATTTTGACCCTACTGTTATGACCGTCACGTTGTATCTTTCTTGTTCTCTAGGGCTGCTCAACCGGAGGCCTAGGGCCCATTCTGCTGGATGCTGGCTTTCTTTATTGCATCTTATCAGCATCTTCTCGGGACCTCAGCTCATCAGGGCCCCTACCACAACTCGTCTCCTCTGGAACTCGAACTCTCTGGCCGGAACTCAACTCAACTGGCTCGTCGAACTCAACTCAGTTATATAATCGTTCGACGCCCACTCGATCTTTGAAATCGAATGTTAATCGTCATCAAGCGGAAATAACTGTCATGCAGTTCAGAGGTCACTCTCTTCCGGTACGTTAGTCTATGAGAGTATCATGGGATATTTTTACCTCGTCCCATTTCATCAGCCAATTTCCGCCCACGCGATTTCCTCTCATAACTGCCATTAGAATGTATCACTTCCTTCCGGTGCATCACCTTGAATGGCATTTTTGGCCGGGTCAAAAGGTCAAAACATAACATTTCAAACAATTTGGTTTAGCATAAGTACACAGTTTCACTGTCAAAAACAGTTCAATTTCTAACAATTCAGTTTATCATAAATACAGTTTAGTTCGATTTGACTCATAGATAGGACCTTGATAGTGGACCTGGGAGCGATAGCAATGAAGCGGTACTCTGCATTCCCTAAATCTCTAGCATCAGATTGTTTAGTGTCATATCCAGGACACACGTTGGGTGAGTCTTACTCCTCTTCAGAAATGCAGACAGTGTATTCTACGGCTCCAACCGACGGAACAACTTATATCTATTAGGGTTAGTCAAATGTTTTGCACTATTTTGGTAACACGAAGCTTAATTTGGCAGTTCCGGATGAAGAGGCCGTGAAGAAGAGGATTCACAGTAGATTGCAAGATGCTGAGATCGCCTATCAATCTTCGCTTACTGTTGTATAGCCACATACATATATGGAGGTGCCCGTGGTGTAATGGTTATCGTCGCAGGATGTGGACACGACGACACGAGTTCAAATCCTGGACGAACCTGATTGCATTTCACATAGCACTAATACCCTTGGGAAAGGTATGAATCCAATTATTCTCCCTCCAGCTATAGGTAAATAGTAGGGCAGACTAGGTTCAACAGCCTAGTAAGGCAACCAGTCTAGGAAAAGGAAAACTCTGAATTCAAACCTGTTAAACTCCGCTTAAAAATTGACCGTGTGTCATACCCTGCCCGAGCGGAGGGGTTGGTAAATATGATAGCCACATACATATACACAATACAAATATAAGCACAGACACAATCAAACTTAATTTACGAACTTCAATGAACGAACAAACACACTTCTTTATAAAAATATAATCCCTCACACTTTATTCTTGAAAGGGTGATGTTGGTTGTGTGTGAGAGATGAGCAGGAGACTGGAACAGACTGCTATATTGACCCTAAGTTCTTTTTCGACCATCGCAGCACTTCTTTCTCATCTTGGCTGGGTTTGCTCAGCCATGGGTCACAGAGGGCCGCAAGCCCTCAGTCTGCAAGCTGATTCTCACGCTGGCATCCTATCTCCAACTGACTCGAACCATCTGTGCCCTGGTTATATTATTGTTTAACGTACACCTACTTTCACTGTTCTTCTGCTTATTTACACAGGTGCATCTCTTGATTGACGGCTCGGTCGAGGGTCAATCTATAACAGTACTCCCTTGACGGATTCGTCTCTATGGCACGACCTCGGAATCCACTGTTTTACTCCAAATTAGCCGAGCCTGATCGTTAAGATTCTTGAACCTTCACCTTTCGCGCAACAAATGGCCCAGTTCAAACTTGTGGAGAATAACTTCCCGATTTAGACTAAGGCGCTAGTTCATATGTGAGGCTTTTAAATCGCAGACGGAGTGAAGCAATGAACAACGAGGCTGCGCACCGACTACCACGATACTAAAAACTACAGCGATTACCTACTATAGCTTGAACTGCTTCGGTCACGTGATATATGTATATAGCCAACTCCCTTCGCACGAGCAGGATGTGACACAAGGGCAATCTTTAAGCTGAGTTTAACAGGTTTGGATTTGTAGTAGAGTAGCTAGCACCCCCAGCACCCAGATGGACTGGTTCATAGCCATAAATAGCCTCTGATTTAGGACTTCGATGGTTGATTAATACGCTGGATCCAGGAGATGATGCATACTTCGGCGTCACGCGGCCAAGATTGACATTCCTCGAATCTCAGTGGGCCGTGTCTCCAGGCTCTTAGCCTCCTCGGAGGGGTTGTTTATTGCCTGGCGCCTAAGGCACCCCTTTTTAAGAAAAGGCCGATGGGGCCCGAGGAAGTTTTTGGGAATGCCGCTCGCGTCTGGGCTACTCAGACATATCAACCTTTTGGGGTTATTTAATACCAAAGCCGTCCTTTTAGAAAAACAGCATTAGTACGATTTAACCTAGAGCGTAGGGGATAAGTGGGTTCATGCCTTTCGCAAGAGTATTAGTCCGAAAGTGAATTTAAATAGCCTAACTGGAGTTCGCACTAGCTTACTCTGATGTTGCAGTCCAGCACGTTAGCCACTACGTTACGGGGACTTTCCAAGGACAATAGCGACATTATTTAACCCACAGCTGGGGAATAGGGAGGAACATACTTTCCCTCGGGCTATTTATCTGAAAATGAACATAAGAGTGTGACTGGAGTTCGAACTCGTTTACTACAATGTCGCAGGCCAGCACTTCAGCCATTACACCACTATGTGTGTGTGTGTGTGTGTGTGTGCACGCGTGTGTGTGTATATATATATATATATATGCATAAATATATATATATGTATATATATATATATATATATATATTTATATACATATTTACTAATCTAATATCTACCAGTATTCACGGTATCGGAAAAAACAAAAAAACCCTGGTCAGGAACAAGAGATAAAAGTACCTCGAATCACCGCCCAGAGGAAAAAGAAAAAAGTTTTTTGGGTAAAAAAGAAAGAAAAGGCCAACCTCATCCGACTCCCTGAAAAAAATCAAGGGGTACGCAGTCAGTGGTCAAAAGAAAACGAAAAAACCCTCCGCGAATGCTGCAATGCTACAATTACTAAAGTGTTCAACACAATACAATGGAGTCAATTATAGAATTAACTTAAATCGCGAGTCCAAAATCTTCTATTAAAGTTTCACCTTAACGGATCATCAGCTGATGATCCGTTAAGGTGAAACTTTAGTAGAAGATTTTCGACTCGCGATTTAAGTTAATTCAATATTTATATACATATATATGTATATATCTGTATTATTTGGTCCAATTAAACCGGAGTTGGGAGTAATTCCATCAGAACAAGAAAACTATTCAAGAGTGAACATCTAAATTTAATGAGGAGATAACTCTTTACCCCTCTTCTATCCCCTCCCACCTTCTTTCCTGTGTCTATTCTGATTTATTTTATCCATAAGGTCTGAAGAAGTCCTGTTAATTGTTTTTCGTGTTTTTGAATTTTTCAAAAACACATTACCAGATGGAAATAAATTCATAATCCTAATGTGACCGGTTTGTTGTTTTTCTTATTGAATATATATATATACGTATATATATATATATATGCATATATGTATATATATATATATGTATATATATGCGTTCGTGTCTTATTCTCTCTATACATACATATATATAGAGAGAGAAAAAGACATGAACGCATGTGTTCAAATATTTTGTATATATATATATTGTCATCCATAGACAGACTGTTTCGTTGTATCACAATCCTTCAGTGAGGATAAATATATATATATATATATATATATATATATTAATACGTGCTTCGAATCTGTTTCTTAATTCTAATGCATATTTGTCTCTAATATCTCTGTTGTTAAGTAGCGCCCAGTCAAGCACACCTTGAGGCGGCATCAAAGTGTATTCCAACAAAACCTAGAACTAAATATAGAGTCCCTTAGGAAACGCTAGCGGTTAGAGAAAAACGTGCACTCGTAAAAACTGCCTCCAAAAGCTATCGGAAGAACCCAACAAACACAAATGCCCGAAAACTAGAAACGGCACAATATCAGTTAGCAGGAATATATCTAAAAGAACAGGCAGAATACATAGAAATTCAGATAGATAAGATTAGAGACTCGGTGGAAGATAGACAATCCAGGATAGCCTGGCAAACAATAAACGAAGTAAGTAGAAGGAAGAGCACAGCCAAAGCAAAATTGAAAGCTGCAAGCCAACAAGAAAGAGTAAAACTGTGGGAACAGCATTTCAAAAATCTACTAGGAAACCCACCGAAAATAACGGATGAACCGATCACCAGAATTATCAGTAAGCAATTAGACATTAAACGAGGTCCTTTCACTAAAGAAGAACTCGACTCAGTTCTTAGATGAATTAAAAATAGGAAAGCTACAGGGCTAGACGAAATCCCTCCAGAAGTTTGGAAGACTAGACAATTCGGCGATATACTGCTCCGGCAATGCAACGCAGTCTAAATGTCAAAATAGGATAGAAAGATGGGACGTAGGGATGCATCCTCCCTTTCCCTAAAAAAGGCGACTTCGAACTAGCCAAGAACTACCGAGGGATAACACTTACATCCATAGCAGCCAAAATCTACAATGCTCTACTACGAAACCGCATAGAACCCAAAATAGACAACATCCTTAGGAAAAACCAAAATGGCTTCCGGAGAAATAGATCCACAATCCTTGAAGGCGTTCGGGCAAAGAACCTTCAGGCGACATTACAGTTTGTCAACATTACCAAGGCCTTCGATTCCATACACAGAGGGAAGATGGAGCAAATCTTACGAGCATACGGCCTACCAAAAGAAACCGTAGCAGCGATAATGATTCTCTACAGAAACACCAAAGTGAAAGTACGTTCACCAGATGGAGACACGGAATACTTCGAAATTGTTGCAGGAGTACTACCAGGAGACACGCTAGCCCCGTACTTCTTTATCATCTGTCTAGACTACGTGCTTAGAATTTCGATCGACAAAATCAGAGAAAATGGCTTCGAGCTAACTAAGAGAAGAAGCAAAAGATACCCCGCAAAAACAATCACGGACGCCGACTACGCTGATAACTTGGCGTTACTGGCGAATACGCCTAATCAAGCAGAGACACTACTGCATAGTCTGGAACGAGCAACAGCTGGCATTGACCTCCATGTCAATACACACAAAACTGAATATATGTGTTACAACCAAATGGGCAACATTGCCACACTAGAAAGAGCCTCTCTGAAACTAGTAGACAAATTCACCTACCGAGGAAGTAGCATTTCATCAACCGAAAAAGACATCGACACACGACTGATGAAGGCATGGACGGCTATCGATAGGCTCTCGATCATATGGAAGTCAGACCTGACCGATAAAATGAAACACAGTTTCTTCCAGGCAGCGGTTGTGTCGATACTGCTATATGGATGCACTACATGGACGCTAACTAAACGGCTGGAGAAGAAACTAAACGGAAATTACACAAGAATGTTGAGAGCAGTATTGAACATGTCCTGGCGACAACACCCCACGAGACACCAACTATACGGACACTTGCCCCCCATCACGAAAACTATACAAGTTAGACGAACCAGACACGTGGGACACTGCTGGAGAGGCAAGGACGAGCTCATAAGTGATGTACTCCTATGAACCCCCACATATGGCCGTGCAAAAGCACGACGACCAGCTCGAACTTACATACAGCAACTAATTGAGGACACAGGATGTAACCCTGAAGACCGGCCGGAGGCGATGAGTGATAGGGAGAAGTGGCGAGAGTGGGTCAGGGATATCCGTGCTGGCGGCACGACATGATGATGATGATGATATTAATACGAGGTGCATACGATAAGTTTCCAGACTTTTTTATTGATAGTACGCGCATGAAACTTTAGTCCCCTTCGAAGTAATCTCCTCTGGCTACAATGCACTTGTTGTACCGTTCCAACAACCTCTGGAAGGCCCCATGGAAGTCCTCTTGTGTGAGCGTGTCAATGACCTTCGTCACAACCTCTTTCATCTCCTCAATTGTCTCATAATAACAGCCTCTGAGCTTAGGGAATTAGCAACAGTCACAGGGAGCAAGGTCTGGACTAGAAGGAGGGTGAGGAACTGTCTTGATGCCCATCTTGGTCAAATAGTCGGTGACAAGGATGGAGTTGTGGACTGGTGTATTGTCTTACTGGAAATGCCACTGACCCGATTTGAAGAGTGCTGCCCTCTTCTGACGGAATCTTTTCCTGAACTCCCTTAAAACCTCAACATAGTAACCCTAATCCTAACCCTAAAACTTTGGCCAATCAATTCTGGTGTATTGACTTCCTTACTCCTCCCACACCTCTCATTATCCCTCACAGACTCCCTGGCTTCCTTGAATCTTTTAAGCTACTCAAAAACTGATGCTCGGTTCATGCAAGATGGTCGAAAAGCAGTCGGAAGCATTCCATACGTTTCTATGGCACTTTTTCCAAGTTTAAAACAAGGTTTTATTGCATACCGTTCTTCTAAAGTGTCCTGTCGTCCAGATTGCATTTTTGAAATTCACCAGCTGTGACAATCAGGCTTTAGTAGGGCGTATTCCAATGCCTGCTGTAGCAGTTCGTTTGAAGCTGAAATCATAAAAATTGGTCTGTCATCTCATAATATGTATAGCAATAACATAGTGAAATTTCAAGAGTCTACGACAATTCTAAATGCCCATACGAAAAAAGTCTTGAAACCTATCGTATGCACCTCGTATATAAATATATATATATATATATATATACAAAATATTTGAACATATGCATTCGTGTCTTATTCTCTCTCTCTCTCTCTCTCTCAATATATATATATATATAGAGAGAGAGAGAGTGAGAGAGAAAGAGATACAGATAGAGAGAGAGAGAGAGAAAGAAAGAGAATCAGACACAAACGCATGTGTTCAAATATAATTTTTGTCTTCACACAGTTAAATTCTGGGTCATTACGTTTTGATAGTGCGGGGAGAAAGGAAAGGAAAGGATATGAAATGAAAGGAAAGAAAGCTAATACACATCAGAGAGAAAAAGAGCGCAGATATGTATGTGTTTGATAGATAGATAGATAGATAGATAGAGAGAGATAGAGAGAGAGAGTGAGAGAAGTAGAGGTGAGTGTTTCATGATTAATTGCAACTATTATGAGACAGTTTTCTTTAGTTGCTTGATTAAAGATTTGTGACATATATTTAAATAATTAAATCCAGTTTGTGAGAGGAATATTTAATAAAATCAGAATGTTTTGCATCTTGTGTATTAGTAGTTTTTTTTTCACGGCTAAAAAAAAACTAACAAAACATTCCCTTAGTGTTGGAAATCAATAAGTTTGCCAGGAGAAGTTGTTAGTTTAAGGAATATTTTATGGGTTAGTTTTAAAGAAACTGGGGCTGTAGAATACACCAACTGCATCACTGCAAAGCGTTAAGACCCTTATCAACAAGTGTCCTGCATATGATACTAAACAATCAGATGGTGAGGCTCCAGAAATGCTAGAGCTTTGGGGAATGCGGAGCGCTCCTTCATTGCTATCACTCCCAGGTTCAATCTGGCTCGGAGTAGTAGCACCTGATTGGATCCTATGAATGGGTCGAATCGAACTGAACTACGTACTTATGCTAAACTGAATTACTTTAAATAGAACTGTTTTGATATTTAAACTGCGTACTCATGCTAAACTAAACTGCTTGAAATAGAACTGTTTTGATATGTACACTGCGTACTTATGCAAAACTGAATTGTTCGAGATAGAATTGTTTTGATATTTAAATGTGTGTGGACAAAAACTATACTTACACAAAACTGAATTGTTTGAATTAAAACTGTTTGACTAAACTGAATAACGTGAAATAGAAATGTTTTTGACAATCAACCTGTGTACTTACATATTTGAACTGCGTACTTATGATAAACTAAATTGTTTGAAATGGAACTGTTTTTGTATGTTAAACTGAATTATTTGAAATTGAACTTTTTTTGACGTTGATATGGCATAAACCCCAAACAAACAAACAAACAAACAAACAAACAAACCTGTTAAAGAAACAAAAAGTTATACGTCTGAGTCGTTATGTTGTTTATCGAAAGAAAGAAGGAATGAATGCTCAAACCGTAGCACATTCTTTACAAAATTATATGTCCCTTTTTATTTCTCGAAAGGGTCGAAACTTCCATAGTGCCAGAGGGACTGGGAGACAGAGGTCGCAGACACGGACTGGCAGAGGACTGTTGTAGTGTCCCTTTCTTAATCCACGTTGTGATTTCATATTCATGTCCTTATGTCTTTGAAGAGTGGCGTCAATGAGTGGCGTCCAGGGTGGCTTTTGAAGAGTGGCGTCAATGGAGTGGCGTCCAAGGCGGCTTTTGATGAGTGGCGTCAATGAGTGGCGTCCAGAGCGGCTTTTGCCCAGACTTGGTTGTGGCTCCAACTGGCAGACAGTAATTCCGTTGACTACTCGTGACCACCTGTGTATATATAATTTCCTAAAGCCAACGCATTCCGATTGTGATTAACGTAATCTACATCCGTTTGTCAACCCACGTGAGCTGTTTTTCTGTTTACCGAGCTGGAACATCCTATCACAGTGTGCTAATTCTAAACTTTTTGACGGGTGTATTCGCTTGTTTATGGAGTATTTTATGAATCCAGCTATAACAGACAATGTTTTACGTCTTTTTGTTATTAGTTTATTTACTGCTAAATAAAGCAACAAACCCAAATGAACATTCTCGAAATGAACTAATTTTTTAATTCTTGTCCGAGGTATATATACATATATATATATATACCTCGGACAAGAATTAAGAAATTCGTATATATACAGCCATGACCAAAATTATGGGGCACCTATAAAAAAATTGAGATAATAGTTTAAACCTACGTATTTAAAGGTTAAGAATCGTATAGTGAACTATTGAGAGAAAATGTAAAATATTTAACAGTAGATTGTAGTATTTTTTTTGCTTTAAAGCCTCTTTCAAGAGTTTTAGCTGAGTTTCGTACTAAATTCATTCCAATATTCAAAATGATTTATTGTCATACTAAAGGTTGTTTTGTAATTTTCGGGTAGTATTCAATTCCTACCAGTGCTATAATAGTATATTTAATTGAAAATGCCTCCAAAGAAACAGCTTTCAGAGATTAAAAGGGCACAAATTGTTGCTTTATCTGGTGAAGGATATTCTTAGGTAGAAATTGCCAGAAAGAAGAAATGTTCAAGCAAGGGGGTTCAAACAACGATTAAAAGGTACAAGGAAACTAAGTCTTTCAAAAACAGAAAGGGAAAAGGCCGTAAAAAGTCTACAACCACAAGGGAAGACAGATCTTTGAAAAGAGCATCCCTTGCAGATAGGAGGAAAAGTTCTTCAGAGCTTGCTGCTGAACTTAGGGAGGGTGCAAACAAAAAACATATCAACTCGAACAGTGAGAAGAAGGTTATTAGAAGTGGGATTAAAAGGATGCAAAGCCAGGAAGAAGCCATACTTGTCTCAGGCCAACAAGAAAAAACGACTGGAATTTGCAAAAAACCATGAAAAATTGGACACCTGATGATTGGGGCAAAATTGTTTGGTCTGACGAAAGTAACTTTGAGGTAAGTTAACAGCTTCTATTTCCTAAACTTTGGATGTAATAATTGAAATTTTTATGTGAATACACATCCATCACATTTATTAAAAAATTGTAACCAATTCTTTTTTTTTCATCAGATTTTTGGCACCCCTGGAGCGGTTTATGTTCGCCATAGGGAAGGAAAGGCATTTCATCCTGATTGTGTGGTTCCAACTGTAAAATTTGGAGGAGGAAGCATAATGGTTTGGGGCTGCATGACTTCTTCAGGCACTGGAATGTTGTACACATGTGAGGGCAGAATGAACTCCACAATTTACACTAACATACCGAAACAGTTTTACCGAACCTCTTTGACTAAAATATTTAATAATAACATTCCAAGTGATGTAATTTTCCAATAAGACAATGCTCCATGCCATACGTCAAAGGTTTCAAAAGGTTGGTTTGAGAAAAAAGGGATTACAGTGATGAAGTGGCCCCCTCAATTCCCAGACCTAAATCCCATTGAAACTTTGTGGTCCCATTTAGGGAAAAGAGTGAGAATTCACAAATGTTCACCAAAAAAAGAATTAGAGGCCAAACTTCATGAAGAGTGGCAGAAAATAGATCCTACCACCTGCAACAACTTAGTCAATTATATGCAAAAATAAAAGCTGTTATTAAGGCAAAAGGAGGACATACCAAATATTGATTGTTGTTATTCATGTTTACTCCACTATTCTTAACCTTTAAATATATAATTTTGAATCATAATTTCAATTTTTCATTGGTGCTCCATAATTTTGGCCAAGGCTGTATATATATATATATATATATATTTATTTATTTATATATATTTGTGTATGTATATATGTATGTGTACATATATATATATATATATATATATACATGGGTGTGCCAGTATAATTAGAATTTTTCTTTCATGCATCTTTTTTTCCGAATTCTACCCACGCCTCTACCGTATCCTTTCTTTCTTCATCAGCTTTTACAAAATTTGTGAAACATGCCATTCAATTTTCAGTTGATATTGTGTGAGTTCTTGTAAGGTGTAGCTTTTTTTTTTTTAAAAACCGTTTTCTTGATTTTTTTAAAACAGTCTCATTAGTAGCAAATTATGTAAAAAAATACTCATAAAAAATTTCTTCCTTCAAAAGATGAAGTTAAAAAAGAAAATGAGGAAAAAAAAAATGAAACGAAAAACATATTGGGATGTTAAAAGCATGTTACTAATGGAATCCACTAATCTCAATGAGTGTAGGTTTTTCTTGATCAAAAATGCACTTTTTAAAAAAATCAGTTGCTTAGAAATGCAACGTCTGAGAGAATTCCTGCCAGTAGAACCTAGTCGCTATTAGTTTAAACCGAACACTATCAGTTTAAACCGAACACACCCGTCAAAATGTATGGAATTAGCACAGCTCTAAATGAACAAATTACTGTTGTATATTGACCTTTAACAGAGCTGTCAATCAGGGATTTCTGTGATAGGATGTTCCAGCTCGGTAAACAGGAAGACAGCTCACGTGCGTTGACAAGCGGAAGTAGATTACGTAAATCACAACCGGAACGCGTTTGTGTTATGAAATTATATATACACAGATAGTCACGGGTAGTCAACGGAATTACGGTCAGCCAGTTGGATCCATAACCAAATCTGGGCAAAAGCCGCCCTGAACGCCACTCAGTGAGGTGGCGGGGAGACGTCCATAGCGGAAAGCGATTGAGAACCTATCGTCAATGAATCAAAGACATAAGGACCAGAATATCGAGAATATTTTCGAGAAGCAGGTCACACGAAAAGACATGGCTAATTACCAGACAGTTCGTACCAAAAAAAAAAAAAAAAATCAGGTAAAGATTTTGTTGAAGATACCTCATCTATTTTCACTTGATAAGACAAGACGTATAAGTTTCTGCCGCAGAAACAAGGAAAATGTGATGTTTCTTTCTTCGGTAAAAAGATCATTTCTTGAAAAAGGAATTGGTGGTGCTCGTGGTGTATTGGTTATCGTCGTAGGAAGTAATTTATGGACTATAGTTGCACTACCGAGACTTTAGACTCCTCGCTGTGACTTCGTTGTGGTAACAAGTTGACAAATACGAAACTACTATGTAGCAAGTAGCCGCTGGAAAAAAAAAGAAAAAAACGAGTATCGAAACATGAGACGACCGTCGACTGGACCAAAATAAGCAAGGTGCCTGAGGGAGAAAAAGATAAGCAGACTTAGACTTTGATTTTTTTTTCTGTTTCGAACATGTTTATGCACTGGGTCGCGTAGTCTAACGCCCCCTTTGGAACGTGTGCATCCAAATTAGGGCTCGTAAACTGGTGTTCTACCGACGTCTTTAGTATATCGCGTCCCGTCGTCGACTATCGAAAAGGACACAAGTTGTCCCCTCACTTCCGCCTGCCGTGTCGGGAGCAGATACATCCGCTTCCTGTGTACATGTGCAAGAGATTTCGGACCTTCAGTTTTCCTTAGTCATTTAACTACAATGAGTGTCTCTGACAGGTTATTTATTTTTTATTTATTTTCTATTTATCTATTCATTCAATTTCCAATTGGATGTTCAATTACGTTACACTAGGAAATAGACACGGCGTTCCAAGTTCAAATTCTGCACGAGGCCTTTTGCATTTCACATAGTGCTAATATCCTCGGCAAAGGTATAAATCCAACTATTCTCCCTCGATGTATGGATAAATAGTAAGGCAGACTTGTTTTTTTTAATCCCTGGTACGGCAACCAGTCTTGGAGAAGGAAAATTGGAAATTCAAACTTGTTAAACTCCGCAAAAGATTGACCTTTTGTCTCGTCCTTCTCGTAGAGAGGAGTTGGGTAAGTACATGTAAAAAGTTTGAAGTCTTAGGAGGACCGTTCAGAAAGTATCACGGGAACCGCTGTTTGCCAATGATTGGGTTAAATGAAGTGAGTAGGGTCTTGAATAGTTCACCCTTTCATCTTTTAGGATGTTTTTTTTTTAATTCGGTTCAATTAACACAATTAGAGAATTTAAATTCATAAAATCAAAAGATGATAAAAGAAATGGAATTAATTAATTAAAAAATGATAAAAATGAATGAATAAATGAAAATCAAAGTTGAATAATTCAAAACGTAGATTTTTACTATCTGATTATTAAGATTTATAAATTCCAAATAAGGCTCACCATTTTTACGTCAATGATTATCAGACGTTATTGAATCGGTTAGTGCTTGAGAGCAAATTTAATCGAGTCTCCACTCTCCATGGATCAATATTAGGATAGAAATGAGGTCTTAAAACAAATACAGGTTGCAGCTCAACAGGTTTTAAGCTGAATCCGATCGATAGCTTGGAGAAGTTCGCATAAATGATCTTTGGAAACATTTGCGTGAGATTATCGACACATATTTATATTTGTTATTGCACCGACATACCTGAGTGAAGGTTTTCTTTCTTTGTTTAATGGTATATCAACCTTCTTGGGTTATTTAATGCCAAAGTCATCCTCGTTGAAGGACAGTAGTGATACAATTTAAACCATAACTGAAAAGGATAAGGAGTTTATATCTATTGTTATAACAACAGGGCGACTCAAACGCATTAATAAAGTTCACGTTAGATTTGTGTTATTAATTTGAATCGCCTGGTCTCGGTGGGTCGTGCCCATAGACACTTACAGGGCTTCATTCATTTCTTGGCACCCGGAGCGTCCACAAAATAGAGAATGCCGACGGGATAAGCATTTTTGTGATGGCTGCTTATATGTCTTGATTTGTGTGTGACCCCCACCAATAAAATGACCTTGTGTCAAATCCTACCTGCTGGGAGGTCGTATAAATATCAATATAATACCGCGATTCAATCTTTTGCTTCAAAAGAATACACTGTTAACAGCGAACGTGGCCTGACGCTTATTGTCATAAGAAAGGGAATCGGAAAATATGCTAACGGTACCGCATATCTAAGCATACATGGCAGATAAAAGATAAAACAGGTTAATATTCCTTAGTCAAATGGGATGAAGTGAAAAAATAGCCCAAGAATATCAACGGCAGTTTGTCTCTAGAAGAAAAAAATAATATGCCTAAAATAATAAATCGCTGAAAAAATGTGAATTGATTTCTAAGTGTAGACGTATAAACAAATGTTTGTGTCTCTTGATTGATTTCAGGATGTCTTTTAACGGTATTTTGAATGTTCAGATGTCTAAAATCAAGCATTGGTAAATTTTCAACCGTGCGTATCACGTTTGCAAACAAATTCCTCACTCCATAAATACGGTTTATTAGGTACTTTTTCTCCTATTAGTGTCCAACGATTATGATCCACTTGAAAGTTTAAGTATAAAAGAAAATAATTTGCATATTTTAAGATTTAGTCAGGTTCTGCTAGAGTAGCATGGAGTATTTTCTTTTCTGCAATTCTCTTGCATTTTATTTCAGATACCCTATATATATATATATATATATATATATATAATCACATTACTATATATATATATATATATATATATATATATATATATATATATATAAAACTGCATAACTATATATATATATATATATATATATATATGGTGCATTCAATAAGTTTCCAAACTTTTATCGTATGAGCATTTAAAATTGTCGTAGACTCATGAACATTCAGTATGTTATCGTTATACATCTGATGAGATGACTGACCAATTTTTATGATTTCACCTTCAAATGAACAGCTACAGCAGGAATTGGAATACACCATACTAAAGCCTGTTTGTCACAGCTGAAAAATTTCAAAAATGCAATCTGGACGTCAGGACACTTTAGAAGAACGATATGCAATAAAATTCTGTTTTAAACTTAGAAAAAATACCACAGAAACGTATGGAATGTTTCACACTGATTTTCGGCCATCTCGCATGAATCGAGCATGAGTTTTTGAGTGGCATAAGAGATTCAAGGAAGGCAGGGAGTATGTGAGGGATGATGAGAGGTGTTGGAGGAGTAAGGAAGTCAGAATACGAGAGTTGATTGGCCAAAAGGTTAGTGTTAGGGTTACAATGTTGAGGTTTTAAGAGAGTTCAGCAAGAGATTCCGTCGGAAGAGGCCAGCACTCTTCAAATCGGGTCAGTGGGGAATGTCCACGAGACTGAAGCATTCCATACGTTTCTGTGGCATTTTTTCCAAGTTTAAAACAGAATTTTATTGAATATCGCTCTTCCTCACTTTCAGATTGCATTTTTGAAATTCATCAGTTGTGACGATTTAGTAGGGTGTATTCCAATTCCTGTTGTAGCTGTTCATTTGAGGCTGAAATGATAAAAATGGGTTAGTCATCTCATAAGATGTATAGAAATAACATACTGAATTTTCAAGAGTTTTCGACAATTTTAAATGCCCATATGAAAAAAGTATGGTAACCTATCTAATACACCTCGTATTTAATAGCATGATGCTGATCTGCAACGTAGGGTTTCATGCCGTCTTTATACGATAATCATCGGGCAGAAAAAGGAAGATTATCGTATGAAGATAGAATGGAACCCTGGGTTGCCGATAAGCAACCATGCTATTAAATATATATAAAATCTAATATATGTCTAATATATATATATATATACATATAATATGTAATATGATATTATAATACATAATATGTAATATAATATATATACATATATATATATATATATATATATATAGTTGTTTGGATTTCTATATAGAAAGTGCTCAATGTCGGCGATGATATATATTTATATGTGAGTTTTAACCGGGCCATTGGCCTAATGCGTAGAGTGTTCATCAGTGGTCGAGGGACCGGGGTTAAATCCCAGGTTGAATCATACCAAAGACTAAAAAAAATTGTACTTGATACCGCCTTGCTTAACACTCAGCATTATAAGGTAAGGATCAAGGGTAAAGTGAAGTAATCTAGGGAAAGGAGTTGCGCCCTCCACCACACCTTGGCTATCGAAAAGGGAGCCTTCGAGTTGCCCTCAACTACGGTCATCAACATTACTTACTTAGATGTGAGTTTTAATAGCGTAGACACAGTGTCAGTGGTGCTTTGTGACAGTCTATCTTTCCTTAGGATGATCTCATAGACCAGAAATTAATAGTTACCCGGTGACTTTTATCTAGCAATTAAAAGTTTTATATATATAGCAATTTTCAAATACAGTGTTGCAACGGTCAGTTTCTTTTCTTTTTTAAATTCTCTGAATTTGTAGCCACCTTTTTTTAAAAATAAAGAATAAGATATCTTATCAAAAATGAATATGACAATGATAAGCCCCCTTAAATAGAAAATGAATATTTTTGTAAATTCGTTAATAAATGAATAAATTCCAAAAAATCCAATAAATAAATTTCCATTCATCATTAAAATATTATATATATATATATATATATGTATGTATGTATGTATATATATATATATATATATATAAATATATAAATTTCGAGATTAAGCCAAAAGAATATATATATATATATATATATATATATATATATATGTGTGTGTGTGTGTGTATATATTTATACACACCCACCCACACACACACACACATATATATATATATATATATATATATATAAGATTATTGATAATACGTTGTTGAATCTAGGTTAATTCAAAATACATCTCCTTGGGCCCTGATATTTTATTTTTGATTACTTTTATGTGAAATCCATTAGACAGTATATAGAATTCCCCATAAGATTACGGGAAAATGGCTGAACTACAAGACATAAAAGAATAGTAAGGATTCTTACAAAAAAAAAAACCGTGTCTACTGAATATTCATAAGCAATCTGAAAGCCCTCCAAAAGAAATACGCATATGATAATAGTCTAAAAAATTCATTGAATAATAATGACAACTTATTTCAAAGGTTTCTGGCAAGAAACAATGTTAAAGATGCGTTAGAAAAAGATAATTGAATATTGACAACGCATCTAAAGATGTCAAGGAAACTCAACGTCGAAGATTTGGAAAAAATATTGTCCATAAATAGCTTCTCTAGCGAAACGAACATAAAAAAGCCAATACATTTTTTGCATGTTTGCAACAATATATAATAGCTAATAACTTAGTCCAAATTTAATTATCCTTATAAAAAATAAAATAAATTGCATTAAACAACATATTTTTCGCTCTCGGTGTACGTGTCTTAAAGTGAATCTAACAGGTAGCAATAATCTGCATCGAGGAAGATGGCATATTCCAAGATATATAATTTTTTCTTTTAGATATAATTTGCAGTTATTAAGAATTTTTTAATATTCAAAATCTACACTAGAATTTGTTGTCGACTAATTATTCTGTGCTCTATAAAAATGATTCAAATATGAGTTTTTATTTTTGTTTACAAATATATATACTTTTCTCAAGCCATGAAGAGTAAAATACAATCGATTAACTAATATTGGGGTAAGTAATCATATATACATGACTCCAATAACAATGATCTGCGAAAATAATTTGTATATATATATATATATATATATATATATTGAGCACTCTGGTATCCGGTAAGGTATAAATTTTAAACAAACGAACGCTGCTGCTGCTGTTGCTACATAGTACCTTATAATTCTTTAGCCAAGTCGATCCCAGCTTCAAACGTTCTACGTGTCTAGCCAGACTGTAGAGTTGTGATACAACGAAAAAGTCTGTCTGTGGATGACAATATATACGCTTCCCCATGGGGGTTGAGCACTCTGTCGAAGGAATTTTCGGCTGCCGCACGCATAATGCAAATCTCTTCGAACGAATTGAACACTGTTAAAATGTAAACAAATGAACGCTGCTGCTGCTGCTGTTGCAACATAGTACCTTATAATTCCTTAGCCAACGTGGTACGATTGTTGGCCGAGCTGTCTGATATTAAGTCTAACATAAAGTTAGGCGGGTTTCGATCCCAGCTTCAAGAGTCCTACGTGTGTAGCCACACTGAAGAGTTGCGACACAACAAAAAAGTCTGTCTGTGGATGACAATATATACGCTCCCCCATGGGGGTTGAGCACTCTGGCGAAGGAATTTTCGGCTGCCGCTCGCATAATGCAAAGCTCTTCGAACGAATTGAGCACTCTGGTATCCAGTAAGGTATAAAATGTAAACAAATGAACGCTGCTGCTGCTGCTGTTGCAACATAGTACCTTATAATTCCTTAGCAAACGTGGTACGCTTGTTGGCCGAGCTGTTTGATACTAAGTCGAACGTAAAGTTGGGCGGGTTTCGATCCTAGCTTTAAACGTCCAACGTGTGTAGCCACACTGAAGAGTTGTGATACAACAAAACAGTCTATCTATGGATGACAATATATATATATATAGTAAAAGTTGGCGACCATAGTCGAGGGTGACCCGAAGGCTGCCTTTTCGATAGCTTACTACACAAAGGTGTAGGGGAGGGCGCTACTCCTTTCCCTGGATTGCTCCACTTTACCCTTGATCCGTACCTTATAATGCTGAGTGTTAAGCAAGGAGGCATCAAGTACCATTTTTTGAGTCTTTGGTATGACTCGACCTGGGATTGAACCCAGGTCTCCCGGGCCATTGGCGAACACTCTAACCTCTAGGCCAATGTCCGGTGTTCTATCATGATGCTTTCATGTCTTTCCTGTTATACCAGGATGTTTTCCCTTTTTAACCACTCCATTTCTTCAATATTTGTAACAAATTTTTGACATGTCTGACTGGGAACTACCAACGTCTTTTGCCACTGTGGATTATCTTCATGAATGAGTTTTATAATCTATTCCATTGTTTCAATTTACATTCGTCAGTTGGGGCGGGGGTACTATTCATTTTAATTAGGTCAGCCTAATCGCTTCTTTGGGTTTACAAAAACTGTCCTTGTGTATAACTTGGCTTCTGCTTGTATTTAAAAATTACAAATCAGTCTATAATTTTTTCTCAATATTGCATTATTCCATAATATTTTATTAAATTCATATGCAAATATAACAATTATTTTGCGACAGAGGTTTGCTTTGGTTTGTTGGGTTACATGGCATATCAACCTTTGTAGATTATTTAACGTCAAATCCATTTTTTTATGTAAATAATCAGTTCTATTTAAAACAATTCAGTTTAGCATGAGTACACAGTTTAATTGTCAAAAACATTTCTATTTCAAACTATTCAAGCAGTTATATATAACAGTTCAGTTTAGTGTAAGTACAGTTTCAATGTCAATACAGTTCAATTTCAAACAATTCAGTTGAGCATAAGCACGCAGTTTAAATGTCAGTACAGTTTAATTGTAAAAAAACATTTCTATTTCGAGCTATTCTGTTTAGTCAAGCAATTCTAATTCAGCTAATTCAGTTTAGTATAAGTACAGATTTTGTTTACACACGGTTACATGTCAGAACAGTTCTATGTTAAACTATTCAGTTTAGTGTAAATACAGTTTCAATGTCAAAAACAGTTCTATTTCAAATATTTCAGTTAAGCATAAGCACGCAGTTTAAATGTAAGTACGGTTCAATTGTCAAAAACATTTCTATTTCAAGCTATTCAGTTTAATCAAACAATTCAGTTTAACATAAGTATGCTGTTATTTCTATTTAAGCCATAGATAGGGCCCTATCAGGTGCTACCACTCCGGGCAGCTGGAACCTCACCATCAGATTGTTTAGTGTCATATCCGGGACACTCGTTGGGGAGGGGGCTTACCCCTCTGCAGAGGTGCAGTCAGTGTATTCTACAGCCCCGGCTGTAGAATACACAGAGTTAAATGTCAAATAGTTTTATTTCAGATAATCCAGTTCAACATAAGTACGCAGTTTAAACGTCAAAAGACTTCTATTTCGAGCAATTCAGTTCAGCACTAGTACGCAGTTCCAATGTCAAAATAGTTCTATTTTAAACAATTCAGTTCAGCATAAATACGCAGTTTAAATGCAAAAATCAGTATAGTGAAAGAATCATGGTTTATTTCTATTTAACCCATAGATAGGACCCATATCAGGTGCTACCACTCCGGGCCAGAGTGGACCTGGGAGCGATGGCAATGAAGGGGTACTCTGCATTCCCCAAAGCTCCAGGACAGCTGGAACCTCACCATCAGATTGTTTAATGTCGTATCCAGGGCACTAGTTGGTGTGGTCTTACCACTCTGCAGAGAGGCAGTCCGTGTATTTTACAGTCCCAGCCAACTGGGCAATTATCTTCTTGAATGAGTTTTATAATCCTTTCCCTTGTTTCAATTTACAGTTCGTCAGTTGGCAGGGGGCACTATTCCTTTTAATTAGGTCGGCCTAACCGCTTCTTTGGGTTTACAAAAACTGTCCTAGTGTATAACTTGGCTTCTGCTTGTATTTAAAAATTACAAATCAGTCTATAATTTTTTCCTCAATATCGCCTTATTCCATGATATTTTATGAAATTCATATGCAAATATAACCACTGTTTTTAGATAGAGGTAGAATTGGTATAAGCCTACCAGTAAAATACTATTTCCCTGTCTCAGAACAGTTGCAACATCCAGCGTATGAAATCTATATGCAAATGTAGCAACTAATTTGGGACAGAGGTAGAATTAGCATAAATCTAGCAATAAAATAATAGAGGGTGTCTCAAAATTGATGCAATCCATTAATATGATAATGATTTATTACTGAGACAAGCTCATTGGAGATCATTTGGAACACGTCCTGTAAAAAATGTATCCTTTGAGCTAGAGACATGAGATTAATGCTTTTTGTTATTATATCAGCTTCCAGGACATGCAATCTTTTTTGAGTTTCTTGTGTCAGTCATAAATCATTATCATATTAGTGGGTTGCATGTATTTTTTGACAGCTTTGAATGATTTTGTCTCCAAATAAGTACAGACGCAAAATATTTTTCCTCTCTGGTCCAAGGCATTGTGATCGAAGATTAATAGTTGTTACAGTATACTATTTTCAAATCTGAAACAAAAAAGAACACAACATCACCATTACTAGAGTTAGTAGCAGTCACATGGGCCCCATGTATATTGAGACACACGATATTAATCTGTCTCAGAATAGTTACAACATTTAGTGTATGAAATTCATATACAAATGTAACAATTAATGTGGGACGGAGGAAGATTTATTATAAACCTCGCAATAAAATAGTACTTCTCTGTCTCAGAATAGTTGTAACATTATGTGTTTGAAATCTGTACGCAAATGCAACAATTATTTTGGGATAGAGGTAGAATTAGTGTAAACCTAGCAATAAAAATACGCCCCTGTCTCAGAATATTTGCAACATTTAGTCTATCAAATTTATGTGCACATTTTTCCCCAAATATTTGTTAAATTTGCATATAAATTTCATAAATATAAAACTTCTAGCTATTATTATTATTATTATTTACTCTTTTAGAGTTTTTCACATCAGCGTTAGCTGATGGTTTTTCACTGGAGTTTGAGTGACTGTAAGTCTCCTCAAGTCTCCAGGACTCTTCTCAGTATTTTGGCCGTCTTCAATAATGCTGTTTGGAGGTGCCCGTGGTGTAATGGTTATCGTCGTAGGAAATGGACACGGCGACACGAGTTCAAATCCTGGACGAGATTGATTTCATTTCACATAGCACTAATACCCTTCGGAAAAGTATGAATCCAATTATTCTCCCCCCAGCTACAGATAAATAGTAGGACAGACTGGGTTCTTCAGCCTTGGTGAGGCAACTAGTCTAGGAGAAGGAATACTCTGAATTCAAACCTGTTAAACTCCGCTTAAAAATTGACCTTGTGTCATATCCTGATTGAGTAGAGGGGTTGGTAAATATGATAATGCTGTTGTTTGGATGGTCTCCACTCGTCCGCCAACTTCCAAATCCTCCTGGCCCTTTAATAATCCTTCAGTCACTGTGCCAAAAGCACAAATCATTATTGTTATAATCGTTACTTTCATTATTATTGTGAGATTTTCATATCAGCGTTAGCTGATGGCATTTCACTGGAGTCTAAGAGTACAGCAACTCATCGGAAGTTTTCAGGACTCTTTTCAGTATTCTAGCTAACCTCAACAATGCTGTAATTTGGATGGTCTTGCCTCATCCTCCGATCAGTATTCTAGCCAATTTTAGTTATGCTGTAGTCTCGATGGTCTTTAGTTGTACTCTTATTTCCAACTCTTCCTGTCCCTTTTCGAATACTTTGGGGACTGTTCCAAGTGTGCCTATTACTTTTGGTATCACCGATAATTTTATATTCCATAGTTTTTTTTAGTTCTCTGGCAAGGTCTCAGTACTTATCTTTCTTTTCACTTCCTTTTAATTTTTCTCTGTGTTGCGCAGATACGGCGAAGTCCAATATTCAACCGGTTCTCTTTCTTTTTGTTGTTGACTATCACTAGGTCTGGTCGTCTGACCGTGAATAGGTGATGATATTTGTATCTCAAAATTCTAGAGAACTTTCTATAACTCATTCTCCCGGGCGCATTCTGGGTTGTGCATATACTACCAGCTCATATGATCAAATTTCATTTTCTTGCACAATTTCCATTGATTACCTTCTCCACCCAGTCGTGTCTTGTTTTATACTCATTTTGCCGTAAGTTGTTGCATTCGCTTAAGATATGATTGATCGTTTCGTCTCTATTACCACATAACCAACATTTGCTATTTTGTTGTGTCATATCTATTTTTGCGTTTTAATAGTTGGTCCCTATGGCGTTATTTTCTGCTGCTGTTAGAAGTGATTTAATTTTTCTCTTAAAGTTTCCCTTTTTTTAGTCATGTCCAAAGCGTCTCGTGTGAGATTTCGCTTGTCCATATATTTGTTGTTTCCTAGTTATTGATGCTATTTTGAATATTGTTTTGTCAGTGTTGTTTCTAGCCGATGTAATTAGTCTTTCTTTGCTCTTTTTATGTAGCCTTCGAGTCATCGTATCAGTGTATCGATATTATCTTGAATGCAGGCCAGGCCTCTTCATCTTTCTTTTCTTCACACATATAGTCAAAGTTATCTCTCGGATGTAAAGCCTTATGTATCATCATTAGTTTACTTGTTCGATGCTTCATCTGTTGAAGATTCTCCCCTGTCTACTTCAAGAATAGCCCCGAATTTCTTATGAGGGGGTCAACCCTGGTGTTTAGACCTTTGATGAGATTTTTGCTATGTTTTCCCGTTTTCCTGAGATACGCTTTTTAATTTTTTTTTCTTTCATCCCAACTTATTTCACGGTGTCCGGTACCAATTTTCCCAAGTACTTAGAAGTTTCCTTTTCTCCGAGCGTTCTGATTCTTTCTTGATTTTGTAGTTCTATTTCTTCTGCTTTTTTGTATTTTTTTGCTTCTTGCTTATTAGCATGGCTCATTTTTCTGTGCCAAATTCCATTCCTATATCTGACTGTATCTTCTTCTTTGGGGACCGTTTCAAGTGCGCCAGTTGCAGTTGGTATCACCGTCCCCTTAGTTCTCTAGCAAGGTCTAAGTCCTTGTCTCTTCTTTCGCTTTCTTTGGTATCCACCTCGTAGTCCGCCGGCAAAGCAGTTCGAACTCGTTTACTACGATTACGGAGTCAATCGCTTTAACCATTACACCACGAGGATTTCATCGTAGTCATTAATAACATATAATGAAACAAATAAATACATAGATAAATATATGGATTTTTCAACCTTCCATCATTTCTAAACTTTTCAGTGTTCTTATTTTTTATAGGGTAGGGAGAAGAGGGAGGAAATTTAATATTTTCACCATCGTTTCAGGATTAAAAAAGAAAAAAAAATCCTTCAAAGTGGTTTATGTCGAGGAGAATAAATGTCTCGCAATGTCGACAAGCAAAGGACATTTAACGCTTTCCAATATTCCCAGGGGGAACAAGTGTCTCATTCTTCAAAGTCGGGTTTCATCAATTGGTACTAGATTCCTTGCTCTTCTCGGCGAGTAGGATTTTGTTAAATATTCAGAGAGTCAGGGTATTTGACGATGTCATAATGGCTGCTTTCGTTTAATATCAAATGTATCGCTTTTGCTGTATTCAGTATTGTTATCAGGCGTTTACTGAAAGCCTAGACGTTTTGAAATTCTGTGTTTACATATTCCGGTACAATTTTAAATACTGAAAAAAAAAAAACAGAGGAAAAAAAACAAAAACAAAAAATAAACAAAAAGAAAACAAAGAAAAAAACAAAAAAAAAACTGAACCTAACCAAACAAACAAAAAAAGATAAAAATAGAAAAAATAAAAAACCAAAACAAAAACAAAGTCAAAACGAAATCTGTTACGTGCATCTATCTAACTATCTATCTATCTATCTATCTATCTATCTAAGTTAGTGCTCCATACTTCTGGTATTCTACTAAACAGGTGTAAGTTTAATTAATAACTAACATTTTTAGATTTTTCAGATCATTATCTATCTATCTATCTATCTATCCTACAATTTAACCATTTTTGAAATTCATGTTTTACATCGTCAGAGTGATCTCCAAGTTCAAATTCTACTTTGGTAAACGATTTACATGTTTCATTTATTCATTACGGTTTGAATAAGCCATTCAATGTATATATATACATATATATACATCTGTTAATTTTTAACATCTATCTATGGAACAATTTTATCCATATTTTATATATTTTTATGCAATATAATTAAGGATGGTAATTAACCTATTTTTATTTTAAATGATAGATGGTGATTTTGTTTTAAAAAAAACTTTATAAGTCGCATTTTAAGGTCAATGGTGCACTTGTCACGAGGCAGGATTTGAAACTGACGGGTTGTTTTGAAATCGGTTGGGATGACATATTAAAGAATTGTTTTAAAATCGTGTTGGACAGGATATCAAGATAAACATTTTGTCAGCTGATATTTAAAAAAGACAAATGACACGTGTTCTTATCACATTAGTTAGTAAAATAATTAGAATAATATATAAGCAGGACGATTTTGCAGTCATTCAGTCAGAGAAGGTTGGAGTTGGAGAGACAAAGTGGTCAGATTTGGTAGGTGTACCATACCCAGATACGGATATGCGAAATGGACATATAATGTTCATATATATATACATAGAACATAGGAATCTCGAAACACGAAAAACACTTACGACTTCTTAGTTCAGGTACGAAACTTTTTATTACCTTTGAGTTTAAAGGTTCTTCGACATAAGGAGAGAGATACACATTCTTTCTATTCTGGCTGTCATCCGGCCCCCATCTCGTGCAGCGCCCGTAGCGCACAAATTCGTCTGGCTTCTTCAAAATCCCAAAATCCTCCGCGCGTCATTCGCACTTGCTAGCCCTATTTTCCATCTGGGCTATTGTGACATCTCTGAATGACACGTCCACTCCGCACGCGCGTGAACACCTGTGTTAATGTTGCACCTAAGTAACCCATGCACTAAGCCGAAAGGTTCTCAGCCCAACTAAACCCAAAGACATAAAACGAAATTCCTAGGCCATTATATTACAGTAGGTAGGTTCTTCTGGGGGCCGTCGGCTGATGAGACGAATAGTTCGTTGGGAGGTGAGGCCTGGTCGAGGTGAGGAATTGCAGTCGGTAATTGTTTCGTCTCATCTATCACGAATGAAACTTTCTGCGTTTCTAAGTAACACCAGTAATTCTTTCACTCGAGTTCTTTCGTTCGTGCGATTATTTGGAATATTGCAGACCAACATAAAATTTCGTATCGGAAGAAACAAGTTACTCAATAAAATATTAGATAAATTCCCGTTGGCGTCCGAGCGTAACACCTTTTTATTTTGGTTTCTTTGTTTTATGGCATATAAACCTTCGTGGTTTATTCACTGCCAAAGTCTAGAAGAACAGCTGTGATGCTATTTAACCCATAGCACAGATAAGATGGTTTATACTTTTCCTAAGGGTATTTGTCCGAAAGTGAACGTAATCCTATTTACCAACCCCTTCGCTCAGGCAGGATATGACACAAGGTCAATTTTAAAGCGAAGTTTTGAATTCAGAGTTTTCCTTCTCCTAGACTTGTTACCTCACCACGGCTGAAGAACCCAGTCTGTCCTACTATTTACCCACAGCTGGAGGGAGAATAATTGGATTCATACCTTTCCCAAGGGTGTTAGGGCTATGTGAAATGCAATCAGTCTCGTCCAGGATTTGAACTCGTGTCGCCGTGTCCATTTCCTACGACGATAACCATTACACCACGGGCACCTCTGAAAGTGAACGTAATAGCGCCACTGGAGTTCGAAAACGTGTACTACGACTCTATAGTCCAACGCTTTAACTATTACATCACGTAATCATCATCATCATCATATCGTGCTGGCAGCACGGATATCCCTGACCCTCTCTCGCCACTCCTCCCTATCGTTCATCGCCCTAGGTAGGTCTTCAGGACAACAACCTGTATCCTCACATAGCTGCTGAATGTACGTTCGTGCTGGTCGTCCTGCTTTTGCGCGGCCGTGTGTGGGGATCCATAAGAGTACATCTCTTATGAGTTCATCTCTGCTTCTCCAGCAATGTCCTGCATGTCTGGTTCGCCTAACTTGAATAGTTTTCGTGATAGGGGGCAAGTGGCCGTACAGTTGGTGTCTTGTGGGGTGTTGCTGCCAGGACTTGTTCAGGATTGCACACAATTTAATCGTTTATTCATTATTGTTTGAGAAGTGTTACCCTTATTATATTTACACTTACCTGTTTTCGGGTGGGCCCATCAGGCGTTTGCGCCAGTGAGTGATATAAAGTTGGTCGCCTGGTTACAGGATGCCTTCATCTTTGGCAACATCGGCATGAATGGGTTAAGTTTATCGCTTGGCGCTTGAGGTAACCCCAAAATATAACGATCACTCATGATTCTCAATTCTTGCGTGCCCCCACCTCACTCACGGTAAGTGTGCTGGATATAATGCTAAAGCAATTTGATGGTGAATGCAGATTAACCCTTTATTGACATTACTCTCGAGACCATTCCGAGCCGAAGTGGCAATACCATTTAGGGTCCCATCTAAGGGTCAAATCATCATCATCATCATGTCGTGCCGCTAGCACGGATATCCCAGACCCTCTCACGCCACTTCTCCCTATCATTCATCGTCGATCATATGAAAAATCAGACCTGACCGATAAAATGAAACGCAGTTTCTTCCAGGCAGCGGTCGTATCGATACTGCTATATGGATGCACCACTTGGACGCTAACTAAACGGCTGGAGAAGAAGCTAGACGGCAATTACACAAGAATGTTGCGAGCAATACTGAACAAGTCCTGGCGGCAACACCCCACAAGGCACCAACTGTACGGCCACCTGCCTCCCATCACGAAAACTATCCAAGTTAGACGAACCAGACACGCAGGACACTGCTGGAGAAGCAAGGACGAGCTCATAAGTGATGTACTCCTATGGACCCCTGCATATGGCCAAGCAAAAGCAGGACGATCAGCTCGAACATACATACAGCAGCTATGTGAGGATACGGGATGTAACCCTGAAGACCTGCCAGAGGCGATGAATGATAAGGGTCAAATAGAATCGTATAACTACTTTCTATTCGTGAAACCCGTTAACTGAGCATAAACAAATGATTACTAAATCAAATTATTAGTATTACATAGCAGTATTTGAAATATTTAACTGTGTGACAACGAACGAATAATTTTAAATAGAATTATTTGGGTTAAATAGCTATACTTGAAACCATTTAAGAAACGAGTTCGGGTTCGTTTAAAAATTGTTGCCTATAAACTATTTGTTTACGAATTATAAACATTTAATATATATGTATAGGCAGGATTTGCCATTAAATAACCTACAATGGTTGATATGCCATAAAACCCAACCCAAACAAATCATATTTATTCCATGTATGAGTAGGATTTGGCATTACATAACTTAAATGTGGTGATATGCCGTAAAACACAACCAATCAACCAACACACCAATGATAATGCCTGCTTGGCAGGGCTAAGTTTATCACTTGGCGCCTGAGGCACCCCCATAAGACGAATATCGAGAGGATCAAGTATTTTTGTGACGGAAACGCATATCTCGATTCGTGTGTGCCCTTCCTCACAGTTAAATGACGCAATGTCAAATCTGACCAGCCCAGTCGTCTGGGGCTGCAGATCATGCAGGATGACCAAGTCTTGACGCGACACAAGGTCATTTCATAGTAGGCGTCCTCGTACAAATGGAGGCTCGAGCGCGGCCGTCACAAAAAAATTCTTGGTCCCACCTGCATTCTCCATATTTGGGTGCCTCAGTCGCCAAGCTATGAACTAAGCCCTGCAAAGCTGGTATTGTCTGGAGGACGGACCACAAAGACCCGGCGATTCCAATTAATAACACCCACCTGACACGAACGCCGGGCAGGATCCTGTTATTAATGAGATTTAACGGATTTCTCAACTTACCGATATATGACGCAAGGTCTTGCTTCGTAAGAATCTTTGCGCAAATCGAGACTCATGCGTGGCTATAAAAAAATGCTTGGTTCCTACAGCATTGCCTATATTAGGGCTTTTCATTCGCCAAGGTTGGTTGGTTGTTTGGGTTTTATGGCATATCAACCTTTGTAGGTTATTTAATGTCGAATATAATACAAATAAGTAAAAAAAAGTAAAGTTGGCGACCATAGTCGAGGATGACCCGAAGGCTCCCTTTTCGATAGCTACTACACCAAGGTGTAGGGGAGGGCGCTACTCTTTTCCCTGGATTGCTCCACTTTACCCTTGATCCTTACCTTATAATGTTAAGCAAGGCAGTATCAAGTACCATTTTTAGAGTCTTTGGTATGACCCGACCTGGGATTGAACGCAGGTCTCCCGGGCCATTGACAAACACTCTAACCGTTATGCCAGTCATTTTTATTTCAAACAATATTGTTCAATATTGAACAAGTCCTGGCGGCGACACTTCACAAAGCACCAGCTATACGGCACCTGCCTCCCATCACGAAAACTATCCAAGTTAAACAAACCAGACATGCAGGACACTGCTGGAGAAGCAGGGACGAGCTCATAAGTGATGTACTCCTATGGACTCCCTCATATGACCGAGCAAATGCAGGACGACCAGCTCGAACATACATACAGCAGCTATGTGAGGATACGGGATGTTGTCCAGAAGACCTGCCTGAGGCGATGAACAATTGGGAAAAGTGGCGAGAGAGGGTCAGGGATATCCGTGCCTGCGGCACGACATGATGATGATGATGATTTCAAACAATTCAGTTTAGCAGGTATATACAGTTTTATTTTCAAAATGTTTTCTATTTCAAGCAATTCATTTTAGTATCAGTATAGTTTTTGTCCACACACAGTTAAATATCAAAACAGTTCTATTTCCAACAATTCAATTTAGCCTAAGTACGCTGTTTAGTGCTATTCGACACATAGATAGGGCCCTATTAGACGCTACCACTCCGGACCAGGGTGGACCTGGGAGCGATGGCAATGAAGAGGTGCTCCGCATTTCCCAAAGTTCCAGTATCACTGGAACCTCACAATCAGATTGTTTTGGGTCATATCTAGGACACTCATTGGAGGGATCTTACCCCTTTGCAGGGGTTCAGTCGGTGTATTCTACAGCCCCAGCCAACTGGGCAATTCATGCGCCAAGCAATGAACTCAGCTCTGTAAAGTACGTATTGCCTGGGTGACAGACCCCTGAAACCGGGGATTCAAAATGATAACATTAAACTAACGCAAGACAGGCACATGTTATTAATGCTCTGAAAAAAAAAAACGCCTTGTGTGTTACATATTACAAAGAAATAAATTTTTACATAGTATTTGGTGTGACTAATCAGCATACTGGTTTTTAACAAAATCAGATTTATCAAGTAATCACTTGGTGTTATTGACATCTGATATTATTGTTTTATTCCCAAACATATAAAAAGCAATCTTATGTATAATTCATGTAGAAACCAATTAAAAAAATAAGTGTAATTTTCTTTATCTGCATTCTGATTTAGTTTCGTTCGTCTTTCTAATTTAGAATAATATCTCATTACAATGAAACTTACATAGTCGAGTCTTGAAAGTAGATATTGTTGTTAGTAATAATCATAATAATCCTAAGTAAATAATTATAGCTTTATGTTTGTGTAATATAATGGCCGAGGGATTTCGTTTTATAAATCCTGCCTTTGGTTTTAGCTAGGCTGAGAACCTTTCGCTTAGCGCATGGGTTAGTTAGGTGCAAACTTGAGAACAGGTGTCGACGCGCGCGCGGGGAGGATGTGTCATTCAGAGATGTCAAAATAAAAATCCCAGATGGGAAATTTGACCAGTGGATGGGAATGACGTCATGCACCGGAAGCGCACGCGGAGGATTTGGGGGATTTTGAAAAAGTGAGTTGAATTGAGTTCAGTTCCTGGCTCGGAAGAAGACGGTTGACTTTCGCTAGCTCACCGAAGCCAGGCCAGTGACCTTGTGGTGGGTGCGCACATGATGGGGGGAGCAGATGGAAAAGTCTGCAGAGAAAGATTGTGCCTCTCTCCTTATGTCGAAAAACCTTTTAACTCAAAGGTAATAAAAAGTTTCGTACCTGAACTAAGAAGTCGTAAGTGTTTTTCGTGTTTCGGGATTCCTATGTTCTATGTATATATATTATGAACATTCTATGTACGTTTCGCATATCCGTATATGGCTATGTTACAGTTGTGTTGGATTGGCTGAGGTCGCCGGTATTAGATGAGGTCAAACTGGAGCGTTGGTAGTTGGTACAGTGAGTCGTTTGCTTGACAAATGGACAATAAGTATGTACTACTCTGGATGCGAGCACAAGTAAGTACAATTGATCACAGTTCATGTATCTTTGATAAAGCGTTGTATGGCTTTATTTTTGCACAGCACGTGCGTGTGCGTACAAATATGCATATTCATAAGCCGGCGGTGTCACTTCATGGAAAAGTCCTCGAATAATATTCTTCCACAACCACACAGGTTTTGTTGGTTGGGTTTATAGGATATCAATCCTTGTGAGTTATGTTATGCCAAATTCTCTTTATATAAATATGTATATATATAGGGAATTGAAGAGTTGATATTTGTTCGTAGGTGTAGGTGTCGGTTGTCAGTGGACTGCTGAGTTTCATGTGGATGATTTCGTATCTGACTCCATTTTTTTCTAACTCCATTAATTTATCGCCTTCTTTGTCTGTGGGAAGTAGCAAGAGAAATATGGACGGAACAAAAGAGACAAGAATACTTCTACACTCAAAATTTTATTTGGGTGTTCGCGACTATTCTGACAAGGAACGTTTTCGGTAGGTATCAAGTTCGAGGGTCGGTCTTATGTTTAGTGATGTATGTTGAGCAGAGGCGACTGCTGGTTGGAGACACGGCTGGTTACCAGGTCCCGGGACCCAATCAAAACGTGTGCTCAGTACTCGCTGCCCAGAGAAATGGGGTCTGCCAGTCGACTGGTCACTGCTTACCAAGAGATAATTTCTCTTTCGTGCCAAGAAGCCCATCCCGCTCCCAGTCCTGAGGCCTTCTGGGGAAACTATTACTTTTTCAATTTAGTCGTTTGTTTTATTTGTTCTTAATTAGGTTGGTTGTTTGGGTTTTGTAGCATATCAAACTTTGTTGATTTTTTAAATGCAAAATCCATTTTTATACAAATAAACAGTTCTATTTCAAACAATTCGGTTTAGCATAAGTTGGCAGTTTAATTGTCAAAAACATTTCTATTTCAAGTAATTCAGTTTAGTGAATCAGTTCTAAATCAAACAATTCAGTTTAGTATAAGTATAGATTTTGTTTAAACACAGTTAAATGTCAAAACAGTTCTATTTTAAACAATTCAGTTTAGCCTAAGTACGCAGTTTAGTTCTAGACCCATAGATAGGACCCTATCACTCCCGGCCAGAGTAGACCTGGGAGCGATGACAATGAAGAGGTACTCCGCATTTCCCAAAGCTCCAGCATTACTAGAATATCACTATCAGATGGTTTAGTGTCATATTCAGGTCATTCGTTCGCGGGGAGTTTGCCCCTCTGCAGAGAAAGCGTCGGTGTATTCTACAGCTCCAGCCGACTGGGCAATCTTCTTAAATAATACGCATATATATATATATATATATATATATAAAGAAAGCAACCTTGGTTCTTATGAGAACTACTATATATATGTGCATGTGTGTGCTTCTCTTAAGACGTGTGTATGAAAGTTTTGTTCTTTTTTTTTCAGGAAATTAAATATAAAGTTAAAAAAATTGCCCCCGGTGAGATTCGAACTCACGACCAACGGTTTACGAAACCAGCACTCTTAACCACTGAGCTACGGAGGCACACGTAGGAATCTAAAATTGAATATTTCACAAGCCTGTATAATGTTATAATTTACTAAGTTTAACTGAGTTTGTCACAAGGTTTGATGTATGAGGCACCCAGTAAGAACAGAAATCACAAACAGTAGTCTTTCAGCTAAGGATAGCTTAAGTCTGGCATAAGGTCACAAGTATTGAGCTTCTAGTAAAGATCAAACTCATAACGCAGTACGAATTAAACACAAGGTTAACTTTTGGCAGAGGGTCTTTACCCTCCTCAGGGGGATACAATCAGCGCATTCAAAGAGTAATAAAGGATAAATATGTGGGGATATTAGTCCGAGTAATTTCTGGAATAATGTACAGATTTTATCGTTAGTCGTATCACAGTAAGATGTAGCATTGTGGGTACGAGTATATGGTTTTAAAAAATAAAAAAGAAAAAAGAAGAAAAAACAATAAAAAAAAAGCAGGCTAAGGAGAAACGAGTCGATAGAGTTCAACTTCTCTTCGAGTGGGCTTGTTGTAACATGGTACGCTTTATCTAGATCTCCGTGACCAATATTTCAGGGCTCCTATCTGAAATGTCACTCCCTGAGACATAAGTGAGGCGAACTCTAGTATATATATATATATATATATATATATGGAAAAACTGGAAATAGATCCGACAATATGAAAATAGGCAAATATGAAACATATCACAAGATGTTTAGACGATGATTTTATTATAGTTAGAATTATTTACTAAACTATAAATACATTTGTACATTTTCACATACATACGAACACACACACACACACACACACACACACACACATATATATATATATATATATATACATATATATATACATATATATATATATGCCTTCATTAAGTTTCCGGGCTTTTTTGTACAAGCATTTGAAATTGTCGTAGACTCTTGGAGATTCCCTATGTTATTGCTATACATCTTATGAAATCACTGACCGATTTTTATGATTTCAGCTTCAAATAAACAGTTACAGCAGGAATTGGAATATACCCTACTAAAGCCTGATTGTCACGGCTGGTGAATTTCAAAAATGCAATCTGGACGTCAGGACACTTTAGAAGAACGATATGCAATAAAATTCTATTTTAAACTTGGAAAAAATGCAACAGAAACGTATGGGATGCTTCAGACTGCTTTTCGACCATCTTGCATGAATTGGGCATCAGTTCTTGAGTGGCACAAGAGATTCAAGGGAGGCAGGGAGTCTATGAGGGATGATGAGAGGTGTGGGAGGAGTAAGGAAGACAGGACACCAGAGTTGATTGGCCAAATAAAGAATTTCATGGATAAGGACTGTCGTGTGTATACAGTGACAATACGTGCACAGTTTGATGTCAGTGTGGGAACTGAAGGTGCGGAAGATTTGCGCAAAGTTTATCCCAAAGGTACTCCGAAAAGATCAGAAAGAAAGATGTCATGACAGCAGGGAGTTGGTCGAGCTGATCAATTCAGATCCCGCAGTTCTTGATGCTCTGGTGACATGCGATGAAAGCTGGATCTACTGCTGTGACCCAGAGACCAAGTTACAGAGTTCCCAGTGTAAGTATGCTGGCTCTCCCAGACCCAAGAAGGCCAGATAGAGCAAATCCACCCATAAAATTTTGATGATCGCTTTTTTTGACAGCATTGGCAGGATCTACATGCACTGGGTTCCCACTGGACAGACAGTCAACAAGGAATACTATGTTGAGGTTTTAAGGGCGTTCAGGAAGATATTCCGTTGGAAGAGGCCAGCACTCTTCAAATCGGGCCCGTAGCATTTTTACCAGGACAATGCACTAGTCCACAGCTCCATCCTTGTCACAGACTATTTGACCAAGATGAGCATCAAGACAGTTCCTCAGTCTCCCAATAGTCCAGAGCTTGATCCCTGTGACTTTTGCTTATTCCCTAAGCTGACAGGCTGTCGTTATGAAAGAATTGAGGAGATGAAAGAGGCTGTGACGAAGGTCAGTAACACGTTCACACAAGAGGACGTCCATGGGGCCTTCCAGAGGTTATTGGAACGGTACAACAAGTGCATTGCAGCCGGAGGAGATTACTTAGAAGGGGACTAAAGTTTCATGTGTTTACTATCAATAAAAGTGCCCACACGAAAAATGTCTGTAAACTTATATATATATATATGTAAAGAGGGAGAGAGAGAGAGAGAGTGAGATTATATATATATATATATATATATAGTATTATATTACATGGATCAGTCTGTGTCCTCGGGTTTCATGCATGCAGCAATCGTACGATGATTATTTACTTGCTATATATATATATATAGGTCCAGTTAAACCAGAGTTGGGTAGGAGGTAACTCTTTTAATCTCTTCTCCCTTCCCCTACTCTCACGTGTCTATTCTGTTTTATTTATCCATTGGATCTGAAGAAGTCTTGTTATATTTTTTTTCGTGTTTTTGGTTCACACCAGAAACTAAAAAACAGGATGGAAATAAATTTATAATCCTAAAATAACCGGTCTTTGGTTTTTTCTTTAAAGATATATATATATATATATATATATATATATATATATATAACGGACTCAGTCTCTTTTTCTCTTTTAGTGGCTGGGTTGCGAGAAGACAAATGTTCCTGGTAACTGGTGAACGAGGCACAAAGCTAAGAAATGAAAAGAGTCATTACAAATGAAGGCGCTTTAATGTAAATAAAAAAAAATACATTTATATATGAATTGTTTATTTGATATTGTACAAATTTTGAAAGAAAATGATTGACTTTAAATCAAAGAAGCCAAGTAATAATGCCATGAAAATTACATTTATTAAAAAATAAAAGGATAACAGTTTAGGATCTGCAAAAATTTAGTCTCTAACATAAATGAAAAATGTTAAGAGGAACCCCTAGAGAACATGTTCCCGGTTTCCGCCTTTCGGTTAAAATCACCGTACAATGCAGTGTGCAAAATTATTAATAACGTGTGCCCATTCTTCCTGGGAGATCGCTTGAGTCTTTTCCGTGATCACGGCCTTCAATGCAGCAAACTTGCGCGGGTTGCCCTGGTAGATATTGTCCTTAAGGAACACAAAGAGGAAGAAATTTGTGCAGTCTAAGTTTGGCGAGTGAGATGATCATTCGATTTTAGCTTTGCAGCTGATGAGACATTCCCCAAACTTTTCACAGAATTATGACATAACAGTAGTGGTATGTGGTATGAGGAGCAGCACCATCCTGCAGGAACCACTGTTCCTTCTCATCCAGGTCCTCAAGTTCGTTGAGCACCCCCCGAACTGCTTAAGCACTAGAATGTAACGCTCTTTGGTCACCGTTACAACGTTACTCCAATCATCTTCAAAGAAAAGTGGTTCACTGGTACCATGTTTCGAGATGGTGACCCATGACGTAAACATTTTGAATGAAGAGGGCGTCCAAAGAATGAGAGGTTTCTCGCTTCTCTAAAACACCTTATTGTTGGTGTTAACATGATGATACACGAACAAGTGCAGAAGGACTCGTCATCGTCGAGCTCTTGCGAAAACCATTGGCCTAAGTCGGTGCTTGATCTGGATTCGGTACAGATTAAGTTTGAGATCCTTAATCTGAATGCTTCGAACAGAAGATAGAGAGATTCCAAGTTCTTGTCTCCTCTGTTGCAAAGCTCAGGACGAACTCCAGCCGACGGATTCTTGAAACCTGGTTTTTTGAATTGTTATCGGGAACCTAGATAGGGAGGAACCCGTTGCCTATCTTCGCAAGTGTCACGAGTTCTTGACCAACTTGAAAATCTGAGTCTTTGGAAATTTGTCGAAAAGGAACTTCTTTTGTATTTAGTCTTTCAAGATTGTTCAAATCTTGAAAGATTAAATTTCATTATATCTCTTCATACAAAAGATCTGCTCTATCGTCTAAGGCATGGTTTTACTATATCTAGCTATATATATGAAAATGTTTACAATTTCATAGCAATGATCTGAAAAAAAAAAAGAGACTATCCTCAAGAAAGAAGTGAGAGTTCACTATTTTGTTTCAACAATTGTGAAACAGACTGTATTTTGTCAGACATTTTGTCAGACATATTGTTTAGACATCTTTAGTTAAAGATCACAGATATTTTTTTCTTTTTACAATCTTTTTTTCTTTGACTTTCATACTAGTTTATTTGTGTCGGAGGTCTACTTAATAGAAATTGACTGCACTACAATGAGAAGATTATGTGATTTACCAATAGTAACAGAGATCAAATCAAGAAAGGTATGAGTCTTTAATTCGAAGAATTCCTGAGATATTTTATAGGTTTTCAAGAATACTTATTTCGCTACAATATAACCACCGGAATTATCCTTGAATATCGTGAACATAAACGAGAATTATATAGTCAAGTGTAGTTCGATTCTTCGTTTATTTGAAGCCTGGTTTGTTGCCCGAATAGAGATTTGTGGAGAAAGAGAGTCTGTTTGCTGATAAGCGGTGATAAATGATGAAATTTATGTACGTCGGTAAACTTATTCCTTTTTGCAATGGGAAAGACTTGAACTTGAAAAGGGGACGCACAACAGTAGAATTGCTAATCCTGATAATTCCTGGAATTAATTATCTCCTTTTTGTTATAAGCCAGATCATTTACGAATTAGGTTTTTTTTGTTTTTTTTTGTTGTATAGAATCATACTCTCTTCGAAAAGATCAACAAAAGTACTTTTTGCAGACTTCTAAATGTGAAAAACAATGCAAGGAAGTGATTAGACGATTTCTCACTTGAAAAATCTTAGCCGAAACAGACATTAAACGAAAGTCGATCTATCTATCTATCTATCTATCTATCTATCTATTAAATTGAAATAAGAATACTATTATTCGTTAAAGACTAAAAGGGCAATGAATTCAGTAAGAATTGAAGTCGGTCAATGCACAAAAAATTTAAAATGTGTAATATATATATATATATATATATATATATATATATATAAAAGAACAATGCGTGGTCTTCAACCATACACGCTTTCATATATATATATATATATATATATATATATATATATATATATATATATATATATATATATATATATAAATATATATATATGAAAACGTGTACGGTTAAAGACCACGCATTGTTCTTTTTTCAAGATCTTCACTCTCCCCATCTCTCTCACTCTCTCTCTTTATATATATATATATATACATATATATATATATAATTTAATGCACAAGAATACTCTCACATAAACACATATATATAAGATTGAAATTAAGATATATATATATATATATATATATATATATATATATATATATATATATATATAAATTATATTATGAATATAATACCACAAATAAAAAGTAATACACACACACACACACACACACACACGCACACATATATATATATATATATATATATATATATATATATAATTTAACATTCAAACGCAGACACATATATAGTCAAAAATGAGAAAATAATATATAAGAAGTATACATACATCTTACAAATAGAATGTTAGAAATAAAAAGCAATATATATATATATATATATATATATATATATATGCTCACACACACACACACACACACACACACACACACACACACACACTTATAAATATGTATAAACATGCACCACGCACAAACACATATATATAGGTATATGAAAATTTAAAAGGCACATAGAGATATATATAATAAAAGATTAAAGATAATTTATATATCTATCTTATTGAGATTAAAATCTTAAAAGAACATAGTATATATATATATATATATATATATATATATATTTAATATATATATATATATATATATATATATATATATATATATATATATATATATATATATATATTTACTAATCTAATATCTACCAGTATTCACGATACCAGAAAAAAACAAAAAAACCCTGGCCAGGAACAAGAGATAAAAGTATCTCGAATCACCGCCCAGAGGGAAAAAAAAAAGTTTTTTGGGTAAAAAAGAAAGAAAAAGCCAACCTCGTACGACTCCTTGAAAAAAATCAAGGGGTACGTAGTCAGTGGTCAAAAGAAAACCAAAAAACCCTCCGCGAATGCTACAATGCTATAATTACTAAAGTGCTCAACACAATACAATGGAGCCAATTATAGAATTAACTTAAATCGCGAGTCGAAAATCTTCAACTAAAGTTTCACCTTAACGGATCATCAGGAAGCCTACATTCGACTAAATTTTAAGGAGAAATCGCCTTCTTTTATTCACCAAAAACCCCACCTAGCCTAGAATTTGCATAAAAAAAAATATATAACTAAATAACTAAATGAAAGATACCATATTTCTATTTGTAATAAAAAAAAAAATTCTCTATAACCTATTCCTAATTATATAGTAATTATATAGGTGGGGTTTTTGGTGAATAAAGGAAAGCGATTTCTCCTTAGAATTTAGTCGAAAGTAAACTTCCTGATGATCCGTTAAGGTGAAACTTTAGTAGATTTTCGACTCGCGATTTAAGTTAATTCTATATATATATATATATATATATATATATATATATATATATTTATATGCATAATTCATCGTAAACACATATCTGAAATAATATTAAAAACTGTATAAATGATACATGAGAAGTATATATATATATATATATACTTTATTAGAACCCAAACGCTATACTGTCGACTTTGCCTCTCAAAAAATCTCTCCTACTTGGATCACCTTTTTTCAATTTTTTTTCTCTCTCTATTTATATCATACATCTTCATTGATGCATTGGGATGGATTATCAGTGATATTTCCTTTGGGTTCACGGGGGTTTTCGGTTCTTGCAACATCAGACCCCCTCACTCAAATGACCCAGTTTGCATTGATCTTACTCCAACTCCCAATCCCAGCAGCTAACCTTCGCATCCACACAAGAAAAAATGACCACAGAAATGGCTCTATATATAATTTTGCGATAGCCAATCAGAGCCAAGCTCTTCTGATGACTTCTAAATCTTTCCTTTAAAATCGGGAGGCCACTTTACTCTTGCTTTTCGGCCGCAATGACGTCGTTATTCGGCTATTTGTTCTCTCCAGTATGTATTCCTTCCTTTTTCCTTCTTCTCCCCTTTCTTTTTTTTCTCTTTTTTCTCCAACTTACAAAAAAAAAAAAAAAAATTCTGTACATAAATATAAAATAGCGATTAAAACAACAAACTCCTATATAAAATTGACATACGTTTAGTTTTTGTTTTAAAACTTATTTTCATGAAACACTGTACATAAATATACAATTACAAACTAAAAAAGATGCCGCGCATTACTATACGTTACAATTTCCTCTACATATATTGTATTACGAATATAATGTAAAAAAGACAGATTATATATATACATTGTTGTCGAGAATGGAATCTGTAACCTTTTTTCTGGACGAAGTTGTTTTCGAACTGCTTCACGCTAATGCTTTTACTAAAAACAAGCAAACAACTGCTTCCTCCACCAAAGCAGAATGGGTTGCTACTGAAACCAGTCTAGGAGAATGAAAACTGCTGTTAAAAATCGACATCGTGCCAAATCTTGTCCGTGGAGGTGATTCAAAAATTACTCCCTATTTTAAAATAATTTATTTCTTAATTATAAATCTTATAAGAAATGGTATTTCTTACTCGTTGCAAATCGAATTACCATAATCCGAAAATTCGGCGAACACCTACGCACGACATACAGAGAAACACTGGACAGCTGTTTCGACCTTATTAGGTCTCATCAGCAGTGTATACCGTGATCTCTCCCACTGGAGATTAAATCTGCGACCACAGATTGCAGAGCTGAAACTCTACAACTGAGCCACGGGACCATATAGCGCACAAGTGATGCCAAACTAACTAGTCATGGTAATTGCGTGGCCAATCGACCTAAATGTGTCTTTCAAGCTACACCCGTACTCTTTACAGAAGACACGGTCACCTCCAGGGCTACGTCTTCCCAATAGGATTAGAAATATGCATCTGCGTAATTATTATGACCCCACGGGCAAGGATATAGATATACATTTTTTTTAAGTAGAGGAATTATATCGTGAATTGAATTACCATGACCAGAAAATTCGGTGAACCCTTGTGCAATTACCACAACTAGTAAGGTTGGCGTCATTTATGTGCGATATGGTCTCATGGTTTAATTGTAGAGTTTCTGCTCTGCAATTTTTGGTCGCTGGTTCGATCTCCCGTTAGGAGAGATCACGGTATACACGACTGATAAGACCAGTGTTTCCGTATGTCGTGCGTTGGTGTTCGTCGAATTTTCTGGTCATGGTAATTCAATTCGCTATATAATTCCTTTACTTAAAAGAAAAGAAAAATGTACTTCTTGCTAGTTGTCTGGTCCCAATTGATAAAGTAACCCCCTATTTTAAAACTGGGGTTGTACCATAGCCATACACGGATATGCGAAATGTACATAGAATGTTCATAAAATATTATACATAGAACACAGGAATCTCAAAACACGAAAAACACTTACGACTTCTTAGTTCAGGTACGAAACTTTTTATTACCTTTGAGTTTAAAGGTTCTTCGACATAAGGAGGGCGATACACATTCTTACTATTCTGGCTTTTTGATCTGATCCCCCCTATCCCGTGCGGCGCCCGTAGCGCGCAAATTCGTCTGGCCTCTGCGAGCCCCGAAAGTTGACTCTTCCTGTTCGGAGTCTAGTTCTCAACTCTACTCACTTTTTTCAAAATCCCCCAAATCCTCCGCGCGCTTCCGATGCGTGACGTCATTCGCACTCTCTTGCCTCGTTTCACATCTGGGCTATTGTGACATCTCTGAGTGACACGTCCACGTTAATGTTGCACCTGCGTTAATGTTGCACCTAAGTAACCCATGCACTGAGCCGAAAGGATCTCAGTCTAAGTAAACCCAAAGGCATAAAACGAAATCCCTCGGCCATTATATTACAAGGTCACCTTTCAATCGGCCTGTATATATTGTCGACATATTCCAAAGTCGGCATAGTCTAAGTGTTTGCCGTTTCATTTGTGCGAGAGGAACAAGTGACAACTTTTTCGTCTTTTTATATCGTCAGCTTTGTGACTTTCGTTTTCCCGGGATGCGCAACGCTACGCCTCTGACTCGAACTCGACTCGCTGATTTCATTCTTTGTGAAGGCACAGGTCCGCCTTCAGACATATCTTTGGATAAACCTGTTTCTGTCAATACCGGCATTCATACTGTCTATCTTAGTAATGATATTCATTACAAGAAGAAGAAAAACAATTTTTTTCTTCTTGTTTTTCTTTGCCAATATCAAAAGACGTTTATCTTCAAATAGCTCACTTTGTTTTCTGCCGACTAGATACGAACGAAGAAAAGGAAACATTATAACTCTATTTCATGTTGACTTGCCTGAGTAATGAAGAATTCTCATGTCTTTTCTCCCAGAATAGAAAAATATGACTTGGTACTTCTTTAAACATAAAAAGATGGAAATTTGTATTCTTTTGTCTGTAAAGGTCGGGCCAGTTTCATCATTGTTTGATAAAGTAAACGGTACTTCTCGTAATATTTGCGAAGTAATCAGTTGTAGTTCAATCAGACAATACATATGAACTATATTGAATATATATATATATATATATATATATATATATATATGTGTGTGTGTGTGTGTGTGTGTACACCTGGGGTTTGTGTGTATGTGCGTGTTTGAAAAAAAACCAGAAAAGCAAAACAAAAAAACAAGTTTTCAGAGAAAGCTACTATTTATAATTGAATATTTTTACCATCATTATCATCATCATCATCTTTATTTGGTGCCGCTAGCACGGATCCTCTCCCCGTCTCTCTCTCTTGCAATTCTTCTCTTTCATCCGTCGCCTCCGGCAGGTCTTCTTGACAACATCCAGTGTCCTTACAGAGCTATTGTAGATAAGTTCTTGTTGGTCGTCAAACACATGCACATCCTTGTGAAGGGGTCCATAGGAGAACGTCGCATATGAGGTCCTCCTTACTTCAACAGTGCATGTCCTGTTTGTCTTATTTGGATGGTTTTAGAGATGGGAGATATATGGCCGTACAGCTGCTGTTTTGTGGGTTGATGCTTCCAGGATTTGTTCAATATAGTTCGCAGCATCCTTGTGCAATTCCCATCTAGCTTTTGCTCTATATGCTTAGTCAGCATCCAACTCGTGCATCCATATAGTAGCATGGACACGACTGCTGTTTGAAAAAAAATTGTGCATAATTTGTTTTCTTTATTAAACCATCATCAGAGCGATGTTAGTATGTGATATTAAACCTTGGAGTTATATTCAAATTCTAAAATGAAATGAAAAAATAATCTTAGCATTCTATTATCGTTAGTTGTGTTCTGTTTGAAATATTTATGAGCGGTTAGAGTGTTCGCCAATGGCCCGGGAGACCTGGGTTCAATCCCAGGTCGAGTCATACCAAAGACTTTAAAAATGGAACTTGATACCACCTTGCTTAACACTCAGCATTATAAGGTACGGTTCAAGGGTAAAGTGGAGCAATCCAGGGAATGGAGTAGCGCCCTCCCCTACACCTTGGTGTAGTAGCTATCGAAAAGGGAGCCTTCGGGTCACCCTCGACTAAGGGGAGACAACTTTACTTTTTAATATTCGAAATATTATTTTAAAGGGTAACGTATTGCTATAAATTTTCTGAAAAATTTCAAAACTTTCTAAGTGTTACGTTTCGCTCTGGCCAAACAAACGACAACACGTAATATAAATAAAGATATATATTTATTTTCTCGACGGACGCTTGTGTGAAGTAGGAGCAATCAGGAGAGGTATTCGAATCGTTCGTCTATGAGGCCTGGACACTTCGGTGTAATTTAGACGATGTCTGAGAAAACGCACACGGGGTAACGACGGGACAAGCTTTCGTGAACAGTAGAATTTCACTGTCTTCCGTTCAAAATCGTCGACCTTATATTATCATAAAACTCCCACGTGGAGATATGGACACGCCTCTTCGCCCACACAATCTCTTCCAAAACTGGCCAAAGGAACATGCAACTTCCGCCCTCTTTGGATTGACATGTTTGGTCATCGTCGAGCGGAAATAACTGTCATGCAGTTCACAGGTCACCCTCTTCCGGTGCATCACTTTGTGACTGCACCGTGGGATTTTAACCTCGTTCCATATTATCAGCCAAGCTGTATTTTACATAAGAAAGACTTTTTTTCTTAAAAATCAACGTCTTTGTGTGTTTTTTTTTTGAACATGCTTAAAAAAGTTATCTATATTTTCATTTTTGCTTTCACAAAAATCGTAGTAAGGAAGAGATACACTGTGAAATAGAGTTAACTATTTATTAACTGAAGTGGTACAGTTCAACAAATATTATAAGTCTCGCACTGTTGGTGTTACGTCCGAAGTTGGTCTTACTACTAACAGAGATCTTTCAGTACCTATATTTGACGAACATCCTACCAGACGGACGGACGGACGGTTAAGGCCGGGCGAGGACGCCCCACTGAGGCACGAGGAAGTGACCGCTCGGCACCGATGCCAGACAGTCCACTGAAAAACGTCTGCACGAAGCAGAGATTTTTCAGTACTCATTGTGTCTTTTATTCCTCCGAGATACCGGAAGTCTCGTGGTACGAGCCACTATACAACACATTTATACTTGATAACATAACGTATCAGCTGTTAATAATTAAGGAAAAATGATTATAAGTGTTATGGAAAAACAATAAAAAGTAAGTATGAATATGAGTAGCGGACATTAGCATGATGGTTAGAGTGTTCGGCAATGGTTCGGGAGACCTAAGTTCAATCCCAGGTCGAGTCATACCACTGACTCAAAAAATAGTTTTTGCTGCCTCCTTGCAATATAAGGTACGGGTAAAGTGGAGCAATCTATGGAAAGGGGTAGCGCCCTCCTCTACACCTCTATCAAAAAGGGGGCCTTCGGGTCGACCTCGATTAAGGTCGCCAACTTTACTTTTACTTTATAAAAATGAGTAATTAATGATAAAAAAAGACATATATTAGAAATCAAGTAACTTTTTTGCCTTTATATATATATATATATATTAAAATAGAGCGTACGTTTTAAATAGATTATAACTTCTGAAAAGGACCCTACTTTAACAAAACTAGGTCAAGGGGGAAAAATAAACCAACTTGGTAACTGTTTTTCCTTTTTTACACTTTATGTTTTTTTTCTGTTTTACCCATTGATCTGTTCTCCGTATTCCTCTTTGTTGATTACATTTTATCACAGTGTTCTCCGGAAAGACGTGATTGGATAAAATGGTCCTTTTTAGAACTTATAATCTGTGATCTAAGCTCTATTTAAATCCATAATAACATTTTGGTTTGGTTTCTTTGTTTAATAGCATATCAACTTTTATAGGTTATTTAATGCCAAAGCTATTCTAGAAGAACAGTAGTGGTACGATTTAACCCATAGCTGGGAGGATAAGGGGGTTCATACCTTTCCCAAGGGTATTTGCCCGAAAGTGAACGAAATAGCGCGACTCGTGTACGAACTCGCTACTACGATTCCGCAGTCGATCACTTTAACCATTACACCACGAGGACACCCCCCACTAACATTTTGTTCGTATCACTATTTTTTTTTCATGCATATATATATATATATATATATATATAGACTGTAATTCATATTTGATGTTTTTCAACCTCATTAAACTTGTGAAGTCCTCTGATGAGACGAAGAATATAATGATAATTTTTCGCCGAAATAAATTTATAATGACAATTTAACCAGGTTTGAGTTTTCTTCTAATTGCACTATATATGCACATATATGTCACGGACGGCGTGATTAGGTCTATTTTTCTTTTTTGGTGGCTGTGGTACGAGGAGACAAATAATTGGGCGAATAGAGAGTGAAGAACGAACGAAAGATACAAGAAAAGACGTTTTTTAAAGGAACGAAGAAGAGGGTCTGTTCATTTTTTACTTGGTTCCACATTCCATAGAGATTGAACGGAGAGAGCAAAGCAATAAGGGCCCTAAAGCTAAAACGAGTTGCGTTTTGTGTTTTTCCCTTCCCTTTGTTGTTACATAGCCATATACACGAATATGGCCATATGCAAAATGGGTGAAATGGACATCGAATGTTCAGAACGATAGAACATAGGAAGAACACAGGAATCTCAGAATTCAAAAACACGTAACGACTTCTTGTTCTGGTACGAAACCTTTTTATTAACTTTGAGTTAAAGGTTTTGACGTAAGGAGGAGAGACACAATCTTCTATGCTGTCTTATTTATTTGGCCCCCATCTCGTGCGGGCCCCATAGGGCGCACGTTCACCTCGCGTCTGCGAGCTCCAAAAGTCGATCCTGCTCGTTTGGCGTCTCGTACTCGACTCTCTTTTCAAATTCTCACACAAACCTCCGCGCGCTTCCGGTGCGTGACGTCACCCGCACCCTGTCACTGCGTTTCGTCTCGGACTATTATGACATCTGAGTGACACCTCTATCCTCCCGCGCGCCCCCGCGTTAACACATGCCTCAGTGTTGCATCTAACTAACCCATGTGCTGAGCCGAAAGGTTCTCAGTCTACTAAACTTAAAGGCATGAACCGAAATCCCTCGGCTATTCCATAACATTCTCACGAGTGGCCATCACTAATGTATCAATCGTTCGTCAGTGACTGCGCAACTGTACTCATTAACTCTTTTGCAGGGTGAGCGACATTTTGTCGTTATTTCTGTAGTTTAATGTAAGGCATATCTCTTAAGGCTGCTTGTTGATAAATTCAGCGTTAATTTATTGAAACATTGCCCTATTGTGGTGTAGACTTTTGTAAGGCTGTTTTTCCAAATAAGTTAATTAAAAGTGAGTGCTTTATCGATTTCGTTTTCTTTGTTCAATATCAATTTTGCGGGTAATCTTATGTCAAAGACATCGTAGCAGAAAATAATAGTGGAGATTTTTTAACCCATAGTTGCGGGGAAAAAGGAGTTCATACCTTTCCTAAGGGTATTAGTCCGAAAGTGAACATTATGGGGCGGCAGAAATTCGAACCCGCTTATAACAATTTCGCTGTCCCCCACGTTAGCCACTATACCACAGGAACCCTTCGTGTGTTATTCTTGTCGTGCTGTTGTACAACAAAACACAAATGCTGATCAGATTAAAATGTTCTTTTGATGTTTTTAATATATGATTTGATGCTTTGTTTAAATATACCCTCCATTTTACAAATTTTCTGAAAATAATTTGCCAACTTGACAAAGATTTTAAAAAGTATCTGCCTCCGAAAAGTTTTCTTTTTGTCATTTTAGAACTCATGTTTTCTCAAAAAGTTAAAGAAAAATTGAGAGTCGGAGAAAATTTATTTTTTTATGGAACAGACACACTGAAAAATTTTGTAAGCGTAAAATATTTTCCTGGAAATTTTAGAATAATAGATTTTAATTAATTGTATTGATTTTGCAGGAGTTAGATTTTTTTTTCACGACAGCTCAACATTCTGTATCACGTTTTCGATATCAGTGACATAAGATTAAGTAAATATCCCTTAATAAGCCGAACAATTTAGCATATTTAGATATTGTTGAATTTATTCACTATCTTGTATTTGACATATATCACATTAACCCTTCTTCGTCGTAGAATAGAAGTACTTTTCACGTCTAGCTATGAAAATCTTGACGTGATCTTATTTCAGGGTGGGAGGAATCGCTCTAAAAGTGTATCATTGTGGAGAGAGTGGAACTGGGATGCGAACTCAGTCTCTCTTCCATTGTGCTCACTGTAATATGATACGCTTGATTTAGCAGTTAGTGACCGGTCTTGCGAGGTCACAGTTTAAAAAACAGTGATTCTGAATGTCGACACTTTAGCCCACAAAAGGGCCTAGGATATTCTTAAAATGAGCCAGCAGCGAAGAAAGGTATTTTATTGCACCATTTAAATCAGTGCATCTTAATTCAGACCCTTAGAGCCACAAGACGGCCTGAGAAATTCTTAAAATGGGCCCACCACAAAGAAAGGTTTTTTATCGTAGACTGAAAAAAGAGGACTCTTACGCCTGAAGCTGAACAAAGGTTTGGAAGTTCTACTTGTTAAGTTGACACGTCGGAAGCAGTTGTACGGACACCTACCACCCATCTCGAAAACCATCCAACGTAGATGAGCAAGACATGTGGAACACGAATGAAGAAGTAAGGGTGAACTCATAAGCGATGTACTCCTGTGGACCCCTCCACACGGACAAGCAAAGGTAGGGAGACCAGTCTATAACAGTTACGCTATGTGTCCTGCTGGACACATAGCGTAACGGTTATAGGCGTTGGTTCCCAAAGCTTCTAAAGATACAATCTTCTGGAGATTGAAGGTTCAATCCTGACTGCAGGCGAGTCACAGTACAGGAATACTTAGCACTTATACCCGGTTATTGTTAACGGAATCAGAACCAGTGACCCCAGTGGATTAAATAAAAGGTGTGGTTTAAAGTTCCGCGTAGACTCTCGAGTTCGAGAAACATCTGAAGAAGGTGTTTTACCTGAGCTCATATTCCGATTGTTTTTTTTTTTGTTTTTTTTATTAAATTGTGGTTCGAAGTTCCGTGTAGACTCTCGATTTCAATAAACACCTGAAGAAGGCCGGAGGACATATTGGCCAAAACGTTGTGAATATAACAATATGATGAAGAAAACCTTGACAATAAAGATCATCAAGATTCGTAAAAAAAATTAGGACAACTTAAAGTAAATTGTTAGAAATAGAATTGTTCGACCATTTAACTGTGTGTAAACAAATGACGGGAGTTTAATTGAATTGTTAGTGATACATATCAGGACTTGGAACCATTTAACTTTGTTGACATATGCTAAATAGAATTGCTTGAAATAGAACTGATTGATCACTTAACTGTGGGTAAACAAATGCTTGATGCTTAATTAAATTGTTAATTATTGTTGCGTTCTGGTTAGTGAGCGCTTGTAATATTAAATAAAGGACAAACCACGATATGAGAGGAAATAAAGACATATTCTCAGGAAAAAGTATGTACATTAGAGACTATTAGTAGACAAGAACATAAGATTAGTGAATACAGAATAAAGATATAGTCCAACGATAGTATTGGCTTCCGTTATTACGGTAGCAAGTAAGGTGATCTAGTGCGATCTCCAGTCTCCAACGCTCTAATACTATTCCTATAAGAAGCTGCTCTTCACCTTCTAGTCTTCCCTGGTATTAGTAGCTACTACTATATATGGCAGATGGACTAGTTCATTGTGTGAAAAAGGGTGGGTGATACCCAACAATAATACATAGCAATACTTTGAACCATTTAACTGAGGGCAAAAATGAGCTCAGGATTTAGCATTAAATAACCTTGAATTGTTGATATTCCATAAAACCCAAACCAACCAAAGCAAATCAACTTAACAGCCAACTAATGATCACGTTAAAGAAATTCATTTGCTGACCATGACCAAGTTACAAAAGTAATACCTCTACAGGGTGGAACGATAAAATTGTCGCCCTAAAGAAAACAACACTACAGTTTTATTTTAAACTTTTATTGAAAAAATCAATTCAGGTAACTTGATTATGGAGTAGAGCTGACATCTACCGGGTGGAACGATAAAATTGTCGTCCTAAAGAAAACAACACTACAGCTTTATTTTAAAACTTTTATTGAAAAAAATCAATTCAGTTAACTTGATTATGTAGTAGAGCTGACATATACATTTATAATATACATTCCACTATTTAAAAATCAAAAATATGAATGACACACTGGTTCACTATTCTTCTGCTATCAACTCATGCAAAAAATATATTCGCTTGTTCAAAATTATAGTCCGATTTTTGAATAAACATTTTATAACCCGTTCCAACATATTTCAATAGTTGTATAAAAAAATACATTGGATGATTTTTTTTTTAATCATTTATTTCCCATTTTTATTTTTCCAAGTTACGATTTCTTTTCTGTGAAAATAAAGAATAGACAAATGTGGCTTAAAGTAAATATTTTAATGCATAATTTGAACAGAATTCTATAGTTTCAAGTATCCCAATCAAATACTAATAATTTTGAAGTAATTATATGGTTTCCTTTCACTATACATATTTAATCATGACAATAGAAATTATTTGTAACAAATTATACATTTTATTTTTTAATTGACAATAGACAAACGTTTTTTTTTAAATTTAGTTTATTGAATACCACAGCTGGGATTTGAACCGGATTGCTGATACGATTTTACGTCCGATAATCACCACGTCACCTTCACTTCCTCATAGTAAAGTATCCATCTGTTCTTCCCTAGCTATGCGTCAATAATAAAGCAGACTGGATTCTTTAAGTTCTATAAGGCAACCAGTCTAGGAGAAGAAAACTCTGATTTCAGACTCTGGTATTATATCCTGCTCGTAGCAGAGGGGTTGGGTGAATACATAAAAAAATCTTCATTTGATGAATGATAAGTTATGGAAGTGGTTTTGGCTTTTTTGTTTTATGGCATATTATTTAATGCAAAAGTCATTATTCTAGATGAACAGTCATACTATTTAAACAATAGCAGTACCCTTAATCCTTAGCAAGAAAAAGAGAAGTGATGAATTAACTTTTCATTCTTGATCATGATTTTGCTTTATGACAATGCTCGTCCACATTTTTATCATGAAGGGTTTTCGGATTGAATTGTCCAGTAGAACACATGGCGTAACGGTTATAGACGTTGGTTCCCTAAGCTTCTTAGGGGACAATCATCTGGAGGTTGCATGTTCAATCCTGACTGCTGGCGAGTAACAATACAGGAATACGTAACACTTGCATACGGTTATGGCAAACGGAATCAGAACAGGCGACCTCCGTGGATTCAATAAAGGACGTAGTTCGAAGTTCCGTGAAGGTTCCCGAGTTCGACAAACATCTGAAGAAGGTCGGAGGACATATCACCCGAAACGTTGTGGAAATGACAATAAAGACGAAGACAATAATCTTAAGGATAAAGATCACCAAGCTTCGTCTCAGAAATTTAGACAACTGACATTAAGAGTGTTATCGTAAGTAAGTAAAGTTGGCGACCGTAGTCGAGGGCGACCAGAAGACTCCCTTTTCAATAACCACTACACCGAGGTGTAGGGGAGAGTGCTACTTCTTTCCCCGGATTGCCCCACTTTACCCTTAATACATACCTTATAATACCGAGTGTTAAGCAAGAAGATATCAATAATTTACCTGTGTGCATCTGCAAAATTTTAAAAATCTTTGGTATAACCCTACCTGGGATTGAACCCAGGTCTCCCGGACCATTGGTGAACACTCTACCCGCTAGTCCAATGTGCCGAAATAAGCTTATTAATCGTTGGCAGAAATGCGCGGTGGATCAAAGATCATATTTTGACTGATTAAATTCAGTGTTTAAATTCATTGATTCAGGAATTTATTTAAAAATCGGATATTATTTTCTGAATAACCAAATAGCTTGGTCTACGCAAGCTTTCACCACTGTAAACAAATTACCGATGTAAATCCTCTAGAAGATCACATCTTTAATTGGAATGTTGGACACATATACGCCTTGAGCGACGGGAGAGCTAGTGCGTCCGTACATAATCTCACATCACTGGTAATATGTTCTCATAAAATTTGGACAGGAGACACATTAAAAATGAGATTGCAACAATCAAGAGATCTAATATTTGTCATATGATACTAAAAAAAGAAAAAAAAAATCGAATTGTATTGTATTGACCCAGCGATTGTCTCTTAATAATAATAATAATAATAATAATGATATAACTTTATATTTATGAAGAATGTACTTCTATCCTCTAGAATTTCCCCATAAAATATTTTCATTGTTATTGGTTTACTTTAACTGAGACACAAAAGTGTTTTAATAGTCACTCTTCGAACGAAATATGTTCGATCGTAGTAAACACAGATTTTTTTGTTTAGTTTAAAAGAAATGAATTTCTAATTCAATATTTTAGCAACTTTGGTTTCTTTGTTTAATGGGATATCAACCTTCGTGGATTATTTGATACCAAAACCATTCCTGTAATAGGGTTGAGTCGGCTGGAGCCGCAGACTATGCCGACTGCATCCCTGCAGAGGGGTAAGACTCTCTCAACGACTGTCCTGGATATGACACTAAACAATCTGATGGTGAGGCTCTATTAGTGCTGGAGTTTTGGGGAATCCGGAGTAACCCTTCATTGCCTCTCTGGCTCGGAGTGGTTGCATCTATGCGTGAACTAGAACTGTTTGACCTTTATGCAACTGTATGCAGAAAATGACATACGCTAAATTGAATAGTTAGAAATAGAACTGTTTGATAATTTAACTGTGTGTATCTGCAAAATGTCTTTAATTTGTAAAAACAGGTTTTTATCATTGAGGGTTTTTGGACTACTGTGTTCATCTCTATTGTTATTTTTTACAATGTTTCGACCGATATGTCCCCCGGCCTTCTTCAGGTGAATTCGAGAACTTACACGGAACTTCAAACAACGTCCTTTATTGATTCCACGGAGGTCGCCTGTTCTGATTTCGTGAGTCATGACCGGGTACAAGTGTTAAGTATTCCTGTATTGTTACTCGCCTGCAGTCAGGATTGAACCTGCAACCTACAGAGGATTGTCTCCTTAGAAGCTTAGGGAACCAACGCCTATAACTGTTTTGCTATGTATCCTGCTGTAAAAACAGGACTAGGGATTAAATAACCAACAATAGTTGATGTGCCATAAAATCAAACCAAACCATTGTTGTAATAGATCAACAGTCATACTATTTAATTCATAGTTAGGGCAACTTTGGTAAATAGAGTTTTATAGATATGGGAAAGCAGGTTTTGGTTTCTTTGTTTAATAGCATATGATGAACTTTGTGTGTTATTAGATGAAAATCCATCATTATGAAAGAACAGTAGTGGAAATATTTAACCCATAACTGGGAGCATAAGAGAGTCCATGCCTTTGCTAAGGGTATTGGCCCGAAAGTGAACGTAATAGCACAACTGGAGTTCGAACTCGCTTACTACGATTTCGAAGTCCAGTCCGTAATCAGCTTCGACACAGGTATTCCTCTCTTTTGTTGTTTTTTTTTGTGGGGGTAATGGCATATCAACTTTCGTGGTTTATTTGACGCCCTGGTGGTTTATTTGTCTGCCCTTCCTTGAGGAAGAGCAGAAATAAGACTATTTAACCGATAGCTGGAGGAATAAAGGGTTTTACGCCTTTCGCTAGGTTATTGGCCCGAAAGGGAATGTAATAGCGCAACCAGAGTTCGAACTCGCATTCTACAATGTTACAGTGGAGCACGTTAGGCACTGCGCCACGGACACTCTCCTAGGAAAGGAAATTTATGGAAGTGATTATTACCGTTTTTTCCTTAAAAAACAAAAAGTAAAAAAAAGTAAAAATGAGGATGTGGATTACGAAGTTGTTATTGTGTCATCAGAAGCGATTTCCTGGGTAATGAGGCTTATTAAAAATATCCGTTTCTTTTCTTATAACCTATATGGTCGTATAATGACCAGCTTTCCCCATCGGAGGAATGAGGCAACGAGGTTTACTGGACAATATCGATTTCTTCTCACTACGAGATGGCATTCCTTAGTCGGCTCACCAAAGCTATCTTCGATAAACACTCCGTAATGTAGTGGCTAACGTCCTGGACTGCGACATCGTAGTAAACGATTTCGAAATCCATTGCAAACAAATGATTAACATTATAGAATTATTAGTATTAGAAAGAAATACTTGAAACTATGTAACTGTATACAAGCAAATGGGCTCTAACAACTCTGTTAAAAATAAAGGTACCTACAAACTTTCGCTTACAGATCATAACCCGGGCAAATACATAGTCTGGAACGAGTAGCTGGTGGCACAGACCTCCAATTGAACGCGGACAAAAAGAGTATATTTCCTTTAATCAAAGAGGCGACATCTCTACACTATATGGTGGCTCTCTGAAACTAGGGGACAAGTTCACCTACCTCGGAACACAATTTTTTCCAAGTTGCAGTCGTTTCCATACTATTGTATGGATGAACTCTTGGATGCAGACTAAGCGTATGGAGAAAAAGCTTGACGGCAATTGCCCAAGAATGATACAAGCTATATTAAACAAATGCTGGAAGCAGCATGCCACAAAACGGCGACTGTACGGCCACCTACCAACCATCTCGAAGATCATCCAAATTAGACAAACAAGACATGCCTGACACTGCTGGAGGAGCAAGAACGAACTGATTAGCGACGTTCTCCTGTTTACCTCTTCAAACGGACGCACAAGACGACCAGCTAGAATCTATTTACAACAGCTCTGTAGGGACACAGGATGTAGACTGGAAGTCCTGCCGGAAGCAATGTACGTTAGAGACAGATGGCGAAAGAGAGTTAGAGAAATCAGTGCTAGCGGCACGACATGATGATCATGATATATATATATATATATATATATATGATTTGGCGTGCTATAACCTTCCAGGTTTGATATGTCATCAAAAACAAACCAAAAACAAGCAACATTTCCTAAATTTGTAATCTATTGGCATCATTGTTGTAACAAAAAGTAATTATAAATGCACGTCTCCCTGGAAGATGCTTTTTTCAATTTTAACCTTTAACATTTAAACTGCGTACTTATGCTAAAATGAATAGTTTGAATTAGAACTGTTTTGACATTTAACTGTGTCTGGACAAAAACTCTACTTATACTGAAGCGGATTGTTTGAATTAGAACTGTTTGACAAAACTGAATAGCTTGTAAAAGAAATATTTTCGATGATTAAACTGTGTACTCACGCTAAACTGAACGGTTTGAAATAGAATATTTGTATAAAAATGGATTTGGCATTAAATAACTTACAAAGGTTGATACTATTTACCAACCCCTCCGCTCGTGCAGGATATGACACAAGGTCAATTTTTAAGCGGAGTTTAACATGTTTTAATTCAGAGTTTTCCTTCTCCTAGACAAGTTGCCTCACCAAGGCTGAAGGACCAAGTCCGTCCTACTATTTACCCATAGCTGGAGGATAAGGGGGTTCATACCTTTCCCAAGGGTATTTGCCCGAAAGTGAACGTAATAGCGCGACTGGAGTACGAACTCGCGTACTACGATTCCGCAGTTCATCGCTTTAACCATTACACCACGAGGACACCCAAACAAAGGTTGATATGCCATAAAACTCAAACAACCAACGACCAACCATTTGCTTGTTTGATGTTGTCTGCTTCCAATATTCCCAAGTACATGTAGTTTTCCTTCTCTCCAAGCATTTTGATTCTCTCTGGATTTGGTAGTTCTATTCCTTCCGTTATTTCCCTTTTTCCTCTTTTCATGATGAGCATGGAACATTTTTCAAAGCCAAATTTCCATTCCGTAATCATGGCTTTATAATCTTATGGCTTATATTGGGGTGACCATTTTTATTTTTTTCCTTTTTGGCCAATATCTTTATGTAATCCACATACACAAGGTTATTAATCTTCTCCTGTTAATTTGAAAATCCATAGCCTCTTGTGCACTTCCTGAGTACATGGTTGAATTGTAACATATTGACCATCGGCCGAGCTGTCAAATGCACCTGTGTAAATAAGAGGTGTATCCGGTCGAAGATATGTGGATGGGTTGAATTGGGTGCAGATGTGACGCCCACAAGAAGCAGGTGGATGTCAAACAATTATAATACCTGGTGCCACAGACAGGTTCAGTTAGTTGGAGTCAGTTAGTTGGAGATAAGATGCTGAAGAGAGAACCAGCACCCAGCAGAGGGCTATGGGCCCTCAGGACCCCCGATTGAGCAGCCCAGTAGAACGATAAAGAAGTGCTGCTAAAGAAAAAGGAACTGGGGGTCAATATGTTGCAGTTTGTTCAGTCTCCAACTCACCTCTCACACATAACCCTTTTCTAATAACCATTTCTAATAAAGTGTGAGAGGTATATTTTTTCTAAAGAAGTGTGTTCGTTCGTCATTATTGTTGATTTTGTTTCCGCATGCATCTGTATATGTTACAGAATGACATTATTTGCTAGAAGTGGTTAGACCAAATCTTTCTCGATGTCTCTTTGAATTTTTACCTTTGCAAAGGTTTGACGTCCCATTCTCACTTTTCTATGGAGTTGGTGATTGAGTTTATCATTTTGACGGATATTTTGCACATTTTCAAACATAAAATTTTCTGGGATTTTGAGATACATATAGATCAACTAATCTAGGCCAGATGACCAGATCTAAGGAAGTAAAAAAATGTCAACCTGGATTTTGCCGTCCCGGTGGACTGCAGAGTAAAAGTAAAAGAAAGCAAAATTGGAGACAAGTACGAAGACCTTGCCAGAGAACTAAAAATATGGAATATGATTGTGATGGTATGTATGTATGTAAATTTGGCTGGTTAACTGTTTTTTGACTATCACTAGGTCTGGTCATCTGGTCGATATTACGTGATCTGAATGTATCTAAAAATCCTTGAGTATTTTGTGTGTCTTATTTTCTAAGGCGAATTCTGAGTTGTGCATTATTATTATTATTATTATTATTATTATTATTATTATTATTTACTCATTAGAGCTTTTCACATCAGCGTTAGCCGATGGTTTTTCACTGGAGTCTGAGTGACAACAAGTCTCCTCAAGTCTCCAGGACTCTTCTTAGTATTCTGGCGTACTCAACAATGCTGTCGTTTGGATGGTCTCCACTCGTCCGCCAACTTCCAAGTCCTCTAGTCCTTTTACTGTTCCAAACCCACCAATTACAATGGGTATAATTGTCACTTGCATGTTCCACAGTTTTTTTCAATTCCCTAGCAAGGTCGAGGTACTTATCCCTCTTTTCACACTCTTTCAGTTTTATTCTGTGGTCAGCCGGGACAGGAAAGTCGACTAATTTGCAAGTTCTCTCTTTTTTGTTGATTATTATTAAATCTGGTCTTCTGGCCGGGAATAGGTATTATTATTATTATTATTATTAAATTCATAAACTTTAATTTAACACTCATCTATCACGCTTTCAATGATTTTAGCCCAATTCTTAATTCTTTTAAATTATTCTCTTTTTGCTTTTCGTCTGTTTTTACTAAGAAACACTCGTCTGTTTTTGTTGTATTAATTTTATATACATCTTTGAAAAGTTTCTCTATCTAACAATTTGATTATTTCCCTATTGGCGCGATTTTGGTATTAATGTGTTTAACGTAGACATTTGGCGCTTCGTATTTTCAAAAGAAGCAGAAAACATCTATATAATCATCTGTAATTCTCTAGTTAATTAGCATTTTTTCATATCTATATTATCTTCTTAATTACCAAGTCGTAATAGAAGCGTATCAATGTTTACGTCTGACGACTGTTATTGCTGTACGTTTGAAATTTAAAAAAAGACTCTAGTGAACAGTTCTTTTTATAGATATAATTTATTATTTATGATATATATATATATGTATACTCCCCTACCCCCGTAGGGTTGAGTTCTCTAAGCGAATGAAGTAATCGCGTTGCTATTAGCGTTTGTTGCAAGGCTCTTCATATGAATTGAGCTCTCAGGAGCCGTTAAGCGAATGTATGTAAACAATAGTAATTGTGATTCATAACCGTTTAAAATTTACTTCGTTGCTACTGTTTCCTCGTGGCTGAGAGGTACAAGCTTGGATTGGCGTTTGAGTCAACAGGGTTTCGATCCCAGCTACGGGATGTCTATCCACAGTGATGAGTTCTGATAGAACGAAACAGATCTGTCTGTGGATGACTTTATATATATATATATATATATATATATATGACTTTATATATATATATATATATATATATTGGATAGGATCTATTATAATTATGATTATATAGAATATGCCAACTTCACCGCTGCAGAGAGGTGAGATCACCCAACGTGTGTCCTAGGTATGCCTATAAACTTCATTTGATACTGAGGCTTTAGTCCGGGGTCTTTGCTGAATGTGGAGTAGCCCTTTTAGTACCATTACTCCTGGGTCCACTCTCATCTGAAGTGGAAGTATCTTTTAGCACCGCATCTATGGGTCAAATAGAACTAATGTCCTTGGGAATGACATTAAATTGCTTCTGATTTTTAGGCTCCAATCATGGAGCTTTCAATAATGTGGAGTATCTCTTCAGTAACATTATTCCCAGATCCCCTCTGACCCGAAGTGGTATGACTTTTAGAGTCTTATCTATGAGTCAAATACAACTGCTTGACCATATAACAGTGAGTAAACAAATGACCGGTTTTAAATTGTTATGTTAGTGTTAAATGGCAATATTTGAAGCCATATAACTGTGTGCAAACAAATGAGTAACATTATACAGAATTATTAATATCATATTGCTGTACTTAAAACCACTCAAATGTGTGAAAACAAATGAGGATTAGTTTGTTTAAAATGTTATTATTAGGTGGGGGATGGATATTTAATTATCGGTTTTTTTATTTTATTTTTTTTATTTTCTTTTTTTTTGTCCTCGTATGCTGGTTACGGTCCGCTACTAATTTAAGGTTTTTAATAAGTTTTTTTGCCAGCGCCCACTAGCAGTCTTAGTTAATTGATTGAAACCTAATTGCAAATAGTTTATGGGAGGCAGTGGGGAGTAGGAGATAGGTTCGTAATAGTAATAAGTTAGAATGTAAGGAGTTGAATAGAGTAGAGCATTTTTTTTCTTTGAGAAATATGCATTAGATTGGTAATATGAGTATAGATTATTGACAAACGGGGAGGGAGATCTAGGCAAATAAGTATGAGTTAATCTGTAGTAAATGATTTCGTGAGCCAAATAAATGGGAGTTTTTCGTTTTTCTGGCTTCGAATAAGGGTATAAGGTATGAGTTAAAGACTGACTGAATAGTTAGAGTAGGGGCTTATTTCATGTTAGTTTGGAAGTATTAGTATAGGATAGATTTGGGGTGGGATATGTGTAAGTCTTGTTTAAGTGTAAATCATGGACGTGGACGAGTATTAAAAATTCCATCTTACCTCGGTACCGGAAGTAGTCAGCCGAAACCGGACGAGGTAAAGATGGGATTATATAGTAGAGGAGTGTGAAATGCCCTGTTTTTCATTGGCTGTTACTGAAAGACAGATGTCTATAAGAACGGCCGAAGTCCGGCCTTATATTCATTGCTTTGGTAGAGGCACGAGCGTAGCACGTCGCGATCAAGGAGGCGGCTTGGCTCTTCCAGAGTCATGCCGGGGTTGCTGTCGGAGCCGATATGATGCAAAAAACCCGAAATCGGTGATGAAGACAGTGCATCACTGAAGACCTACCTCAATGCATCTAGGATGTATGATTGAAATTACCTACAAACTATTTGTTTACAAATCATATATATTTCATATATGCATATGTATAAACGGAATCAGGCATTAAATAACCCACAAGGGTTGATATGCTAGAAATCCAACCAACCCACCAACCAACCTTACGATGGCTTTTCTTGCTAGCAACCACCTTTGAATATTGTTAGAAGCGGCACATTGACAAGTGTCAAAGCCGGCAGAAGTCAAAAGAAATTTTTAAAATCACCAACATACATTAGAAAAATGGTGAAAGAGGTTTGGTTTCTTTGTTTAATGGTATATCAAGATTAACGGGTGTTTTAATGTCAAGACCATTCTTATAGAAGAGCAGCAAAGATATTTAACCCATAGCTGAGGCACAAGAGGGTGGTTAATACCTTTTTGTGCGTATTAGTCCGAAAGTGAACGTATTATCACCACCCGGAGTTCGAACTCGCTTGCTTCAAGACTGCGGTCTACTACTCTACCCATCACGCCAATTATTTCATCTTCATATTTCCAAAGATAGAGAATACAGACTATCACACTATTCAAGTTTTAGCCGAGGAATATATATATATATATATATATATATATATGGAAGTCAATCTAACTGTATGTAAATGTACTAAGATGATGAAAAAAAAAATGGTATATAGAGGATTATTTTCTCATTTTTTCATTTCATATGAATAATTAAATTAGATTAAATGTTATTCAGAAGATACAACATCGCATATTTCGATGCTTTGATAAAGATTTAAGGTAAAAACCGAAACATTATACATTGGTATATAATATAAATGGAATCATTCTCTGAATTTCCGGATTTTTGTTTGTACATACATACATACATACATACATACATACATATCTATCTATCTATCTATCTACCGATATATATATATAAATGATAGTATCTCTGGTCAATACTGACATATAAAATGATAATCTAATATATATATATATATATATATATATATATATATATGTGTGTGTGTGTGTGTGTGTGTATGTGTGCGTGTATGTGTGTTTGTATTTAAATAGACAATCTAATTTTATGTATCTATCCAAACCGAGCGTTTGGAGAACGATGTGACACAAGGTCAATTTTGAAGCGGAATAATTCGAGTTTGAATTCAATTTTCTTTGCTTTAAACTGGTTTGGTTTCTTGTTTAATGGTATATCAACTCTTTTTAGGTTATTTAATACCGAAGCCATTCTCCTAGGAGAACAGTAGTGGTAATATTTAACCCATAGTTGGGAGGATAAGGGGGTTCATACCCAGTGTATTTGCCCGAAAGTGAACGTAATAGCGCGACTGGTGTACGAACTCGCGTATAACTTGGATAGTTTTCATGATGGGAGGCAGGTGAATAGTATATAGAATTTCTAGGGTTTTTAATACCAAAGTCATCCTTTTAAAAGAAGAGTAGTTATACCATTTAACCCATAGCTGGAGGGGATAAGGGGGTTCATGCCTATCCAAAAAACATTATCTTCTTTCTCTTTTTATCAATGTCTCTGTGTGCCATTTACTTTTATTTATTTAAATTAATACATCAATCAGCTTTTTTAAATTTGGTTTGGTTTCTTTGTTTAATGGCATATCAACTCTTTTTAGGTTATTTAATGCCGAAGCCATTCTCCTAGAAGAACAGTAGTGGTACTATTTAACCCATAGCTGGGAGGATAAGGGTGTTCATACCTTTCCCAAGGGTATTTGCCCGAAAGTGAACGTGATAGCGCTACTGGAGTACGAACTCGCGTACTACGATTCCGCAGTCCATCGCTTTAACCATTACACCACGAGGATACCCCCTTTAAACTGGATACAGTCTGACTCGGATTTGTAGAACCTATTAGAATCCCATTTATTGGTCAAATAAAACTGTTCAATTGTTTGCTAAGGATTATTATTATTAGTTATCTGAAACCATACTGCTATGAGCAAATTATTTATAAAAAATATGAAATTAGTGACTGTAGTCGAGGTGTTATATAATTGCGGAAGGATGTTTTTATATTATCATTTTTCGTTGGTTATATCTTATCTTTCGGTTTAGTTAGGCTTAGAACTTTTCGGCTTAGTGCACGGGTATGAGCACACATTGAGCGCAGGTGTTCACGCTCACGCGGGGAGGATGTGACAATAACAGATGTCATAATAAAACCCCCGGATAGGAAATAAGACAGGGGATGTGAATGACGTCATGCCCAGAAGCGATGGGCTGGGATTCTTGGCAAACAATTGAACAGTTTTATTCGACCCATAGATGGGATTCTACCCACACGCGTATCTATCTATCTTTTTGTCTGTCTGTTTATCTATTGCATAATGCAAAGCTCTTCGAACGAATTCAGCTCTCTGGTATCCGGTAAGGTATAAATGCAAATTAACGAAAGCCACTACGTAATGTATTATAATTCCCGAGCTGATGCTTGTTGGCTGAGCGGGGTGATACTAAGTCTAAGGTAAAGTTGGGCGGTTTTCGATACCAGCTTCAAGACTCCAACGTGTCTAGCCACACTGAAGAGTTGTGATACAACGAAACAGTCTATCAATGGACAACAATATATATATATATATATATATATATATATATATATACTCCCCTACCCCCGTAGGGTTGAGTTTTATAGCGAATGAAGTAATCATGTTGCCATTAGCGTTTATTGCAAGTCTCTTCATATATGAATTGAGGTCTCGGTAGCCGTTAAACGGATGTATGTAAACAATAGTAATTGTGATTCATAACCGTTTAAAATTTACTTCGCTGCTACTGGCTCCTCGTGGCTAAGGGTTAGAAGCATGGATTGGCGTTTGAGTCAACCGGGTTTCGATCCCAGCAACGGGAAGTTAATATGTCTAGCCCCACTGATGAGTTCTAATAGAACGAAACAGATCTGTCAGTGGATGACTATATATATATATATATATATGACTATATATATATATATATATATATATATAAGTTGAAAAAGTGATAAGACAAACAGGAGCATTTATTTTCTTATATTTCTTTATTGTTCTCTGCTATTTTCAACTTTAGGTCAACCTCAGAGTTTTTAAAAGAATTTACACGCAATAAGAGCACCGACGAAGAAGGAAACTAGTGACTTAGCATATCCATCCGTTGAATCACAATATGTTCTGATTATAAATGTAGACACTATTTACAGAGGGAACTGATATTAAAATGCTTTTTACATTTATAGATATGGCCGACTCTGAAACGAATACGTCGAAAGTACGTTGATTTAAATGGCGCGAAATTCAAGGTAGTAATGTTAAGAGAAGATAATTGCTATAATCCATTAGTCAATGTTTGACAAATGTCTATTTTCCGTGGCCTCGTAAGGAAAAGCCAGTGAATAAGAACTGATCAAAAATAATTGTCGTTAGCTTTTAGCTGATTATAAAAAAAATGGTTTTAACAGTACCGATATGAATATCAGTGAATAAAAAGTAGTACACGGTAAATACACACACACACACACAATAGTGTTTATATATTCATTTACCAATTTCTCTCGAGCGGGATGTGACAAAAGTCAACTCTTTAAGCGGAGTTTAATAGTTTTGAGTTCACAGTTCTACTTCTCCTAGATCGGTTGCCATACCAAAGTTAAAGAAGCCAGTCTGCCCGGCTACTTATCCAAAGCTGGGAGGAGAATAAAGGGATACTTACTTTTCCGTTTAGGCTTTATATATATATATACATAAAAGTTAGCACACCCTTGTCGAGGGTGATCCAAAGGCTCCCTATTTAATAAATACTACCTATACAGAGATGTAGTGGAGGTTGCTGCTTCTTTCCCTGGGTTGCTCCACTTACCCTTGATCCATACCTTATAATATTGCCTGTTAAGCAAGAAGTCATCAAGTACCATTTGTTTAGTCTTTGGTATGACTTGACCTGGGTTTGCGCCCCGGTCTCCCGGGCCATTGGCGAACACTCTAACCATAATGCCAGTGGCCCATATATATATATATATATATATATATATATATATATATATATATATATATATTGTGTTATTTTTTCTGGGAGAAGAATAACTGCCGATTCTATGGCTAATCGTTTCTTTTCATTGGTTACATATTTTATAATTTTTGCTCCCTTTAGATCAAAATTATGTTTTTCTTTGTTTCAGAGTAGGACAAGGGCATTTTTTAAGAGAGCTTGTTTGTGTTCAGGAATCCTCTTTTTGAGAGGTCTGGATGTTTCCGCAGTATATGGTTAATTACAAGATGCACATCTTATTGAATAAACTCCGGCTTCCGGAGTGGGATTTTTTATTCTCACTTACTTTTTGTTTATTATATCATTAATAGTTTTTTTTTTTATGTGTTATCAATAATTTGTTTGTCTGAGGCGTGTAGAGTATTATTGAGGTTTTTGGTAATTGAATTTGTGGGTAGTATGGTTCTTCTGGTATTATCATTTTTCGCTTTATCGGTATTGTTATTGTATATTTTGTAGGCTTTCCTTTTTGAATTAAGTAGGAAATATTTTGGGTAGTGTAAGAGTTTGAAAGTATTTTTTGTATTCTTCTTTTTAAGGACTTCATATTCTCAGTGCTCTTAAATTTAAATAAAAAACCTATGAGTATGCCGGATTTTATTTTGTTTACACGATGGGAATAAAAACTTATAAGGTGGTCCTTGTTTGTAGACTTGTGGTGTTTACTGAATTTTAATTCATTGTTATTACGATGAAGTAAAATCTCTTGGTTGGGGGGTGTTTTGTTAGTTTCATCTTCATATGTGAATTGGCTGTTTTTTTCTCTTTTGTTTAGTTTGTCAGTTATTTTCTATATTTTTTCTTTATGTAGAGAGAGTAGTAGGGTGAGACCGATATATCTGAAATATAGCGTGTTGGGGAGAGTTTATTTTGAATTTTATTTAAATCATCGATTTCTACGATTAAACACGCTAGAATCCAACTTAAGGGAGAACCCATAAGTAGCCCAAATATTTGTTTATAGAATCTTTCGTTGGTTGGGGTAGAGTTTACATATTTTATGATTTTATCATTCGGTGATGAGAATTTTATTTTTGATTTGTTTAGGTAATTTTTTTTTAAAGATTCAGACATTTGTTGATTGGTACTAGCTAGTGGGTAGAGTGTTCGCTAATGGCCTGGAAAACCAGGGTTCAATCCCTGGTCGAGTCATACCAAAGACTTAAAAAATGGTACTTCATACTTCCTTGCTTAACATTCAGCATCATAAGGTACGTATCAAAGGTAAAGTGGAGAAATCTGGAGGAAGAAGTAGGGCCCTCCCCAACACATCGGTGTAGTAGCTATTGAAAAAGGAGCCTTGGGGTCACCCTCGACTAAAATCGCCACATTTACTTACTTATGTTGGTGTATAGTGATTTTACATCTAAACTGGCTATTTTTTAAAAATCTTTTATGTAGATGTTTTTTATTTTTCTCAAGAGGTCACCGGAGTTTTTAATGAGTGAGGGGCTGATTTTCCTTAAGAGAGGGGTGTATAATTTTCTTATAGCTTTTGCTATTTGGCAAGCTCCTGGCGAGCGCCCCGGGGCCTGTTCTAGACTTCGGTCCGGAGCGTGGCCCTGGAAAAGGAACAATGGCAGACTTGGGGCCTTTAATTAGGCACCTAGTTTCGACTAGGCTACCTTCGGTTGGGCGAGCTGCATTTTTGTCTCCTTTGTCCCCCTTGTACGGCACTAGACCATGCGTCTAGTTTAAGCCGCAAACTGGCATACGTGCCCGGACCCACATTTGGGTTCGTGAAACTGCTTGCCTCATCAGGCTCACATTGCACTAAGTGAGCCGATGAGCAGCATTGACCAGCAGGGTTCGAGTCTCGGCTCGTTCCCGACCTCCCCTCCCCTTTATCCCCACTTTAATCGGCCTTCGGGCTTTTGACCTTGTGTCAAGTCGTGTCTGGTGGGAGGCAGCGACAAATACTTAGCTTTTGCTATTTGGCGTTGAGAACTGTTAATCCCTGAGATTAGAATATTTTGTTTGTGCGTTTTTGGTAATCTGTACATGTTTGGTATTGTTGTATAGCCATGACCAACTATACAAAAACATATGCATGCAGAATCATAACAACGACACAATAAAGACGAGCGACACAGTTCTTTAGAAAAACACACCTCTCACTTTATTTGAAAGGGTTCGAAAGGGTTACTAAAGGTTTTACTGTGAGAGGGAGTTGGAGACCGAACAGAAATGTAACATATTGAACCCCACTCTTATGGCCATGACAGCGTTTCTTTCCCGTTCTCAACCGGGGGCCTGGGGGCCCAGTCTCTCTGGGTGTTGGTTCTCTCTACCGCATCTTTTCTCCAACTGATTGAACTTCCTGTGCACCGAGTTATATAATTGTTCGACATCTACCTTCTTCTTGTAGACGTCACAAATCGCACTCATTCAACCCGTCCACAGTCAAGGTTATATCCCGATATTCCTCGACCGGATGCACCTGTAATTTACACAGGTGCATTTCCTATTTTGACAGCTTGGCCGGGGTCATGTTACAGTATCTTGGGTTTGTAATTTATTAATGATTCTTATGTTTTGTTTTCATTTTTGATTATTCTTTTTTAGGATTGGATGAATTTGGTAGTTTCTTTGTTGATAATATTTATATTAATTTATTTGTATATATCACCTATTTCTAATGATAAGTTCATTTTATGATGTTAGATATCTGTATCCATTATTACAATTCGTCCTTTGTTAGAGGGTGAAATGTGTATTTTTTTGGTTGGTTTGGTTTGTTTGTTGGATTTTATGGCATATCAACTTTTGTAGGTTATTTAACGCCAAATCCATTTTTATGTAAATAATCAGTTCTATTGAAAACAATTCAGTTTAGCATAAGTACACAGTTTAATTGTCAAAAACATTTCTATTTCAAACTATTCAAGCAGTTATATGTAACAATTCAGTTAAGTGTAAATACAGTTTTAATGTCGAAAAACAGTTCTATTTCAAATATTCAGTTAAGCATAAACACGCAGTTTGAATGTAAGTACGGTTTACTTGTCAAAAACATTTCTATTTCAAGCTATTCAGTTTACTCAAACAATTCAGTTTAGCATAAGTATCCTGTTAGTTTTATTTAACCCATAGATAGGACCCTTATCAGATGCTACCACTCCGGGCCGGAGTGGATCTGGGAGCGATAGCAATGAAGGGGTACTCCGCACTCCCCAAAGCTCCAGCATTGCTAGAACCTCACCATGAGATTGTTTAGTGACATATCCAGGACACTCGTTGGGGGAGGGGGTCTTACCCCTCTACAGAGAAGCAGTCGGTATATTCTACAGCCCCAGCCGACTGGGCAATGTTTTTGTTGGTTTGTGAATAAAACTTTTAAGGCTATGATATATCTTTTGGGGATTGTGGTTTCATTATTTTTGTTATTGGTTGTAGCGGTTATAAAGTCGGATTCATTTTGTCGGTAACTTTTGGTTATTGTCTCAGTAATAATTTTGTTGATTCTAGTAGCAAATTTTTGTCCAAATAATATATATATATATATATATATATGGAGCTAAAATCATGGAGGGAAAGAGTTATTGTAAATGATTAGGTTACATCTTGAAACCCATTCTATTCCTAAATCCAAATTTCGAGAAGTTCTTGTTAAAAACACCATTATAATAATTCCTACATATCAAAACAAAAAACCTAGAATTAGACACTTGACGGGAAACTTGAAAGGATCATAATAAATTTATATACACAAAATGTGTCTATATTATTTAATTAAACATGCTTAAATGAAAGACTGCTGCTGCGTGCGCGCGCTCGCGCGCGCGCACACACACACACACACACACACACACACACACACACACACACACACACACACACACACACACACATATATATATATATATATATACATGCAAGCAACCCCTGAAGATGGCCTATGAAAGGTCCGAAAGCGCTCGAGATAGTTTTGATAAATTCATCCATCCATTCCAACCTGAAACCAAGACACTTATCAGGAAACTTGAAAGTATCTTAATAAAATTATACAGACAAAATGTGTCTTTATTATATTTAATCAAACATGCTTAAATGAAAAACTGCTGCCCCACTATCTATCTATCTATCTATCTATCTATCTATCTCTCTCTCTCTCTCTATATATATATATATATATATATATATATAAAACTCTAGGTTAAATAGTTCCTCTGTTGTTCTTTTAGAAGAATGGCTTCGGCATTACATAACCCACAAAGGTTGATATAGCCATGAAACAAAAGAAACCAAACGTCCTTCTATCCATTCATCTATCTAAAATCAATCAATTTCATTCTATGCATTCATCTCTATTAGTTTGTTCTTATCCTTAGATAGATAGATAGATAGATAGATAGTTTGCTCGGTAAACTTATGCAATGACATGAAGAAAGAAAAAAAAAAAAGATTTAAGAAAAATATCTGGGCAAAATAATTCTAAGACAAAGAGGAACAGAAATAAATCTCAGACATAGACTGATATAAAGGTAAGATAAATTTATATACAGATAAATTGGTAAATAGGGTTAGTCTCCTTGGCATTACTTTTAAGAGTGCCTCAGGCGCCAATCAATAAACTCACGTTATATGAATAATTGCTGAAAATGATTTTTACGAACTTATCTGAAAACAAACGTATTTAACATCATTATGACCATAAGCTACAAAGATAAACTTTCGCTCTGTTTGTCTTCATACCCTGTTGCTGGTGGCGGCAGAGGTGGCAGTGTCACCTTAGCTACGGAAACTGCGACATCACCCCTGGTTGGTGGCTGATAAGGACAGGGTACCGCACGTGTTATCACACGTTGTATGATAAAAAACAATTATTTATTTGTCTATCTTTGTTCTTATTTTTCGATAGACAGATAGATAGATAAACGGACAGACGGAAGAAAAGAGCAAAACAATAAACTACTCGTGGTAAAGTAGATATATAGGGAAGAGAAGGGCTGAAAACTTCTCGGACCGGCCAAGAATGAAAGGATATTGGGCCATGGAAAATATATATGTAATATCCAGAAGGCGTAGCAGCTAATGTTGTGGACTGTGACATCGTAGTAAGCGTGTTCGAACTCCCGTCGCGCTATTACGTTCAATTTCGGACTAATACTTTTATTTAGATAGTTCCAATATTGTCCTTCTATAACGATACTTTAGGCTTTAAATAATCCACGAATTTTGATATGTCATTAGATTAAAACATAAATTCAACTTCATACTATTAAACATAATGATCACATCATTTCTCTCGTTAAAACACACACACACACACACACACACAAACAAAAATTGGAACAAAAATAAAATTCAATAAAAATTTGTGAAATATGTCATTTCCTTCTTGGTAAGGCTAATAACTTTTTAGTAACCCTTGTTGATACATACATACATCCATTATACAGACAGACAACCAGTCCGATATGGAAGTAGGAAATACACAGACAGATTTCTAAATTTAAAAAAGGGCGTGTCCTCGTGGTGTAATGGTTAAAGCGATGGACTGCGGAATCGTAGTACGCGAGTTCGTACTCCAGTCGAACTATCACGTTCACTTTCGGGCAAATACCCTTGGGAAAGGTATGAACCGCCTTATCCTCCCAGCTATGGGTTAACTAGTACCAGTACTGTTCTTCTAGGAGAATGGCTTTGGCATTAAATAACCTAAAAAGAGTTGATATGCCATTAAACAAAGAAACCAAACCAAATTTAAAAGAGCTGATTGATGTATTAATTTAAATAAATAAATAAATAAAAGTAAATGGCACACAGAGACATTGATAAAAAGAGAAAGAAGATAATGTTTTTTGGATAGGCATGAACCCCCTTATCCCCTCCAGCTATGGGTTAAATGGTATAACTACTCTTCTTTTAAAAGGATGACTTTGGTATTAAAAACCCTAGAAATTCTATATGCTATTCACCTGCCTCCCATCACGAAAACTATCCAAGTTAGACGAACCAGGCATGCAGGACACTGTTGGAGAAGCAGGGACGAGATCATAAGTGATGTACTCATATGGACCCCCAAATATGGCCTTTCAAAAGCAGGACGACCAGCACGAACATACATTCAGCAGCTATGTGAGGATACGGGATGTAGCCCTGAAGACCTGCCAGAGGCGATGAACGATAGGGAAAAGTGGCGAGAGAGGGTCAGGGATATCTGTGCTAGTGGCACGACATGATGATGATGATGATGATGATGATTAACCAAACCAAACCAAACCAAAGTTCAGTGTATCAAGCTAAACATTTATCTCTCTGAAATCAGATTCATTATATTTCAGAATGCTCTTTGGGTGACTGTAGCAGGGAGAGAGACTATATCACCCGTCCGACTGATTTTGAAGAAAACTACCTAAAATTGTACCCAGCTACAACTGTGTGATCACGGCAGGGAATTTAACGGCTTGAGAGATTTACGTATCCATAAAGCATGCTGGAACATACAACGTAATTTTCTTATCGGACAATGTTAATCGATTGATGGGGTAATGAATCTGGATGACAACCACGGCGTTCAGGATCCTGTTGTCGAGCGAGAGCGCCTTGGAGAAATTCTAAGCAACCCAGTGACCCAAAGGTAACAAGAAAGCTATTTGGACAAATCTTGACCAAGAACTTCAATTTATCCTTACAACCAATCTTAAGGGTCCCATTAGATAGCAAATCAGTTTTTTGTAAAATTGTATATGACGCTTGTTTTGAGTGGTTTTGACCAGTAAAGGAAAAAATAAGGAAAAATGACCAAATCGACGAAAATAAAAAGCGCCCTGTACCACGACCTATCGTGCGGAAGTGAAATGTGCACGTTATATGAATGATCGTTGATAACGATTTTTACGAACATATTTGAAAACAAACGTATTTAGCATCATTATGAACATGAGCTACAAAGAGGAACTTTTGCTCTGTTTGTCTTCATGCCCTGTTGCAGCAGGCGCCCGGGATGTTAGTACCACCTTAGCTACGGAATCTGTGGCATCCCTGCTTGTTGGTGGCTGATAAGGACAGGGTGTCGCACGTGTTCTCACACGTTGTATGATAAAAAAAAAACAGCTATTCATTTGTCTCTCTTAGTTTGTTCTTATTTTTAGATAGACAGATAGATAGATAAAAAGACAGGCAGAAGAAAAGAGCAAAACATTTCGCAGGAAGTAAAAACAATTATAATATCAACTTCAGGTTTTCAAGTTCAATTTCTTACCATTTTCTCTCAGTTTCTGATAAATCCTCGGGTGAGTCAAAAGTTTTGCAATATTTTAGAACCTGCTTTTTTGCGGTGGGTATATAATATCACCGAAGCAGTTCAGGCCGTGGTAGGTACCCATTGTGTTTGGTAGTATCGTGGTAGATGGTGCGTTGGCACGTTGTGCTTTGCTTCACTCTGTGTAGGATTTGAAGGCTGCACAGATGGCCATAAAGCAACGTAGTCTAATTCAATGAACTTATGCTATACAAGTACGAAGTGGGACATAACCTCACGGAAGCAACAAAAAGCATTTTCTTTTCGAAAGGTGAAGGCCCAATTGAGCACAGTACAGTAACCAGGAAGCAATGTTTCATCAACCGAGACAGACATCAACACGCAACTAGCAACAGCATTGACAGCTATCGATTGATATCGGTCATATGGATAGGCTGTCGATAGGCTATTAGACTTATGGAAGTCAGACCTGACCGATAAAATAAAACGCAGTTTTTTCCAAGCAGCGGTCGTGTCGATACTGCTGTATGTACGCGCCACATGGACGCTAACTAAACGTATGGAGAAAAATGGTTGACGACAACTACATAAGAATGCTGCGAGTAATATTGAACAAGCCATGGAGGCAGCACCCTACAAAGCAGCAGCTGTACGGCCACCTTCCACCCATCACAAAAACTATCAAAATTAGACAAACCAGACATGGAGGACACTGCTGGAGAAGTAGGGACGAGCTCATAAGTGATATATTCCTGTGGACACCTTCACATGGACGAGCCAGCTAGAACCTACATACAGCAGCTCTGTGCCGATACGGGATGTAACCCTGAAGAGCTGCCGGAAGCAATGGACGATAGGGAGGGGTGGTGAGAGAGGGCCAGGGAGATCCGTGCTGGCGGCGCGACATGATGATGACAGTAACCTGATGGTTGAAGATATTTCGCTCGGATTGCAAGAATCTCGGTAAGGTTAGGTAGATCATAAAATCGAAGATTCTGAAACTGTGCTCGAAGCTATAGAAGCAGATTCAGTGAATAGAATCAAGTGAGCTCACAATCCAGGGTGGTTGGTCCCTTTTCGCGACCTCGGCGAAATCCTTTCGAGTTTACCAAATTGTGCCTCACGTTACCAAAATATTGCAAAACTTTTAACTCACCCTTGTGAATACAAACCATCACACCGAAGACACCATCTAGAATAATTAAAAAACCGGAAGTAGCGTATTTGACGGTATATAAGACGCAGTTTTTTCTCGCTAAAAGTATCCTTTAAAATTCCTCTGCGTCTTATATTCCATAAGTATCGTTAATCGGCCAAAATTAGCTACCTGGAAACTCCTGTTAGCTTAGACTTTAGACTACCTTTAATATACCTTTTGTCATAGTTTAAAAGGCTATTATGCAGATTAAAAGTGTTATTATTGATAATATTCATTATATAAATTTTATCATGTTTAATATTAGTTCTTTGTTTCAGTAAAACATTTTCCTGATTTGTCCTCCTGAAATTAGGGTGTGTCTAATACACCCTTGTGTCTTATATGCCGTCAAATACTGATATTGATAATATTCATTATATAAATTTTATCACGTTTAATATTAGTTCTTTGTTTCAGTAAAACATTTTTCTGATTTGTCCTGCTGAAATTGGGGTGTGTCTAATACACCCTTGTGTCTTATATGCCGTCAAATACTGATATTGATAATATTCATTATATAAATTTTATCACGTTTAATATTAGTTCTTTGTTTCAGTAAAATATTTTCCTGATTTGCCCTGCTGAAATTGGGGTGTGTCTAATACACCCGTGCGTCTTATATGCCGTCAAATACTGATATTGATAATATTCATTAAATAAATTTTATCCCGTTTAATATTAGTTCTTTGTTTCAGTAAAACATTTTCCTGATTTGTCCTCCTGAAATTAGGGTGTGTCTAATACACCCGTGTGTCTTATATGCCGTCAAACACTGATATTGATAATACTCATTATATAAATTTTATCATGTTTAATATTAGTTCTTTGTTTCAGTAAAACATTTTCCTGATTTGCCCTCCTGAAATTAGGGTGTATCTAACACACCCATGTGTCTTATATGCCGTCAAATACTGATATTGATAATATTCATTATATAAATTTTATCCCGTTTAATATTAGTTCTTTGTTTCAGTAAAACATTTTCCTGATTTGTACCTCCTGAAATTAGGGTGTGTCTAATACACCCGTGTGTCTTATATGCCGTCAAATACTGATATTGATAATATTCATTAAATAAATTTTATCCCGTTTAATATTAGTTCTTTGTTTCAGCAAAACATTTTCCTGATTTGCACTGCTGAAATTGGGGTGTGTCTAATACACCCGTGTGTCTTATATGCCGTCAAATACTATTATCCTCAAACTAAGCAAACTCCCTAAAACTAGAACTCATCCCAGCACTTGCGAAGATTAATTTCTCAATATCCCATGACATAATCCCAACAAACGCGACACCTTTACTGAAGGCTCCAAAGACAACGATAAAACAGCATGTACAGCCATATCAAACAAGAAAATTCTAAGAAAAGCTCTTCGAAAGGAAAACTCCATCTTTTCAGCTTAATCTTATGCAACAGACCTGGCGGTAGACGTTATCTCAGAAAGAAATTATTAAAAAAGACAACATTTTTTAAAATATCTTTAGCCTCGCTCTCTATCTTTAATATCACTAAAAAAATAAAGAAAGAAAGAATGGAAGATGGCTTAATCATTAAACTAGGGAGTAGATTAGACTCTATATCCAACTCTAAAAAGTAGATTAGACTCTATATCCAACTCTAAAAAGGTTCTTGTACGCTGAACACCAATCAACCCTAGATTTGACCTCAGACAAATTCAAGATTACATATACTGATATGAATCCTGAACTTCATAGATTTATTATTACAAAATGGTAAAAAAATCTGGAATAACAGCTTTTACTTTGGGAGACTGGATATTACCGTTTAGAAAATCCAAAACGGAACAAATATCCATATCCCGTTTACGTGTAGGTCACACAAGACTTACACACTCCGTTATTCTCAGACAGCAACAACTACAACAATATTAATGCATAACATGTCAAAAACCCTGCCCTGTTAAATACATTCTCATAGAATGTGAACCTTTCACTCACATCAGAAAACGTCTTTTCAATGTAAATGATATGAAATATTTATTTGAAAATATCAACATAGATGAAATTCTGTTCTTTTCGAGAGGAATAAAATCATAAAATATATTTATTTGTTTTTTTTACACCATCATCATCATCATCATATCGCGCTGGTAGCACGGATATCCCTGACCCTCTCTCGCCACTCTTCTCTATCGTTCATCGCCCTAGGTAGGTCTTCAGGACAACATCCTGTATCCTCACATAGCTGCTGAATGTACGTTCGAGCTGGTCGTCCTGCTTTTGCGCGGCCATGTGTGGGGATCCATAAGAGTACATCTCTTATGATTTCATCTCTGCTTCTCCAGCAGTGGCCTGCATGTCTGGTTCGTCTAACTTGAATAGTTTTCGTGATAGGGGGCAGGTGGCCGTACAGTTGGTGTCTTGTGGGGTGCTGCTGCCAGGACTTGTTGAGGATTGCACGCAGCATTCTTGTGTGTGTGAAATCACGTGCGATACCCTGCCCTCATCAGCCGCAAACCAGGGGTGATAACACAGTTTCGGTACTGCCACTCCTGGCGCTACCAAGCAGCTTTTGCCAACGGAATTCCTGATTCATAAGCCAATCATTTGATTTACATTCTCCAGTAGGAGAATTACGTTGTTTGCACCAGCGTGCCGTGTGGATTCGTAACCCTCGCAAGCTGTTGAATTCTCTGCCACAATCACACGTTGTAGCCGGATACATATCCAGATCGTTACCGTATGAGCAAGTATGATGGGTGATATATTCTCCCTCCCCGCAACAGAGGAATGAGAATATATCAACCATCGTACTTGTTTCTTTGAAAATATCAAGATAGATGAAAATATGTTCTTTTCGAGAGGAATAAAATCATAATATATATATATATATATATATATATATATATATATATATATATATATATATATATATAAACCTGATCAATTCCATACAGACACGATTCCGATATTGCCAGAGAGGTAAGACTATCCCCGTAAAGTGTCCGAGCTATGGTACTAAACAATCTGATGGTGAGGCTGCAGTAATTCTGGAGCTTTGGGGATTGCGTAGTACCTCCCTGGTTTACTCTAGTCCGGAGTGGTAGAGCCTGATAAGGGGCCAATCGATTAGATGGAACTGTTTGACATTGAAACTGTGTGCAAACAAATGAATTATGCTAGATTTTATTGTTTGAAACAGAACAGTTTGATCATTTAACTGTGTGTAAACAATTGACTGATATTTAATTGAATAGTTTGTGATACATAGCGATACTTGGATCCATTTAACTGTGTGCAAAAAAAATGTACAATGGCTCGTTTAAAGATTTCATAAACAAATTATGTTTATAAATTATATATATTAAATATATATGTATAAAGAAGATTTGGCATTAAATAACCAACAACGGTTGATATGCCATAAAACGAAACCTGACGATGCTAACATATCGTCAAAACGATTAAGTACAAAACTGTAATTGTAGACGTTGAAAATAACTTATTCCTTAACTTTAAGGCATAGAATAACCCCAGACGGGATGATATGCCATTAAAATCTGTTAAACCGAAGCAAACTTAGTAATACGTAAGACATAAAGAAAGGAACTGATTATACAATGATAGAAAGATGGAGACTCTATTTGACAGCGTCTTCTAAATATAGAGAATACGTCTGTGAATTAATTATTTTATCTTTACGTTCATCGATGAATATTTCTTAGATATTTTATAGACGTCTTCATTTTGAATGAATAATGTAATTTGATTTCTGTATCTGTTAACTTTTCTTTAAATCTTTAAGTAACGCCAAACGGATTTTACATTTACATTTCCTTCTCTATCACAATAAGAAATTCATTCATTAAAAAAAAAAAAAAAATAAATGAAAAACTAGAAAGAAAGAAAAGTAGTATGAATTTCAGCTCTAGCGATTTTTATATGACCGACTCGTCCTTATTCATCGTAAATCTCAAATAGTCTCCATTTAAAGACATTTCAATGAACCGATATGATTCAGTGTTTATAAAAAAAAGAAAACCAAAAAAAAAAAAAAAAAAAAAGAAAAAACGAACGAAAATTCAACGCATTCATAAAATCATTCTCATCAATATAACATCTATAAGAAACATTTTATTTTTGGATCATTAATTTAAACAAAAACAACAAAAAACAAAACATCGACTCCCGAAACAAAAAACAAAAAACAAAAAAATCAACATCACATTTAAACATCATTGATCAACTTATTCTCCAATTAGTATATAACTTATTGGAAAAGATTACTTTAATGTAATTTAACGGTTCACCGACTGTTGTACGTTGATCACGATTTTTAATTAAAAGTAAATCGTCTTGAAATTCTACAGAATTAAAGAAGGCAAGAGCAATAGCAGCATTATTAAGTCAATCCCCAAATTACCCAGCCTTGTAATTAAATGACATTGGCAGCGTTTAGTCTTAAGTGATTTTATTTAAAAATCATTCTTTTTTGACTGGGATGTTCTTTTCTCATTTCAACAGCACTCACAAAAGTCATCAATCTGCGACAACGAAAAAATAATATTGGATACGTTCACGGAGAGATTCAAAGTTGCATTCACTTTCGCCTGTAACTGATCTACCAACTGACCAACTCAGAGATATTTTTATATGAATTATTTATTGTTTACAACAATAACAACAACAACAATAATTATACTAAAACGTACCTGGCCATAATAGCATTGACAGATTTTGGGCGGAGGGCTCGTGGTGTAATGGTTAAAGCGATGGACTTCGGAATCGTAGAATGCGAGTTCGAACTCCAGTCGCACTATTACGTTCACTTTCGGGCAGATAGCCTTGGGAAAGGTATGAACCCACTTATCCTCTCAGCTATGGGTTAAATAATACTACTACTGTTCTTTTAGGAGAATGGCTTAGGCATTAAATAAGCTATAAAGGTTGATATGCCATTAAACAAAGAACCCAAACCCAAACAGATTCTGGCTTTAAAAATTCACAATAGACTGGCCATCGAAATGAATAGATGCTTAGAAGAAATAGACATGCCTGAATGGATGACCAAAGGAAAAACCACCCTGTTCCAAAAAAGCCCCAAAAAGGAATTGCCACAAACAACTATAAACCCATAACGTGCCTACATGGAAAATTCTAAAAGCAAAAATTAGGGAGATGTACTATTCGTTAATAAGCCGTGGACTGTTCTCCGAAGAATAGAAATGATGCCACGAGAGAACAAGAAGAACAGATCCTGTATACATTGATCAACACATCCACAATGAGAGCAAACTGATACGAAAAAATGTTGCTAAGGTGTTGTTGACAACAAAAAATACGGTATTCCACAAAACTGAATGTCTCAAATTGTACAAAATAGTCGATAAAGACATAAAGTTTATCGAGTAAACCATGAATTAGAAAGTGTAATTGTTAAAAGGAGGAAAAAGTTTAGCCGAGGTGAAAATCCAGGGTAATATCTTCCCGAGAGATACACTTTTACCATAACAATTTCTAATAGCGATGATGCCAGTCAATCACATTGAAAATTAATAGGGAGCGAGAAATTGGCTAAATCACAAGAAAAGATTAACCACCTTATGTACATGAACGATATCAACTTGGTTGCAAAAAATGAAAACGAATTGGCAACTTTATTACAAGCAGTACGAATATAGAGTCAGGATATAAGAATAGAATTTGACGGAGAAAAATATACCCTGCTAATAATGAGAAGCGGAAAAATACAAATAACGGAAGGAATAGAACTACAAAATCAAGAAAGAATCAGAAAGCACGGAGAAAAGGAAAATTACAAGTACTTGGGACTACTGGAAAAGGACACCATCAAACAGGCGGAAATGAAAGAAAAAATATAAGTGTACCTCAGACGAACGAGAAAGACTCGAAATTAAGCTCTGTAACTGGAATCTTATCAAAATGATAAACACCTGGGAAGTCCCACTTGTAAGATACTCGGGACAATTCTTGAAATAGACGAGGGAAGAACTTCAATAAACGGACAAGAGAAAAAGAAATATAACGACAATGCACAAGACCTTACATCCGAGAGATGACATAGACAGAATATGGAAATGCCCACAGGCCGAGTGGCCGTTCGTTCGTCCGTGAGGACCCCGTTGTTACTTATAACAGCCGGCCGGGTGGGCATTTCATAAGTCGAATGAAGAAAATAATAATAAAAAACCCCTAACAAACTGAGGGAGGAAGGTAGAAAAGACAAACCCACTGATTTGATGCTATAAAACATGAGAAGGCGAAGTCTGTGTCATTTTCTAGTAACCTGTATATACGAGGATCATTAAATAAGTTTCCAGACTTTTTTCGTATGGGCACTTCTATTGATAGTATACACATGAAACTCTAGTCCCTTTCGAGGTAACCTCCTCCGGCTGCAATGCACTTGTTGTACCGTTCTAACAACTTCTGGAAGGCCCCATAGAAGTGAGCGTATCAATGACCTTCGTCACAGCCTCTTTCATCTCCTCAGTTGTCTAATAACGACAGCCTCTGAGCTTAGGGAATAACCAAAAGTCACAGGGAGCAAGGTCTGGTTTATAGGGAGGCTGAGGAACTGTCTTGATGCCCTTCTTGGTCTGTGACAAGGATGGAGTTGTGGACTGGTGCATTGTCCTGGTGGAAATGCCACTGACCCGATTATAAGAGTGCTGGCCTCTTCCCAAGGAATCTCTTCCTGAACTCCCTTAAAATCTCGGCATAGTAACCCTAACCCTAACCGTTTGGCCAATCAACTGTGGTGTATTGACTTCCTTACTCCTCCCACACCTCTCATCATCCCTCACAGACTCCATGGCTTCTTTGAATCTCTTATGCCACTCAAAAACTGATGCTCGATTCATGCAGATGGTCGAAAAGCAGTCTGAAGCATTCCCTACGTTTCTGTGGCATCATTTTTCCAAGTTTAAAACAGAATTTTATTGCAAATCCTTTTTCTAAAGTGTCCTCACGTCAAGATTGCATTTTTGAAATTCACCAGTCGTGACAATCAGGCTTTAGTATGGTGTATTCTAATTGCTGCTGTTGTTGTTGATTTGAACCTGAAATCATAAAAATTTGTCAGTCATCTCATAAGATGTATAGCAATAACATACTGAATTTTCAAAAGTCTACGACAATTTTAAATGCCCGTACAAAAAAAAGTCTGGAACCCTATTGAATGCGTTTGACTATCAAACATGCCTTGTAAACCTCCCAAAAGGTACCAAAAATGCCGGGTCATCTCTGTCATCGTCTTCACCGCTCAACGTAGCCATTCTGATTCCTCGAGACCCTTCTCTGTCTGCGTCTCTCTCCTGATTGCTGGACTCTCAAACTGTTAGACTGCTTGTGTCTTCGTCTTCGAGTCCTAGACTAAAGTCATGAACGTGGTTACCAAAGGGAAATCTAAAGTGGGAAACTCAAGCTCTTCAAATAGCAGCACAAAACATCACTGGGAGGACCAATTATGTTAAAGCGAAAATAGATAACAGAATATTAGAACGGCAAATAAGAAAGAGATGAAACGATTAATCTTATATTAAGCAAATGCAGCAAACTTGCGCAGAAGGAGTACAAGACTCGGCATGGTGAGTAAGGTGTTCCTCTGGGAATAGTGCAAGGGATTGGAATTTGACCATACTACCAAATGGTATATACAAAAACCAGAATCTGTCCAAGAATATGAGACTATCAGGAATTTTATGATACAAATGGATCACTTAATCCAGGCACGAAAACCAGACATTGAGACAATTAACAAAAAGAAAAGAAAAGAGAAAAAAGAGAACTTGTCATAAAGTAGATTTTGCTGTTTCAACGGACCACAAAGTAAAAAAAGCTAAAAAAGAGAGACAAGTACTCAGACCTTGCCAGAGAACTTACCCCCCCCCTAAAAAAACGCACGTGTCCTCGTGGTGTAATGGTTAAAGCGATGCACTACGGAATCGTAGTACGCGAGTTCGTACTCCAGTCGCGCTATTACGTTCACTTTCGGGCAAATACCCTTGGGAAAGGTATGAACCCCCTTATTCTCCCTCCAGCTATGGGTAAATAGTAGGACGGACTAGGTTCTTCAGCCTTGGTGAGGCAACTAGTCTAGGAGAAGGAAAACTCTGAATTCAAACCTGTTAAACTCCGCTTAAAAATTGACCTTGTGTCATATCCTGCCCGAGCGGAGGGTTTGGTAAATAGTACCCCCCCCCCAAAAAAAAAACTATGGAACATGCGTGTATTGGTAATACCAATTGTAGTTGGCGCCATCGGAACAGTTTTTAAGGGTTTGAGAAAGGGGACTGAAAGAACTGGAAATCAGAGGAAGAATCGAAGTCATTCAGTCAATAGCATTGTTGAGATCGGTCAGAATACTGAGAATTGTCCTGGAAATCTGTTGTGGTGTTTAGGGGTCAAAATGAAGACACGAAGACAAGAGAGGTAGGTTGAAGCAAATATATAACAAGAACAGAACAATATATAGAAAACAGGTGTTATACAACAGTTAGAAATGTCTTTTCGGTACTGTCAGGCAGCTTGTAGGTTATCTCTCCGAGTGTCAAGTAGAGTCGGTACATAGTGAGGAAGAATTGTACATTACCATGAAGGTATGTACCATAACAATATCTGATGGTTTGGTTTCTTTGTTTAATGGCATATCAACTCTTTTTAGGCTATTTAATACCAAAGCCATTCTCCTAGAAGAACAGTAGTGGTACTATTTAACCCATAATGGGAGGATAAGGGTGTTCATACCTTTCCCAAGGGTATTTGCCCGAAAGTGAACGTAATAGCACGACTGGAGTATGAACAAGCGTACTACGATTCATCAGTCCATCGCTTTAACCATTACACCACGAGGACACCCCCTAACAATATCTGAAGAGACTTGCTGTCACTCAGATTCCAGAGAAGGTACCCCAGTTAACGCTCGTGTGTAAAACTCTCAAGAAGTAAAATAATATTAATAAAAAGAAAAAAAATCATAATAAACTTGAATCCGTCCCTGTGACGCACAAACTTCACTGGGATTTTGAAATACAAACGGAATCTCGGTAATACAACCAAACCTAGTAATAGTCAACAAAAAAAAAAAAAATTAAATAAAAAGAAAAAAACCTGCTGAATAGTGGCCTTTGCCGTCCCAGTAGATCACAGAGTGAAAATAAAAGAAAACGAAAAGAGAGATAAGTACCAAGACCTTGCTAGAGGACAAAAAAAAAAAAAAACAACAAACAGACTATAGAACATGAAGGTGCCGGTGATATCAATCGTGGTTGGTGCACTTGGGACAATCCCCAAATGTTTGTCTAGAGACTGAAAGACTTCGGAATAAGAGGACTAGATAAGAGCATTTAGTATTATTAAGATCAGCTAGAATACGGAAAATAATCCTGGAGGCTTGAGGAGACTTGCTGTCACTCAAACTTAAAAGCCATCAGCTAACGCCGATGTGGAAAACTCTCAAAGGAGTAAATAATAATACACTCCAGAATAAAAAGTGTTGGTCTTGTAGAAACATAGATAATAATAATAATAATAATAATAATAATAATAATAATAATAATAATAATAATAATCCGTACAAAAGAAAGAAACGTTTAAAAATTTCTGTGATTTTGAGATATAAACAGAACACCTAACCACGGCTAAAGGCCAAATTTAGTGTTGATTAACAAGAAGAAACGTCCCGGCTGAGCATAAACTAAAAATAAAAGAAAACAAAAAGAGAGAAAAATACTAGGACCCTCCAAGAGAATTTAAAAAAAAGGCGTGGAACGTGAGAGTGACGGTGGTACTAATTGTCATTGGTGCACTTGTAACGATCTCTAAAGGCTTGGAATAAAGACTGGAGACATTGTAAATCAGAGGAAGGACAGTCTACATGATTGTTAAAATCGGCTAGAATGCTGAGGAGAGTCCTAGTGAGCTGAGAAGATTTGCTGTCACTCAGACAGCAGTAAAAAAAAAACCACAAGTGTTAACTGGTGCAAAAAACTCACAAAGATGAAAATAACAAAAACCGTTTGACTGAACTATTAAATGGTAAATGAACAAACTAGGATATGACGAAGAGAATGAAGCCTATAAAATTCACTGCCATTCATAAGGAGTTAAATAATTATAATAATTTTGATTAGTATTATTTCATCCTTAATCTTAATTCAAAAAAATATTTTCTCTCAATATTAGTAGTATAAAACAAATATAGCGATGAGAGAGAGAGAGAGAGAGAGAGAGAGAGAGTATATTAGGAGTGCATTGGTTTAATTTGGCTTTTTGCAAACAAAATACTCTTCGCAGCTCAAATGCTAGAGCAGCTGGTGGGTTTAATCAGCAGTCTATGAGGCAAAAGGAAATGTGAATTTGGATCATACCGAGTTTATCTTTTATCGTTTTCGAGCTGCACTGTAGATTGACGTTCCGAGGGACTTACGATTAATAAAAAGTAAGATAACAAAGAAAAAAAAAAAAAGGGAAGTAAAATCTAATATTTCAAAAAATTACATTCTAGAAGAGGGATTTGTTCGAAAGGCATGAGCCTTGATAGAATTAATGAAAGCAAAGAAACACGCAGTTTGTGATGAAAGTACCAACATCATGATGGATGAACTGGCTTTATTTGGTTTTTTGACATTCACCTCTGTAATTGCTTTTTACGCTGAAGCGCCCTCTGGTTATAAGTTATCTTCAAACGAGTCGCCATTTTCGGCAGTTGATATATTTCGTAAGGAAAACAGTTATTTAAATAGTTTTACTCTGACAAGTTTATTGGTAAATTTTTGCCCAAATTTTTTTGCCAATGCTTATCCAAAACGCGGCGGTCATGAATGAAGAGAATAAGAATACGCTGACAGCATCTCCTGCAGAAGGCTAAGATCCCACTAAGAAAAGGTCATCCTGGCAATAAAACTAAACTGTGTCTGATGACAAAGCTCCAGTTCTGGCGATCTAGGGGTCTGTGGAATACCCTTTTATTGACATTATTCCCAGGTCCACTTTCATCTATTAGAGTGGGTATCTATGGGTCAAGTACATCAATTTAAAAATTAATTGTATTTGATAGGGCAGTATGCAAAAAAAAAAAAAAAAAAGAATAAAAGAAAGAAAAAGATAAGAACTACATAAAAAAATATGAACGAATGAGCGTGACTCCTTAACCTCTATGTATAAGATAACCCAAGCTAGTTTGACATGCTGTTAAAACTTTAAACTATTGATATCATATAAGTGCGTGAAAAATATTTTAAGAAACAAGCGCACAAAATCAGTAATATAAAGACACCATAAACGGAATTCTTTAACCTCTTGGCATAAAATAATCCGAAATGGGTTGACATACCGTAAAATCTATCAAACAATCAATGTTATATTTTCGATACATTTTTATTTAACCAGCTGGCGTTTTCGTCAAGTTGGGAGTAGTTAGCGGTATCGCTCTTCTCTTTGTTTTATAACTAAACATCTTTTTGACATTTTCTCGTTCTTGTTTTATTTTTCTGTCATACGATGAAATCAGCTACAAATGGCGGGTTTTGTTGGCCTAGCCGTTCGACTTGTGGTGTGGACCCCGTAGTTTTTTCTCACACCCTGCCGTGTGGATATTTCTCAGTTTGTACCCCACCAACAACCAACAGAGAGTGGAAGGAAGAAACAGACAAACACGGATTTAGAACTACAAAATTTAGGTGAAGTCAGGTACTCTGAAGGATTCTGTGTGTACAGGGTGGAACGATAAAATTGTCGTCCTAAAGAAAACAACACTACTGCCTTATTTTAAAACTTGTATCGAAAAAATCAATTCAGGTAACTTGATAATATAGTAGAGCTGACATCTCTTCAATGTAGCTGCCTTCAGCCTCAATCACCACCTCGATACGGATCCGGAACTGGGAACATACTTTTTCCACAAGCGCCGGCGGGAGCTCGGCGAATACTCGGCGGATAACGGCGATCAGACTGGCTTTAGTGTTGTGGGAGGTCATATTGGGGATGTTCTCGACGTATGACCAAACGAAGTAGTCCAGCGGGTTCAGGTCGGGGGAGGAGGGAACCAGTGAGAGAAGGATAAAAAAATCGTAGCACCGAGTCCTGCTGCCACATCCAGGGTCTGCCACCGGCCATCTGATCACCACACTCTTCAGCACATCCAGGTACACTTTGGTGTTGGCTTTCAAGCCGACTTCGAAGATGTGAGGTGGCATGATGTGACCCTCACTTGAAACTACACCAAAGACCATAACCGTAGCCGGAAACTTTGTTTTCATCACCCTGGGCACGCCCCTGTTATTCGTGCCAATCCAGATTTGCATTTTGAGAGAGCTGGTTATGGTCCAGTTATCATAACTTGGATCGGTAGAGAGCATGAGTTGTACAGCGGCGCATCTCCGATCTCGCTCGTTGAACAGTGTGTCACTTTCAGACATAATAGAAAGCTCCCATCGCTCTTGGGATTTGTACACAACTGGCCAAGTAGTAGATGGTCTGCAACAAAAAAAAAAGAAAAAAAAAAAAAAAGAAAGAAGAAAACCGGTTTTCATTAAACGGAAATGGAATCATGTCGTCTTTTCTAGGGCGATAATTTTATCGTTCCACCTTATATTTGTTAAGGCGAACGCAAGAGCTCTGCGAAAGTCCGACATAGCTACCAAAATGCTGACACATCTGACCATCGTCTTCATTGCTCTGTGTCTTGACTTCATGCCCCAGAGTTTCATTCTTTACTTATTGACCCTCGGCTCCGGATTCTCACCTCTAACTGACTAACTCTCTTTATCTTTCTCTTCCGGTCTCACGGGTTTTCGCGGGTACAGCTCTTTGTGTGGTCTTCGCGCCAATATATACAAAGAAAAGTCTTTTGGACACTCCGGCGCCGATTCGAAGTTGCCGTAGATGAGATCCCTTCCTTGGCCATCGATACACGAACATACATAGATCCGCACACATACACACACACACACACACACACACACACACATATATATATATATATATATATATATATATATATATATATATATGTATGCTCTTTATCGTGCCACAATACAAAGAGTTTATATCTGTTTGCTGGCGTCAGTTTCAATCATAAACCAACAATTTTTTTACTAAAGGTACAAAAAAAACTGATTACAATTTCTTTGATCCTGGCTAAAAATGATTGTATTTAATCATTTAGAAAATTTATTTGTATATCAACGAATACAGGTTCAAGTTATTAAGTTGAAAAAAAAAGCTGTAAGAGCTTTTTGTCGGAATGATTAGTTGGTTGGGTTTTATGGCATATCAACCTTTGTAGGCTATTAAATGCCAAATTCATTTTATACCAATAAATAGTTCTTTTTCAAACAATTCAGTTTAGGATGAGTACAGAGTTTAATTGTCAAAAACATTTCTATTTCAAGCTATTCAGGTTAGTCAAACAGTTCTAATTCAAACAATTCAGTTTGGTATAAGTATAGTTTTTGTCTGCACATAATCAAATGTCAAAACACTTCTATTTCAAACAATTAAGTTTAGTGTAAGTACCGTTTCAATGTCAAAAACAGATCTATTTCAAACAATTCCGTTTTGTATAAGTACGCAAGTTACTTCTATTTGACCCATAAATAGGGTCCTTTTCCGTGCCAGAGTGGACCTGGGAGAAATGAAGGAGAGCTCTAAGAATGGATCCTTAACATCAGATACTTTTGTGTTACTTACAAACTATTCGTTTACAAATCACATATTCAATATATGTATATATATATGTATTAACAGGATTCGACCTTAAATAACTCATAAGGGTTGATATGTCATAAAACTAAACCAACCAACTAATCATTGCCCAGTCAGCTGGGGCTGTAGAATACAGCGACTGCTTATCTGCGGCGGGATAAGACCCACAATGAGTGTCTAGGATATGACACTAAACAATCTGATGGTGAGGTTCCAGTAAATTTGGGGGATGCAGTGTACCCCTTCATTGCAATCGCTCCCGGGTCCACTCTAGCCCAAAGAGGTAGCACCTGATAGGGCCCTATCTATGGGGTCAAATAGAACTCAACTGCGTACTCATGCTCAACTAAACTGCTTAAACAGAACTGTTTTTGACATTGAAAGTGTACTACGTAAAACCGAATAGTTCGAAATAAAAGTGTTTTGACATTTAACTGTGTATAAACAAAAACTATACTTATACTAAACTAAATTGTTTGAATTAGAACTGTTTGACTAAACTGAATAGCTTGGAATAGAAATGTTTTTTACAGTTAAACTCTGTACTCATCCTAAACTGAATTGTTTGAAATAGAACTGTTTATTTGTATAAAACGGAGTTGGCATTTAATAGCCATCAAAGGTTGATATGCCATAAAAACCCAACCAACTAATCATTCCGACAAAAAGCACTTATAGCTTTTTTTCAACTTAATGACTTGAACCTGTATCCGTTGATATACAAACAAATTTTTGAATATCTTGGAATAGAAATGTTTTTTTACAGTTAGAATCTGTACTCATGCTAAACTGAATTGTTTGAAATAGAAATGTTTATTGTATAAAAATGGATTTGGTATTAAATAATCTACAAAAGTTGATATGCCATAAAAACCAATTTACAAACAAACAAACATAAATCAGAAAGTACCGTTCATGAGAATTTCAACATGAATGAAATTTGGCAAAATATATCTGTGTTGATCAAGGTCATATCAAAAGAGGAAATTCTGAGGGACCTCCCAGAACCAAAATAATTTTTATCATATTTACCAACCCCTCCGATCGGGCAGGATATGACACAAGGTGAATTTTTAAGCGGAGTTTAACAGGTTTGAATTAAGAGTTTTCCTTCTCCTAGACTAACTGCCTCACCAAGGCTGAAGAACCTAGTCTGCCCTACTATTTACCCATAGCTGGAGGGAGAATAATTGGATTCATAACTTTTCCGAAGGTATTAGTGCTATGTGAAATGCAATCAGTCACGTCCAGGATTTGAACTCGTGTCGCCGTGTCCATTTCCTACGACGATAACCACGAGCACTAAAATAATTTTTATAAAATACATTATTTTGTCACCCGACCTTCGACCGTACAAGTGCCGAATACTTCTGTTCAGTCAATTGGGGTATAGAATACACCGACTGCATCTATGGAGAAGGGTAAACCCTTGCCCTCAACGTGTTTCCTGTACCTAACACTAAACAATCTGATGGTCAGGCTTTCGTAATGCTGAAGCTTTGAGAAATCTGGACAACCCCTTTATTGCCACCACTCTCAGATCCACTCTGGTCAGGAGTGGTAGGAACTGAAAGGGTCCTATCTATGGTTCAAATAGAATTGTGTAATCACTCAACTGTGTGTAAACAAATGACTCATGTTTAATTGATTTGCTAGTTATTCATAGTTATACATGGAACCATTTAACTTTGACTGAAAAGGTCCTATCTATGGTTCAAATAGAACTGTGTAATCACTTAACTGTGTGTAAACAAATGACTCATGTTTAATTGATTTGCTAGTTATTCATAGTTATACTTGGAACCATTTAACTTTGACTGAAAAGGTCCTATCTATGGTTCAAATAGAATTGTGTAATCACTTAACTGTGTGTAAATAAATGCCTCATGTTTAATTGGTTTGCTAGTTATTCATAGTTATACTTGGAACCATTTAACTTTGACTGATAATGTCCTATCTATGGTTCAAATAGAACTGTTTTGACACTTACTCTGTGTACAAACACATGACATCCTAAATAGGTCATTTAACTGTATGTAAATAAATGACTGATGTTAATGATACATTGTAACACTTGGAAACTTTTATCTATGACTTATGCTAAATTGAATTATCAAAAATGGAACTTTTTGATCATTTAACAGTGTGTAAACAGATGCTTGATATTTAATTGAATTGTTTGTGAACTTTGAACTATTTAACTTTGTTGATATATGTTTAAAATCATATCTATCTAATATATATGAATAAGTCGGATTTAGTATTAAAAAAATTACAATTGTTGATATACCACAAAAGCAGACCAAACCAATTCTGTTTATCAAGGACATTAAAAAACTAACCCTTTCATCCCCATCGTGAAATCTATCTATCTATCTATATGTTTATCTATGCGCACCTCGCTAGCTTGTTTGGCTATCTTTTTGATACTACTGTACACACATATTCATGTGCATACATACGTGTACAATACATATGCCCACAGCTATGGATAGATAGTTAAGCAGACTCTTTTAACTTGATATGGCAACAGGTCTAGGAGAAGGAAAACACTGAATAAGAACCTTTTGAACTTTGCGTATAAACTGATCTTGTGTCTCACCCTTTTCGTGCGAAAAGATTCGGTAAATACATACCAATGCCCACAATGACCGACATTGATATGCTCGCACATTCATGCACGTGCGCACCTACCTACATATACGTTTTTCCTATAAACGTATTTACTTATATGAATGCATTCGTACCTACACATATGCATTATTGCATCTAAATATACGCACCTAGGGGCAGAAGAGTTATTGTGTCTCAAGGTGAAGTAATTACGTTCATTTTCTCTTTTGGTAACAAGGGAAGCTAATTCAACTTTTCTTTATTACCACATACTTTAAATGTTGTTCAAATCTTTCTCTAGCCCAACCAGCTGGGGTGGAGAGGGAAAGAGAATACACCGGCTGCATCTCTGCAGAAGGGTAAGACATCTCCAGCGAGTGTCCTGACTTTGACATTAAACAATTTCATGATGAGGTTCCAGTAATGCTGGAGCTTTAGGCAACGTGATGTACCTTTTCACTGCCATTACTCCCTGATCCACTCTGCCCAGGTGTGGTAGCACCTGATAGGGTCCGATCTATTGGTCAAATAGAACTTAAACATTTAAACTGTGCACTTATGCTAAATGGAATTCATTAAAATAGAACTGCTTTTACATTTAAATGTGTGTAAAGAAATGACTGATGTTTAATTGAATTGTTAGTGATACCTAATAATACTTAAAAACATTAAACTGTGTGTAAACAAATGATTAATAGTAAAATAAATCATTCGTATTAAAAATAAATAAGTGAAACTATTTAGTTGTTTGAAAAAAATATTATCTATAAAATGTGTTTAGATATATATTTAATATATATATATATATAAATAGGATATGATATTAATTAAACTACAATGGTTGAGATGCTATAAAACCCAAAGAAAACCAAATATTTCCCCTTCAGCTGGGGTTATAGAATATACCGACTGCTTCTCTGTATAGGGGTAAGACCCCCCAACAAGTGTCCTGTATATGACACCAAGCAATTTAATGGTGAGGTTCCAGTAATGCTGGAGCATTTGGGAAGGCGGAGTACCCCTTCATTGCCATCGCTCCCAGGACCAGAGTGGTAGCACCTGATAATGTCCTATCTATAGGTCAAATAGAGCTGTTTGATATATAAAGTAAAAGTTGCTGTTGGCGACCGTAGTCGAGGGCGACAGGAAGGCTCCCTTTTCAATAGGTACTATACTGAGGTGATGGGGAGGGCGCAACTCCTTTCTCTGGATTGCTCCACTTTACCCTTGATACGTACCGTATATTGCTGAGCAAGGAAGTATCAAGTACCATTTTTAAATTCTTTGGTACGACGCCACCTGTGATTGAACCCAGTGTTGTATATTGACCTTCGACCCGGCCAAACATGCCATTCCAAAGACGCGGAAGTTGCATATTCCATTGGCGTAGGCGGGCTTGGCTGACAAAATGGGACAAGGTAAAATCCCGTGGTACAGTCATAGACTGATACATCGGAAGAGAGTGACCTGTGAACTGCATGACAGTTATTTCCGCTTGATGACGATCAAACATGCCATTCCAAAGATTGAGTGGGAGATTGAACTATTATATAACTCGGTGAAGACAGGAAGTCAGTGAGTTTGGAGAACCCGTTGGTGACAAGATGCGGTAGAGAAAGCCCGCACCTAGCAGAGTGGGTCCCCGAGCCTCAGGTTGAGCAGCCCTGGAGAACAAGAAAGACACAACGCTGATGGCCATCAGAGTGGGGGTCAATATGTTGCAGTTCTGTTCGGTCTCTAACTCCTTCTCACACATAAACCTTTCAAATAAAGTGAGAGGTATATTTTTTTAAAGAACTGTGTCGCTCGTCTTCATTTCCTCGTCGTCTTCATTGTGTCGTTGTGTTCTGCATGAATCTGCATATGAGTATACAACACCAGGTTTCCCGGACTATTGGCAAACACTCTACCTACTAAGCCAAACAAATTTGAATTGTAAGAAATAGAACTGTTTTATCATTTAAACTGAGTTCAAACAAATGACTTATAGTAGATGTTTCGATTAGTGTAGTTTAATGGCATGTCAACATTACTGGATAATTTAATGCCAAACCCATCCTTGTTGAAGAACATTAAACCCATAACCAGTGGAGGAGATAATCAGGGTTCATACTATTATTCCTAAGGGTATTAGTCCGAAAGTGAATGTAATATTGCGACTAGAGTTTGAACTCAATTACTACGGTGTCCAAGCCCAACACGTTAGCCACAGCATCATGAAGACACCCCAAGATATTTCAACATTATTCCTTTATCGTAAACATTGCTCAGTTGACCCACATTTACATCTTAAAGTTTGAAATTAAGAAGATTTTATAAATTAGTCTTGATACTTTTTGGTAATGTATATTAATTTTGGTAATGTACGAGGGACATACGATAAGTTTCCAGACTTGTTTTCGTATGGGCACTTTTATTGATAGTACACACATGAAACTCTAGTCCCTTCGAAGTAATCTCCTCCAGCTGCAATGCACTTGTTGTACCATTCCAGCAACTTCTGCAAATCCCCATGAAAGTCCTCTTGTGTGAGCGTGTCAATGACCTTCGTCACAGCCTCTTTCATCTTAGTTGTCTCATAACCATAGCCTCTGAGCTTAGGGAAAAATCTGGTCTATAGGGAGGGCAAGGAACTGTCTTGATGCCCATCTTGGTCAAATAGTCTGTGACAAGGATGGAGTTGTGGACAGGTACATTGTCCTGGTGGACATTCCCCACTGACCCGATTTGAAGAGTGCTGGCCTCTTTCCAAGGAATCTCTTCCTGAACTCCCTTAAAACCTCAATATAGTAACCCTAAGCCTAATCCTTTGGCCAATCAACTCTGGTTTATTGACTTCCTTACTCCTCCCACATCTCTCATCATCCCTTACGGACTCCCTGGCTTCCTTGAAGCATTTCACTTGTTTCTGTGGCATTTGTTCCAAGTTTAAAACAGAATTTTATTGCATATCCTTCTTCTAAAGTGTCAGATTGGATTTTTGAAATTCACCAGCTGTGACCATCAGGCTTTAGTAGGGTGTATTCCAGTTGCTGCTGTAGCTGTTTTTTAAAAACCTGGAATCATAAAAATTGGTCAGTCATCTCATAAGATGTATAGCAATAACATAGTGAATTTTCAAGAGTCTACGACAATTGTGAATACCTATACGAAAAAAGTCTGGAAACCTATCGTATGCACATCGTCTATTAATTTTGTCCTGTTTTTTGCCTGTTCGTTAAAATTGTTGAATAGATTGTTTACTCTCGATTTTGAGTCTTGCTACTTGACATTGACATTCAGAAAGGACTTTACATCCGCCATTGTTTGGACAGCCAATACAAGGACGACATTTTATTTGACTAATGTCATCTCCCTTTAAAAGTCTCCATTGTTACAGAATCGAACAACCGGTTTTTAAAGTTCAATCACACTTCTGGCATTTCAACATTTCCGCAACAGAAATTCCTCCTTTTTGATATTTTCGATTTGTTTGCCAACAAAATGTATCAGATCATCTGATTTGTTTTGGGTTAATGGTATATCAACCATTGTAGATTATTTAATGCCAAATCCTCTTTATACACACACACACACACACACACACACACACACACACACATATATATATATATATATATATATATTAATTATATAAAATTTGGTTTGGTTGCGTTTTATTGTATATCAACCATTGTAGATTATTTGATACCAAATCCTCTTTATACATATATATATATATATATATATATATATATATATTAATTATATATGATTTTGTTTGGTTGCATTTTATGGTATATCATCCATTGTAGGTTATTTAATGCTAAATCCTCTTTATACATGTATATATTACATTTATAGTTTCTAAACACATTTTGTTGATTACATTGTTAAACGATCCTGAGCTCATTTTTGACACAGTTAAATAGTTTCACTTCATTTTAACTTGTACGAATATTTTCATTTACTATTATTCATTTGTTTGCTGTTAAATGGTTTCTTGTATGGCTATGTATCACTTACAATTTAATTAAGCATCAGTCTTTTGTTTACATATAGTTAAATGATTAAACAGTCCTATCTCAAACAATTCAGTTTAGCATAAGTCATTTGTTTGCCCCCAGTTTATACCTCAAATAGACCTATTTGACCTAGAGATAAGACCCTATCAGGTGCTACCACCTCGGGCCAGATTGGGCCCAGGAGCGATGGCAGCGAAGGGGTACTTTGCATTCTCCAAAGCTCCTGCTTTATTGAAGCCGCATCATCAGATTGTTAAGTGTCATATCCAGGGCACACGTTGGGGAAGACTTACCCTTCCGCAAAAATGGAAGTTTTATGACACATCAGTCACAAACGTTGATGATAAGGCATTAATAGAAGTAAAATTAAATGAAATTAAGATTTCCTTATCTTTTTATGGACAGAAAACGCAACAAAAGGACGGCGAAAGCAAAGAAAAGCCCGGTATGCTTTTGTTTTTCGTTTTTCTAGGTTTATTATCCTCGCAATGTTAGGTAGCCTTGTGTTATATAATTACGGAATGATTTTTTTTATATTAATCATTTTTCGTTAATTATATTTTATCATTTGGTTTGGTTGGGCTTTGAACTATTCGGCTGTTAGAGCAGGTGCACACACGTCGAGTACAGTTCACGCTTGCGCGCAGAGGATATGACAATCACAAATGTCATAATAAAAACCCCAGATAGGAAATGCGACTGGGGTGTGAATGACGTCATACCCGGAAGCGATGGGCTGAGAATTTGGTGATTTTGAAAAAAAACGTTATTTGAGATCCGATTCTGGGCCGGGCCAGTCCAGCTGGAGGCTACGGGATGCGCAGCGCGTTTGTTTGGTCAGATAGTACAGTCAGCATAGTAAAGATTGTGTCTCTCTCTTCTCGTGTTGAAAAACTAAAGTCAAGAAGTTAATAAACGTTTCGTACCTGAACAACGAAGAGTCGTCAGTGTTTCGTATTTCCTGCATCAGTATATTTTACACTTGTCTGTTTTAATGTTCTATGCGTAGCTAGGCGAAGAAAAACTGTTTTCATTCTTTTCATTATATATATATGTATTTGGCGGACAAAGGTGTAAATTGTTGAATAAATGTTCCGATATACAAATTAATAAATTTCATTTCTTTACAGCGAGAGAAAAGTTTGCTGAAAAACAGAAATTACAAAATCTTTTCTTGTAGGAAAAGGTATTAGTCGGAGCGTAAGGATTTTACGAGGGAAAGTGAAATAACGCTGTTATTGTTAGCTTAAAATTTACGTGGACAATTTCTTTTGTGTAAGCGAATATCAGTTTGTAAGTAAAGTGAAACCTTTTCGTCTCGCCTGTTCAACTATCTGCCAATCTATCTTGTTGACACACTTTCTTCACTCTTGCTCTCTTTTCGCCAACTTCTACAAACTATCCAGCATCAATAAATTTTTGTATCTGCAACAGACGGAAACCGTTTTGTGCTCGACTCTCTTTGTATCAGTGAGGTTACCACGGGGTCTGGATGAAACTATAAGGGTTTGGTTTGATTTGGTTTGTTTGGTTTTATGGCATATCAACCTTTGTAGGTTATTTAACGCCAAATCCATTTTTATGTAAATAATCTGTTCTATTGAAAACAGTTCAGTTTAGCATAAGTACACAGTTTAATTGTCAAAAACATTTCCATTTCAAACTATTCAAGCAGTTATATGTAATAATTCAGTTAAGTGTAAATACAGTTTTAATGTCGAAAAACAGTTCTATCTGAAATAATTCAGTTAAGCATAAGCACGCTGTTTAAGTGTAAGTACGGTTTAATTGTCAAAAACGTTTCTATTTCAAGCTATTCAGTTTAATCAATTCATTTTAGCATAAGTATGCTGTTAGTTCTATTTAACACATAGACAGGGCCCTTCAGGTGCTACCACTCCGGGCCAGAGTGGACCTGGGAGCGATGGCAATGAAGGGGTACTCCGCATTCCCCAAAATTCCAACACTGCTGGGACCTCACCATCAGATTGTTTAGTGTCATACCCAGGACACTCGTTGGGGGGTGGGGTCTTACCCCTCTGCAGAGGTGCAGTCAGTGTATTCTACAGCCCCAGCTGACTGGGCAAGAAACTATAAGGGGTATCGTTAGAAGTTTGTGTGGAGTAGAAATGGAAGGTCCCATTAGATATTGGGTGACTTTCTGAGGCAGAAATGGGAGAAAATAAATTACCTCTGCCCAGAGACCTGGTGTCAGTATTTTAGTATTTGTATTTGATGAGATAAAGTAATTTAACGTTTACACCTACAACTACTACCACAATAAAAGCTACTACTACTAATAATAATGCTACTACAACTAAAATTACTACTGCTAATACTACAATTAGAACAACTATTACAACAACTACTACTACTACCATCGTGACCATTGGCCTAGTGGGTAGAGTGTTAACCAATCGCCCAGGAGACCAGGGTTCAATCTCTGGTCGAGTCATACCAAAGACCAAAAAAAAGGTACTTGATGCCGCTTTTCTTAACACTTAGCATTATAAGTTATGTATCAAGGATAAAGCGGAGTAATCCAGGGAATGGAGTAGTGTTCGCCTTACACCATGATGTAGTAGCTAATGAAAAAGGAGCCTTCGTTTCGCTCTCGACTACGGTCGCCAACTTTACTTACTTTACTACAACAACTACTATTACAACTAGTAATTGTAGTACTACTGCAACTACTACTACATCTATTAATACTACAGATACTTATTATATAACAGAGTTGAGTGAGGCAGCGCGGATTTTAGAAGAATAAAATCAGACACTTGAGCGAGAGAAATCTGAAAATGATTTAAGAACCAAAGAACTATGAGTACTACTACTAATGTTTGATTTTTTACCTGAACTCTTATTCCGATTTTTTTAATTGAATAAAGAACATGGTTGGAAGTTCTATGTAGGCTCTAAAGTTCGACAAATATCTGAAGAAGGTGTTTTACCAGAACTCATATTCCGATTTCTTTTGGATTAAATAAAATACATGGTTCGAAGTTCCGTGTAGGATCTCGAGTTCGACAAACACCTGAAGAAGGCCGGAGGACATATCGGCCGAAACGTTGTAAATATAACAATAAAGATGAAGGCAATAGTCCGAAAACCCTGAATGATAAAACTCATTGAGCTTCATCTCAGTCATTGTCGTTATTATATTGATTAGAAATCGCGTTCCTGCATGTTCATATTTACAGTTTTTGTATAGTGAGTTCGTCAGGGTTGTTTTTTTATTGCACACGGTCCAATCAAATACGAATAATTCTTAAACAAACCTATTTTAGTTTTCAGGTTCTTTGTTTTAATGACATATCAACCTTCGTGGGTTATTTCACGCAAAAGCCAGCCTTGTAGAAGAACAGTGGTGGTACTATTTAATCCATAGCTAGGAAGAGGGATAAGGGAGTTCATTCATCTCTCGTAGGTATTAGTCTGAAAGTAATCGTAATTTCATGACTGGAGTTCGAACCAGATCTGTTTGATCCATAGATTAGACCCTTAAATGTTATAACAATCCGGTTAATAATGGACTTGGGAGTCATGGCAATAAAAGGGTACACAAAAGTTTACACATCTGTAGGACTGAAGCCTCTACATTATATTCAGTTTAGAGTCATGCCCTGAGCACACTTTTTTTTTTTTTAGATATCTTACCCTTCACCGGGGGTTACAGTCAGTGTATTCAAGGGGAAAAGAATGACCAAGTGTTGCTTTTTCTACATTAAAAAATATCACCATAGTAAATAGAATTTGAGATTTTTTAAAGGTACTTTTTCTTTGTTTCCGGAATCTAATAGTAATAAATTACCAACTGCCTAAGTTGAAAATATCACTCGGCTTAACGACCCACTTCCTTGCTACAACCAAAAAGAGTAAAAACAAAAAATAAAACAAAACAAAAACAACAGAATCATGAGTTAGACTGAACGGAATGAAAGAAAAACAGGTTTTTGATATCTTAAATAGTGAAAACTTTGAGATATCCTTGTCCACAGTAGTGAGATGTAGCCCTCATTTTGACAAAAACAAGTTCCAAAAAAAAAAAAAAAAAGAAATTATTACCAGAATGATTGAAAACAACCTCTAAACATGGAATTGGTAAAATAATGATGTAAGGAACTTTGACGTCTTCTTGGAGTTGGGAAATAAATTCGATGCGACAAGAATACTGATGCTAAAAATATATTAACATTCTTGAGACGGGATTACTAGCAGCCAAAAAAAAACAAAACAAAACAAAACAACAAAACAACCCTCTTCCCAAAAAACCCACGATAACAATGGTAGTAGTAATCCTGAATGACTTTATTCCGGTATCAAACTTGAGACCTGAATATAAAAACATACACATCTGGCCTCTGGCCATTCCGCTGTTTTTATAACTTCAAGAGAGTCATCTTATCTCCTCCCGTGTCTGAATGTCCTCCATTTTTTGATGAGTCCTTCCATTTTTACTCGACGCTGCCAATTATTCTCTACGGCAAATCGGGCAGATATCATTTTTCAACATGGTAACGAGTGTTTTTATGGTTGGGTTTGCTTATTTCGTTTAACGGCTCATCAACTCTTGATGGTTATCTAATACCAAATCCTGTTTATACATCATCAACATTATCATCAAGTCTATTAAAGTGTAGTGCTATGCTTAATGCGGCATGAACTCTGTTGGCGACTGTCGTCTTTATTATTGGGGAAAAAAATTAAGATCCATCAAGGTATTTTGCTATGGTAACGGATATTACCGTGGATCTTACTATGGATCGTACTATAGTAACAGGGGTGGGAAGTGCAGTCCACGTGGAGTAGAGGCTAAAAGGGCCGGATTGTGACATCGTCGTAGGCGAGTTCGATCTCCAGCAGCGCTATCATGTTCACTTTCGGAGTAATACTCTTGGAAAAGATATACACTCTCTTATTTCTCCCACAAGCTAAAGATTATATAGTCCCACTGTTATTCTTCTACAACAGTAGCGTTGGCATTAAATAACCCACAAAAGTTGATATGCCACTAAACAAAGAAACCAAGCCAAACTAAATAGTATCACTGTTGTTTTTCTACAAGTGTGGCTTTGGCATTAAATAACCCATAAAGGTTGATATGCTATTAAATAAAGAAACGAAAATTCGAGGAAGCAGTCAATTCTTCCCTGGTGGGTTTTATCAACGTTTTAGCTGTTAAAGAATTCTTGCAGAAAGTTCTGAAGATGCCAAAAGTCGGTCGGAAGGAAGTTATACTTTTGAAGCCGAATTTGGTTCCGCCACAGGACAAAGTTGAGCAGTTTATGGGGTACCTCTTTGAGACCACGGCGAAAGACAAATCTTCTCATCTGAAAAGATAATCGTAAACGTTTTTCTTAATCCTCGTAAAATTGAAGTGTTTTTTTTGATGTCATAATTCAGTAAATCGATATATATAGATAAAAATAAATAAAACAATAAATAAATAAATAAATAAATAACAAATTGATAAAACTGTGGTCGTAGACAAAATGATTTGTCAGTAACATAATAATTAGAATTCTCAGATTAACCCAGAACAATTAAAAGGCGTGTCGGGTTGTTATTAGTAACAGAAGAAAAATAAACAATCCTATATACGAATTTTCAAATGATATTCAGTAAAATAACGATTTAACGGTTAACTCAAAATAGTTAAAAAGCATGTCGGGCGGTATTTAGGATTACTAGAATAAATAAATGTCAAGTTGTCACTAGAATAATAATTTGGTAGTAATTAGAAATCTGAAATCTATTCAAAATATTTAAAAGTGTGTCGGCCGGTATTTAAGATTACTAAAAAATAAATAAATGTACTCAAGATATAAAATGTCGGATGGTATTAAGTAAAATAAGAATTTGGTAGTTATTAGAAATCTGAGATTTGTTCAAAATACTTAAAACCGTGTCGGGCGGTTTTCGGCGGTGATTAGGATTACCAGAAAAATAGCCGTGGAAGATTCATGTTTTCGGGAGATTTTTTAAAGTAAAATAGCAATTCAGCGGAAATTAAAATTCTCAAAATGCTTTTAAAAGTATGTCGGGCGGTAATTAGGAATTTTATAAGGATAAACGAGATCCAAGTTTTTGGGTCGTATTCATTAAAATAACAATTCGGGGGTGGGGTGGGCAAAATTCTGAGGTTAACTCTGAATACATTAAAGTATATGGGCGGTGTTGGAATGCAAGAAACGAAATTGTGATGGAAGTTTTCGGGCGGTATTTAGTCTATGCATAATTCGACAGTATTCAGAATATACTCAGAAAGCTTGGTTAGAGACTCAGAATAAATACTCAGCATTCTTAGCAGATGAGTAAGACCCCACCCCAAAAAGGAATATGTTACAAAACTGCATACAGTTGAAGAGATCTGGGGATTATAGAGTACTCCTTCATTGTCATTATCCAAATTAGTAGTGCCTAAAAGAGAAATAATTTACAAAGCTTTTTGCTTAGATGTGACGCAAGGTGGTATGAATGAAGCACATAGCACAGGTTTGCTAGTCTAGATTGCTAACCATTACACAACCCGAGGTGCCCTTACTAATTTACAAAGCGTTTTGCTTAGATGTGGCACAAGACCGAATGAATAACGCACATACTGAGACTCACTCGTGAAGGTTTGCTCGTCTAGATTGCAAACCATTACACCACCCGAGGCGCCCGTGCCTGTTATGGGTCAATTAGATCTGTTTAAAATTATACGTATTCGATAGAGAGGGGTCCCCGATAATTGCCAGATTCCGGCCTCGAAGTAAGCGTGTTCGAACCCCGGACGCGCTATTATGTTCACTTTCGAACTAATATCCTTGGGAAAGATACGAACTTGTTAATTCCTCTCAGCTATGGCTTAAATAGCATCACTGCTGTTCTTTTACAAGGATGGCTTTGGCATCAAATAACCCATGAAGGTTGATATGACATTAAAAAAGAAAGTATTCGATAGGACCGTGAGCAGAAAAATTTTAAAAAATTAAGTACATAAGAAATATAAATATGAACGAATAAAAAATGAGATTCTGCTTGGTATTAAGTAATCCCAGACAGGTTGACATTCCATTAAAACAAACCAATCACTCAATCCTAGCTGCCACCTTTCTTTTCCTTTTTTTCCTTTCAAAAGCGTATCAAGCAGTGTTGGGTGGTAATTAGGGACGTTAGGAAAGTAAACGCCCCCAAGATAAAAGTTTTCGAGCACTGTGTAATCAAATTCGAAGGTAATCAGAATTCTGATGTTTACAAAGAATGTCGGGCGGTATTGGGCGGTAGTATTCTTCCGTCAATGGATGCAAATCATTTTTGATTGATCAGATCTGAAGTATTTACGCGATGAGTCGTGACAATGTGGCTTTTGACAATACACAGGCGTTTTTTTTTTTTTGGAATTAGAAGCAGGAAACACAGCGTCCAATAATTTTTGTGGCGGCCTCTTGAGTTAGCTTGTTCTTTGTTTTTTACGTCGGTTTATCGATTCTGAAGATAAAAGTATTTTCTAGGAGCTGAAAAAGAAAAAAAAAAATCAAGGGTTAAAAACCAATTCCAGTCACGACATTCAAAAGACGGAGAAAAATTAGTTGAATCGGACAATAAAATCGTTTGAACTATATTTTTCTTTTATTTGGTTTGTTGTGTGCAAAAGTTTTGGTAAATCTGATGAACGTACACATCTCTCCAACAACGAAAAAACAAAGCAAAAAACCAGCAAACTAAAAACAAAAAAAAAACAAAACAAAAACAAAAAACTAAAAACAAAAAACAAAGCAAAATCAAAACAAAAAAAAACAACCCCCTCCGGAATTTTGACGGCTGCACCAAAATGAAAGTTAAGCATTATACATTCTTGTTCATTATTTCCTTTTATAAGATTGTCAATTCCTAAAAACTGTCAAAGAATTGAAAAGAGATAAAAACATTCATCAAAGACCATGGCTTAAAAAAACAAAACAAAAACAAAAAAAAACAAAAATAAAAAAAAAAAAAAACAGAAGCGCCCATGGGTTGAAAAGCCGTAAATCAACTAACCAACCAACCAACCAACCAACATAAAAAAGTAAAAGAAAAAAAAAAAAAAGAAAGATGGCTGTTAGGAGGAAAATAATTTGAACAAGGGTGAAAATATTAACCATTTTCCCCTTGCAGAAAGGAATAAATACTACCCCTGGTAAGAATAATGGAATATTCATTTTTATTGGAACGGTTCCTCATTGACCGGGAAAGGTGGCTATAAAAAGTTGGAAATCAGAGGACAAATTGCTATAATACTGAATACAGGGGCACCTCTGGTGGTGTAACGGTTAGCAAGCTAGACTAGCAAACCTACACGTGTGAGTTCGAGTCTCATTGGGCGCCCCATTCATTCGGCCTTGTGCCACATCGAAGCAAAGAGCTTTGTAAATTACTATAATCCTGAATACAGTGTTATTAAAATCGACCAGCGTACTGAGAAGAGTCCTGGAGACCTGAGGAGACTAGCTGTCACTCAGACTCCACTGAAAAAACAGACGCTTCTGAAAAAACGCTGCTGGGAAAAACTCGATAGTTAATGTATAGCAGATCAGACGCAAAAAATTTAATTTAATTCTGGAATCTTGAAATTTTCAATTAACAAAAAAGATTGTCATTTAAATCAAAGGAAAGTTTTTTTTATTGGTAAGTAAAAACATAATGCAAGTACATTAAAAATAAAATGTCAGTAGAAAAAATGCAAAAACTAACATACATTATGTTGAATTTGTTGCTTTTCTGGCAAAATTCATGATTGGTTGGTTGGGTTTTATGGCATATCAACCTTTGAAGGTTATTTAATGCAAAATCCATTTTATACAAATAATCAGTTTAGCTTAAGTGCACAGTTTAGTTGTCAAAAACATTTCTATTTCAAGCTATTCAGTTTTGTATAACAGTTCTAGTTCAAACAAAGCACTTTAGTATAAGTACAGATGTTGTTTACATACGGTTAAATGCCAAAACTGTTCTATTTCAAATAATTCAGTTTAGCGTAAGTACAGTTTCAATGTCAAAAACAGTTCCAGTTTACCATAAGTACGCAGTTTGAATTTAAGTACACAGTTTAATTGTCAAAAACATTACTATTTCAAGCTATTAAGTTTAGACGAACAGTTCTAAATCAAACAATTCAGTTTAGCATAAGTACACAGTTTAGTTCTATTTAATCCATAGTTAGGGCCATATCAAGTGCTACCACTCCGCGCCAGAGTGGGCCTGGGAGCAAAGGTAATGAAAGATTGCTCCGCATTTCCCAAAGCTCCAGCATCACTGGGACCTCACTATCAGATTGTTTAGTGTCATATATCCAGGACACTCTTTGGGGCGGGGGGTTTCTTACCCCTCTACAAAGGTGCAGTCAGTGTGTTCTACAACCCCAGCAGACTTGGCAAGCAAAATTCATGGACAGCGTAAACTTGAGATTATAACACAATCCATCATGAATATTACTCCAGGAAAAATATGGTATTAGCACACTGAAAGGAATTGAATTAGGTTTTTTTTTTAAATTTAGCAGTTATTATACTAATTACAGATAAGAAACAAAACAGCTGAACATTCTGGGATCATAAAATATTTCTTTACATAAACTAGATTAAGTTTTCAAATTCTTGGTAAGGATATGCTCCAAGTCATTCAGATGGAAAAGTTATGGAATGACCCAATGTTGACGAAAACATTATAAAATTCACTGATAAAATAAAAGGGTTAATATTTAATTATTCAGTCTTGAGATTTTATGAGAGCCTTAATTGTTTCATACATAGATTTCATTAAGTTAAAGTAATATTCTTTATCGAAGTGATTCCAACTTTCCCAAATGGCAGTTAAACGGTCTTCTCTTGTGGATAGAGCCTTAATTGTTTTAGGCATGGATTTCACTATTTCAAAGCAATATTCTTTATCAAAGTGATTCCAACTTACCCAAATGACAGGTAAAAGATCTTCTTTGATGAATGGAGTCTTAAGTCTTTTAGGCATGAATTTCACTAATTTAAAGCTATATTTTTTTTTTATTAAAGTGATTCTAACTTTCTTGAATGGCAGTTTAGAGATATTCTTTGATGGATAGAGCCTTAATTGTTTGAGGTATGGATTTCACTATTTTAAAGCAATATTCTTTATCAAAGTGATTTTAACTTTCCTGAATGACAGTCAGTAGATTTTCTACGGTGGATGGAGCCTTAAGTCTTTTAGGCATGAAATCCACTAATTTAAAGCAATATTCTTTATCAAAGTGATTCCGACTTTCCCTAATGGCAGTTAAAAGATCTTTTGATGGATGGAGCCTTAAGTCTTTTAAGCATGAAATACAATGATTTAAAGCAATATTCTTTGGTGGATGGAGCTTGCTCTTGGGTCTGTTAAAAATATACAATAGATTTTTAATTGTTAAAAGATCTTCTCTGGCGGATGGAGCCTTAATTGTTTTCGGCATGGATTTCACTAATTTAAAGCAGTATTATTTATTAAAGTGATTCCAACCTTCCCAAATAGCAGTTAAAAGAACCTTTTTTGATGAATGGAGCCTTAAGTCTTTTAGACATGAAATCCACTAATTTAAAGCAATATTCTTTGGTGGATGGAGCTTGCTCTTGGGTCTGTTAAAAATATACAATAGATTTTTAATTGGATTTACATACGGACTGTTTGCTAGATAAATTATTGATTTTATCTGCCTTTCCTGAAGAATAGGTTTAATCCTATTTGCTGTGTAAGAAGATTATCGTCCTGCAAAAGGATTTCTTCATCACCAAATCAATTTTCTATCGATGGAATGAAAAAATTATCCAGGATTTCAATTTTCACAACAGCATTGATTGTTGAGGAAGTGATTTTCTTCTGTTATCTATTATTAGTTTAGTAATCGATGCATCAGGCCTTAAATCCCAGAAATGTGAAAGACAGACGGTATGTGTCAAGAAATGAAGGAATAAGAAGGAATAAGAAGGAATATGAAGGATTGCAATTAGTGTTGATACATCGATAAGATGACATAAAAAAGAGCAAAGAAGAGTTAATTACAGAAAGTAGAAACAACACGAACAACACAAGTATCAACAGAACAACAATAACTTGAAAACAAAAACGGGAGGAAAAGTAATTATATGGATATTTCAAGTGGTAAACAAACGACATTTCACAGGAGAAGACTTGGACATGGCTAAGAAAATGAAACCTTGATAGAGAAACTAAATCTGTTTTAATAGCAGGACATAAACACCATTAAACAAACTATGTCTTGTATCGTGGTAAGGAAAAGATACACAGTAAAATAAAGTTAATTATTCATAAAATCAAGTGTTACAGTCAGACTAGTATTATAAGTCTCGCGCTGTTGGTGTTACGTCAGAAGTTGGTCTTACTACTGACCGACGTCCATTCAGAGTTATCTATTGGCTTCTGTCACTGCTTCTGAAACACGACATCTTTATACTTCCGCGATACCGGAAGTCACGTGGTACGAGCAACAATACAACACTATGTTAAAGCAAAAATAGACTAGACGCATAAAAATAGCAATTGTAGGTTACGTGGTGGTAGAGAATAAGCCATCAATTATATAATAAGCGAATGCAATAGATTAGCACAAAAAGAGTAGAAGACTAGACATGATTGAATGGAGAAGGTGATCGACTGGGAATTGTGCAAGAAATTGAAATTTTACTGTACTAACAAGTAGTATATGCACAACCCTGAATTTTTCCGGGAGAATGGGACGCACAAACTTCTCTTGGATTTTGAGATACAAAGGAATCACCTAATCTCGGTCAAACGACCAGACCTATTGATATTCAACAAAAAAAAAAAAAAAAATAAATAAAATGAAAGAAAAGAGAACCAGTAGAATAGTGGAATTTGCTGTCTCGGTATACCACAGTGTAAAATTAAAAGAATGTAGAAAGAGAGATAAATATCTGGACCTTCCTAGAGAGTTGAAGAATCTATAGAATATGAAAGTGAAGGGGACACTCATTTTATCTGATGCACTTGAGACTCCAAAGTATTGGTAAAGGGGCTGGAAGACTTGGACATTAGAGGGGAAGTAGAAACCATTCAGACTATAGCATTACTAAGATCAGCCAGAATACTGAGAAGAGTCCTGGAGACTTGAGGAGACTTTCTGTCACTCAAACTCCAGTGAAACACCATCAGTATCGTTGATTGAAAAACACTTAAAGCAATAAAAAATGATAATTAATAAAAAGAGCGAAAAACAACGCCATAGGGACCAACTATGTTAAAGTGAAAATAGATAAGACAGGACAGAAATGCAAGTGTAGGTTATGTGGTGATAGAGACGAAAGAATTAATCTCATGAAAAGTTAATACAACAAATTAGCGCAAAAAGACCACAAGACTAGACACGACTGCGTGGGGAAGGTGAGCCACCTGGAATTGTGCAAGAAATTGAAATTTGATCATTCTACAAAGTGGTATATGAACAAACCCGAATCTGTCTTGGAGAATGAGACGTTCAAAATTCTATGGGATTTTGAGATACAAACAAATCACAGATCTACTGATAACTACCCCCCCCCAAAAAAAAAGAAAGAAAAAAAAGGAAAAAAAGAATAGTGAACTTTGCCGTCGCGGCTGACTACAGAGTGAAAATCAAAGATAACGAAAACAAAGATAAATACTTAGACCTTGCCAGAGAACTAAAAAAAATTATGGAACATGCAATTGACGGTGATACTAATAGTAATTAGTGCACTCGGAACAATTCTCAAAGCTTGACAAAGGGACAGGAAAAATTAGAAATCGAGGACGAGCCAAGATCATCCAGACGACAGCATTATGATAAAAAAAGAGAACCTGTCGTAGAGTGGACTTTGCCTCCCCAACAAATCCCTGAATGAAAATCAAAGAAAAAAAAAGACAAGAACTTGGATCTTGCCAGAGAACTAAAAAAGTTGTGGAACATGAAAATAACAGTGATACCATACAATTGGTAATTGGTACAATTGGCGAATTTGGAACGGTTTTCAAAAGCTTGGGAAGGGGACCGAAAGAGTTGGATATCGGATGATGAATACTGACCATCCTAACTACTGAATTTTTAAGTTCAAGCAGAATACTGAGAAGAGTCCTGGTGACGTGATGAGACTTGCTGTCACTCAGTCTCCAGTGAAAGACCATCAGCAAACTCTGGTGGAAAAACTCGTAAGAAATATAAGAAATCTAAATTTGACCCTACGAACAAGTGGTTTATTCTCAGCCATACTGGAGAATGAGATGCACAGACTTCTTTTGGATTTTGAAATACATACGGATCACCTAATCTCGGGCAGACGACCAGACCTAATGATAGTAAAAAAAAAACAAAACAAAAAAAACAAGAGGACCTGTCGAAGAGTGAACTTTACTGTCTCAGCAAACCACAGAGTAGAATTAAAAGAAAGCAAAAAGAGAGATAAATACCTGAACCTTGCTTGAGAGCTGTAAAAGCTATGGAATATGAAGGTGACGCTAATGCCAACTGTAACTGACGCACTTCGAACAATGCCCAAAGGCCTAGTAAGGGGATTGGAAGAGCTGGAAATAATGGGACGAGTGGAGACCACCCGGGCTACAGCGTCGTAAGAACGGCCAGAATACTGAGAAGAGTTCTGGGGATTTGAAAAGACTTGCTGTCACTCAAACTCCCGTGAGAAACTATCAGCTAATTCTGGTGTGAAAAACTCTCAAAGGAGTAGAATAATAATTATAATAATAATAATAGAGAATGGCCAAAATACTGAGAAGAGTCCTGGAAACTTGTGGAGACTTGCTGTCACTGAAACTCCAGTGAAAAACCATCTGCTGACGCTGATGTGAAAAACTCTAAAGGAGTAAATAATAATTATAATAATAAAGTGAAACTCCTCTCATCGTGGTTATTCCATAATTATTATTTGGGTAAGAGTCAGAGAGAGAGAGAGAGAGAGAGAGAGAGTGACGAAGACGGTTAAGCTTGCACACTCAGGGGCAGACGGTACGGATCTTCTGGGAAACCTGTAAGCCTTTCTGCTTTTCGAGTTAATATCTCTGTGGTTATATGATATTCTGGACGCCAACCGAAATTCTCGTGATCGTATATCCTCCAACCTGCTATTCATACAGGTTGCACGTAGACACAGTTCTTTCTTACATACCACCCACATAATTTACGTGATATTTCCACCGGGGAACACCTGCGTCCAGTTTACTTTCGGAACCAGGTCTATTTCCTATCATTTACGTTCCCAGTGTCCGACTTCTCCTGCTGCATCGCTAGGTTAAAGCGACTTTCTTGTCAATATCCAACAGGATAATATATTCAAATACAATAATGCATATACTTGTAGTTATGTGTGTCTTCATGTATATGTAGGTGTGTATCTGTATGAGTATCCACACGTACAGACACAGTGTATTTGCATCTATATGCATGTATGTACGAGTGTATCCATACAGGTGTGTGTAGCGGAAAAAGTGTAAATGATTAAATGAAACACCGGTCTACAAATTTAATAAATTTTATTTCGATAACTTGTGTGTAAAGTTTGTTGAAAAACAAAAGTTACAAAATGTTTTCTTTTAAGAAAAGATAATATTTGTTAGAACGTAAATATTCTCCAATATTTACATTTACAAGAAAGAAAAGTTCATGCATTCAATATAGCAGTTTACCTAGTCTAAATCTTGTTGATATATTTTGTGTGTGTAAAATAACACTTTTCGGATGACAGATAAAAACTTTTGAGGGTGAGCAAATATTTTTGACTAGTTGTGTATATATACATAAAATTTACTGGTGGCGTAGTGTATCCATCCATTAGCCGACTAAAAAAATGTTTTATTGATCAATGGATATGCTACACTACCAGTACATTATATATATATATATATATATATATATAATGGGCCATTTTTCGCCATTACTACATTTTACATCCGTTAACTTATTACACCATTAAAAAAAATTGAAAATAAAATATTTAAAAACCTTTTAAAAATCTTTAAAAACTTTTAAAAAATTCTCTCTGTCTCTCACTATCTCTTTCTATCTCTCTTTCTCTCTCTTTCTTTCTCTCTCTCTCTCACACTCTCTCTGTGTCTTAATCTCATTCTTTTCATCTCTAGCACTATCTATATCGTTTTATTTTCTAATCTGTCTATCCATATATCTATCTAATTCTTTTCATATGTATTACCCAATTCATATCTATCTATCTATCTATCTATCCCAGTCTGATCTATCTATCTATCTATCTATCTATCTAAATCACTCAGCCTTCATTTGTGTATTTCTGACGATGTAATCTCAAAGTTTATTCCAACACCTTTGCTTAATGACTGTCCGTCTATGTAGCATTCTAATTGGCTTGCAAAGCAGCATGTCCGCCTTAAAGACATTGCGAAAAATGGAAATCTTCTTGTACCCGCAGACAGCTATCCGATATTGGATACGCGCCAAAAATATTCTTGCTCCAAAATTGACTAGCGTTGCTAAATTAATCCATCTTTTATGGATAATTTCTTCCAGCTTTTCAATACCAAAATCAAGGCAACACTTTCCGATATTCATTTGAGGCATTAGTATTGTTTCGGGCTCATAAACAGTCGTATAGATATATTTACGAGAAAATGATGAGACATTCTATTTTTCAGGTGGGTAACACTGATTGCGGATCACTAAGCATGGTATATACGTTTGATTGAGTTGTTTAAAGACAAATTCAAAAGACATTTTAAGAGATAATGGTAACCACCAATTCCAATGAGATCTATCTATCTATCTATCTATCTATCTTTTAAATCTCGCTCACTGTCTATTTACCAACTATCTCTTTCTTTTCATATCTATCTATCTATCTATCTATCTATCTATCTATGTCAGTCTCTTTTCATATCTGTATATCTATCTCATCTTAATTGTGCTACGAAATAGAAAACGAAACAGAGCTGAGGGAGTTGGAGCCTAGGATAATAAGCAAGAAAATGGAACATTAATTCTATGTCAAATTCTGCGAGAATGTGTCAGAAAAATTTAAAAATCATTTCTCTCTCTCTCTCTCTCTCTCTCTCTCTCTTTCTCTCTCTCTCCCTCTCTCTCTCACACACACACGTTTATATGAATATATCATTCTTTTCATATTTTCATATCTATCTATCTATCTATCTATCTATCCTTTACATCTCTCTCTCTCTCTCTCTCTTTCTCGTTGTTAATCTCTTTGTCTCATTCTTTTCATGTAACTCACTCTTTTGTTATTTTCTTAGCTAGCTTGCTAGCAAGCTATTCTTGATTACCTTTGGTGATTTACTTAGATAAATAGATATATAGATACATAGATATGAAAAATGGCCGGGATAGATAGATAGATAGATAGATAGATGTGAAAAGAACAAGAGAGAGAGAGAGAGAGAGAGAGAGAGAGAGAGAGAGAGAGAGAGAGAGAGAGAGAGATGTAAAGGATAGATAGATACTTTACTGTAGTAATGGTTTAGATTTATGGAGATCACGTTTGCTCCCTCGTACCTTTTTGTGGGGCACAAGGCATTTTTGACGAACGAGAGACTAGAAGATAAACCTCATTCTGACCAACAGGTTACTGTCTTGAAATAGGAAAAACGTAAAAAATCTGTGCACTCTCGTTCAACCTTGAGAAGGAATGTTGATGAATTTAAGTTGATCGTTGACTTTCAGTTAAGCAGGATAATGCAAAAAAAAAAAAAAATAAAAAATAAAAAATAAAAAATAAATAAATAAAATAAATAAATAAAATAAAATAAACGAATGAAAATCATAAGGTTTGCTTTGGTTTTATGGCATATCAACCATTGTAGTTTAAGCAATACCATATCTATTCTATACATAAAAACAGTTCTATTTCAAACAATTCAGTTTAGCCTCAGTACACAGTTTAAATGTCAAAACCAGTACTATTTTTAAAAATTCAGTTTAGCATAAGTACACTGTTTAGTTCTGTTTAACGAATAGATAGTACCCTATCAGGTGCTACCACTCCGAGCCGGAGTGGATCTAAGAGTGATGGTACTGAAGTACTCCGTATTCCCCAAAGCTCCAACATTAGTGGAGCCTCACCATCAGATTGTTCAGTGTCATATCCAGGACACTCGATGGGGGAGGTCATACCTCTCTGCAGAGATGCAGTCAGTGTATTCTACAGCCCCGGCCGACTAAGCAAAACAGATTAGCAAATATTACATTTATCGAAAAGTAATTGGAAAACATTTTAGGATTTACTATTTTTTAGCTGAAACAGAAAAGCGATTATTGATGGGTCCATTGATTTTAACGGCATCTCAAACTGTCAAGTGTTATTTTATACGTAGAATTTCGGAAATTGCGTTCATTGTACGTTCATATTTACATTCTTTGTGCAGTTGTTTCTCAAGAGGCTTGTTTTGCACTTAGTCTCATCGAATAGGAACAATTTGTAAATAGATCAATTTGACGCATAGATGAGACCTTAACAGGTACTTCTGCTCCGGTTCAGAGTGGAACTGGGAGTAATGACAATCAAGAAGTACTCCACATTCCCCAAATCTTCAAGACTGGAGCCTCACCATCAGATGGTTTAATGCCTATCCAGGACACTCGGTGGTGGTCTTACTTCTCTGCAAAGATGCAGTCGGTGTATTCTACAGCCTTAGCTGAATAATGACAGTGAAGGGGTACCCTACACTCCCCTGAATCTCCAAAACTACCAAGAACACCCTCTTTTTTTTTTTTTTGAAGGGGAGTCTTATTCCTCTTCGAGAGGGGAGGGATACAGTCAGTGTATTCTAGGCCCTGCTGACACGGCAAAGAAAAAAGATCGGATTTTAATATTTGCAAGTTTTTTTTTAAAGAGATTGCAATACAGATATTGAAGTGAGAGGTGTCTTGGAGAAGTGGCTACTGTGCTAGATTGTGACATCCTAGGAAGCGAGTTCGAACTTCAGTCTCGCAATTGCTCTCACTTTCAAGCTAATACCCTTTGGAGAGGTCTGAACTTTCCTTATTCTCCCACCGGGATATGAGTTAAATAGTACCACCATCGTTCTTCAAGAATGATGGCTTTAGCATTAAATACTCCACGGAGGGTGATATGCCATTAAACAAAGAAAGCAATCTATGACGCAGAAAGTAAAAAAAGAACAATCAAAACAAACTAAAACTCGCCTTTCCTTTTAGAAATGATTTAAAAAGCAATTAAAGTGTATGTGAGAGAGAAAGAGTGGGAGAGAGAGAGTGAGAGAGAAAGAGAGAGAGAAAGAGAGTGAGAGAGAGAGGGAGAAAGAGAGTGTGAGAGTGAGAAAGAGTGAGAGAGAGAGAGTGAAAGAGAGAAAGAGAAAGAGTGAGAGAGAGAAAGAGTGAGAGAGAGAGTGAGAGAGAGAAAGAGAAAGAGTGAGAGAGAAAGAAAGAGTGAGAGAGCGAGAAAGAAAGAGAAAGAGAGAGAGAGAGAAAGAAAGAAAGAAAGAGAGAGAGAGAGAGAGAGAGAGAGAGAGAGAGTATTCTCACGGGAAATTATCTCAAATCTACTAGACTCTGGTCCTGATTTTAATATATTATTTTTTTAAGGGAAAAAAGAAAAAAAAAACTTTAAAGGATTTGTTATTTTCACTTGGTTAGGCCTTGCAACAAATTCGTGCAGTTGAAATCGAGCAAATGTCAACACTACGCAAAGCATGTTTTTTTTTTTCTTCTTCAAACTCATAACGATTCAAATTTTGCAATTAAACTGGCCACATCGATCAGAAGATTTCTATAGAGAATTTGTGTATTTATTAAAAGCATTGCATTTTTTTTCTTTTTCTCTCCGCAGGTCACGGCATTTGGGTTAAAAAAGGCTGCCTGCTATCAGTTGTCAAATATTTTGAAAAGCAAGAAATTTCAAAGAAATCCTCTGATGACTTATCACTAGTAGAATAGCAATGATAATAGCGTCAGTTTTTTTATATCTTTTTTTTGTTGTTGTCTCTTCTCACATAGTTCGTTATTTGTTTATTGAATATAACCCGTCAGCAACAAGCAATTGTTCAGGAAAAGTATGTGTCCGTGCATGATATTCGGGCTATTGTTCCCATCTTGAAGGCGCGCTTAGCGTAACCATATTTACCAACCCTTCGGCTCGTACAGGATAAGACACAAGGTCAATTTTTAGGCAGAGTTTAACAGGTTTGAATTCAGAGTTTTCATTCTCCTAGACTAGCTGCCTCACCAAGGCTGAAGAACTTAGTCTGCCATACTATTTACCCATAGCTGGAGGGAGAAATTGGATTCATACCTTTCCCAAGGGTATTAGTGCTATGTGAAATGCAATCAGTTTCGTCCTGGATTTGAACTCGTGTCGCCGTGTTCATTTCCTACGATGATAACCATTACATCATGGGCACTTCCTTAGCGTAACAGTCATCATTAGAAGAAAGGGAATCGACGATCCAAGTTCAAATCCTCAACATAGCTGTTTGAGTTTCACTTCACGCCAAAGACCTTGGGAAAAGAGATGTATTTACACAACCCCTCTGCCACGAGCAGGATGTGACACGATGTCAATTGTTTATACGGAGATAAACAGGTTTGAATTCAGAGTTTTTCTTCTCCTATACTAGTTGCCATACCAAGGTAGAAGAGCCTCGTCTCCTCTTCAATTTACCCATAGTTGGACGGAGAGTAGTTGGCTTCATACCTTTCCCAAGTATTATTAGTGTTCAGTAAAATGCAAAAAGCCTTGTCCTTTATTTGAACTCGTGTCACCGTGTTTATTTCGTACGACGAAAATCATTTCACGACAAGCTATCGATTTTCAAATTTTTGCAGATGGATGGTTAGTTGGATTTTATGGCATATCAACCTTCGTCGGTTATTTAACGCCAAATCCATTTTTATGCAAATAGTCAGCTCTATTTCAAACAATTCAGTTTAATATGAGTGCAGAGTTTAATAGCCAAAAACATTTCTATTTCAAGCTATTCAGTTTATTCGAACAGTTCTCATTCAGCTAATTCAGTTTAGTATAAGTACAGATTTTGTTTACACACAGTTAAATCTCAAAATAGTTCTATATTAAACAATTCAATTTAGTGTAAGTACAGTTTTAATGTCAAAAACAATTCAGTTTAGCATAAGTACGCTATTTAAATGTAAGTACAGTTTAATTGTCAAAACATTTCTATTTAAGCTATTCAGGTTAGTCCAACAGTTCTAATTCAAACAATTCAGTTTAGCATAAGTATGCAGTTGAGTTCTATTTAATCCATAGATAGGGCCCTATAAGGTGCTACCATTCCGGGCCAGAGTGGACCTGGGATCAATGGCAATGAAGGGGTACTCTGCATTCCCCAAAGCTCCAGCATCACTGGAATCTCACCATCAGAATGTTTAGTGTCATATACAGGACACACGTTGGGAGAGGTCGTACCCCTCTGCAGAGCAGTCGGTGTATTCCATAACCCCAGCCGACTGGAGAATTTGCGGATGGAGTCTTACATAAACGAAACTTTAAAATCTTAAATAATTTCCGAAAATATTAATTATCTTCACGCTAAAGGAAACGATAGAGGCAATAATTAGCTATCACCCATAGCTTTTCACCTCACCAGCACCATGACAATAACGACGACGAAAGTGGAAACACTTTTATATGCTTCGAAGTTGTAAAAAAATACTAATCGATTTATTTATTACGCGTATAAGTAAATATTTCTAAAGTCGCGTTCTTATTTCTGAAATATCTTCTGAAACACCCACTACAGTGTAAATTAACATATACGAATTGTGTTAAAGGTCGTATATATTTTTATACCCGCCATGCCTTAAGATCTTACCCTTGAAATGAATTTTCAGTTTTTGACACACACACACACACACACACACACACACATATATACATATATATATATATATATATATATATATTGTGACACGGCATAAAATATTCATCCCAGAACGGGAAGTTATTTTTCGCACGTGTGAAATGAAGTTTTTCCAAGCAGCAGGCGTGTCGCCACTGCTGTAAGGATGCACTACATGAACGCTAACTAACCGTATGGTGAAAAAGCTTGACGGTATTTACCCACAAAGTAGCAGCTGTACGGCCACCTCCCACTCATCACGAAAACTATCCAAGTTAGACGAACCAGACATGCGGGACATTGCTGGAGAAGTAAGGACGGACTCATAAGTGACGTACTCCTGTGGACCCCTTCACATGGACGAGCAAAGGTTGAACGACCAGCTCGGACCTACATACAACAGCTGTGTGCCGATACAGGATGTAGCCTTGAAGATCTACCGGAAACGATGGACAATAGAGAAGGATAGCGGGAGGGGGTCTGGGATATCCCTGCTGATGGCGTGACATGATGATGATGATGACTTTTGTTTGTTTTTTTCTGTCAGATTTGATCAGTATCTATGATAATCATGGTTATTATTGACGAAAAGTACTATTAAAAACGATTGTAATGAAAAGTTGAATATCTTAAAAGTTATATTTATAATCAAACACTTATAAATAAATCATATTTCTGCATTGAATAACCCAAAAGTAGTTTATATGCCGTTAAATGAACCACACTAAACTGTGTTGTAACCAGTTGCTGTTCTGCTCTCTTTGTGGTTGCCCACGTTTCGTTTGTGTATAATATCACAGGCAAAATAGTTGTATCGAAGAGATTGGCAGTTAGGGTCTTGTACAGATTTGCCGTGAGCATATCACTCAAAGATCCAGACTTTGGATCGCGCTTATAAACAATATTTTTGTTTTGAACGTCGTATAGATAAAATATTTTGCTTTGAAATAGTTTTGTAGAATTAAGATTCATAATTCTTTCTTACCTGTGGTATTTGCCCTGTCGTTCGGATATAGAATACGCTGCAGTGTAGTAAGACCACCTCCTCAAAAAATGAGTGTTGAGGGTCAGACACTGAACTGCATTTAATTGTGTA
>OY757913.1:90128323-90338323 GCA_963585895.1 Sepioteuthis lessoniana | reverse complement strand
CTCATGCAGTTCAGAGGTCACTCTCTTCCGGTGCATCAGTCTATGAGTGTATCATGGGCTTTTACCTTGTCCCATTTCGTCAGCCAAATCCGCCTACACGATTTCTTTCGATTACTGGCAATTGGAATGTGTCACTTCCTTCCGGTGCATCACTTTGGAAAGGCATGTTTGGCCGGGTCGAAGTTCAATATACAACATAAACCCATAATAATGAAACATTATGTATATATACAGGTGCGTTTTGGGTCCTAGCAATGAGACTTAATTTGGGTTCGAGGAAAGTTGATTTGGCCGGAACAAAAAACAACGAACTACATTACCAGCCGGATCCAGTTAGTTATATATACAGAATGTTTCATTATTATTTCCGGCCAAAGCAGACCCACGAATAAACCCATAACTTTTTTGGGGGCCATTTTTCTCTTAAAAAACTGGGCATAAAATTATTTCCTAGACTGGCCGTCTCCGATACAGGGACATTAAATTCAGACCCTTTTAAGTTTTTGACCAGTACCTGACAAGTACTTAACACTTACCCACGTCCGTGGCCATATGTATAAACATTTTCTTATCTAGTTAATGGGTTTTCCTAACATTTGAAATTTGATACCCAGGCCGAATCTAACTCATCTTGCCACATATATATGTGTGTATATGTGTGTGTGTTTATGTAGGCGTGTGTGTGTGTGTGTGTGTGTACACGCATGTGCGTGGGCGTATATATATATATATATATAAACACACACGCACACATGTAGGGATGCACACTCACATGTGTATACATGTATGTGCATATATCCAAATCATAGTGTCACATTAGTGCTAAATTCATTTTTGCGAAATCTAATGTCTGCAAATAATGGACGTCAAATATTCTGCCGCATCAGGTTCTCTTCGAGAAAAATTCGTGGACAACTTAAACTTGAGCGACTAAAATTATTACACACTGAATCATTTGGAAGTGATAATTAATCAGTCGAATTCACTCTTTTAAATCCAACGTGTCAAAAAGAGGATTTCATTCTTTTTAAAAATATCTCTCTCTCTCTCTCTCTCTCTCTCTCTCTCTCTCTCTCTCTCTTTATTCTTTCCTTAAGATAAAATGAATGATCATGTTAGTCAGACCACCACAAAACCTTCTTTCGAAACATATCACTTACTTATGCAAAACGGAATCACATCAATAAATGTGTTAAAAAATCAAAATATTTCTATACAGTCGAAATCTCTTTTACACTCGTAGCAGAAAACAATGTCCACACACACACACACATACACACACACACACACACACACACACACACACACACACATATATATATATATATATATATATAAGAATTAAAATACTGAGCAACGATTTAAAATGATAAAAAAACACTTAAAATCAGCTATCTTAAATTTAATACTAATGGTATATTCACGGTAGAAGTGGAGCATCAAGTACGGGATGTTAAAATTTATATACATAAATATACTTAATAGATCTATATATCGTTTACATTGGTAAGTGAAGACAATGTCTACAAATATTAAGGATTTAAGATTAAAATAAGAAGGTACATGATGATCCACATGGGCCGTGAAACTGGTAGTTGAGCAAAACTCATGTAATGGCTAATTTTAACGTCTTTTCTTAGGTTTTGTAAAATCATTTTTAGTCTTTGATCAATATTTTGACAGTTATGCGGTATTCACATGGACGAGCAAAGGTAGGACGACTAGCTCCAACCTACAAACAGCAGCTCTGTGACGATACGGGATTTAGCCCTGAAGACCTAGCTGAAGCAATAGACGATAGGGAGGGCTGGTGAGAGAGGGTCAGGGATATCCGTGCTGATAGCGCGACCTCTTGATGATGATGACTAAAACAACGTAAGTTTTGTTATATACAATTGAAACAAGAGGAATATCTTGGATGGCAACCGCTGAGTTAATTAACAGACATATTAGGAATAAATGTAAATCATGTATGAGATAGCCATTAGTTAAACGATCTTAGTCTGTTTAGAAAATCACACCTGCTAAGAAAAGGAAACCACTACAAGAAGGCAAAATTAGAAGGGATTGACCAGTAGATTAATTCCACTCCTGTTTCTTAATCGTTCTAACACATAACATGTTAACCCCCTCTGCCCACGCCTATGAATGAAATAAAATGTAATTTGATTTCCACCTTATTTTTATTTTTATTTTTTTTTTTACTTTACTTTGTTATTTTTAATTTTTGATTCCTTTATTTTATCTTCTGAATACGAACTGTAACTCCACATTTGCTACTCAGCGACGCGAGAGAAGCATGTAAATAGTCATTTGACGAGACGGAGAGTATATTAATATTCTCCGCCGAAATAAATTTATTATGACGACTTAACCGAGTTTGAGACTCCATCAAATTGTACTATATATATATATATATATATATATATCTTGAAGCATCTCTCAGATCTTGTCACCATGAAAAGTTAAGATACAACGAAACAGTCTATGGATGACAACATGTATGCTTTTTTCCGTAGGTTGAGCAATCTCGTAGTGAAATTTGCCGGCTGCCATTATACGCTGAAATACAAGAGCTTTTCTTATGAATAGACCACTTCAGGCAGCCGATAACGTATACAAGGGTTGGACAAAATAATGGAAACACATAGAAACAATTAGGATCTTAATGTAATTTTGAAACTTGTATAAAACCATGAAACGTTTATTATTTTTATGTTTTTTTGTTTATTATTTGTTTTTACTGTCTTATTTTACTAAAATTATTATTATTTTACAGATATTATCAGGAGAAATTAATCGAAATTCATTGAAGTGGCTGATCTATCAGACTTTAAAAAGAGGTCAAATTGTTGGTGCTCGTATGATAGGTGCTAGTGTAACAAAAATCGCAAAATTATTTAGTGTTGCACGGAGTACTGTCTTGAAAGTAATGACAGTATATGAGAAAGAAGGAAAAAAGTCATTGTTACAAAACTCTGGAAGATTGCGAAAGTTGTCTGAAAGGGGCCGCTGGACTCTTACGCAGATTGTTAGGAAGGGTCACAAGAAGACAGCTCCGAAAATTACCGCAGAGCTTAATGAACATCTCAAGAACCCATTTTCCTCCAAAACTGTTCGAATGGAGCTACACAAAGCCGGATTTCACAGGAGGGCAGCAATCAGAATACCATATTAAAATGAATTTATTTGAAATTTCCAGGTATTTCCATTATTTTGTCCAATCGCTGTATATAAAAAGATATACGTAAGAAATTCCTCTTCTTACGTTGAGAATGACGATTCATCAGGGGTAAGATATCCGACTGATGTAAAGTTAGTCGGGTTTCGATCTCGGCTTGAAACATCTCGCAGGTCAAGTCACACTGAAGAGTTATGATACAACGAAACAGTCTGTCTGTGAATGACAATATATGTATAGTGGTCACCATTAACACTAGTCTTAAAAGATTATTTTACAAAATATCAACATAATTTATTTATAAATTTTCAAGCCTCCCAGATAGAATCCCCACAAAGATTAAAGAAACACTTATGTTGGTCTTCATAACACGAAAGTTTCACGCAGGTTGAGTTTATGACCGAAGGTTTGGGAGATAGCATTCATATTTATAATTTTTGTATTGTTGGTTCTTTTTTTTGCACACGACCCAATTGAATGTAAATAATTTTTGTACAGATCTATTTGACCACCACTTCGGGTCAGAGTAGACCAGGGAGTTACGGGAATGAAGAGTCCTCCGCAGTCTCCAGATCTCCGGAATTGGAGCCTTCAGACGCAGTTCAATGTTATAAGTAGAACAACCTCTTTCTGAAAGAGGTCTTACTCCTCTGCAGGGGAGGCAGTCAGCATAGTCTTAGCCCCTTCGACATGGCTGTCTCTATGAGTTTTCAGTGTTGGTTTTTTGAAGATGTCTTTCTGGATGGGGTTTTACTCCCTTAAAAAGGGATTACGGTCAGCATAGACTTAGCCCCTCTTACAAGATGGTCGGTGTGAGTTTTCATTTGAAATTTTTTGAAGATGTCTCTCTGAAGTGGGTCTTACTCCACTGAAGAAGATACAGTCAGCATAGTCTTAGCCCCTCTGTATGTTGTATACTCATCTGTGTCGTTATTAACAATGAGGAACACGTATGTATATTAAAATATAAGATTATATTTTTATTCTTGGCGATGATACTTGTGTGGAGCAGAAAAGCAATCGCATAGAGTTCGCGCACACGAAGGATTTGTCGGAAAACGGAAGAGCCAGTGAACAACTGACTTTAGCCGAAATTCGGGAACTTACATAGTCTACAACTATCACGTGACCTGCAGCAATTCTTCCCTTTCATTAACTATGGTTACGCCCACGTCTCACTTTTTGCTTTCCATTGGTTATGTTGTCCAAGCCCGGTTCTGTGGGCGTATGCATCTGCCACTATCACCGAAATCAACCACGTTCACAGGTCAAGGTGATATTCCGATATATTCGACCTGATGAACCTGTTTCAACATCTACCGTATTCACAGCACCTGTGGGCATGGTGACATTTCGGCAATCACCTTGTTGATGTTATCCCTGGGCGGACGCAGCTGTCTCAACATCCACTGATACACAGCACCTGTGGACATGATGACATTTCGGTGATCACACCGGTCTTATCAATCTATCTGTGAACAATATCCGCCGTATTCACACCTGCAGGTCACGTTAATATATTACATGACATGGCGGTAAGTGTGACTTTGTATTGTTGGTTTTCTTAACATACTGTAAAAAAGCCACAACAAAATATTAGATCTCTATATTTTATCCACAGATGGCTGAAAAAAAAAATCTAAAGATAATGAGAAAATTAAGAAAACAAGCAAAAAATATATGTATTTCAGATTGAGAACTGGTGATTGAATATTTTTAATTGATAAATACATCGAATTAAAACAAATATCTTTGAATATGTTTTAAGTTGCATTCACAAGGTCCTAAAATGGGTTGTTTTCAATCTGTTTTAACATAAACAAATTTTGCAAATCATCACAAAGGATTTAACCATTGGACATATCATTATATATATATATATATATATACATATGTATGTGTGTGTGTGTGTGTGTGTGTGTTTGTGTGTGTATTATTCGGTCCAGTTAAACCAGAGTTGGGAGTAATTTCTTCAGGTCAAGAAAATCATTCAAAAACTGAATATTTAAATTTTCCCGGTAGAGAGCTCAATGTAATTAATATTACAGAGCAATACTTTCTTTAAGAAAAACCAAAGACCGATTACTTTAGGATTATAAATTTATTTCCATCCTGAAAAAATAAAGGGTTAACCCCTGAGATTCAATGGTCAATATTGAAAAAGTCAAATACTCCAAAATGTTTTGACGGTAGATGTAACCTGTGCTTAGAAGAAAAAGATACAAATATTGACTTATTCAGATTCTGAAAAGTTATTAAATAAGAGTTGTGAATTAATAGTAAGATGTAGACATAAGACTAAATTTAAACTAGAGACTAATTATCATAAATAAAAGTTGTTCCTAAAAAAACATAGAAATAAATTGAGAAATAACGTAAATGAACAAAAATGAAATAAGAAAAAAATAAAGAAAAGAAAAAAAAAACTTATCTGATATACGTACTCGACAAAAAATAGGTAACTAAGGAAATAGACTCAAAATTAATATAAGTATTAATATGTCCCTTACGAAAAAGTTATTATATAAAAAAAAAAAAAAAACATGAAAAAAGTTAATTATCGAACTTGGCTAAAAAAGAAAATAAATAAAATAAATAGCAGAAAAATAAAAAAAGTATATACAACGAAACAGTCTATGGATGACAACATGTATGCTCTTTTCCGTAGGTTGAACAATCTCGAAGGGAAATTTACCGGCTGCTATTATACGCTGAATCGTTACAGACAGCGGTCACATCGATACTGCTATATGGATGCACTACATGGACGCTAACAAAACGGCTGGAGAAGAAACTAGATGGCAATTACACAAGAATGCTGCGTGCAATCCTGAACAAGTCCTGGCAGCAACACCCCACAAGACACCAACTGTACGGCCACCTGCCCCCTATCACGAAAACTATTCAAGTTAGACGAACCAGACATGCAGGACACTGCTGGAGAAGCAGAGATGAACTCATAAGAGATGTACTCTTGTGGATCCCCACACATGGCCGCGCAAAAGCAGGACGACCAGCTCGAACGTACATTCAGCAGCTATGTGAGGATACAGGTTGTTGTCCTGAAGACCTACCTAGGGCGATGAACGATAGGGAGGAGTGGCGAGGGAGGGTCAGGGATATCCGTGCTGCCAGCACGATATGATGATGATGATGATGATTATACGCTGAAATACAAGAGCTTTTCTTATGAATAGACCACTTCCAACCGACAGTAAAATTAAACAAATAAAAATAGATAAAATAAATAAGCAAATAAAAAAACGGAAGTGAGAAAATCGAGGAGATAACTCTTCGCCCCTCTTCCATCTCCTCCCGTGTCTATTCTGATTTATTTTATCCATAAGATCTGAAGAAGTCCTGTTAAATTTTTCTTCGTGTTTTTGGTTTACATCAGATACACTTAACAGGATGGAAATAAATTTATAATCCTAAAGTAACAGGTCTTCGGTTTTTCTTAAAAAGAGAATATATATATATATATATATATATATATATATATATATATCTTACACCGGAAGTGTTTATTCTCACTGTTATTTTACTAGTTTTAAGGGTTTTTACGCAAGTTTGCGAGGTGTACTCCTCTTTTGAGTGTGTGTCCTCCGATCACCGAATTGTCACGGCAAAAATACGGCTGAGTGTACGAAAGAATGCGACCCGAACAACAACCACCGTGCACTATGAGTGGGCCCTCCTTAATATTCTATTAATATTTAATGTTTTTTTATCAAAGATATTCAACGTTAGAACCTTGAATGAAATAGGACAACTACCGGAGCTGACTGCATCGGCCATAGATCATAACATAGACATAATATACATTCAAGAACACAGATACACACATAGCGAGGATGTTAGATATCACGATTCTGGAAATGGATAGACGCTAGCCACTGCATCAACATGGAAAAACTCTGCCAATGCCACAATAGGGGGTGTAGGTATGCTTATATGACCACAAGCCCTAAAATGACTAAATAGCATAGAGAAATACAACCTACAATGATCGTACCTACTTTTAATGGCAAGCCCAGAGCAACAATAATCTCCTACTACAGCCCAACCAATGTTAGTGAAGAAACTGAACTCAGCGCCTTCTATGAAGAGCTTTCCTCTCTTGTTCGTGGCATCCCGAAACACAACGTTCTCGTCATTGGCGGAGACATGAATGCCCAAATTGGGAAAAACGGAAAATGGAATTCAGCCTACAAAACTCGTCAAACAGAAATGGAAAACATCTTACAGATTTCGCGAGAGAAAATTGATTAAATGCCTTAATACAAACTTTCAAAAAAGAGAGAGAAAACTATGGACCTGCACATACCCAAACAATACTAAAGCACAGATAGACGACGTCTTTATAAACAAGGAATGGAATAATTGCACATTGAATTGCGAAGCTTATTCCTCATTCGAGGTTGTGTCCACCGATCACCGAATTGTCACGGCAAAAATACGGCTGAGTGTACGAAAGAATGCCATCCGAACAAAGACAATTGTACACTATGACTGGGCCCTGCTTAATAGCAGAGATATTAGAGATAAATATACGTTAGCACTAATCCTTAGCGGCCAAGATATACACTACCCTACTATACAACCGCATAGAACCCAAAATTGGCTTCTTAGGAAGAACCAAAATGGCTTCCGGAGAAATAGATCCACGACGTCACGAATTTTGATTATCTGTCGGATTCTTGAAAGTGGGCGGGCAAAAAAACGAGAGTCCACGATATTATTTGTCGACTTTACTAAGGCCTTTGACTCCATTCACAGAGGAAAGATGAAGCAAATTCTACTCGCCTACGGCCTACCAAAAGAAACCGTCGAAGCCATAATGATACTCTATAGAAACACCAAAGTAAAAATCCGTTCTCCGGATGGAGACACAGACGACTTCGACATTGTAACAGGTGTATTGCAAGAAGACACATTAGCCCCATACCTCTTTATCATTTGTCTAGACTACGTGCTTAAAACATCTATCAATAAAATCAAAGAAAACGGTTTAAAGGTAACAAAAGAAAGAAGCAGAAGGTACCCCGCAAAAACAATTACCGATGATATAGCGCTCCTGGCAAATGCACACGTCCAAGCCGAAACCCTACTGCATTGTCTGGAACGAGCCGCTGCAGGCATCGGCCTCCATGTCAACGCACACAAGACGGAATATATGTTTCTTTTTCTTTCTTTGTTTAATGGCATATCAACTCTTTAGGTTATTTAATGCCAAAGCCGTTCTCCTAGAAGAACAGTAGTGGTACTATTTAACCCATAGCTGGGAGGATAAGGGGGTTCATACCTTTCCCAAGGGTATTTGTCCAAAAGTGAACGTAATAGCACGACTGGAGTACGAACTCGCGTACTACGATTCCGCAGTCCATCGCTTTAACCATTACACCACGAGGACACCCCCCGGAATATATGTGGGTTAAATAGTACGACTACTGTTCTAGAAAAAGAGTGACTTTGACATTGAATAACCCACAAAAGTTGATATGCCATTAAATAAGTAAAAAAAAAGAAGATAGCTGAAAACCCTGGCTACATAAAGTATTCTTTCAACAAATTAGATTAAATTATCTAAATTAATGGTATAATTTTTTTCGTATAGTCGGTGTGTGTGTGTGTGTGTGTGTGTGTGTTTTGATTTTCTTTGGTTTTCTGCTTATATAAACTTTCTAGGGTTATTTACAGCCAAAGCCATTTTCAATGATGGTACTATTTAAACCATAGATGGGTGAATTTAGGGGTTCATACCATTCTTAAGGGTATTAGTCCTAAAGTAAAAGCAATAGTACGACTGGAGTTTGAATTTGCTTATTACGATGTCTCAGTCCAGCTTGTTAGCCATAACGCCAAAGGGACTCTCTCGTGTGAGTGTATGTATGTATGTGTGTGTCTGTGTGTGTGTGTGTGTGTGTGTGTGCATGAATTAAAGAGTACATACAGATTTGTGTATAAATATTGATCATCTGATAAAGACGATATCGTTCCATGTTTACACAAAAGTATCAGATACAAAAAGAAGACTTAGTCTGCGAAATCGTTTTTTTTTTAACAATAGAAGCATTATAATTCGGACGTTGCCTCTCAATCTAAGTGCTTTTATGAGTGTTTGTGGTTTTCTGTTTTAAAAGGGAGGGCTAAAATATAAGAGCTGATTTTTTTTAGAAAAAACTTTTACAGTCTCTCGTTTTGAGCAGACCCAAGTGAAAATCTTTTATTATTCATTTCAAACAATGAATCTATTTATAGCTAAAATCAATAACTACTCCATGAATGCAAATATACTGTTTTTGTGCAGCGTGCAATAATATATAGAGACACACACACACACACACACACACACACACACACACACACACACACACACACACATATATATATATATATATATATATATATGTGTGTGTGTGTGTGTGTGTGTGTAGTTAGGCAGCAGTCCTTCATTTAAGCATATCTAATCAAATAATTATGACACATTTTGTTAATATAATTTTATTAGGATCCTTTCAAGTTTCCTGACAAATGCTTTGGTTTTAGATTGGAATTGGTAGATGAATTTACCGAAATTATCCCGATCGCTTTCGGATCTTTCATCGGCCATCATCAGGGTATATATATATATATACATGCATTTATATATATATATTTATATGCATATATAAATATATATATATGTTTATATATGGATATAAAAGATAAATAAATTAAAAAATACAAATCTCTTCGTGGACTTACCTATTTTAAAATGTATTTTTATTCTTTTTTTTTGACCTACAACAAACATCTATCTATCGATCTATCTATCTATCTATCTATCTATCTATATATATATATATATATATAATCAGCAAAATATCCAATTTACAAAATTCTAAAAAAAAGCGTTCGATACCTTTATTGAAATTGAGCTCCCCTCTCTCTTTCTCTCTCTCTCAATATATATATACGAGAAAAATATATTTTAAAATTCTTTAAATGAGCATTTATTCAAGTTATCTTTTGTAACGATGACACCAATATCCGGGATAAGGAGACTCTGCCTTCTTTAAATCTTTGCAGGTATCTTCTAGCTGAGTCATGCAATTCCTTTCGTCCAGTACCCAGAGCCACTGAAGTCATCAAGAAGGTCACCAGACCTCTCATTCGCATTCAGTCGGAAATTCGGCACGCTTTTCATAGGTCTGTACATATAAGTCTTATCCAGCGAAAACGATGCATCATAGCAAGAAGTTTTAGAATTACAGCAATAGTCATTGGAATAGAATTATTTCCAGTCCAATCTGAAATTAAACGATAATTTTGAATGTCATTTTTTATCGTCTTCTTTTCCGAGATGTTAAAGATAGCTATGAAATGGCAGTTAGAATTCCACATTCCTTCCAAAATAGAAGGACTAGGACCAATATGGAATCTTCCAACTATGGAAAAACAACGGGTTCATGGTTCGTCCATTTGGAACTGTTTTTTCCAGCCACTATCTATGGATTAACCCTTACTGTGCAGGGTAGTTCACCTGATCATAGATATGCTAGCAGACCATAGGGTGAAAGCAAAAGAAAACAATTAAAAAGGAAAAATAGTTGCAGTTTCAGGAACTGAAGAGGGTGGTACAGTTTGTATTAGGTTTTGTCTAAATTAATCGAGCCAAAATCATCACAGTGCGAGAAGCGAGTAGACTTGATTTCGTTCATGTGTATTTGAGATATGGTTAATGGGTCGGCTCGTTTTTTGGTAATAGGGTAATTTCTGTAATACTTTACAGTTTATAACACGTAGCATGTACATTTTATTTTTACTGGCCAACGCAAAATATCAACGAGAAGTAAAAGAAAGAAAATCATGTCGAAAACGAGATAAAATTAACCAATTTAAAAAAAATGTTGTTTATGGTGAACATCAAAGCAATAAAACAAGGTGAAGAATAAAAAGAACAAAATTGAATCTAGAAAGAAAAACTTTGTTGTAATTAAGAAACAAGAAAGGGCAAATTGAAAATGATAAAAAGAATTGATTTATCTAATATGTGCATCCATAAATACTAAAAAATATGACAACCAAATAAAATCAGAGAGGAATGGAGACAAGAAAGAGAAAACAATCATTCTATCAAAAAAGAAGATGACAAAAAAAAAAAGACGAAGAAAGAACAAGAAAAGAAAGATGAAATGAAGAAAAAATGTTAAGGTGAAAAAAAGAATTACCAAAACAAGAGAAAAGTGGGGGGTGAATAAAATAAAGTTGGCGAACGTTAACGAAGGCGACCTGAAGGCTCTATTTTGAATAGCTACTACACTGCGATGTAGAGGAGGGCATTACTCATTTCTTGCTCCACTTTACCCTGGATAAGTATTGCTGAGTGTTAAGTAAGGAGGTTTCAAGTACCATTTTAAAAGTCTTTAGTATGACGTGAACTGGAATTGTACCTAGGTCTCCTGGACCATTGGCAAACAATCTACAATTGGTTAAAAAGATGAGGAAAAATGGAAAAAAGAGTAAAATAGGGATTGAGAATTAAATAATTAGTAAAAAGAGATTATGAGAATGAAAAAAACAGTAAAAATGAAGATAGGAATCTAAAAATTAAAAAGGCTGTTCGAATAAAAGAATAATTTAAAAAAAAGCAAAAAATGAGAATGAGAATAACTAAAAAAGAACAGGATGAGAATGGAATAAGCAAAAAATGAGAATGAGAATAATTAAAAAAGAACAGGAGGAGAATGAAATGAGTAAAAAATGAGAATGAAAATAATTAAAAAAGAACAGGATGTGAATGAAATTAGTAAAAAATGAGAATGAGAATAATTAAAATAGAACAGGACGAGAATGAAATGAGTAAAAAATGAGAATGAGATTAATTAAAAAAGAACAGGATGAGAATGAAATAAGAAAAAAATGAGAATGAGAATAATTAAAAAAGAACAGGATGAGAATGAAATGAGCAAAAAATGAGAATGAGAATAATTAAAAAAGAACAGATTGGGAATGAAATAAATAAAAAATGAGAATGAGAATAATTAAAAAAGAACAGCATGAGAATGAAATGAGCAAAAAATGAGAATGAGAATAATTAAAAAAGAACAGGATGAGAATGAAATGAGTAAAAAATTAGAATGAGAATAATGAAAAAAGAACAGGATGAGAATGAAATGAGTTAAAAATGAGAATGAAAATAATTAAAAAAGAACAGGATGAGAATGAAATGAGAAAAAAAGGGAATGAGATTAATTAAAAAAGAACAGGATGAGAATGAAATAAGCAAAAACTGAGAATGAGAATAATTAAAAAAGAACAGCATGAGAATGAAATGAGTAAAAAATGAGAATGAGAATAATTAAAAAAGAACAGGATGAGAATGAAATGAGTAAAAAATGAGAATGAGAATAATTAAAATAGAACAGGATGAGAATGAAATGAGTAAAAAAAAAGAATGAGAATAATTAAAAAAGAACAGGATGAGAATGAAATAAGCAAAAAATGAGAATGAGAATAATTAAAAAAGAACAGGATGAGTATGAACTAAGTAAAAAATGAGAATGAGAATAATTAAAAAAGAACAGGATGAGAATGAAATGAGCAAAAAATGAGAATGAGAATAATTAAAAAAGAACAGATTGGGAATGAAATAAATAAAAAATGAGAATGAGAATAATTAAAAAAGAACAGGATGAGAATGAAATAAGCAAAAGGTGAGAATGAGAATTATTAAAAAAGAACGGGATGAGAATGAAATGATTAAAAAATGAGAATGAGAATAATTAAAAAAGAACAGGATGAGAATGAAATGAGTAAAAAATGAGAATGAGAATTATTAAAAAAGATCAGGATGAGAATGAAATGAGTTAAAAATGAGAATGAGAATAATTATATAAGGTCAGGATAAGAATGAAATAAGAAAAAATGAGAATGAGAATAATTAAAAAAGAACAGGATGAGATCGAAATAAGTAAAAAATGAGAATGAGAATACTTAAAAAAGAACAGGATGAGAATGAAATGAATAAAAAATGAGAATGAGAATAATTAAAAAAGAACAGGATGAGATCGAAATAAGTAAAAAATGAGAATGAGAATAATTAAAATAGAACAGGTTGAGAATGAAATGAGTAAAAAATGGGAATGAGAGTAATTAAAAAGAACAGGATGAGAATGAAATAAGCAAAAAATGAGAATAAGAATAATTAAAAAAGAACAGGTTGAGAATGAAATAAGAAAAAATTAGAATGAGAATAATTAAAAAAGAACAGGATGAGAATGAAATGAGAAAAAAATGGGAATGAGATTAATTAAAAAAGAACAAGATGAGAATGAAATAAAAAAAATGAGAATGAGAATAATTAAAAAAGAACAGGATGAGAATGAAATGAGTTAAAAATGGGAATGAGATTAAATAAAAAAAGAACAGGATGAGAATGAAATAAGAAAAAATGAGAATGAGAATAAATAAAATAGAACAGGATGAGAATGAAATGAGTAAAAAATGTGAATGAGATTAATTAAAAAAGAACAGGATGAGACTGAAATGAGCAAAAAATGAGAATAAGAATAATTAAAAAAGAACAGGATGAGAATGAAATGAGTAAAAAAAGTAAATAAGAATAATTAAAAAAGAACAGAATGAGAATGAAATGAGTAAAAAATGTGAATGAGATTAATTAAAAAAGAACAGGATGAGAATGAAATAAGCAAAAGATGAGAATGAGAATAATTAAAAAAGAACAGGATGAGAATGAAATGAGAAAAAATGAGAATGAGAATAATTAAAAAAGAACAGGATGAGATCGAAATAAGTAAAAAATGAGAATGAGAATAATTACAAAAGAACAGGATGAGAATGAAATAAGTAAAAAGGAGAATCAGAATAATTGAAAAAGAACAGGATGAGAATGAAATAAGTAAAAAATGAGAATGAGAATAATTAAAAAAGAACAGGATGGGAATGAAATGAGTAAAAAATGAGAATGAGAATAATTAAAAAAGAACAGCATGAGAATGAAATGAGTAAAAAAGGAAAATGAGAATAAATAAAAAAGAACAGGATGAGAATGAAATAAGTAAAAAATGAGAATGAGAATAATTAAAAAAGAACAGCAAGAGAATGAAATGAGTAAAAAATGAGAATGAGAATAATTGAAAAAGAACAGGATGTGAATGAAATAAGTAAAAAATGAGAATGAGAATAATAAAAAAAGAACAGGATGAGAATGAAATGAGTAAAAAATTAGAATGAGAATAATTAAAAAAGAACAGGATGAGAATGAAATAAGCAAAAAATGAGAATGAGAATAATTAAAAACGAACAGGATGGGAATGAAATAAGTAAAAAATGGGAATTAGAATAATTGAAAAAGAACAGGATGAGAATGAAATAAATAAAAATGAGAATGAGAATAATTGAAAAAGAACAGGATCAGAATGAAATGAGTAAAAAATGGGAATGAGATTAATTAAAAAGAACAAGATCAGAATGAAATAAGCAAAAAATGAGAATGAGAATAATTAAAAAAGAACAGGATGAGAATGAAATGAGTAAAAAATGAAAATGAGAATAATTAAAAAAGAACAGGATGAGAATGAAATAAGTAAAAAAAATGAGAATGAGAATAATTAAAAAGAACAGGATGAGAATGAAATGAGAAAAAATGAGAATGAGAATAAATAAAAAAGAACAGGATGAGATCGAAATAAGTAAAAAATGAGAATGAGAATAATTAAAATAGAACAGGTTGAGAATGAAATGAGTAAAAAATGGGAATGAGAGTAATTAAAAAGAACAGGATGAGAATGAAATAAGCAAAAAATGAGAATAAGAATAATTAAAAAAGAACAGGTTGAGAATGAAATAAGAAAAAATTAGAATGAGAATAATTAAAAAAGTACAGGATGAGAATGAAATGAGAAAAAAATGGGAATGAGATTAATTAAAAAAGAACAGGATGAGAATGAAATAAAAAAAATGAGAATGAGAATAATTAAAAAAGAACAGGATGAGAATGAAATGAGTTAAAAATGGGAATGAGATTAAATAAAAAAAGAACAGGATGAGAATGAAATAAGAAAAAATGAGAATGAGAATAAATAAAATAGAACAGGATGAGAATGAAATGAGTAAAAAATGTGAATGAGATTAATTAAAAAAGAACAGGATGAGACTGAAATGAGCAAAAAATGAGAATAAGAATAATTAAAAAAGAACAGGATGAGAATGAAATGAGTAAAAAAAGAAAATAAGAATAATTAAAAAAGAACAGAATGAGAATGAAATGAGTAAAAAATGTGAATGAGATTAATTAAAAAAGAACAGGATGTGAATGAAATAAGCAAAAGATGAGAATGAGAATAATTAAAAAAGAACAGGATGAGAATGAAATGAGAAAAAATGAGAAAGAGAATAATTAAAAAAGAACAGGATGAGATCGAAATAAGTAAAAAATGAGAATGAGAATAATTACAAAAGAACAGGATGAGAATGAAATAAGTAAAAATGAGAATCAGAATAATTGAAAAAGAACAGGATGAGAATGAAATAAATAAAAATGAGAATGAGAATAATTGAAAAAGAACACGATGAGAATGAAATGAGTAAAAAATGGGAATGAGATTAATTAAAAAGAACAGGATGAGAATGAAATGAGTAAAAAATGAAAATGAGAATAATTAAAAAAGAACAGGATGAGAATGAAATAAGTAAAAAAAATGAGAATGAGAACAATTAAAAAAGAACAGGATGAGAATGAAATGAGAAAAAATGAGAATGAGAATAATTAAAAAAGAACAGGATGAGATCGAAATAAGTAAAAAATGAGAATGAGATTAATTAAAAAAGAACAGGATGAGAATGAAATAAGTAAAAAATGAGAATGAGAATAATTAAAAAAGAACAGGATGAGAATGAAATAAGTAAAAAATGAGAATGAGAATAATTGAAAAAGAACAGGATGAGAATGAAATAAGCAAAAAATGAGAATGAGAATAATTAAAAAAGAACAGGATTAGAATGATATGATTAAAAAATGAGAATGAGAATAATTAAAAAAGAAAGAGATGAGAATGAAATAAGTAAAAAATGAGAATGAGAATTATTAAAAAAGAACAGGATGGGAATGAAATGAGCAAAAAATGAGAATGAGAATAATTAAAAAAGAACAGATTGGGAATGAAATAAATAAAAAATGAGAATGAGAATAATTAAAAAAGAACAGGATGAGAATGAAATAAGCAAAAGGTGAGAATGAGAATTATTAAAAAAGAACGGGATGAGAATGAAATGATTAAAAAATGAGAATGAGAATAATTAAAAAAGAACAGGATGAGAATGAAATGAGTAAAAAATGAGAATGAGAATTATTAAAAAAGATCAGGATGAGAATGAAATGAGTTAAAAATGAGAATGAGAATAATTATATAAGGTCAGGATAAGAATGAAATAAGAAAAAATGAGAATGAGAATAATTAAAAAAGAACAGGATGAGATCGAAATAAGTAAAAAATGAGAATGAGAATACTTAAAAAAGAACAGGATGAGAATGAAATGAATAAAAAATGAGAATGAGAATAATTAAAAAAGAACAGGATGAGATCGAAATAAGTAAAAAATGAGAATGAGAATAATTAAAATAGAACAGGTTGAGAATGAAATGAGTAAAAAATGGGAATGAGAGTAATTAAAAAGAACAGGATGAGAATGAAATAAGCAAAAAATGAGAATAAGAATAATTAAAAAAGAACAGGTTGAGAATGAAATAAGAAAAAATTAGAATGAGAATAATTAAAAAAGTACAGGATGAGAATGAAATGAGAAAAAAATGGGAATGAGATTAATTAAAAAAGAACAGGATGAGAATGAAATAAAAAAAATGAGAATGAGAATAATTAAAAAAGAACAGGATGAGAATGAAATGAGTTAAAAATGGGAATGAGATTAAATAAAAAAAGAACAGGATGAGAATGAAATAAGAAAAAATGAGAATGAGAATAAATAAAATAGAACAGGATGAGAATGAAATGAGTAAAAAATGTGAATGAGATTAATTAAAAAAGAACAGGATGAGACTGAAATGAGCAAAAAATGAGAATAAGAATAATTAAAAAAGAACAGGATGAGAATGAAATGAGTAAAAAAAGAAAATAAGAATAATTAAAAAAGAACAGAATGAGAATGAAATGAGTAAAAAATGTGAATGAGATTAATTAAAAAAGAACAGGATGTGAATGAAATAAGCAAAAGATGAGAATGAGAATAATTAAAAAAGAACAGGATGAGAATGAAATGAGAAAAAATGAGAATGAGAATAATTAAAAAAGAACAGGATGAGATCGAAATAAGTAAAAAATGAGAATGAGAATAATTACAAAAGAACAGGATGAGAATGAAATAAGTAAAAATGAGAATCAGAATAATTGAAAAAGAACAGGATGAGAATGAAATAAATAAAAATGAGAATGAGAATAATTGAAAAAGAACACGATGAGAATGAAATGAGTAAAAAATGGGAATGAGATTAATTAAAAAGAACAGGATGAGAATGAAATGAGTAAAAAATGAAAATGAGAATAATTAAAAAAGAACAGGATGAGAATGAAATAAGTAAAAAAAATGAGAATGAGAACAATTAAAAAAGAACAGGATGAGAATGAAATGAGAAAAAATGAGAATGAGAATAATTAAAAAAGAACAGGATGAGATCGAAATAAGTAAAAAATGAGAATGAGATTAATTAAAAAAGAACAGGATGAGAATGAAATAAGTAAAAAATGAGAATGAGAATAATTAAAAAAGAACAGGATGAGAATGAAATAAGTAAAAAATGAGAATGAGAATAATTGAAAAAGAACAGGATGAGAATGAAATAAGCAAAAAATGAGAATGAGAATAATTAAAAAAGAACAGGATTAGAATGATATGATTAAAAAATGAGAATGAGAATAATTAAAAAAGAAAGAGATGAGAATGAAATAAGTAAAAAATGAGAATGAGAATTATTAAAAAAGAACAGGATGGGAATGAAATGAGCAAAAAATGAGAATGAGAATAATTAAAAAAGAACAGATTGGGAATGAAATAAATAAAAAATGAGAATGAGAATAATTAAAAAAGAACAGGATGAGAATGAAATAAGCAAAAGGTGAGAATGAGAATTATTAAAAAAGAACGGGATGAGAATGAAATGATTAAAAAATGAGAATGAGAATAATTAAAAAAGAACAGGATGAGAATGAAATGAGTAAAAAATGAGAATGAGAATTATTAAAAAAGATCAGGATGAGAATGAAATGAGTTAAAAATGAGAATGAGAATAATTATATAAGGTCAGGATAAGAATGAAATAAGAAAAAATGAGAATGAGAATAATTAAAAAAGAACAGGATGAGATCGAAATAAGTAAAAAATGAGAATGAGAATACTTAAAAAAGAACAGGATGAGAATGAAATGAATAAAAAATGAGAATGAGAATAATTAAAAAAGAACAGGATGAGATCGAAATAAGTAAAAAATGAGAATGAGAATAATTAAAATAGAACAGGTTGAGAATGAAATGAGTAAAAAATGGGAATGAGAGTAATTAAAAAGAACAGGATGAGAATGAAATAAGCAAAAAATGAGAATAAGAATAATTAAAAAAGAACAGGTTGAGAATGAAATAAGAAAAAATTAGAATGAGAATAATTAAAAAAGAACAGGATGAGAATGAAATGAGAAAAAAATGGGAATGAGATTAATTAAAAAAGAACAAGATGAGAATGAAATAAAAAAAATGAGAATGAGAATAATTAAAAAAGAACAGGATGAGAATGAAATGAGTTAAAAATGGGAATGAGATTAAATAAAAAAAGAACAGGATGAGAATGAAATAAGAAAAAATGAGAATGAGAATAAATAAAATAGAACAGGATGAGAATGAAATGAGTAAAAAATGTGAATGAGATTAATTAAAAAAGAACAGGATGAGACTGAAATGAGCAAAAAATGAGAATAAGAATAATTAAAAAAGAACAGGATGAGAATGAAATGAGTAAAAAAAGTAAATAAGAATAATTAAAAAAGAACAGAATGAGAATGAAATGAGTAAAAAATGTGAATGAGATTAATTAAAAAAGAACAGGATGAGAATGAAATAAGCAAAAGATGAAAATGAGAATAATTAAAAAAGAACAGGATGAGAATGAAATGAGAAAAAATGAGAATGAGAATAATTAAAAAAGAACAGGATGAGATCGAAATAAGTAAAAAATGAGAATGAGAATAATTACAAAAGAACAGGATGAGAATGAAATAAGTAAAAATGAGAATCAGAATAATTGAAAAAGAACAGGATGAGAATGAAATAAATAAAAATGAGAATGAGAATAATTGAAAAAGAACACGATGAGAATGAAATGAGTAAAAAATGGGAATGAGATTAATTAAAAAGAACAGGATGAGAATGAAATGAGTAAAAAATGAGAATGAGAATAATTAAAAAAGAACAGGATGAGAATGAAATAAGTAAAAAAAATGAGAATGAGAACAATTAAAAAAGAACAGGATGAGAATGAAATGAGAAAAAATGAGAATGAGAATAATTAAAAAAGAACAGGATGAGATCGAAATAAGTAAAAAATGAGAATGAGAATAATTAAAAAAGAACAGGATGAGAATGAAATAAGTAAAAAATGAGAATGAGAATAATTAAAAAAGAACAGGATGAGAATGAAATAAGTAAAAAATGAGAATGAGAATAATTGAAAAAGAACAGGATGAGAATGAAATAAGCAAAAAATGAGAATGAGAATAATTAAAAAAGAACAGGATTAGAATGATATGATTAAAAAATGAGAATGAGAATAATTAAAAAAGAAAGAGATGAGAATGAAATAAGTAAAAAATGAGAATGAGAATTATTAAAAAAGAACAGGATGGGAATGAAATAAGCAAAAAAGGAGAATGAGAATAATTAAAAAAAAACAGGATGAGAATGAAATGAGTAAAAAATGAGAATGAGAATAATTAAAAAAGAACAGGATGAGAAAGATATGAGTAAAAAATGGGAATTAGAATAATTAAAAAAGAACACGATGAGAATGAAATGAGTAAAAAATGAGAATGAGAATAATTAAAAAAGAACAGGATGGGAATGAAATGAGTAAAAAATGAGAATGAGAATAATTAAAAAAGAACAGGATGAGAAAGATATGAGTAAAAAATGAGAATGAGAATAATTAAAAAAGAACAGGATGAGAATGAAATAAGTAAAAAATGAGAATGAGAATAATTAAAAAAGAACAGGATGAGAAAGATATGAGTAAAAAATGAGAATGAGAATAATTAAAAAAGAACATGATGAGAATGAAATAAGTAAAAAATGAGAATGAGAATAATTAAAAAAGAACAGGATGAGAATGAAATAAGTAAAAAATGAGAATGAGAATAATTAAAAAAGAACAGGATGGGAATGAAATGAGTAAAAAATGAGAATGAGAATAATTAAAAAAGAACAGCATGAGAATGAAATGAGTAAAAAAGGAAAATGAGAATAAATAAAAAAGAACAGGATGAGAATGAAATAAGTAAAAAATAAGAATGAGAATAATTAAAAAAGAACAGCAAGAGAATGAAATGAGTAAAAAATGAGAATGAGAATAATTGAAAAAGAACAGGATGTGAATGAAATAAGTAAAAAATGAGAATGAGAATAATAAAAAAAGAACAGGATGAGAATGAAATGAGTAAAAAATTAGAATGAGAATAATTAAAAAAGAACAGGATGAGAATGATATAGCAAAAAATGAGAATGAGAATAATTAAAAACGAACAGGATGGGAATGAAATAAGTAAAAAATGGGAATTAGAATAATTGAAAAAGAACAGGATGAGAATGAAATAAATAAAAATGAGAATGAGAATAATTGAAAAAAAACAGGATCAGAATGAAATGAGTAAAAAATGGGAATGAGATTAATTAAAAAGAACAAGATGAGAATGAAATAAGCAAAAAATGAGAATGAGAATAATTAAAAAAGAACAGAATGAGAATGAAATGAGTAAAAAATGAAAATGAGAATAATTAAAAAAGAACAGGATGAGAATGAAATAAGTAAAAAAAATGAGAATGAGAATAATTAAAAAGAACAGGATGAGAATGAAATGAGAAAAAATGAGAATGAGAATAAATAAAAAAGAACAGGATGAGATCGAAACAAGTAAAAAATGAGAATGTGAATAATTGAAAAAAAACAGGATGAGAATGAAATAAGCAAAAAATGAGAATGAGAATAATTGAAAAGGAACAGGATGAGAATGAAATAAGTAAAAAATGAGAATGAGATTAATTAAAAAAGAACAGGATGAGAATGAAATAAGAAAAAATGAGAATGAGAATAATTGAAAAGGAACAGGATGAGAATGAAATAAGTAAAAAATGAGAATGAGATTAATTAAAAAAGAACAAGATGAGAATGAAATAAGTAAAAAATGAGAATGAGAATAATTGAAAAAGAACAGGATGAGAATGAAATAAGCAAAAAATGAGAATGAGAATCATTAAAAAAAAAACAGGATGAGAATGAAATGAGCAAAAAATGAGAAAGGAATTAATTAAAAAAGAACAGGATGAGAAAGAAATGAGTAAAAAATGAGAATGAGGAAAATTAAAAAAGAACAGGATGAGAATGATATGAGTAAAAAATGAGAATGAGAATAATTAAAAAAGAACAGGATGAGATCGAAATAAATAAAAAATGAGAATGAGAATAATTAAAAAAAAACACGATGAGAATGAAATAAGTAAAAAATGAGAATGAGAGTAATTAAAAAAGAACAGGATGAAAATGAAATGAGCAAAAAATGAGAATGAGAATAAGTAAAAAAGAACAGGATTAGAATGAAATAAGTAAAAAATTAGAATGAGAATAATTAAAAAAGAACAGCATGAGAATGAAATGAGTAAAAAATGAGAATGAGAATAATTGAAAAAGGACAGGATGTGAATGAAATAAGTAAAAAATGAGAATGAGAATAATAAAAAAAGAACAGGATGAGAATGAAATAAGTAAAAAATGAGAATGAGAATAATTACAAAAGAACAGGATGAGAATGAAATGAGTAAAAAATGAGAATTAGAATTATTAAAAAAAGGACAGGATGAGAATGAAATGAGTAAAAAATGAGAATGAGAATAATTAGAAATGAACAGGATGAGAATGAAATGAGTAAAAAATAAGAATGAGAATAATTAAAAAAGAACAGGATGAGAATGAAAAAAGTATAAAATGAGAATGAGAATAATTAAAAAAGAACAGTATGAGAATGAAATAAGTAAAAAATGAGAATGTGAATAATTGAAAAAGAACAGGATGAGAATGAAATAAGAAAAAATGAGAATGAGAATAATTAAAAAAGAACAGGATGAGAAGGAAATAAGTAAAAAATTAGAATGAGAATAATTAAAAAAGAACAGCATGAGAATGAAATGAGCAAAAAATGAGAATGAGAATAATTAAAAAAGAACAGGATTAGAATGAAATAATTAAAAAATGAGAATGAGAATAATTAAAAAAGAACAGCTTGAGAATGAAATGAGTAAAAAATGAGAATGAGAATAATTAAAAAAGAACAGGATGAGAATTAAATGAGTAAAAAATGAGAATTAAAATAATTAAAAAAGAACAGGATCAGAATGAAATGAGTAAAAAATGAGAATGAGAATAATTAAAACAGAACAGTATGAGAATGAAATAAGTAAAAAATGAGAATGAGAATAATTAAAAAAGAACAGGATGAGAATGAAATAAGCATAAAATGAGAATGAGAATAATTAAAAAAGAACAGGATGAGAATGAAATAAGTAAAAAATGAGAATGAGAATAATTAAAAAAGAACAGGATGAGAATGAAATAAGTAAAAAATGAGAATGAGAATAATTAAAAAAGAACAGGATTAGAATGAAATAAGTAAAAAATGAGAATGAGAATAATTAAAAAAGAACAGGATGAGAATGAAATGAGTAAAAAATGAGAATGAGAATAATTAAAAAAGAACAGGATGAGAATGAAATGAGTAAAAAATGAGAATGAGAATAATTAAAAAAAAACAGGATGAGAATGAAATGAGTAAAAAATGTGAATGAGAATAATTAAAAAAGAACAGGATGAGAATGAAATAAGTAAAAAATGAGAATGAGAATAATTAAAAAAGAACAGGGTGAGAATGAAATAAGTAAAAAATTAGAATGAGAATAATTAAAAAAGAACAGGATTCGAATGAAATAAGTAAAAAATGAGAATGAGAATAATTAAAAAAGAACAGCATGAGAATGAAATGAGTAAACAATGAGAATGAGAATAATTAAAAAAGAACAGGATGAGAATGAAATGAGTAAAAAATGAGAATTAGAATAATTAAAAAAGAACAGGATGAGAATGAAATGAGTAAAAAAATGTGAATGAGAATAATTAAAAATGAACAGGATGAGAATGAAATGAGTAAAAAATGAGAATGAGAATAATTAAAAAAGAACAGGATGAGAATGAAATAAGCATAAAATGAGAATGAGAATAATTAAAAAAGAACACTATGAGAATGAAATAAGTAAAAAATGAGAATGTGAATAATTGAAAAAGAACAGGATGAGAATGAAATGAGCAAAAAATGAGAATGACAATAATTAAAAAAGAACAGGTTGAGAATGAAATAAGTAAAAAATGAGAATGAAAATAATTAAAAAAGAACAGGATTAGAATGAAATAAGTAAAAAATGAGAATGAGAATAATTAAAAAAGAACAGGATGAGAATGAAATGAGTAAAAAATGAGAATTAGAATAATTAAAAAAGAACAGGATGAGAATGAAATGAGTAAAAAATGAGAATGAGAATAATTAAAAAAGAACAGGATGAGAATGAAATGAGTAAAAAATGTGAATGAAAATAATTAAAAAAGAACAGGATGAGAATGAAATAAGTAAAAAATGAGAATGAGAATAATTAAAAAAGAACAGGAAGAGAATGAAATAAGTAAAAAATGAGAATGAGAATAATTAAAACGAACAGGATTAGAATGAAATAAGTAAAAAATGAAAATGAGAATAATTAAAAAAGGACAGGATGAGAATGAAATGAGTAAAAAATGAGAATGAGAATAATTAAAAATGAACAGGATGAGAATGAAATGAGTAAAAAATGAGAATGAGAATAATTAAAAAAGAAGAGGATGAGAATGAAATAAGCATAAAATGAGAATGAGAATAATTAAAAAAGAACAGGATGAGAATGAAATGAGTAAAAAATAAGAACTAGAATAATTAAAAAAGGACAGGATGAGAATGAAATGAGTAAAAAATGAGAATGAGAATAATTAAAAATGAACAGGATGAGAATGAAATGAGTAAAAAATGAGAATGAGAATAATTAAAAAAGAAGAGGATGAGAATGAAATAAGCATAAAATGAGAATGAGAATAATTAAAAAAGAACAGTATGAGAATGAAATAAGTAAAAAATGAGAATGTGAATAATTGAAAAAGAACCAGATGAGAATGAAATAAGCAAAAAATGAGAATGAGAATAATTAAAAAAGAACAGGATGAGAATGAAATAAGTAAAAAATGAGAATGAGAATAATTAAAAAAGAACAGGATGAGAAAAAAATAAGTAAAAAATGAGAATAAAAATAATTGAAAAAGTACAGGATGCGAATGAAATAAGCAAAAAATGAGAATGAGAATAATTAAAAAAGAACAGGATGAGAATGAAATGAGCAAAAAATGAGAATGAAATTTATTAAAAAAGAACAAGATGAGAATGAAATGAGTAAAAAATGAGAATGAGAATAATTAAAAAAGAACAGGATGAGAATGAAATAAGTAAAAAATGAGAATGAGAATTATTAAAAAAGAACAGGATGGGAATGAAATGAGAAAAAAATGAGAATGACAATATTTAAAAAAGAACAGGATGAGAATGAAATAAGCAAAAAATGAGAATGAGAATAAATAAAAAAGAACAGGACGAAAATGAAATAAGCAAAAAATGAGAATGAGAATAATTAAAAAAGAACAGGATGAGAATGAAATAAGTAAAAAATGAGAATGAAAATAATTAAAAAAGAACAGGATTAGAATGAAATAAGTAAAAAATTAGAATGTGAATAATTGAAAAAGAACCAGATGAGAATGAAATAAGCAAAAAATGAGAATGAGAATAATTAAAAAAGAACAGGATGAGAATGAAATAAGCATAAAATGAGAATGAGAATAATTAAAAAAGAACAGTATGAGAATGAAATAAGTAAAAAATGAGAATGTGAATAATTGAAAAAGAACAGGATGAGAATGAAATAAGCAAAAAATGAGAATGAGAATAATTAAAAAAGAACAGGATGAGAATGAAATAAGTAAAAAATGAGGATGAGAATAATTAAAAAAGAACAAGATGAGAATGAAATGAGTAAAAAATGAGAATGAGAATAATTAAAAAAGAACAGGAAGAGAATGAAATAAGTAAAAAATGAGAATGAGAATAATTAAAAAAGAACAGGATGGGAATGAAATGAGAAAAAATGAGAATGACAATATTTAAAAAAGAACAGGATGAGAATGAAATAAGCAAAAAATGAGAATGAGAATAATTAAAAAAGAACAGGACGAGATTGAAATAAGCAAAAAATGAGAATGAGAATAATTAAAAAAGAACAGGATGAGAATGAAATGAGTAAAAAATGAGAATGAGAATAACTGAAAAAGAACAGGATGTGAATGAAATAAGTAAAAAATGAGAATGAGAATAATGAAAAAAGTACAGGATGAGAATGAAATGAGCAAAAAATGAGAATGAGAATAATTAAAAAAGAACAGGATTAGAATGAAATGAGTAAAAAATGAGAACTAGAATAATTAAAAAAGGACAGGATGAGAATGAAATGAGTAAAAAATGAGAATGTGAATAATTGAAAAAGAACAGGATGAGAATGAAATAAGCAAAAAATGAGAATGAGAATAATTAAAAAAGAACAGGATGAGAATGAAATAAGTAAAAAATGAGAATGAGAATAATTAAAAAAGAACAGGATGAGAATGAAATGAGTAAAAAATGAGAATGAGAATAATTAAAAAAGAACAGGATGAGAATGAAATGAGTAAAAAATGAGAATGAGAATAATTAAAAAAGGACAGGATGAGATGAAATGAGTAAAAAATGTGAATGAGAATAATTAAAAAAGAACAGGATGAGAATGAAATAAGTAAAAAATGAGAATGAGAATAATTAAAAAAGAACAGGATGAGAATGAAATAAGCAAAAAATGAGAATGAGAATAATTAAAAAAGAACAGGACGAGATTGAAATAAACAATAAATGAGAATGAGAATAATTAAAAAAGAACAGGCTGAGAATGAAATAAGTAAAAAATTAGAATGAGAATAATTAAAAAAGAACAGCATGAGAATGAAATGAGTAAAAAATGAGAATGAGAATAACTGAAAAAGAACAGGATGTGAATGAAATAAGTAAAAAATGAGAATGAGAATAATGAAAAAAGAACAGGATGAGAATGAAATGAGCAAAAAATGAGAATGAGAATAATTAAAAAAGAACAGGAAGAATGAAATGAGTAAAAAATTAGAATGAGAATCCTTAAAAAAGAACAGGATTAGAATGAAATGAGCAAAAAATGAGAATGAGAATAATTAAAAAAGAACAGTATGATAATGAAATAAGTAAAAAATGAGAATGTGAATAATTGAAAAAGAACCAGATGAGAATGAAATAAGCAAAAAATGAGAATGAGAATAATTAAAAAAGAATAGGATGAGAAGGAAATGAGTAAAAAATGAGAATGAGAATAATTAAAAATGAACAGGATGAGAATGAAATGAGTAAAAAATGAGAATGAGAATAATTAAAAAAGAACAGGATGAGAATGAAATGAGTAAAATATGAGAATGAGAATAATTAAAAAAGGACAGGATGGGAATGAAATGAGTAAAAAATGTGAATGAGAATAATTAAAAAAGAACAGGATGAGAATGAAATGAGTAAAAAATGAGAACTAGAATAATTAAAAAAGAACAGGATGAGAATGAAATGAGAAAAAATGAGAATGAGAATAATTAAAAAAGAACAGGATGAGAATGAAATAAGCATAAAATGAGAATGAGAATAATTAAAAAAGAACAGTATGATAATGAAATAAGTAAAAAATGAGAATGTGAATAATTGAAAAAGAACCAGATGAGAATGAAATAAGCAAAAAATGAGAATGAGAATAATTAAAAAAGAATAGGATGAGAATGAAATAAGTAAGAAATGAGAATGAGAATAATTAAAAAAGAACAGGATGAGAAAAAAATAAGTAAAAAATGAGAATGAGAATAATTGAAAAAGAACAGGATGAGAATGAAATAAGCAAAAAATGAAAATGAGAATAATTAGAAAAGAACAGGATGAGAATGAAATGAGCAAAAAATGAGAATGAAATTTATTAAAAAAGAACAAGATGAGAATTAAATGAGTAAAAAATGAGAATGAGAATAATTAAAAAAGAACAGGATGAGAATGAAATAAGTAAAAAATGAGAATGAGAATTATTAAAAAAGAACCGGATGGGAATGAAATGAGAAAAAATGAGAATGACAATATTTAAAAAAGAACAGGATGAGAATGAAATAAGCAAAAAATGAGAATGAGAATAAATAAAAAAGAACAGGACAAAAATGAAATAAGCAAAAAATGAGAATGAGAATAATTAAAAAAGAACAGGATGAGAATGAAATAAGTAAAAAATGAGAATGAGAATAATTAAAAAAGAACAGGATTAGAATGAAATAAGTAAAAAATGAAAATGAGTATAATTAAAAAAGAACAGGATGAGAATGAAATGAGTAAAAAATGAGAATGAGAATAATTAAAAAAGAACAGGATGAGAATGAAATAAGCATAAAATGAGAATGAGAATAATTAAAAAAGAACACTATGAGAATGAAATAAGTAAAAAATGAGAATGTGAATAATTGAAAAAGAACAGGATGAGAATGAAATAAGCAAAAAATGAGAATGAGAATAATTAAAAAAGAACAGGATGAGAATGAAATAAGTAAAAAAGTAGGATGAAATTAATTAAAAAAGAACAAGATGAGAATGAAATAAGTAAAAAATTAGAATGAGAATCATTAAAAAAGAACAGGATTAGAATGAAATGAGCAAAAAATGAGAATGAGAATAATTAAAAAAGAACAGGATGAGAATGAGATAAGTAAAAAATGAGAATGAGTATAATTAAAAAAGAACAGGATGAGAATGAAATAAGTAAAAAATTAGAATGAGAATAATTAAAAAAGAACAGGATTAGAATGAAATAAGTAAAAAATGAGAATGAGAATAATTAAAAAAGAACAGGATGAGAATGAAATGAGTAAAAAATGAGAATGGGAATAATTAAAAAAGAACAGGATGAGAATGAAATGAGTAAAAAATCAGAATGAGAATAATTAAAAAAGGACAGGATGAGAATGAAATGAGTAAAAAATGTGAATGAGAATAATTAAAAAAGAACAGGATGAGAATGAAATAAGTAAAAAATGAGAATGAGAATAATTAAAAAAGAACAGGATGAGAATGAAATAAGTAAAAAATGATAATGAGAATAATTAAAAAAGAACAGGATTAGAATGAAATAAGTAAAAAATGAAAATGAGAATAATTAAAAAAGGACAGGATGAGAATGAAATGAGTAAAAAATGAGAATGAGAATAATTAAAAAAACACAGGATGAGAATGAAATAAGCATAAAATGAGAATGAGAATAATTAAAAAAGAACAGTATGAGAATGAAATAAGTAAAAAATGAGAATGTGAATAATTGAAAAAGAACAGGATGAGAATGAAATAAGCCAAAAATGAGAATGAAAATAATTAAAAAAGAACAGGATGAGAATGAAATAAGTAAAAAATGAGAATGAGAATTATTAAAAAAGAACAGGATGGGAATGAAATGAGAAAAAATGAGAATGACAATATTTAAAAAATAACAGGATGAGAATGAAATAAGCAAAAAATGAGAATGAGAATAAATAAAAAAGAACAGGACGAAAATGAAATAAGCAAAAAATGAGAATGAGAATAATTAAAAAAGAACAGGATGAGAATGAAATAAGTAAAAAATTAGAATGAAAATAATTAAAAAAGAACAGGATTAGAATGAAATAAGTAAAAAATGAGAATGAGAATGTTTATAAATGAACAGGATGAGAATGAAATGAGTAAAAAATGAGAATGAGAATAATTAAAAAAGAACAGGATGGGAATGAAATGAGTAAAAAATGTGAATGTGAACAATTAAAAAAGAACAGGTTGAGAATGAAATAAGTAAAAAATGAGAATGAGAATAATTAAAAAAGGACAGGATGAGAATGAAATAAGTAAAAAATGAGAATGAGAATAATTAAAAAAGAACAGGATTAGAATGAAAAAAGGAAAAAATGAGAATGAGAATAATTAAAAAAGAACAGCATGAGAATGAAATGAGTAAAAAATGAGAATGAGAATAATTAAAAAAGAACAGGATGAGAATGAAATGAGTAAAAAATGAGAATGTGAATAATTGAAAAAGAAAAGGATGAGAATGAAATAAGCAAAAAATGAGAATGAGAATAATTAAAAAAGAACAGGATGAGAATGAAATAAGTAAAAATGAGAATGAGAATAATTAAAAAAGAACAGGATGAGAATGAAATGAGTAAAAAATGAGAACGAGAATAATTAAAAAAGGACAGGATGAGAATGAAATGAGTAAAAAATGAGAATGAGAATAATTAAAAAAGAACAGGATGAGAATGAAATGAGTAAAAAATGAGAATGAGAATAATTAAAAAAGGACAGGATGAGAGTGAAATGAGTAAAAAATGTGAATGAGAATAATTAAAAAAGAACAGGATGAGAATGAAATAAGTAAAAAATGAGAATGAGAATAATTAAAAAAGAACAGGATGAGAATGAAATAAGCAAAAAATGAGAATGAGAATAATTAAAAAAGAACAGGACGAGATTGAAATAAGCAATAAATGAGAATGAGAATAATTAAAAAAGAACAGGCTGAGAATGAAAAAAGTAAAAAATTAGAATGAGTATAATTAAAAAAGAACAGCATGAGAATGAAATGAGTAAAAATGAGAATGAGAATAACTGAAAAAGAACAGGATGTGAATGAAATAAGTAAAAAATGAGAATGAGAATAATGAAAATAGAACAGGATGAGAATGAAATGAGCAAAAAATGAGAATGAGAATAATTAAAAAAGAACAGGATGAGAATGAAATGAGTAAAAAATTAGAATGAGAATCCTTAAAAAAGAACAGGATTAGAATGAAATGAGCAAAAAATGAGAATGAGAATAATTAAAAAAGAACAGGATGAGAATGAAATGAGTAAAAAATGAGAATGAGAATAATTAAAAAAGGACAGGATGAGAGTGAAATGAGTAAAAAATGTGAATGAGAATAATTAAAAAAGAACAGGATGAGAATGAAATAAGTAAAAAATGAGAATGAGAATAATTAAAAAAGAACAGGATGAGAATGAAATAAGCAAAAAATGAGAATGAGAATAATTAAAAAAGAACAGGACGAGATTGAAATAAGCAATAAATGAGAATGAGAATAATTAAAAAGAACAGGCTGAGAATGAAAAAAGTAAAAAAATAGAATGAGTATAATTAAAAAAGAACAGCATGAGAATGAAATGAGTAAAAATGAGAATGAGAATAACTGAAAAAGAACAGGATGTGAATGAAATAAGTAAAAAATGAGAATGAGAATAATGAAAATAGAACAGGATGAGAATGAAATGAGCAAAAAATGAGAATGAGAATAATTAAAAAAGAACAGGAAGAATGAAATGAGTAAAAAATTAGAATGAGAATCCTTAAAAAAGAACAGGATTAGAATGAAATGAGCCAAAAATGAGAATGAGAATAATTAAAAAAGAACAGTATGATAATGAAATAAGTAAAAAATTAGAATGTGAATAATTGAAAAAGAACCAGATGAGAATGAAATAAGCAAAAAATGAGAATGAGAATAATTAAAAAAGAATAGGATGAGAAGGAAATGAGTAAAAAATGAGAATGAGAATAATTAAAAATGAACAGGATGAGAATGAAATGAGTAAAAAATGAGAATGAGAATAATTAAAAAAGAACAGGATGAGAATGAAATAAGCATAAAATGAGAATGAGAATAATTAAAAAAGAACAGTATGATAATGAAATAAGTAAAAAATGAGAATGTGAATAATTGAAAAAGAACCAGATGAGAATGAAATAAGCAAAAAATGAGAATGAGAATAATTAAAAAAGAATAGGATGAGAATGAAATAAGTAAAAAATGAGAATGAGAATAATTAAAAAAGAACAGGATGAGAAAAAAATAAGTAAAAAATGAGAATGAGAATAATTGAAAAAGAACAGGATGAGAATGAAATAAGCAAAAAATGAAAATGAGAATAATTAGAAAAGAACAGGATGAGAATGAAATGAGCAAAAAATGAGAATGAAATTTATTAAAAAAGAACAAGATGAGAATGAAATGAGTAAAAAATGAGAATGAGAATAATTAAAAAAGAACAGGATGAGAATGAAATAAGTAAAAAATGAGAATGAAATTTATTAAAAAAGAACCGGATGAGAATGAAATAAGCAAAAAATGAGAATGAGGATTAATAAAAAAGAACAGGACAAAAATGAAATAAGCAAAAAATGAGAATGAGAATAATTAAAAAAGAACAGGATGAGAATGAAATAAGTAAAAAATGAGAATGAGAATAATTAAAAAAGAACAGGATTAGAATGAAATAAGTAAAAAATGAAAATGAGAATAATGAAAAAAGGACAGGATGAGAATGAAATAAGTAAAAAATGTGAATGAGAATAATTAAAAAAGAACAGGATTAGAATGAAAAAAGGAAAAAATGAGAATGAGAATAATTAAAAAAGAACAGCATGAGAATGAAATGAGTAAAAAATGAGAATGAGAATAATTAAAAAAGAACAGGATGAGAATGAAATGAGTAAAAAATGAGAATGTGAATAATTGAAAAAGAAAAGGATGAGAATGAAATAAGCAAAAAATGAGAATGAGAATAATTAAAAAAGAACAGGATGAGAATGAAATAAGTAAAAATGAGAATGAGAATAATTAAAAAAGAACAGGATGAGAATGAAATGAGTAAAAAATGAGAATGAGAATAATGAAAATAGAACAGGATGAGAATGAAATGAGCAAAAAATGAGAATGAGAATAATTAAAAAAGAACAGGATGAGAATGAAATGAGTAAAAAATTAGAATGAGAATCCTTAAAAAAGAACAGGATTAGAATGAAATGAGCAAAAAATGAGAATGAGAATAATTAAAAAAGGACAGGATGAGAGTGAAATGAGTAAAAAATGTGAATGAGAATAATTAAAAAAGAACAGGATGAGAATGAAATAAGTAAAAAATGAGAATGAGAATAATTAAAAAAGAACAGGATGAGAATGAAATAAGCAAAAAATGAGAATGAGAATAATTAAAAAAGAACAGGACGAGATTGAAATAAGCAATAAATGAGAATGAGAATAATTAAAAAAGAACAGGCTGAGAATGAAAAAAGTAAAAAATTAGAATGAGTATAATTAAAAAAGAACAGCATGAGAATGAAATGAGTAAAAATGAGAATGAGAATAACTGAAAAAGAACAGGATGTGAATGAAATAAGTAAAAAATGAGAATGAGAATAATGAAAATAGAACAGGATGAGAATGAAATGAGCAAAAAATGAGAATGAGAATAATTAAAAAAGAACAGGATGAGAATGAAATGAGTAAAAAATTAGAATGAGAATCCTTAAAAAAGAACAGGATTAGAATGAAATGAGCAAAAAATGAGAATGAGAATAATTAAAAAAGGACAGGATGAGAGTGAAATGAGTAAAAAATGTGAATGAGAATAATTAAAAAAGAACAGGATGAGAATGAAATAAGTAAAAAATGAGAATGAGAATAATTAAAAAAGAACAGGATGAGAATGAAATAAGCAAAAAATGAGAATGAGAATAATTAAAAAAGAACAGGACGAGATTGAAATAAGCAATAAATGAGAATGAGAATAATTAAAAAGAACAGGCTGAGAATGAAAAAAGTAAATAAATAGAATGAGTATAATTAAAAAAGAACAGCATGAGAATGAAATGAGTAAAAATGAGAATGAGAATAACTGAAAAAGAACAGGATGTGAATGAAATAAGTAAAAAATGAGAATGAGAATAATGAAAATAGAACAGGATGAGAATGAAATGAGCAAAAAATGAGAATGAGAATAATTAAAAAAGAACAGGAAGAATGAAATGAGTAAAAAATTAGAATGAGAATCCTTAAAAAAGAACAGGATTAGAATGAAATGAGCCAAAAATGAGAATGAGAATAATTAAAAAAGAACAGTATGATAATGAAATAAGTAAAAAATTAGAATGTGAATAATTGAAAAAGAACCAGATGAGAATGAAATAAGCAAAAAATGAGAATGAGAATAATTAAAAAAGAATAGGATGAGAAGGAAATGAGTAAAAAATGAGAATGAGAATAATTAAAAATGAACAGGATGAGAATGAAATGAGTAAAAAATGAGAATGAGAATAATTAAAAAAGAACAGGATGAGAATGAAATAAGCATAAAATGAGAATGAGAATAATTAAAAAAGAACAGTATGATAATGAAATAAGTAAAAAATGAGAATGTGAATAATTGAAAAAGAACCAGATGAGAATGAAATAAGCAAAAAATGAGAATGAGAATAATTAAAAAAGAATAGGATGAGAATGAAATAAGTAAAAAATGAGAATGAGAATAATTAAAAAAGAACAGGATGAGAAAAAAATAAGTAAAAAATGAGAATGAGAATAATTGAAAAAGAACAGGATGAGAATGAAATAAGCAAAAAATGAAAATGAGAATAATTAGAAAAGAACAGGATGAGAATGAAATGAGCAAAAAATGAGAATGAAATTTATTAAAAAAGAACAAGATGAGAATGAAATGAGTAAAAAATGAGAATGAGAATAATTAAAAAAGAACAGGATGAGAATGAAATAAGTAAAAAATGAGAATGAAATTTATTAAAAAAGAACCGGATGAGAATGAAATAAGCAAAAAATGAGAATGAGAATGAATAAAAAAGAACAGGACAAAAATGAAATAAGCAAAAAATGAGAATGAGAATAATTAAAAAAGAACAGGATGAGAATGAAATAAGTAAAAAATGAGAATGAGAATAATTAAAAAAGAACAGGATTAGAATGAAATAAGTAAAAAATGAAAATGAGAATAATGAAAAAAGGACAGGATGAGAATGAAATGAGTAAAAAATGAGAATGAGAATAATTAAAAAAGAACAGGATGAGAATGAAATAAGCATAAAATGAGAATGAGAATAATTAAAAAAGAACAGTTGTGAAACGTTACCCCCTCTCGCCCACCACATTAACTTTCTCAGTCTTCTAACCATGTCTTCTTATTTGCCGGCCGGTGATCAACTAGTGGTTCGAGGGGGTAACGCACATTTCTTTACCTACACATGAATACGATCGAGGGAGACAGGAGAAGATAGAAGGACAAACGAACAAACAACAAACTTTGGGGTTACCAAGAGCAGAGGGAGGTATGCAACACTACATGCATATGCATTCCTGATAGTAGATATATGGACTATCGCTAGCGTGGGTTACTAGCGAAAATTCCACAATGCTACTGGGATCAGACATCTTGAGACTCTTCTTCACTGGACCCTATCTTGTCTCCTTGCCTCTCTGCTCGGTGTCTGGTGTTGACTGCCCCTCCGTGGATCCACGCCAACTTCTGCTGCCTGCCTCTCTGCTCTCCTGTGACCAACTGCCCACTCTGGTCCTTGCCTCTCTCTGGGTCGCGTCGTCAACTCTCATTCTCGGGTCCCCTTACCACTTCCGGATACGGCGAGATTTCATGTCCAAGAATCCTTTGTCTGGTTTCGCGCCAAAACAGACAATTGAATCGTCTGCTTTGGCAGCCTACCCCCATAGTGCTACATACCTCCCTCTCTTACCCTTGTCATTTATTCTCAATAAATTACATCACGATTTAACAACAAGCAAAAAAAAAACAAGAACATTTACAGGAAATAAAAAACCGAAATTACAAAATTTTAAAGGGGTTCGGTCGTCCCCTAAAAAAAATAATAAATAATATAACAACACCACATCATCATACACATAAAAAAAAATTTAAAAATAAAAAATATTGCTGGATTCAGCTCTTCCACCTTGCTCTCCTGTGAACAATTCTGGGGTCTCCTGACTCATCCCTATTCTTCATTTCAATAGGACTTTTTGATTCACCTCCAACATTATTCAATTTTCTTTCAATTCGCCCCGCCCCCACCCAACAAAACACAGGGGAATTTTAACCACCCCTACCCAACAATTTCAGGAGGATTTTTCCATTCACCTCCAACATTATTCAATTTTCGAACATTTCACCACATTCTCCAACCCATCAGAACAAAGGGGAATTTTAACCACCCCTACCCAACAATTCAGGAGTATTTTTGGACTTGTCTCCCCCCTTTCCTTACGACGCGGGAGCATCAGTAATCTCCGCAGTTCGATCGGTGTCGTAACAGGAATAATGTTCCAGAAAGCACTGTGGAATTCACTTCCCAACATGGGGGCCTTCACTGCCCCCTGCAACAAACAAAACAAGTCTCTCAGCCATCAATCACCATGGATTTTCAAAAGATAAGAAAAAAAAAAAAAAAAAAAACAAAGCAATTGACACCATCTCCCAGATCGTCCAGCCATGACCAGCCAGGGGGGAGGAGCAACCGGACACCGCCCCGCGCCCAGGTATCGTCTTCCCAACCCATCGTCAACCGTTTCCTCGGTACCATTTCATCAATTCCATGTCAACCAGGCCACTCGCCTTCCCAAATCATCGTTTGTATAACTTACTACCCCTCGATACCAGTCCGCGAAACGGGGCCCCCGTGCACCCCCCCAGGGGAACACGATCAGACGAAGTGAAGAAGTGCCAAGAGCAGTTAAACTTACAAAAAATAAACCCAGAAAATCCATGAAGGTAAAAAAACAAAAAATAAAAAATAAAAATAAATTAAATTAAAAAAAATAAAATAAAATAAACAAATAACAATAAACAACAAAGCAAATGACACGGTAAGCCCAGTCCCCCAAAACCAACAAAAAACAAGGCAAAGTATAACAAAAAAAAACAAACAAAAAAAAACAACAAAGGATAGCAAAAAAAATCCACACAAGTTAAACAAAAAAAAAAAATTAATGATTCACAGACAAAAAATAAAAAAAAAGAAATAAAATAACTACAATTGACAAATATATAAAGATAAAATTGTTCTGAAGGAATCTGTCACGCATCCACCTTCTAACCCTTGTCTCTCTTCCCTTGAGATCTCTGCCCACTTCCACCATTTCTCTTTGCGTCTTTCTTTCCTTCTCTCCTGTCCACTTGAATTCTTCCCTCTACCGGGGGTGGTGTGGGAGGGGATGGCGTTTGCTTCCAACCGTTTTTTTTTAAATCCACAAAAAAACAAAAACTTTCTTTTCTTCCTAAAATCCAAAGTTTACTTTTTTTTTTTTTTTTTTAACTGAGACAGGCATGGATGCAGTGACCAAAATTCCCTAGCAATCTTTCTTTCTTTCTACTTTTCGTTCTCTCTTTTTCTTTCTTTTTTTTCTTTTTCATGACTTTATCTGTTCTTCCTTCTTTTTCTTTGTTCAAATTTTTCCGCCATTTTTATTTTTTTTTTATTTTTTTTTTATATTTTCCATTTTTTTTTGTTTTTGTGGTAGAAGCTTTCCTCCACCTTCTACCCTCTGCACTCGGATGATCCGACTTGACCAGTCGATTTTAACCTAGAAATCTCACTTTCTCTCTAATTTCTCTGGGGTTTTGAAATACCACATTTTTTTTTTCTTTTAGTGAACCTTGCAGCAAAAAAAAAAAAAAAAATTTTTTTTTTTTTTAATCGGTGACTTATCACCTTTCCAGCATAAAATAAATTACTATCAAACTTCCCAGAACTGACTAACTTTCTTTCTTAAGCCACTGGTCCTAACACTTAAGTATAAGAATTACTATGTGAAACTGCTACGAAGAAGGAGAAAAAAAACATTTGAATTCTAGCGGTCAAGATAAGTGTGAAAAGAGGGTAAGGGAAGAAAACCTTCCTTTCCCTTCTAACAAAAATACAACAACAAAAATCAGCAGTTATAAGGGGCTTAAACATACATACACACACACAAAAACGAAATAGATTACTTGCGTTTTTTTTTTTCTACATCTTAAAATTTCCTTAATCTAACAAATCTTTCTTTTTTTTAAATCTTATATTCGAGTGCAGTGGGGGAGGGGGGAATGTGTACTCCTACCTTTGTAGATTCCTTCCCTTTCAATCTTTTCTTTCTTTTTCCTTCTTTTCTCGTTGCACGCAGGGTCCTTATTGGATTTTTTTTTCTTTCTTCTTCGTCCGCTCGCTTCCCGACTCCTTCATCCCTCGATTCATTCCTATTTTTTTTCATCAGGTTTTTCTTCATCCTGGTCAACGGCGCCATTGTGAAACGTTACCCCCTCTCGCCCACCACATTAACTTTCTCAGTCTTCTAACCATGTCTTCTTATTTGCCGGCCGGTGATCAACTAGTGGTTCGAGGGGGTAACGCACATTTCTTTACCTACACATGAATACGATCGAGGGAGACAGGAGAAGATAGAAGGACAAACGAACAAACAACAAACTTTGGGGTTACCAAGAGCAGAGGGAGGTATGCAACACTACATGCATATGCATTCCTGATAGTAGATATATGGACTATCGCTAGCGTGGGTTACTAGCGAAAATTCCACAATGCTACTGGGATCAGACATCTTGAGACTCTTCTTCACTGGACCCTATCTTGTCTCCTTGCCTCTCTGCTCGGTGTCTGGTGTTGACTGCCCCTCCGTGGATCCACGCCAACTTCTGCTGCCTGCCTCTCTGCTCTCCTGTGACCAACTGCCCACTCTGGTCCTTGCCTCTCTCTGGGTCGCGTCGTCAACTCTCATTCTCGGGTCCCCTTACCACTTCCGGATACGGCGAGATTTCATGTCCAAGAATCCTTTGTCTGGTTTCGCGCCAAAACAGACAATTGAATCGTCTGCTTTGGCAGCCTACCCCCATAGTGCTACACAGTATGAGAATGAAATAAGTAAAAAATGAGAATGTGAATAATTGAAAAAGAACAGGATGAGAATGAAATAAGCAAAAAATGAGAATGAGAATAATTAAAAAAGAACAGGATGAGAATGAAATAAGTAAAAAAGTAGGATGAAATTAATTAAAAAAGAACAAGATGAGAATGAAATGAGTAAAAAATGAGAATGAGAATAATTAAAAAGAACAGGAAGAGAATGAAATAAGTAAAAAATGAGAATGAGAATAATTAAAAAAGAACAGGATGGGAATGAAATGAGAAAAAATGAGAATGACAATATTTAAAAAAGAACAGGATGAGAATGAAATAAGCAAAAGATGAGAATGAGAATAATTAAAGAAGAACAGGACGAGATTGAAATATGCAAAAAATGAGAATGAGAATAATTTAAAAAAACAGGATGAGAATGAAATAAGAAAAAAATTAGAATAAGAATAATTAAAAAAGAACAGCATGAGAATGAAATGAGTAAAAAATGAGAATGAGAATAACTGAAAAAGAACAGGATGTGAATGAAATAAGTAAAAAATGAGAATGAGAATAATGAAAAAAGAACAGGACGAGAATGAAATGAGCAAAAAATGAGAATGAGAATAATTAAAAAAGAACAGGATGAGAATGAAATGAGTAAAAAATTAGAATGAGAATCATTAAAAAAGAACAGGATTAGAATGAAATGAGCAAAAAATGAGAATGAGAATAATTAAAAAAGAACAGGATGAGAATGAGATAAGTAAAAAATGAGAATGAGTATAATTAAAAAGAACAGGATGAGAATGAAATAAGCAAAAAATGAGAATGAGAATAAATAAAAAAGAACAGGACGAAAATGAAATAAGCAAAAAATGAGAATGAGAATAATTAAAAAAGAACAGGATGAGAATGAAATAAGTAAAAAATGAGAATGAGAATAATTAAAAAAGAACAGGATGAGAATGAAATGAGTAAAAAATGAGAATGAGAATAATTAAAAAAGAACAGTATGAGAATGAAATAAGTAAAAAATGAGAATGTGAATAATTGAAAAAGAACAGGATGAGAATGAAATAAGCAAAAAATGAGAATGAGAATAATTAAAAAAGAACAGGATGAGAATGAAATGAGTAAAAAATGAGAATGAGAATAATTAAAAAAGAACAGGATGAGAATGAAATGAGTAAAAAATGAGGACTAGAATAATTAAAAAAGGACAGGATGAGAATGAAATGAGTAAAAAATGAGAATGAGAATAATTAAAAATGAACAGGATGAGAATGAAATGAGTAAAAAATGAGAATGAGAATAATTAAAAAAGAACAGGATGAGAACGAAATAAGCAAAAAATGAGAATGAGAATAATTAAAAAAGAACAGGATGAGAATGAAATGAGCAAAAAATGAGAATGAAATTTATTAAAAAAGAACAAGATGAGAAAGAAATGAGTAAAAAATGCGAATGAGAATAATTAAAAAAGAACAGGATGAGAATGAAATAAGTAAATAATGTGAATGAGAATTATTAAAAAAGAACAGGATGGGAATGAAATGAGAAAAAATGAGAATGACAATATTTAAAAAAGAACAGGATTAAAATGAAATAAGCAAAAAATGAGAATGAGAATAAATAAAAAAGAACAGGACGAAAATGAAATAAGCAAAAAATGAGAATGAGAATAATTAAAAAAGAAAACCATGAGAATGAAATAAGTAAAAAATGAGAATGAGAATAATTAAAAAAGAACAGGATGAGAATGAACTGAGTAAAAAATGAGAATGTGAATAATTAAAAAGAACAGGATGAGAATGCAATAAGCAAGAAATGAGAATGAGAATAATTAAAAAAGAACAGGAAGAGAATGAAATAAGTAAAAAATGTGAATGAGAATAATTAAAAAAGAACAGGATCGGAATGTAATAAGTAAAAAATGAGAATGAGAATAATGAAAAAAGAACAGGATGAGAATGAAATGAGCAAAAAATGAGAATGAGAATAATTAAAAAAGAACAGCATGAGAATTAAATGAGTAAAAATTTAGAATGAGAATCATTAAAAAAGAACAGGACGAGAATGAAATGAGCAAAAAATTAGAATGAGAATAATTAAAAAAGAACAGGATGAGAATGAAATAAGTAAAAAATGAGAATGAGAATAATTAAAAAAGAACAGGATGGGAATGAAATAAGTAAAAAATAGAATGAGAATAATTAAAAAAGAACAGGATTAGAATGAAATAAGCATAAAACGAGAATGAGAATAATTAAAAAAGGACAGTAAGAGAATGAAATGAGTAAAAAATGAGAATGAGAATAATTAAAAAAGAACAGGATGAGAACGAAATAAGCAAAAAATGAGAATGAGAATAATTAAAAAAGAACAGGATGAGAATGAAATGAGCAAAAAATGAGAATGAAATTTATTAAAAAAGAACAAGATGAGAATGAAATGAGTAAAAAATGAGAATGAGAATAATTAAAAAAGAACATGATGAGAATGAAATAAGTAAATAATGAGAATGAGAATTATTAAAAAAGAACAGGATGGGAATGAAATGAGAAAAAATGAGAATGACAATATTTAAAAAAGAACAGGATGAAAATGAAATAAGAAAAAAATGAGAATGAGAATAAATAAAAAAGAACAGGACGAAAATGAAATAAGCAAAAAATGAGAATGAGAATAATTAAAAAAGAAAACCATGAGAATGAAATAAGTAAAAAATGAGAATGAGAATAATTAAAAAAGAACAGGATGAGAATGAACTGAGTAAAAAATGAGAATGTGAATAATTAAAAAGAACAGGATGAGAATGCAATAAGCAAGAAATGAGAATGAGAATAATTAAAAAAGAACAGGATGAGAATGAAATAAGTAAAAAATGTGAATGAGAATAATTAAAAAAGAACAGGATCGGAATGTAATAAGTAAAAAATGAGAATGAGAATAATGAAAAAAGAACAGGATGAGAATGAAATGAGCAAAAAATGAGAATGAGAATAATTAAAAAAGAACAGGATTATAATGAAATAAGTAAAAAATTAGAATGAGAATAATTAAAAAAGAACAGCATGAGAATTAAATGAGTAAAAAATGAGAATGAGAATAATTGAAAAAGAACAGGATGTGAATGAAATAAGTAAAAAATGAAAATGAGAATAATGAAAAAAGAAGAGGATGAGAATGAAATGAGCAAAAAATGAGAATTAGAATAATTAAAAAAGAACAGGATGAGAATGAAATGAGTAAAAATTTAGAATGAGAATCATTAAAAAAGAACAGGACGAGAATGAAATGAGCAAAAAATTAGAATGAGAATAATTAAAAAAGAACAGGATGAGAATGAAATAAGTAAAAAATGAGAATGAGAATAATTAAAAAAGAACAGGATGGGAATGAAATAAGTAAAAAATAGAATGAGAATAATTAAAAAAGAACAGGATTAGAATGAAATAAGCATAAAACGAGAATGAGAATAATTAAAAAAGGACAGTAAGAGAATGAAATAAGTAAAAAATGAGAATGTGAGTAATTGAAAAAGAACAGGATGAGAATGAAATAAGCAAAAAATGAGAAAGAGAATAATTAAAAAAGAACAGGATGAGAATGAAATAAGTAAAAAATGAGAATGAGAATAATTAAAAAAGAACAGGATTAGAATGAAATAAGTAAAAAATGAGAATGAGAATAATTGAAAAGGAACAGGATGAGAATGAAATAAGTAAAAAATGAGAATGAGATTAATTAAAAAAAAAAAGGATGAGAATGAAATAAGTAAAAAATGAGAATGAGAACAATTGAAAAAGAACAGGATGAGAATGAAATAATCAAAAAATGAGAATGAGAATAATTAAAAAAGAACAGGATGAGAATGAAATGAGCAAAAAATGAGAATGAAATTAATTAAAAAAGAACAGGATGAGAATGAAATGAGTAAAAAATGAGAATGAGAATAATTAAAAAAGAACAGGATGAGAATGATTTGAGTAAAAAATGAGAATGAGAATAATTAAAAAAGAACAGGATGAGAATGAAATAAGTAAAAAATCAGAATGAGAATAATTAAAAAAGAACAGAATGCGAATGAAATGAGAAAAAATGAGAATGAGAATATTTAAAAAAGATCAGGATGAGAATGAAATAAGCCAAAAATGAGAATGAGAATAATTAAAAAAGAACAGTATGAGAATGTAATAAGCAAAAATGAGAATAGAATAATTAAAAAAGAACAGGATGAGAATGAAATAAGTAAAAAATGAGAATGAGAATAATTAAAAAAGAACACGATGAGAATGAAATAAGTAAAAAATCAGAATGAAAATAATTAAAAAAGAACAGGAAGGGAATGAAAAGAGAAAATTCGAATGAGAATATTTAAAAAAGAACAGGATGAGAATGAAATAAGGAAAAATTTAGAATGAGAATAATTAAAAAAGAACAGGATGAGAATGAAATAAGCAAAAAATGAGAATGAGAATAATTAAAAAAGAACAGGATGTGATCGAAATAAATAAAAAATGAGAATGAGAATAATTAAAAAAGTACACGATGAGAATGAAATAAGTAAAAAATCAGAATGAAAATAATTAAAAAAGAACAGGAAGGGATTGAAAAGAGAAAATTAGAATGAGAATATTTAAAAAAGAACAGGATGGGAATGAAATAAGTAAAAACAAGAATGAGAATAATTAAAAAAGAACAGGATGAGAATGAAATAAGCAAAAATGAGAATAAGAATAATTTAAAAAGAACAGTATGAGAATGAAATAAGCAAAAATGAGAATGAGAATAATTAAAAAAGAACAGGAGGAGAATGAAATAAGTAAAAAATGAGAATGAGAATAATTGAAAAAAAAACAGGAAGAGAATGAAATAAGCAAAAAATGAGAATGAGAATACTTGAAAAAGAACAGGATGAGAATGAAATGAGCAAAAAATGACAATGAGAATATTTAAAAAAGAACAGGATGAGAATGAAATAAATAAAAAATGAGAATGAGAATAATTAAAAAAGAACAGGATGAGAATGAAATAAGTAAAAATGAGAATGAGAATAATTAAAAAAGAACAGTATGAGAATGTAATAAGCAAAAATGAGAATGAGAATAATTAAAAAAGAACAGGATGAGAATGAAATAAGTAAAAAATGAGAATGAGAATAATTGAAAAAGAACAGGATGAGAATGAAATAAGCAAAAAATGAGAATGAGAATAATTAAAAAAGAACAGGATTAGAATGAAATAAGTAAAAAATAAGAATGAGAATAATTAAAAAAGAACACGATGAGAATGAAATAAGGAAAAAATCAGAATGAAAATAATTAAAAAAGAACAGGATTGGAATGAAATGCGAAAAAATGAGAATGAGAATATTTAAAAAAGAACAGGATGAGAATGAAATAAGCAAAAAATGAGAATGAGAATAATTAAAAAAGAAAAGGATGAGAATGAAATAAGCAAAAATGAGAATGAGAATAATTTAAAAAGAACAGTATGAGAATGAAATAAGCAAAAATGAGAATGAGAATAATTAAAAAAGAACAGGATTAGAATGAAATAAGTAAAAAATGAGAATGAGAATAATTGAAAAAGAACAGGATGAGAATGAAATAAGTAAAAAATGAGAATGAGAATAATTAAAAAAGAACAGGATGAGACTGAAATGAGCAAAAAATGAGAATGAGATTAATTAAAAAAGAACTGGATTAGAATGAAATAAGTAAAAAATGAGAATGAGAATAATTAAAAAAGAACAGGATAAGAATGAAATGAGTAAAAAATGAGAATGTGAATAATTAAAAAGAACAGGATAAGAATGAAATGAGTAAAAAATGAGAATGTGAATAATTAAAAAGAACAGGATAAGAATGAAATGAGCAAAAAATGAGAATGAGAATAATTAAAAAAGAACAGGATGAGAAAAAATGAGTAAAAAATTAGAATGAGAATAATTAAAAAAGAACAGGATGAGAATGAAATGAGAAAAAATGAGAATGAGAATAAATAAAAAAGAACAGGATGAGAATGAAATGAGTAAAAAATGAGAATGAGAATAATTAAAAAAGAACAGCATGAGAATGAAATGAGTAAAAAATGAGAATGAGAATAATTAAAAAAGAACAGGATGAGAATGAAGTGAGAAAAAATGAGAATGAGAATAAATAAAAAAGAACAGGATGAGATCGAAGTAAATAAAAAATGAGAATGAGAATAATTAAAAAAGTACACGATGAGAATGAAATAAGTAAAAAATGAGAACAAGAATTATTAAAAAAGAACAGGTCGGGAATGAAATAAGTAAAAACAAGAATGAGAATAATTAAAAAAGAACAGGATGAGAATGAAATAAGCAAAAATGAGATTGAGAATAATTTAAAAAGAACAGTATCAGAATGAAATAAGCAAAAATGAGAATGAGAATAATTAAAAAAGAACAAGATGAGAATGAAATAAGTAAAAAATCAGAATGAAAATAATTAAAAAGAACAGGATGCGAATGAAATGAGAAAAAATGAGAATGAGAATATTTAAAAAAGAACAGGATGAGAATGAAAAAAGGAAAAAATGAGAATGAGAATAATTAAAAAAGAACAGTATGAGAATGTAATAAGCAAAAATGAGAATACAATAATTAAAAAAGAACAGGATGAGAATGAAATAAGTAAAAAATGAGAATGAGAATAATTAAAGAACAACACGATGAGAATGAAATAAGTAAAAAATCAGAATGAAAATAATTAAAAAAGAACAGGAAGGGAATGAAAAGAGAAAATTAGAATGAGAATATTTAAAAAAGAACAGGATGAGAATGAAATAAGGAAAAAATTAGAATGAGAATAATTAAAAAAGAACAGGATGAGAATGAAATAAGCAAAAAATGAGAATGAGATTAATTAAAAAAGAACAGGATGAGATCGAAATAAATAAAAAATGAGAATGAGAATAATTAAAAAAGTACACGATGCGAATGAAATAAGTAAAAAATGAGAATGAGAATTATTAAAAAAGAACAGGATGGGAATGAAATAAGTAAAAACAAGAATGAGAATAATTAAAAAAGAACAGAATGAGAATGAAATAAGCAAAAATGAGAATAAGAATAATTTAAAAAGAACAGTATGAGAATGAAATAAGCAAAAATGAGAATGAGAATAATTAAAAAAGAACAGGATGAGAATGAAATAAGTAAAAAATGAGAATGAGAATAATTGAAAAAAAAACAGGAAGAGAATGAAATAAGCAAAAAATGAGAATGAGAATACTTAAAAAAGAACAGGATGAGAATGAAATGAGCAAAAAATGACAATGAGAATATTTAAAAAAGAACAGGATGAGAATGAAATAAATAAAAAATGAGAATGAGAATAATTAAAAAAGAACAGGATGAGAATGAAATAAGTAAAAATGAGAATGAGAATAATTAAAAAAGAACAGGATGAGAATGAAATAAGTAAAAAATGAGAATGAGAATAATTGAAAAAGAACAGGATGAGAATGAAATAAGCAAAAAATGAGAATGAGAATAATTAAAAAAGAACAGGTCTTAGAATGAAATAAGTAAAAAATAAGAATGAGAATAATTAAAAAAGAACACGATGAGAATGAAATAAGGAAAAAATCAGAATGAAAATAATTAAAAAAGAACAGGATTGGAATGAAATGCGAAAAAATGAGAATGAGAATATTTAAAAAAGAACAGGATGAGAATGAAATAAGCAAAAAATGAGAATGAGAATAATTAAAAAAGAACAGTATGAGAATGAAATAAGCAAAAATGAGAATGAGAATAATTAAAAAAGAACAGTATGAGAATGAAATAAGCAAAAATGAGAATGAGAATAATTAAAAAAGAACAGGATTAGAATGAAATAAGTAAAAAATGAGAATGAGAATAATTGAAAAAGAACAGGATGAGAATGAAATAAGTAAAAAATGAGAATGAGAATAATTAAAAAAGAACTGGATGAGAATGAAATAAGTAAAAAATGAGAATGAGAATAATAAATAAAGAACAGTATGAGAATGAAATGAGTAAACAATGAGAATGTGAATAATTAAAAAGAACAGGATAAGAATGAAATGAGCAAAAAATGACAATGAGAATAATTAAAAAAGAACAGGATGAGAAAAAATGATTAAAAAATTAGAATGAGAATAATTAAAAAAGAACAGGATGAGAATGAAATGAGAAAAAATGAGAATGAGAATAAATAAAAAAGAACAGGATGAGAATGAAATGAGTAAAAAATGAGAATGAGAATAATTAAAAAAGAACAGCATGAGAATGAAATGAGTAAAAAATGAGAATGAGAATAATTAAAAAAGAACAGGATGAGAATGAAATGAGAAAAAATGAGAATGAGAATAAATAAAAAAGAACAGGATGAGATCGAAATAAATAAAAAATGAGAATGAGAATAATTTAAAAAGTACACGATGAGAATGAAATAAGTAAAAAATGAGAATAAGAATTATTAAAAAAGAACAGGATGGGAATGAAATAAGTAAAAACAAGAATGAGAATAATTAAAAAAGAACAGGATGAGAATGAAATAAGCAAAAATGAGAATGAGAATAATTTAAAAAGAACAGTATGAGAATGAAATAAGCAAAAATGAGAATGAGAATAATTAAAAAAGAACAGGATGAGAATGAAATAAGTAAAAAATGAGAATGAGAATAATTGAAAAAAAACAGGAAGAGAATGAAATAAGTAAAAAATGAGAATGAGAATACTTAAAAAAGTACAGGATGAGAATGAAATGAGCAAAAAATGACAATGAGAATAATTAAAAAAGAACAGGATTAAAATGAAATAAGTAAAAAATGAGAATGAGAATAATTGGAAAAGAACAGGATGAGAATGAAATAAGCAAAAAATGAGAATGAGAATACTTAAAAAAGAACAGGATGAGAATGAAATCAGCAAAAAATGACAATGAGAATAATTAAAAAAGAACAGGATGAGAATGAAATGAGAAAAAATGAGAATGAGAATAAATACAAAAGAACAGGATGAGATCGAAATAAATAAAAAATGAGAATGAGAATAATTAAAAAAGTACACGATGAGAATGAAATAAGTAAAAAATGAGAATGAGAATTATTAAAAAAGAACAGGATGGGAATGAAATAAGTAAAAACAAGAATGAGAATAATTAAAAAAGAACAGGATGAGAATGAAATAAGCAAAAATGAGAATGAGAATAATTTAAAAAGAACAGTATGAGAATGAAATAAGCAAAAATGAGAATGAGAATAATTAAAAAAGAACAGGATGAGAATGAAATAAGTAAAAAATGAGAATGAGAATAATTTAAAAAGAACAGGATGAGAATGAAATAAGCAAAAAATGAGAATGAGAATACTTAAAAAAGAACAGGATGAGAATGAAATGAGCAAAAAATGACAATGAGAATAATTAAAAAAGAACAGGATTAAAATGAAATAAGTAAAAAATGAGAATGAGAATAATTAAAAAAGAACAGGATGAGAATGAACTGAGTAAAAAATGAGAATGAGAATAATTAAAAAAACATGATGAGAATGAAATAAGTAAAAAATGGAAATGAGAATAATTAAAAAAAATATGATGAAAAAAAGATAATCTAAAAAAACTATGAAAATATATGAATTGGTAAAAATGGGGGTTAGAATAATAGAATACCTAAAATGGTGATTGAATTATAGGAATAGGTAAAAAAAAATAAAATAAAATAAAACGATGCGTATAAATAAATAAGTAAATTAAAAGCTTATGAGAATAAAATAAAATAAAAAAGAAGGCCAGAATAAAAGAATTAAAAAAAAGGAAATTTGAATAAAAGATTACATCATCATCATCATCTATTCACACCACCAGCATGGATTTTCCTGACCCTCTCTCGCCACCCGTCTATCGTCCATCGCTCCCGGTAGGTCTTCAAGGATACATCCTGTATCGGCACTTGCTGTTGTACATAGGTTTTATCTGGTCGTCCTGCCTTTGCTCGTCCATGTGAAGGGGTCCACAGGAGTTGGTCACTCATGAGTTCGTCCTTACTTCTCCAGCAGTGTCCTGCAGGTCTGATTTGTCAAATTTTGATAGTTTTTGTGGTGGGTGGTTGGTGGCTGTACAGCTTTGTCGGGTGTTTCCTCCTGGAATTGTTTAATACAGGTCGCAGCATTCTTGTGTAATTGTAATCAAGCCTTTTCTCCATACGATAGAGTTGACGTGCATGTGGTGCATCCATATAGCAGTATCAATACAACCGCTTCTTGGTAAAAACTGCGTTTTTTTATCGGTCAGGTCTGACTTCCATATGACCAATAGCCTATTGCTAGCAGTCCATGCCTTTGCTAGTCACGTATTGATGTCTGTCTCGGTTGTTAAGACGCTGCTTCCAAGGTAGGTTAACTTGTCCACTAGTTTCAAAGGACCACTCAAAAAAAGATAATGAGATTAAAAGATTAAGTCAAAAAGGTGATAAGAATAAAAAAAGGGAATGAGAATGAAAGGTGAAGTAAAAAATAAAGGATATAGGAAAACATGAGGAGAATAAAAGAATAAGTTAAAAAGGGGTTTAAGAATAAAAGGATAAGATGATGAGAATAAAAGAATAAATTTAAAAAAAATGAGAATAATAGAATATGGGTCGCAATATATGTGGAATCATAGCAAGGACATCAACAAACTGATTTGTATATGATTTTAATCCTGTTCATATCTATCTATCTATCTATCTATCTAATTTCTCTTTAAATCTAGGCCAGTCTATTCAACCGTGCTTTCGTGTAACTCTCTGTCTTTGTCTATATATAATTTCTATTCGAATCTATCTATCTATCTATCTATCCGGCCTGAGAGAGTCACCGTCATATACTCCCTTAAACTAGAATCATTTTGAACCATTTGATCACATTAACACGCCTTTCAAATACATTGTATACAATCGTCCATTGTTGTCGTTACCCGCCAAAGCGATGTTGTATTGGCACCTTGTTTCAATGGAAATTCTCGACTGAGTGCCATAATCTGATTCCTAATATCGTCAAATGTGGATACTAGAAAGGTTAGCTCCCGGAGAATAGTCTTGACACCCTGCAGGCCATAGAAGCATCTGACACCTAAGGAATTTAAACTCACTTGAAAGTAGTGGGCATTTTGAGGTGATAACAGAGCATTAACTTCAAGATTTATCCAGCACTCAAATTAATCTCGTTTAAATGGATGTCAGTGTTTCGTTCTCGTGCTAAGGAATTGAAGATCTGATATCTGATCGCATCTGGTGGGTAAAAATTATCTGATCGTAATCCGGGTCGAAAAGGGAAATATTTATATGCTGAATTTCATACTTCAAAAATTTTCCGCATCATGGCGTCATAGACAATTTTGTTTAGTTAAGATGGGAAACTGGCAGCACTCTTTAATTCTAGGCGAGGATAAGATGGTGAAATTAAGTAGGGTGATTAATTTATTTCCGTCTGAACATCTATCTATCTATCTATCTATCAACAGCATTTCATTCATTTCACTCTATGTCTGTTATCTATCTATCTCTCTATCTATCTATCTTGGTTCATATAGTTGTATGGGTGCCAGTCTGAGTCTCTGTTAAATGTATCTGAATTTGTTCCTATCTTTCTCATCTTCTTTCTCTCTCTCTATGTCCATCTTTCTATCTCTCTCCTCTCTACTCTCTTTTTCTATTTCTCTCCTCTCTCCTATCTCTTTCTCTCTGTCTCTCTCTCTCTCTATATATATATATAAGTATTTTGCAATTTTCTTGAAGCCTTATTATTTTATTTTATTATATTATTTTATTTTATTGTATTGTATCAATTCAGAGGGCTATTGCAATGCGAAATAATAATTATTTGAGGCTAATTGATTTCAAAGTAAAAACTTCATCGTCAGAGACTTTTTAAAAATGAACACGGTGTTGGATATTAAAAAAAAATTGAACATGGAACACCATGTTCATTTATTAAAAAAAGTCTCTGACGATGAAGTTTTTAATTTGAAATTTATTAGACTCAAATAATTATTATTTCGCATATATATATATATATATATATATATATATATTGGATAAATGATTGAATAAAAACATCGGTCTCCAGATCAATAAATTTATATTTCTTTGAATTGAGCGAAAAGTTTGTTGAAAAACAAGAGTTACAATGTCTTTTCTTGTCAGAAAAGATAATAATAGTCAGAGCATAAACATTTTTTCCAGAGAAAGTGAAGATTCATGTATGAAATACAGTAGTTCTTGCTTACTCTAAATCTAATGGTTTAATTTTATGTGTATAAAAGATCTTTGTGTGAGTATGACACTGTGTAATGGGAAAATATATTTTTGCGTTAAACATATTTGTGGCTGCAACAAAAATTTCCTTCAGCAAGGGAAAAGTGGGAATAGTAGTACGAATATTTTTAACTCAATAAAAATCTAAACAAACATATTCGTTCAATATTAAGATAATTAAGTGATGGTGAAATTAAATGCATTTTTAAGGAAAGTGGAGAGTGAGACGCATAAAAATCTCTGGAATTTTGAGATGCGAACGTTTCCCCTAATCTCGACCAGATGACGTGACTTAGGTAGAGTCAACAAAAACGAAGAGAACTTGCCGAATATTGGACTTTGCCGTCTTAGCGAAGCACAGAGTAAAAAATAAAAGAAAACCAAAAGAGATTTAAGTACCGAGACTTTGCCAGAAAACTAAAAAAAAACAAAACTATGGAACATAAAGGTGACATTGATATCGATTGTAATTGGTGTGCTTGGAACAATCCTCAAAGGCTTGGTGAAGGGACAGGAAGAATTTGAAATCAGAGGGTGAGTGGAGACCACACAGGCTACAGCATTATCAAGATCGGACAGAATACTGAGAAGAGTCCTGGAGACTTGAAAAGACTTTAGGTCACCCAATCTACAGCGAAAAACAATCAGCTGACAATGGTGTTTTGGTTTCGTTTGGTTTGGTTTTATGGCACATCAACCATTGTTGGTTATTAATACCAAATCCATTTTTATAAATATTAAACTGTTTTATTTCAAGCAATTCAGTTTATTATATGCACTCTGTTGAAATGTCAAAAACAGGTCTATTTCAAACAATTCAGTTTAGTATAAGCACACACTTTAGTTCTATTTGACTCTTATCAGGTGCTTCCACTCCGGTCATAGTGACCCTGGGAGCGATGGCAATAAAAGGGTACTCCGCATTCCCCAAAGCTCCAGCATTATTGGAGCCTCACCATCAGATGGTTTAGTGTCATATCCAAGACATACTAAGAGATAAAGAAAGGCATGAAAGGTTCTGGGGAGAAAACTCACAGCAATGTACATTGAAAATAGAAAATGTATAAGAAAATAAATGGATCGAAACAGTCACTGTTCTATTTTAGATCTCTGAGCAAGAAAATAGAGTCTGGACGAATTTTTCTTTGACATTATTTGCCCTGTTGGCTGGGGCTGTAGAATAGACTGACTGATTTCCTGCAGAGGGGTAAGACTCTTCCAACGAGTGTCCTGAATATAACACTAAACAATCAGATGGTAAGGTTCCAGTTATGCTGAAGATTTGGGGAATGCGGTGTACTATTTCATTGCTATCGCTCCCAGGTTCACTCTGGCCTGGAGCAGTAGCACCTGATAGGATCCTCTCTATGGTTCAAATAGAACTAAACTGTATACTTATGCTAAACTGAATTGTTTAAAATAGAACTGTTTTGACGTTTAAACTGTGTATTTATGCTAAACTGAATTGGTTGAAATGGGACTGTTTGTTTAAGCTAAACTGAATTGCTTGACATTAAACTCTTTTGACATTTGACTGAGTATAACCAAAAACTATAGTTATACTCAACTGATTTGTTTGAAGCATAACTGTTTATATGAATACAAATGGATTTGGCATTAAATAACCCACCATGGTTGATATGCCATAAAAACAAACTAAACCCACAAACCTTAGACTTTATGAGGTGTAATGCAGTGGCAATATTCGTCTCGGTAAAATTCTTCTTCCTAATAAGGAATCCAGTGGAAGATAAAACTGACATCCAGTGGTTCTTTTAAAAGAAATGCAATGCCAAAATCTTGAGCATATTTGAAACTTAGAAACTCAACAATACAGGCGCTTAAACATCACAAACAATCTAGCTAAATGAAACCTGTCATTAAAGTGTGTACGAATTAGATATGTGGTAATAAATTATTCTGTGCGAAAAAATTGTCAACATTGACATTTATCTGTTACATATTAATCTAGACATACCGATTGGTTAGTTAGATTTGCCACATCCAACCATATTCTCCGGATCTCCCACCCATCAACAACCTTTCCTTTTTTCTTCAAACACCTGGGGACTTTTGTTTTTACACCAAAATATTCTGTTCCAAAAGGGAAGTAGAAACTGCATTTAAATATTTCGGACGATCAAAACCTTTCGATTTTTATCGTACATGTATAAATAATTTTGTTAATCTATGGCAGAAATAATTAGTTGTTCAATGATCATATTTTGACTGATTAAAACATTTGTTTGAATTATTATATAATTATTTTTTAGTTTTTACTGATTTAACCATTGTTTAAATTCGTTAATTCAGGAATAAAAGTTTATTCTAAAATAGGACAGTATTTTTGGAATAACCTAATATTATTTACCGTAGAGGATAGCAAAATTTTATGTTGAAATATCTAAAAAAAAAAAATACAAGCTTTAACTCAAATTAAATTACGTGAGTAAAGTTGGCGACCGTAGCTGAGGGCAACTCGAGGGTTCCCTTTTCATTAACCACTAGACCAAGGTGAATGTAAGGGTATTACTCCTTTCCAATGATTGTTTCGCTTTACCTTTGATCCCTACATTAATTATTAAGCCAGAAGGAATCAAGTACCATTTTTGGAGTCTTTGGTATGAGTCGACCTGGTAGAGAACCCCAGTCTCCCGAACCATTGGGTAACAGTCTACCCACTAGGCTAATTGGCCGATGATTTGCATACTAAAACAAGAAATGCTAAGAGATTCATGTTTTGAAACTTTGAAAAGATCTAAAAAAATTTTCTGTACTTAAGTTATATTGAAACGTCAGTGAAAAGCGGCAATTATCCGTTCCTCTCACCAGACAAGATCTGGCACAAAGTCTTTTTAAAAGTGCGGGTTTAAGGGAGGAGAAAGCCGAGCACGGGCGGAGACTCGTGCCCTGCTGGACTATGCATTGGGTGCAATGCGAGCTAGTTGACTCTGAAAGATTTAGACTCACTAAGTGCAATGTGAGCCCGGCATAGCTTGAACACGACCCGAACGTCTAGTGCCATGCTATGCTTGTCATTAATCGTTTGTCAACCCGAAAACGACCCAAAGGGCCAAGTGATGAAACGTCAGTGAAAAGCGTTACATTTCAAAATATAGATAATCTGTGACAATGAAAATTTTCATATGGCCTTTATCTTTGTGATATTCAAAGATAAAGATTATCCAAAAATAGATATGTGGGTATAAGGAAATTAAAGGGATAAGTTAGATGGATTAGCAAAAAGAATGGATTGCATATGATTTTACTAAAGGTTTTCTCTGTTTTTTATGGCACATTAACCATCGTAGGTTATTTCATGCCAAAGCTATCCTTCTAGAAGAAAAGTAGTGGTTACTATTTAACCCATAACTGGGAGGATAAGTGGGTTCATAGCTTTTCCACAAGAATTTGTCCGAAAGTGAACGTAACAGCGCGACTGGAGTTCGAACTCGCTTACTTCGATTCAATAGTCCATCGACTTAATCATTGCACCACGAGGACACCCCATTTACCATAGGAATGGATTGTCGACCATTTTATGATAGAAATGGATTGCAAACATTTTTTTACAAGAATGAGTTGGAAAAGATTTTACTATAGAAATGCCTTATTTCATTATAGAAATGCATTGCAAATTACTTTATTATAGAAATGCCTAGCAAATGATTTTTATTTTAGAAATGCATGGCAAGTGATTTTATTATAGAAATGCATAACTACTGACTCAATTATAGGGTTTTATTATAGGAATGCACTGACAATGATTTTATCATAGAAATGCATTGAAACTGATTCTATAATAGGGAGGCATTATCAATGATTTTACAATAGAAATGCATTGCAAATGATTCTATTATGGAAATATATTGTCAATGATTTTACAATAGAAATCAACTGCAAATGATTTTATTATAGGAATTCACTGCCTACGATTTAATTGTAAGAATGCATCACGAATAATTTTACTATAGAAATTAATTGCAAATGATTTTACTATAGGAATTAATTGCTAACGATTTCATTATAGAAATTTATAGCTAATGTATTCTCAATGATTCTATAATAGAAATGCATTGCGACTAATTTTATTATAGAAGTGCATTGAAAGATATTTTATTATAGAAAAGCATTGCAAATGGTTCTTCAATAAGAATAGAGTACACATTACTATCTGAATACACAGTGATTGTTTTTTTTGTATAGGAATGCACTCTGAATGAATTCACTGTTAGTTTTTATTAACAATATTCTTTAGTTGATTGATACGTACTCCATTGTAGGAAATTAAGCGCCTTTGCGTACCCTGTGACAATAACCAACATAAACTATTGGTTTACACGTATATTTAGACTCCAACAGTTTTTTTTTTCACTAAAAGCTGGATCTTTTAATCGTCGACTCGGGAACGTGCGGTATATTAGGTAAATCAATATTTATCCAGGAGAATTAATGGAATCGATAATCAAGTGATCACATTTCTCGACTTGCAAGTCGTTAAGACTTGAATGAGGGTTGGATAAGAAATAGCATTACTTGATTCACCAAACTTGAAATTGTTCTAAACGCTTACCCTTCATCATTAACGCGGCGTTTTCGCTACTTACGATTCAGCTTCCACCTGCGCCAGTATTGGACCTCAAACTCCAGGTAGGGGGGAGGGGAAGGGATATATCACAAGAGACTGATTGATACAATTGAGTGCAACTCTTAACAACCCATGTTGGTTACGGTGTGCCATTATTGTAGTGGGGAGGGTTCATTTCCGCTGGTATTCAATTACTGCGTATTATCCGTGAGTAAATACGTTTGATTAAATCCGTTGAAAGCGTAGACCTTGTAGAGGAGTAAGTTTCCATCTAATGATAGGACCTAGTAGAGAAATCAGAGAATTGCCTACCACAGTGAATATTTCTTTTTATTTCAGTTGTTTTTTTTTAATGGCATATCAACCTTCATTGGTTATTTAATGGCAAAGAAAAGTTGTGATACTTTTTAAACCATTGCTAGAAGGGAAAAGAGGTTTCATACCTTTACTTGGAGCATTAGTCTGAAATTAGACGTACAAGAACGACTGGTGTTCGAACTCACTTACTATGATGTGGCATTCCAGAATGTTAGCCAGTACACCACGGAGGTTCCCTCATTCCTCGTTGGGCAAAGGTTTGAGCCATAATTCCTAAGATGCACTTATCTTCATACAATCGATTATGCCAAGAAACAGCTAAAAATGTTATGATTTTTTTATCATATATATTTTAGATTTTGTTAGTATTACAAAAAACAGAGAAAGAGTTGATTTGTTTTGGAATGGTGTCAGAACATGGAAAAATCCTTTTTGTTTTCTGAACATTCCCATTACAATAGAAAATAGAGTGTATCAAATATTGCAAAAAAAAAACAAAAACAAAAACAAAAAAACCCTGACCCCGCCTCCAAAAAACAAAAACAAAACTAAAATAGAAATAGATCTAAATAAGATAAATAAGGTACCAGAGCGGCGAAATATATATATGTATATTTGGAAGAAAATAATGGAGTAAAATTCGACAATGTAGAGAAAAAAATTGATAACAAAGTAATCCAAGTAGAAGGAGAGAGTTATTGAGAACTGAAGTCGACACTAGAGCGTTTCGGTTCTAAAAAAACATCACCAGTACTGAGAGGAATGATATTAGTGATGTTAAATCAACGATGGCTGTTTAAAAAAAGTTAGCCGTTAAGTCAATAAGCCAGCGTTTGCTTTTAAAATATTCCCCCAAAATCACACGATGAATTTAAAAACAAACGCTGGTGTATTATTTAAACGGCCTACATTTTCTGATATATAGGTTTCCCCAAGGTTTTTAGTATACTTTTCAAACATCCATCGTTGATTTAACATCCCTGAAATCACTCCTCCCAGTCCTGAGGATGGTTCATTAGAACCGAATTGCTAGAGTGTGGACTCTGCTTCTCAATAAATCTCTCCTTCAGCTTGGATTACCTTGTTATCAATTTTTTTCTATATATAAGATGAACAGCCCTGATGATGGTTCATTAGAACAGAAACGCTATTGTGTCGACTTTACTTCTCAATAAATCTCTCCTACTTGGATTACCTTGTTATCAATTTTCTCTCTCACTCTCTCTCTCTCTCTATCTCAATCTATCTATCTGTCTATCTATCTCAGATTAGCCGAGTGAAAATAAGTGTATCTTACGGAACGGTTTTTATATGGATTGACTAGGCTCTTGCACAACATCAGTTTTAGACATTTGATCTCATTTACCTGTTGGCAGGTGGGTAGCAACCCGTTATGCTTCAAGACAGGATCCTGGTGGCTAAACAGTCCTTGACTCGGCAACCGAAGCGATCAATCGACTTGCAGCGCGCCACTTTAATCCTTACTGGGCCAGACGGACGGTCAAAGAGTACTGATCTGATCAATCTGCTGGTTTGGTTAAGCCCAAGCACATAAATGATTGCTCCGACTGTATTTTTCAATTTAGCTCTTGTGGCAAAAATGTACCCAACCCAATTTTATCATAAAGGTACTGGAAGAAGATGGCTGATGGTCAATTACACTGAGACAGCGATACGTGAAACCATTTTACTGTGTGCAAATAATTGAATAATATTGAATAAAATTATTAGTGTTAGATAGCAATACTTGAAACCATTTGACTGTGAGTAAATAAATGAACTTTAATTCGTTTTACAAAGAAACTATTCGCTTGCATATCAAATATTTATAGTTGCTAGTTGGCCGACCGTAGTCTTGGGCAACCTGAAAGCTCATTTTTCAATAGCTACTACAAGAAGGTTTAAGGGAGGGCGCTACTCCATTCCCTGGGTTACCACCACTTACCCTTATATAATATACATATATATATATATATATATATATATATATATATATATATATCACTGAGGATGCCTCCAATCGCATCTTATATATATATTTTGCAATACATATATAATGCAAAGCTCTTCGAAAGAATTGAGCACTCTGGTAGCCGATAGGGTATAAAAATGTAAATAAACGGACGCTGCTGATGTTCCTACATGAATACCTTAAAAATTCCCTTAGCCAACGTAGTCTGCTTGTTGGCCGAGTGGTCTGAGACTTAGTCTAACGTGAAGTTGGATGGGTTTCGATCCCGGCTTCGAGCGTCCTGCGTGTTTAGGCACACTGAAGAGTTCTGATAGAACGAAACAGTCTGTCTGTGGATGACAATATATATATATATAAACAGGATTTGACATTAAATTACTCTCAGTAGTTGATATGCCATTAAATCAAATAACCAAACCATTATATCTTCTTCTTTTCGGCTTATTCTTCTCTCCTCCCCCGATTCATTATTTTCTCTTTGATGATAAAGACAAAATAGTGAACAATAACTAATGTTCTGGACTTTGAAATTGTACTATGGGAGTTCGAAACCCAGTCGAACTATTACGTTAACTTTCGGACTATTAACCTTGGGAAACATATGAAGCCCCTTATTTCACCCATGTATAGGTTAAGTAGTTCTAAGACTGCTTTTCTACATGAATGGTTTTGGCATTAAATAACCCATGAAATTTTATATGCCTTTTAAAAACAAACCACACATCCACACATCAAGTTGCACAGCAAAAGATAAAATCCGGCGACTTCATCAAGATTGGTTGGTTGATTGATTTTAACGGCGTGTCAATCCGCCTGGCGTTAATTTATGCCTCGAGGTTAGGGAATCGCGCTAATTTACGTTAATACTGTATTTACTTTTCTTGTGCACTTGCTTCTTAAGAGTGTTTTTTTTTTGCACATGGTCCAATAGAATACAAATAACTTTTAAACAGATCTATTTAGGTAGGACCCTAATAATTAATATCGCTAGTTAGAGTGGATCTAGGAGTAATGGCAATGAGAGGGTACTCTACAGTCCTCAGATCTCAAGAACTTAAGTCTCATCATCAGATATATTTTAGTGTCATGTCTTGTACATCTCCCTTTTATGAAGAGGTCTTTCCCTTCTACGGTGGAGGGAGTTGATATATTCTACGCTTTGTCGACAGGATAGTCATTAAGATAGTGTAATATTATAATAATATGATTGTGTAATATTATGATAATGCGATTGTGTAATATAATAATAATAATAATAATAATAATAATAATAATAATAATAATGTGGTCAAATGGGAAATGTGCAGGAAATTTCAATTCGACCATACAAACAAATGTTATATGCACAACCCAGCACCAGTCCTAGAAAATGCCACGCATAAACTACTATGGGACTTTAAAATACAAACGGATCACCTAATCCCGGCCAGAAGACAAGACCTCATAATAATAATAAAAAAAAAAAATTGTCGACTTTGCTGTCCCGGCGGACCACAGAATAAATCTGAAGGAAAGTGAAAAGAAAGATAAGTACCTCGACCTTGCTAGAGAATTGAAAAAGTTGTGGAACATGAAAGTAACGATTGTGCCAATTGTGATCGGTGCGTTAGGCACAATAACTAAAGGATTATGAAAAGACATGGAAGACTTGGAAATAGGCGGACGGACAGAGACTATCCAAACGACAGCATTGCTAAGAACGACCAGAATCCTGAGACGAGCCCTGGAGACTTGAGGAGACTTGCTGTCACTAAAACTCCAGTGAAAAACCATCAGTTAACACTGATGTGAAAAACTCTGAAGGAGTAAATAATAATAATAATAATAATATGATTATGTAATATTAAAAATTAAAATGGTTTTGTGAATTGATAATATAACTGCGTGATATCATTATAATATGATTGTATAATATTATGATAATATGATTGGGTAATTTCATAAAAATATGACTGTGTAATACTATGATAATATAATTGTGTAATATTATGATAATATCATGAACTTCTGTATGCCATTCAGTGTTTTCTTTTCTCGTTAAATCCTTATGAAAATGTCAGAGAATCAATAAAAACCATGTTAAACGTTATAATCGTAAGAATCTCTTTTATTTCACTCGGAATATATCATATTTTGCAGAAGGAAATAACAAGACGAATACATACATACATACATATATATATATACATATATATATATATATATATATATATATATATATATATATATATATATATATAAACTAATGATGCTATATATATATATATATATTGAGAGATAGATGGAGAGATTGATTGATAAATGAATAAAAACAAAATTTAACCAATCCAGTAAGGTTGAAATGGGAAGAAGGAAGTTAAGCCGGGCTATAATAACAATCTCTGACCTTTGCATCTTGTTTGTAACTGAATTCATTCCCTCTGGTAATGAATCGCCATGTTTTTTACGAACCCTGATAATGAGGCAAAAAATTTACGACAGAGTTATTATGCTTGAAAAATGTCTCTAACTTTCCGGTTCGTGTCAATAGAGCTATTTTCTCAGTTAAGCTTAGATGCAGCATAAAACTAGAAAGAAGGGGCACCTGGTGAGAATGATCGGTTAATTCAGCTTGCTAACTATCAAATTAATATTCTTGAGGTTCATTCAGGATCAAAAGATATCAATATTTATTATGAGGAACTTAAAAATTAAGAGCTAATTACAGGTTAACGCGTCGACCTATTGGTCAATATTGCATGTAACTTATCTTTTAAACGAAATTACGGATATATTAGCCCTTCTCCGTCCACAAAATAGAACTTATTACTAGGGTGAGTCAAGTGCTTTTGTAATATTTTGGTTAGTCACAGTTTGCGGCGCCTATATCCAAATCAGTTCGTACTGACCGCTGTAGTTTGTTGTATCGTGGTAGTTGACACGTTGTGCATTGATTCACTCCGTGCGTTATTTGAAAGACGTACAGAGGAACATGAAGCAACGAAGTCTAATTTGGGGATGAGTGTGAACTAGACCACAAACCTACGGAATCAACTGAAACCATTTGTTGAACTAAAGGTGGAGGTTATAGATTTTCTATTACTATCAACCTCGTTGTTATATCTAAGCACACACATACACACACACACACACACACGAATATATATATATATATATATATATATATATATATATATATATATATATGAGAAAAATAAGCAGAAAAGTGGATAAGCCACAACACTTAAAACGGATTTAGCAATGATATTTCGACTTTATTAAAAAAAAACACTTCTTCAGAATGACTACTTTTCTAAACTTCAGCCTTTTTTTTTTATTTATCACTTTCCTCCAATGCTGAACTTTAGAAAAAGCTGTCATTCTGCGGAAGTCTTTTTTAAAATAAAGACGAAATTTCATGGCTAAATGCGTTGTCATTGATTGGTTTATCCACTTTTCTACTTATTTTTCTCATCTTGTCTGATTTAACAAAATACTTCACACACACACACACACACACACACACACACACACACACACACACACACACACACACACACACACACACACACGCATATATATATATATATATATATATATATATATATATATATATTACCTGATTATGTTAGATCTCTGGCATACACATCGATACACAAAGAGTGACAGAGACAGAGAGAAACAGAGACAGAGGAGGGGTTCAAATTATCTGCATAATACGAGTAAGCCGATGCAGCAAACTGGCAGAAAAGGATTTCAAGACTAAACACGACTGGGTAGGAAAAGTGATCCGCTGGGAATTGTGCAAGAGATGAAAATTCGACCATTTAAACAAATTGTATACACATAAATCAGCAAATAGAAGTTACATTAAAACAAGTCAAATAATCTTAGATAGAAATAATAACGAACAAAGCACGATTTGATGTGCAACTGTGCGCCAAAATGTAGTGTGTCTCAATATATATGGGACCCATGTGACTGCTAATAACATAACTGATAATAATATTGTGTAACATACCCATACATGAATATGTGAAACGTACATATAATGTTCATAAAATGTTCATATATAACATAGGAATCCCGAAACACGAAAAACACTTACGACTTCTTAGTTCAGGTACGAAACTTTTTATTACCTTTGAGTTAAAAGGTTTTTCGACATGAGGAGAGATGCACAATCTTTCTATGCTGACTGTTCCATCTGCCCCCCACCCCCATCTCGTGCGAGACCTGCCGAAAGGCCACTGGCCTGGCTTCGGCGAGCCTCGAAAGCCAACTGTCCTTCCCGGATGCCAGAACTCAACTAACTGACTTTTCTCAAATCTCCCAAAATCCTCCGTGCACGCTTCCGGTGCATGATGTCATTCACATCCCCTGGTCATACTTCCTATCTGGGATTTTTATTTTGATATCTGTGAACGACACATCCTCTCCGCGCGCGCGTCAACACCTGCGCTCAAGTTTGCACCTAACTAACCCATGCGCAAAGCGAAAGGTTCTCAGCCTAACTAAACCAAAAGGCAGGATATATAAAACGAAATCCCTCGTCCATTATATTACAGTTATGCTCTTTTTTGTTTCAGATTTGAAAATAGTATATTATAACAACTATTAATCCTTGATCAAAATACCTTGGATAAGAGATTAAAAACATTTTGCGTCACTGGAGACAAAGTCATTCAAAACTGTCTCAAAATCGATGCAACCTATTAATATGATGATGATTTATTACCGAGACAAAAAAAGATTGCGTGCCCTGGAAGCTGATATAATAACCATTGAAAAAATATTGATTTGATGTCTCCAGCTCAAAGGATACATTTTTTACAGGACATATTCCAAATGATCAGCATTGTGTTTGTTTTAGTAATAAACTTTTATCATATTAATGGGTTGCATCTATTTTGAGACAATAACATGAAAACCTAAAATACTCACTTATGATTATATTTTGCAAAACAAACTTTTCACCATCCTCCAGTGCATTAGGACCAAGAAGTTGGTTGGTTGGGTTTAATGGAATCTCAACTCATGTAGGTTATTTAATACCATGTTCTATTCATGCATTTATCAAATAAATAATTTAGAAACAAAAACTTTCTCCGTAGCAGTTTTGTTGTATACTCATATGCAAGTTCATGCAGAACGCAATAACACAATGAAGACGACGAGACAGTCCTTTTAGAAAAATATACCTCTCACTTTATATGAAAGTGTTGTGTGTGAGAGGGAGTTGGAGACCGAACAGAACTGCAACATATTGACCTCCACTCTTATGGCTATCAGTGTTTCTTTCCCGTTCTCCTGATGCTGCTCAACCGGAGACCTGAGGGCCCACTCTGCTGGGTGCTGGCTTTCTCTACCACATCTTGTCACCAACGGGTCTGGTCTCCAAACTAACAGACTTCCTGTTTTAACCAAGTTATATGATAGTTCAATCGCCCACTCAATCTTTGGAATGGCATGTTTGATCGCCATCAAGCGGAAATAACTGTCATGCAGTTTACAGGTCACTCTCTTCCGGTGCATCAGTCTATGACTGTACCGCGGGATTTTACCTTGTCCCATTTTGTCAGCCAAGCTCACCCACGCCAATGGAATTTGCACTTCCGCCGTCTTTGGAATTGCATGTTTGGCCGGGTCGAAGTTCAATATACAACAGTTTTAAACGAGTCAAAGATCATTTCTTTGCTCACAGTTAAATGGTTTCAAACATTGCTATCTAACACTAATGATTCTATTTAATATTAATCAATTGTTTGCACAAAATTAAATGATTTCAAGTTTTCCTATCTAATCTGAACAAGTCTATTCAATATCAAGCATTTATTTGCTCACAGTTAAATAAATGGTTTTAAGCATTGCTGTCTGACTCTAATCATTCTATTTAATATTAATCAATTGTGGCACGATGGTGAGCATTCTTTGTGTGGGTGTGGGTAAGCGCTAGTAAGAGGATTCCTTTATTTTGGCGCGAAGCCCACACAAAGGGCTTGGATGTGAGATTTCGTACGAGACCAGAAGAAGACGACGAAAAGCAAGGTTCCAGAGCAGAAGCGAGAGGAGATATCAACAGTCAGGGAAAGACGGCTGTCAGAGAGAGGCGGCTGCCGAAGGAAAAGTTGGGACCAATGGACCCAGAAGCCAGGTCAGCCAACGCGAGAGAATGAGTCAACATTCCTGCTAGATGTGTGGGAATTTTGTTCGAGTACACGCTCGTCACAGTCACAGAAGTACAGAATGCCAGGAACGTGCCCAACCTTCTCCCTTTTTTACGCTTAGAGCTCACCCAAGTCCGTGCTCGTTTATTTTTCTTTATTCCAATCTCGGTTATATATGTTATGTCTGTTGCATATTTGTAAAACATGTGAAATGCCCATGGCCGGAGATGAGAAAAACCACTAGACTATCGAATGACCATGATCTGATTTAAGAAGTTGAGATGGTGGGGACCGGCCGTGTCGGGTATATAGTCACACAATTGTTTGTACAAAATTAAATGATGTCAAGCTTTCCTATCTCACCCGAACAAGTCTATTCAATATCAAACATTCATTTGTTCACAGTTAAATAGTTTTAATTATTCCTTTAAAATATGAATAATTCTATTCGATATTAATGATTTTCTTTGCACATTTAAACGGTTATACTTATAATTTGTGATTGAATATTTTGTAAGTAATCTTATTTCAAAATGTAGTTGTAAGTAAAGCTGGCGACCGTAGTCGTGGGCAACCAGAAGGCTCCCTTTTCAATAGCTACTACACCGAAGTGTAGGAGAGGGCACTACTCCTTTAACTGGATTGCTTCACTTTACTCTTGATACGTTTCTTAGATTGCTGAGTGTTAGGCAAGAAGGCATCAAGTACCATTTTTAAAGTCTTTGGTATGACGCGATCTGGGATTGAACCAATGTCTCCCGGACCATTGGCGAACACTCTACTCACTAGACCAATGAGTTAGCGCTAATTTTTTTGTACACAAGTATTCCAATTGTTTAAGTGGTTTCAAGTATTGCTCTCAAACACTGATAATTCTTTCTCGTATTAACCATTTATTTGTACTCAGTGAAGGATACAGTTTCAAGTTTTAACTCATAATAATAGTTTCATTTGCACACCGATAGTTTCATGTAATGATATTTAACATTAATAACTCTATTTAAATATTTAATTTGCCCAATGTTAAACGGTCTCAAGTGTTGCCATAGAATACTGATGATTAAATTTTTGCGCGGTTAAATAGCTTCACGTATTTCTATTTAGCATGAATAATCCTATTTAGTATTAATCAGTTGTTTGTACGCAACTAAATGACTTCAAATATTGCTATCTAAAACAAATAATCTACTTGCACTCAGTAAAGAGGTTTCAAGCATCGCTTTGTAACACTAACAATTCAAGGGGGTGTCCTCGTGGTGTAATTATTAAAGCGATGGACTGCGGAATCGTAGTAAGCGAGTTCGTACTCCAGTCGTGCTATTACGTTCACTTTCGGGCAAATACCCTTAGGAAAGGTATCAACCCCCGTATCCTCCCAGCTATGGGTTAAATAGTACTGTTCTTCTAAGAGAATGGCTTTGACATTAAATAACCTAAAAAAGAAACCAAACCAAACCAAAACTAACAATTCAATTTAACATCTGTGATCTGTTTGCACAGTTAAATTATTAAACATTTCTATTTGATCCATAGATGGGATCCTCACTGTTACTACAACTCCGGGTCAAAGTGCACCAGGGAGTAATGGCATTGAAGTGGCACTCCACATTCCCCAAACTTCAATACTGGGGCCTTACCATCAGATAGTTTAGTGTCATATCCAGAACAGTACCTCGTTGTGATGTTTCTCTTCATTAACATTGAATCAGTCAACGACAAGTTAATACGAAAATACCAATTAAAAAGCTACTGAAAAAATACCGCTCTGCCTGTTTACTGTTGGCAACGAAGGTAGATACCTTCGTTGCAAAAGAGTTAATTATGCAAAGATCTAATTGAAAACTACAGCTGCACTAATCAGACAGACTTGTAGTCTTTTCCTCTACGAAAGGAGTTTTGCAAAGTTCAGTATTCACTGAAGTTCGTATTTACGTAAATCAAGTTAAAGACTTTACACATACGAGGTGCATACGATAAGTTTCCAGACTTTTTTCGTATGGGCATTTTTATTGATAGTATACACATAAAACTCTAGTCCCCTTCGAATTAATCTCCTCCGGCTGCAATGCACTTGTTGTAACGTTCCAACAACTTCTTGAATGCCCCATAGAAGTCCTCTTGCGCGAGCATGTCAATGACCGTCTTCACAGCCTCTTTCATCTTCTCAATTGTCTCATAACGACACCCTCTGAGCTTCGAAAATAACCAAAAGTCACTGGAAGCAAGGTCTGGACTATAGGGACGGCAAGGAACTGTCTTGATGCCCATCAAATAGTCAGTGACAAGGATGGAGTTGTGGACTGTTGTATTGTCCTGGTGGAAATGCCTCTAACCCGATTTGAAGAGTGCTGGCCTCTTCCGACGGAATCTCTTCCTAAACTCCCTTTAAACCTCAACACAGTAACCCTAACCCTAACCCTTTGGCCAATCAACTCTGGTCTAACTTCTCCTACACCACTCATCATCCCTCACAGAATCCCTGCCTTCCTTGAATCTCTTATGCCACTCAAAAACTGATGTTCGATTCATGCAAGATGCTCCAAAAGCAGTCTGAAGCATTCCATACGTTTCTGTGGCATTTTTCCTAGTTTAAAACAGAATTTTATTGTATATCGTTCTTCTAAAGTGTCAGATTGCAATTTTGAAATTCACCAGCTGTGACAATCAAGCTTTAGTAGGGTGTATTCCAATTCCTGGTGTAGCTGTTCACTTGAACCTGAAATGATAAAATCGGTCTGTCATCTCATAAGATGTATAGCGATAGCATACTGAATTTTCAAGAGTCCACAACAATTTTAAATGCCCCATACGAAAAAAGTCTGGAAACTTATTGAAGGCACCTCGTACATTCTAAAAGAATACATATTAAAAAAATCAAAGAAACTGAAGATATTTTGCTCGACGAGCAAGAATCTCGACGATCAAGGAAGGTAAGTTGGGCTTTAAAGAGTAGTTTTTGAGACCGTGCTCCATGCCATAGAGGCAAGTAACACACGGAGAATTTCAAGAGAACTCAACTCTCAACAGAACAGCGTAGTCCGTCATTTTTATGACAAGCATTGACAAGCATGGATGCACTAATCCAACTTGTCAATCAATGACAAGTTGTATCTGGCCTTCGGGTCTGGTGAAACTATGATTAGCAGCAGGTGGGACTTAGTTAATGAGCGACATCTATCTTCCTTAATCTCCACTTTAAAGAGAACTTGTGTCAAATCCTACCTGGTGTGAGGTACGAATAAATATCACCTGGCATTCATACTGGGTGGCTGGAAGTCGATACCCCAGATTTTACCTGCTTTGCAAGGTTGAGTTAATGGCTCAGTGTTAGAAGTGCCCTATTATGGGAATACCGACGGAGCTAAGGATTTTGTTCCTGCCACGCATGAGTCTTGACTTTTTAATGGATTTGTATCGCATTCTGCTTTGGAGGAAAGTCAGACAAAAATCCACTAGTTCACACTAATAACACACACATATAAACAAAACCGACCGAGTTAATTATACGGACGCGTCAAACTATTTTCTGTTCCAACACGTTGAACTAACTCACCAAAGATTTATTGCTTCATTGCTAAACGGCTTTCGCTCAACTGTTTTAAATTTACGAGTTGAGTTCTATTGAAATGTGTTACAGTAAAAGAAAAACGTCTACCCCCCCCCAAAAGAAAACAAAGCAAACAAACAATGCCACAAAATAAGTCTATTTAAAAGCAGACTCATTGTAAAAAACAACAACAAAAAAAAAAAAAACAAAAAAAAAAGCAAAAAAAAAAAAAAGAAAACAGGACACTTGATAACAAATCAATTTTATATCTTACAAAGTTGATCCGAGGGGGAAGTCACCCACCAACAAAAATGCTGGATGTCTTCGACTGACATCACACTTCTAGTTCGGCGCAAGTTACTCAGATTCCCATGCAATATTTATTAGGTACAAAAAAGATTGGTTCATAAGATTAGCACAAGGCCACAGCAAAGGAAGGGAGGGATAGAGACTGGCCATCACTATCTAGTTCCTTCTTGTAATTTACCTAGCATTTTACTTAAATGTGGCACAGGGTAGTCAAAATGGGGCACCCAGTGAGACTCCAACTCACTCGTGAAGGTTTGTTAGTCTTGTTGCAAATTATTAAACAACCCGATGCCCCCTGACTAATTCCATTTATTGAGCAAAAACACACCATTGTATTCTTTTCACCACAAGAACACAATTATTCTGAATATTATTCTCACTGCAATCACCAAAACCAGCCAGTCACTCTGAGAGTTTAACCTAATTCTTTATTTTGTGAATTGAATTACCACGATCAGAAAATCCGGCAAGCACTTGGGTGACATACGGAAACACTGGACAGCTGTTTCGACCTTATTAAGTCTCCTTTAGCAGTGTATGCTGTGATCTCCACCACTGCAGATCAAACCAGCGTGGCCCTGGAGGGGACCGTCTCCTCTGTAAAGAGGACGGATGCAACTTGCAAGACACATTCAGGTTAATTGACCGCGCAATTACGATGAACAGTTAATTTGGCGTCACTTGTCTGTGATGTGGACCGTTGGTCAGTGGTAGAGTTTCAGCTCTGAATTCTATGGTCACTGCTTCGCTCTCCAGTGGTGGAGATCATGGTATACGCTGCTGATGAAACCTAATAAGGTCGAAACAGCTGTTCAGTGTTTTCGTATGTCACGTGCAAGTGTTCGCCAGATTTTCTGGTCGTGGTAATTAAATTCACAATATAATTCACAATATAATTCCTTTACTTAAAAAAGAAAATGTTCATCTAATCCCTTATGTACATAATTGTGGAGGAAGGACTAACAATTTTATATTCATCGACAAGATCCCAAATAAAACAAAACCCCCCAGATGAATAAAATAATTATACAAACACACACACACACACACACACACACACACATACATATATATATATATATATATATATATATAGTAGCGTCCAAAACTAAGGGACAAAATTTTAAAACCTAATATCTGGTAGTCGTTATCAGTCATAATAACATACTAAAATTTGAATCATTTGCAAATAAATAATTGTTATAATTCTTTTTCTATCCTTTGCAAATGATTCAAATTTTAGTATGTTATTATGACTGATAACGACTACCAGTTGTCAAAATTTCAGCTTTTCACAGTTGGTACTTCTAACAAATATTAGGTTTTAAAATTTTGTCCCTTAGTTTTGGACACTACTATCTATCTATCAATCTATCTATCTATCTATCTATATATAATTAGAATAAAATCGACGTTAGTATAGTCTCTCCAATGAATAAGTGCTGCAGAGGACCCACTCGCCCCTTCCCAACCTATTACAAATCACTTTTGTTGGGGCCTTGGTTGGTGAAATGGTTTGTAAGCTAGATTAGCAAACCTTCACGAGTGAGTTTGAGTCACATTGGGTGCCTCATTCATATGGACTTGTGCCACATTTGAGCAAAACGCTCACTAAATTACTACAAATCAATTCCATATTTTTCAAAATAGATCCCAGGCTAGGATGGGGAATCACATGCCGACAAAAACGTCCCCCTCACCACTAGAATAAATGCTGGAAGTCTTCAACTGGCTCCGCCTTAGACTAGTTCGTTGCAAGTTACCCAGGTTCGCAAAAAGCGAGTTTTGATTTTTTTTAGAACAAGAAATTGTCACAAGGAGTGTTATGTGGCAATGATTGTATATGTGTCATCTGTCTGGTCCCACAGCTCGTTCACATAGAGTGTGTCTAAAAAGGATCTATTTTGATTGTTTTATTCATACAGAATGGCCTATAAAAGACTGGCTTATGAAAAAAGCATCTGTTACTGCTGCCTCTGTGTAGACCTTTTTGCAATGGCCGCTTTGTGGCTGGTCTGTCACTGTGCCACGACGTCTACATCTCTATACTAAGATCATTATCCCGTTTGTACTTGTAGGATTCTTCAAATTAAAATGGGTGATGCAGTATTTGCTTTCAGTGGAAATTATGAGTTGAATAGTAAAATTCTTTTCTTTAAGCTTTTTTTTTCACTAACTTAAAATTTTCTATCACCTAATAATACTTATAATATCTATTTTTCTATTACCTAATAATACTTATAATATCTGATAATATAAAATAATACATTATAATATCTGATAATATAAAAAAAATGAATAACAAAATTGCAAATTATGACTTTCGAAAATGTATCAGGGTTTTGTTGGTCACCCTATATAATGTTCTTTTTATCTATCTAAAAAAAATCTCTTATCAACTAAAATATTATTTGGGTGTTGTTGGGTTGGTTGAGGTAGGCAGCTTTGGTTGTAGTTGTAGTTGGACTGGAGCATTGGTAGTACATACATGACTATCTACAAATGAACTGTACTGCTGCTGATTGCTGCGTATGTTTCTTCTGTATGTGTTCTGTATTGTTAAATTTGCTTTGCACATACTTGTGTGTGCAAATATGCTTATCAATAAGTCGGTGATGTCACTTCATTAAAACGTCTCCGAATAAAATTTTTCCATTCACCATACGGGTGTGTGTATGTGTGGATATATATATATATATATACTTTGTATCGCTAGCCCTGTATGGATGGCTCAGAATACGCTGACTCTATTTCATACAGAGGGGTAAGACCAACCGCATAAAAAAGGGTGTCCTAAACTAGGTCTGATGGTGAGGCTTCAGTTCTTGATATTTGATTTGTTGGGTTTTATGGCATATCGATGAACGCACGTCTTTACGCGCGCGTGAGGCGGACGTTTCATTCAAAGATGTCAAAATAAAAATTCCAGATAGGGGGATGTGAATGACGTCATGCACCGGAAGCGCGCGGAGGATTCTGGGAGATTTGAAAAAGTCAGTTGGTTGAATTGAGAACTAGACACCGAACGAGAAGGGTCGACTTTCGGGGCTCGCCGAGGCCAGACGAATTTGCAGGCTACGGGCGCCGCACGAGATAGGGGGGGGGAGATAGAAAAGCCAGAATGGAAAGAATGTGTATCTCACTCCTGATGTCGAAGAACCTTTAAACTCAAAGGTAATAAAATGTTTCGTACCTGAACTAAGAAGTCGTAAGTGTTTTTCGTGTTTCGGGATTCCTATGTTCTATGTATATATGTTATGAACATTCTATGTACGTTTCACATATCCGTATCTGGCTATGGTACATTTGCTGGTTACCAGTTTTTTCCTTAATTAGTGATTTTTAAAGAAGAATACGCTAATTAGCTAATTCGCTTAGGTTTGGTTTGATTGTGTTATTTAATGGCATATATATATATATATATATATATAAACATGATTTGGCATTAAACAATTTACAAGGATTCATCTGCCATAAAATAGCCTACAAGAGTAAGTATCACACACACACACACACACACCTATATATATATATATATATAATTTGCAAGCGAATAATTTGTAGATTATATAATTCCTAAAATCGGGCCATTGGCCTGATGAATAGAGTGTTCGCCAAAAGTCAGGGACCCGGGGTTTAATCCCTGGTCGAGTCATATCAAAAACTCAAAAAATGGTACTTGATGCCGCCTTGCTTTGCACCTTGCCCTAAAATGTAAGGATCAAGGGTAAAATTGAGTAATCCAAGGAATGGAGTGGGCGCCATTCCCTACACCTCGGCGTTGTAGCTATTGAAAAGGGACCCTTCGGGTCACCTTCGACTATGGTCGTCAACTTTACTTTTTTTATGTAAACCATATATGGAACTCCAACAGGTAGGACCAATCCGGGTCAGAGTGGAGCAGGTAATAATAGCGATGAAGGGATACATCACATTCCCAAAAGCTTTACGACGGAAGCCTCATCATCTGATGTAGTTTAGTGCTCTATCTGGGACACTCGTAGGAGGCAAGTCTTGCTTCTCTGCCGTGGAGAAATCGGTTTATTCTACAGACTCAGCCACCTGGGCAAACTCTATCGGAAAAAAAATCAAGAAAATAAATTTAAAAAAACCGCAATGTCTGCTATTAAGAAACTAGTTCGAGGTAGAAGAAGTCACACACACAAACACACACACATTTTGAACAGTGTATATTTAGGCTGCGAATTATTCAAGTAAAATTAGTTAAAATATGAAATCAGTAAGTCAGTAAAAATGGCGACCTTAGTCGAGAGTGACTCGAAGGCTCCCTTTCTGATAGCTACTACACCGAGGTGTAGGGGATGGCTTACTCCATTCCCTTGATTGCTCTACTTTACCCTTGATCCTTAGCTTAGTGCTGAGTGCTAAGCAAGGCGGCATCAAGTGCTATTTTTTGAGTCTTTGGTATGACTCGATCAAGGATTGAACCCTGGTGTCCCTGACCATTGGCGAATATTTTTTCCAGTCTCCTTGTTATTTTTCTAGTGTCGGGATTTTGATGGTAAAGGAATTGCCCCATATCTTTTGCCCAAGCGATTTCGACCATACTTTTGGACGTCATCAGGACTTGTGTAGTTTTGAGTTGACTGTTGAATTATTACTGTTTTAATTATTTGTAGCGTTTTATTTTGAAGTTGTCGGTTGGTACGTTTTCAGTGTTTTATTTTAAAAGGTTCGGTTGGAAAAAAGGTTTACTAATAGAGTTAATGATTTTTTGTTATTAAAATATTTAATATATTGGTGCCTGTATTAAATGCCATTTTATGTTTGTTTGTTTTTTATTTTTTATGCATATTGCTTCTTAAATTTGCAATCGTTTTTATCATTGTTTTTATATATAATTATTGTATTAACTGTGCGAATATTCTTTACATCGGAAGATGTAAGTTGGCTAGTGATATTGTTGTGTTTTATGATTAAATGTTGTTTTATGACGCTATTTTCTGAAAGGTGACAAGTAAGACTTCGAGATGATGTTGTGGTTGTATAGCCAATGTAAGAATTATCTTTGTTTTTCAAGAGGAACTCTCGAAATGGACATGTAAGAAGGAGTCTTGAAAAAAAAACCAAAAAAAAAAAAACCAGTGTTCCATCATCTTTAACAAAACTTGCTTGAATATATATATATATATATATGTATATATATACGGTGTTGTATAATCGAAATATATATAAATTACGCCATCGTTATTCCCAGTATTTGTGAAGGATCTTTTTTACATATCGTTTACATATACATTATCGGCTACCTGGAGTGCTCAATTCATGAGGAGAGCTATTGCATTTGTGCGTATGTGGCAGATGACAAATTCTCCACGAGAGTGCTCAACCCTCGAGGTGGAGAGAAAATACATTGCCATCAATAGACATATTGTTTCGTTGTATCACAACTCTTCGTTGTGGCTATACCCTTGAGATGCTTTAAGATAATAGGTTTTCAAAATTTTGAAAAATATATAAACAGAGGGACAAATTGGGTTTTGAACCAGTATCACAGGCTTATATCTTCAAAATTGACAATGGATATGCTAATCATATTTTTGTATCTAAGCACAGCAAGATTAGAGTCCGGTATCGTCCGGGAAAGGTAGGTTCCAGCTTTCCAAAATTGCGTGACTAAAAAAAGTATATTTACTGCCTTAAGAGGAATTGGAAACCGACTCAACAATTTCGAAGTCCGAGTTCGTTCATGGTCATTGCACTTTAATATCTCCTTACATACTGGCCATTGGTCTAATGAGTAGAGTGTTCACAATGGTCCGGGAGACTGGGGTTCAATCCCAGGTCGAGTCATACCAAAGACTCAAAAAATGGTACTTGATGCCGCCTTACTTAGCACTATAAGGTATGGATCAAGGGTAAAGTGGAGCAATCTAGGAAATGGAGTAGCGCCCTCCCCTGCACCTCGGTGTAGTAGCTATTGAAAAGGGAGCCTTCGGGTCACTCTTGACTAAGGTCGCCAAAAGAGTAAATAATCACTTCTCTGTTGCGAACTGTCAATTTTTACCCGTACGTAACCTCATATATTAATATTGTATTCAACACGTGATTGAAATTCTAAAAAAAAAATATATATAAATGAAATAATTTGTTAATTACCACCTGTAACTTGAAAAGCATTCCTTCTTTTAAATTGATTAACTAGGGAACCTGGCAACGTTTCTTGTTTGTTAGTATATATGACTAATAGTCATCTTGTAATTAGCTTCTATTGTACTACGTGACTGAGGCTTCAACGAATATTATGAAACGATGTATATCAACCATTGTAGGTTATTTAATGCTAAATATTCTTTATACATATATACAAAATATATATGATTTGGTTTGGTTGGATTTTATGGCATATCAACCATTGCAGGTTATTCAATATCAAATCCTCTTTATACATATATATTTAATATATATGATTTGGTTGGGTTGGGTTTTATGGCATATTAACCCTTGGTGGTTATTTAATGCCCAAACCTCTTTATACATATATATTGAATGTATATGATTTGGTTGGGTTTCATGGCATATCAACCCTTGTGGGTCATTAAATGCCAAATCCTCTTTATATATATATATTAAATATATAGGATTTGTAAACATGTTGTTGATAACGTTTTTAAACGAGTCTAGGCTCATTTTTTGCAGACAGTTAAATGGCTCCAACAATTGCTATGTAACACAAAAAAATCCCTTAAATATCAGTCATTTATTTACACACAGTTTTAATAATCAAACAGTTCTATTTCAAACAATTCAATTTAGCATATGTTATTTGTTTGCATTCAGTTTAAATCTCAAACAGTTCTATTTGACCCATAGATAAAACTCTATCAGGTGCTACCACTTCGGGCCAGAGTGGACCTGGGAGCAAAAGCACTGAAGGGATAATTCTCATTCCTCAAAGCCCCAGCAATACTGGAGCCTCGCTATCAGCTTTGTTATTATCATTTCTAGGACACTCGTTGCAGAGAGACTTACCCCTCTGCAGAAATTTAGTCGGTATATTCTACATCATTAACCGACTGGACTGATTATTTATTCAATCTTATGTCGTTCACTCAATCTCAAACTCTATCTACGCGGCAAATCATTAACTCTATTCTTAAAAACAAACAAACAAACAAACAAACAAAAAACATCTAACCAACCTCGAAAAAATACAAATATTGAAATTTTCTTTGATTCAGATTGGAAAAGTTTTCAGAATTTACAAAGCTTTCCTTGAGTTGTTGGTTGTTTGGGGTGGTTCTATTTACCAACCCCTCCGCTCGGGCAGGATATGACACAAGATCAATTTTTAAGCGGAGTTCAACAGGTTTGAATTCAGAGTTGTCCTTCTCCTAGACTAGTTGCCTTACCAAGGCTGAAGAACCTAGTCTGTCCTACTATTTACCCATAGCTGGAGGGAGAATAATTGGATTCATACCTTTCCCAAGGGTATTAGTGCTATGTGAAATGCAATCAGTCTTGTCCAGGATTTGAACTCGTGTCGCCGAGTCCATTTCCTACGACGATAACCATTACTCCACGTGCACCTCCATGGTTCTTTGGGGTGGTGTCCTCACACTTTTGCAAGGAATGTAAAATGCTTATAGGATGTAATCGGCTTAGACTGTTTCGTCGAGGTCAACTTTATCAGTATGTATTAACCCAACAATTGCGCCCCAAAAAGATATGTTCAAGGTCAATTGTTAAGCGGACTCAAAAAATGGTACATGATGCCGCCTTGCTTAGCACTCAGCACTATAAAGAGAGGTTCATAGGTAAAGTCGAGCAATCCTGGAGTAGCGCCATCCCCTACACCTCAATGTCGTAGCTATGGAAAAGGGAGCCTTCGGCTCGCCCTCGACTAAGGTCGCCAACTTTACTTACAGATGGTTTAAATTCAGTTTTTTCTTCTACACTAGTTAAACCATCAAGTTTGATGAATTGAGGTTGCCCAAATTCGTCTGGCCTCAGCGAGCCCCGAAAATCGACCCATAATTTTTAATTCTATTTTTTCAAGACTCTTTGTAATTTTTCTAGGGTCAGTATCGAGATTGTAAAGGAATTGTCCCATATTTTCTGCCCAAGTGGTTTCGACCATATTTTGGTCATCATCAGGGTTAGTGTAGTTTTGAGTTGACTGTTGAATTTCTACTGTTTTAATAATTTGTAGCTTTTGTTTTGAAGTTGTCGGTTAGAACAATATCAGCGTTTTGTTTTACGCAACTATTCATATATAGTTAGTTATCTATGTATCTGGTTTGGTCTTTTGTTTTGTTTTACGGCATATCAGACCATATTGGGCTATTTAATATATATATATATATATATATATATATATATATATATATATATATAGTGCAATTAGAAGGACATATGTAACTATAGCCATACCACAAGCACTCACATAGATTTATATGATATTCCTCATTCATTCTATACGAGAATAATTCACACAGACTGTCTTCGGATGCTGACTGGATATTACTGATGTATATATATATATATATATATATATATGTGTGTGTGTGTTTGTGTTTGTGTTAGTCATTTGATATGTGGAGGCGCCCCGAGTATAATGGCTACTCTCCTAGGAAATGGATACGACACGATTTCAAATCTTGGACGTGGTTGATTGGATTTCACATAATTACCCTTGAGAAAGGTATTAATCCAATTATCCTCTCAGTATCTATAGATAACTAGTAGGACAGAATATTCCCTTCAATCTCGGTATGGCAACCGGTCTTGCAGAAGGAAAATTCTGAATTCAAGTCAATAAAACTCTGCTTAAAAAATTGACCTTGTGTGGCATCCTCCTCGTGGAGAGGGATATATATATATATATATATATATATATATATATATATGGCCGCCGCTCGCGTAAGGCAAAGCTCTTCGAAATAATTGAGCACTCTGGTAGCAGATAGGGTATAAAAAATGTAAACGAACGGCTGCTGCTGTTACTACATAAATACCTTAAAAATCCCCTTAGCGAAACGTGGTACGCTTGTTGGCCGAGCGGTCTGAGACTTAGTCTAACATAAAGTTCGATGGGTTTCGATCCCGGCTTCAAGCGTCTCACGTGTCTAGCCACACTGAAGAGTTCTGATAGAACGAAACAGTTTGTCTGTGGATGACAACATATATATATATGTGTGTGTGTGTGTGTGTGTGTGTATGTATTTTTATCTGATACTAATAACTTATACACAGTTGTATGGTGTGAAGTAACTACTCCAATTTGAAAATAATAATAATGATAATAAGATGAAGAAGAAGAAGAAAAAGAAAATTGTGCATGAGATGACCAGAACATAGCTAAGAAGGTGAAACTTAAAGAGAGAAACTGAATCTCTTTTGATAGCAGCACACACACACACACACACAAAAACGCCAATTGATGATATTCTGGAAATTAGCAATATGGTGACAGAGATAAGACGGTTAATTACATAATAAGCAAATGCAGCTAACTGGTACAAAAGGAGTGTAAGAATAGGCATGATTGGGTAGGAAAGATAATTCATTGAAAAACTTTGCAATAGCAATGAAGTGATACAACACCACCCCAGAGCCCCATAACTTGGGTATCCCTATTAGATGCAGTTTGTATCACACCCAGAACACTTTTCTAGGTCTGATACACAGGCTTCAAATTGCTTAGATTATCTCCTATTTCTTAGTGGTCACCCACCTTAGTATGATACAGACTTCTCGTTGCTTAACTCTTGCATTAATCGATTTAAATATAACTTTGAATTTACAAAAATGTTTCGTATGGCACTCATGCCTCACATTTTTTGTTTCTTTTTTGGCTTATCTAATGCCAAAGCCATGCTTGTGAAAGAGCAGTAATGGTAATATTTAACATATAGCTGAGAAGATAAGACGGTTCTTAACTTTTGAAAATGTTACAGTCTAATAGTGAAGGTAATAGCGTGACTAGAGCTCGAACTCTCTTCCTACAATTTCGCAGGCTAGCCCTTTATACACTACGCCAAAGGGACACCCTTCACAATTTTTTCTTTTACACAACATGAATACACACGTACTATTCTTTTTTCTTTTTATCCGAATAAAGATTTTCCATCTAAATGAACTGATATTCATTTACAGGCATATAGCTGAATGTTCTCTAATAAAATACGAATCAATATAATTTAATTTGTTTATTCAATTTGACATCAATCCATTAATGTAATTTGATTTAGAAATTAATCTTAGTTTAAATAATAAGGAAATGAATGTAAGTACACTGCATTTTTACTGTTTCGATTTAATTCGTTTAAGTGTAATTTGTTTAATATTGCTTCACAAATGTTCGTCGTTTGGGTTAAAAAATATAATGAAGGGATGATCTCTGGACAGCTCCCTCGGCAAGGTTCAGTATACGATGACTGCAGGGGGATAAGATAAGGTTCAGTATACGATGACTGCAGGGGGATAAGACCCCCTTCCAAAACAGTGTGTCCTAGGTATGACACTAAACTGCATATGGTGGCAAGAATCCACTTGTAGAGATAGGGAAAATGATGATACTCCTTCAAGATCTGATAAGCCCCCATCTACGGGTCAAATCACTAGCCTAATGAGTAGAGTGTTCGCCAATGGTCCGGGAGACCGGGGTTCAATCCCAGGTCGTCATACTAAAAAATGGTACTGCATTATTAGGTAAAGATAGGAAGAATGATGATACTCCTTCAAGACCTGATAAGCCCCCATCTACGGGTCAAATCACAAGCCTAATGAGTAGAGTGTTCGCCAATGGTCTGGGAGACCGGGGTTCAATCCCAGGTCGTCATACTAAAAAAAATGGTACAACATTATAAGGTAAAGATCAAGGGTAAAGTGGAGCAATCCAGGGAATGGAGTGGCGCCCTCCCTTACACCTCGGTTTAGTAGCTATTGAAAAAGGAGCCTTCAGGTCTCCCTCGGCTAAAGTCACCAACTTTACTTTATAATGGGTCAAATAGATCGATTTAAAAATTATTCATATTCGATAGGATGCCGCATAACTGGAAATTATCTGTATTAAGACAAGTTACTTGAAGCTATAACTATTTACTAAAGATTATTATCAGTAACTTGAAACCATAAGTAAAGTATCGTTGGTGACCATAGTCGAGGGTGACCCGAAGGCTCCCTTTTCAATAGCTACTACACCAAGATGTAGGGGAGGGCGCTACTCCATTCCAAGGTATTTCTCCACTTTACCCTTGATCCTTACCTTATAATGCTGAGTGTTAAGCAAAGCGGCATCAAGTACTATTTTTTGAGTTTTTGGTATGACTCGACCTGGGATTGAACCCCAGTCTCCCGGACCATTGGCGAACAATCTACTCATTATATGTATGCGCAAACAAATACCTCTCGTCAAATAAAGATCATTTCTTGAAACCATATAATTTTTAGTATTAAATAGCAATACTTGATTCCTAAAAAAACATACATCTTGAAGTGGGTGTCCTCGTGGTGTTGTGGTTAAAGCGATCGACGGTGGAATCGTAGTTTGCGAATTCGAACTCAATTTGTGACATTACGTTCTCTTTCGGACAAATGCTCTTGGGAAAGGCATGAACTTCCTTATCCTCCCAGCTATGAGTTAAATAGTACCGCTACTGTTCTCCAAGGATGACTTTGGCATTATGTAACCCATAAAGGTTGATATACCATTAAACAAAGAACCCAAGCAAAAATAGATATTGAAATTTTCGTTGATTCAGATTGGAGAAGTTCTCAGAATTTACCAAGCTTTTCTAAGTGAATACAATTATACATAAATATAAAATCAATAATCGATGGAAAATAATTGTTGATATTTCAAGAAAAAAAAAGAACATTTAAGTTTATCGATTTAAAATTTTTTTTCCTGAGTCTTAATCCTAAACAAAAATGAAATTCAATTATTAGACATCTCCGAATGGAAGAAAGACTTCTAAATTTAATCAAAAACATTTAATCAAATGTGTATAATCATTTTAGTTAAACACTTAGTTCGTTATTTATTTATTCTGAATTTTTGATATTTAAATTCTGAGCGATTAGTTATGTCTTATTTATTGTCTTATTATTGCGATAGGTTACGTCTTAAAGTAGCATGTCGTATTATTCATTGTTCGATGAGAATACTTATTACTTCACAAGGAACTTTTTTGACGTTTAAACGTTTCAAAGGAAAAAAATATTGTCATGGAGTGCGCCTCCACACCACTTCATCTCCTGTGCTCTGATATGGCGGACGTAAACGATTTGGGAAAGGTCAAAAGGTCAATTGCTGACGGGTGCTGTAAAAATATAGTCAAATCACAAGTAGCAGAAAAAGGTGTAAATGATTGAATAAAACACTGATTCACACAAAATCTGGGAGACCCCCGGGGGCGTAATTCACACAAATTCACACAAAATCTGGGAGACCCCCGGGGACGTAATTCACACAAATTCACCTAAAATCTGGGAGATCCCTGGGGGTGTAATTCACACAAATTCACACAAAATCTGGGAGACCCCCGGGGGCGTAATTCACACAAATTCACACAAAATCTGGGAGACCCCCGAGGGCGTAATTCACACAAATGCACACAAAATCTGGGAGACCCCCGGGGGCTTAATTCACGCAAAATTTACACAAAATCTGGGAGACCCCCGGGGACGTAATTCACACAAATTCACATAAAATCTGGGAGACCCCTGGGGGCATAATTCACACAAATTCACACAAAATCTGGGAGACCCCCGGGGGCGTAATGACAAGAGTGCTGAACTGCAACCTCGTAGTAAACGAGTTCAAACCCCAGTCATACTTTTATATTCACTTTCGGACTAATATCCTTGGGAAAAGTATAAAATCCCTAATCCACCCTCTGGCTATGCAGTTCTTCTCCAAGAATGGCTTTGGCATTAAATAATCCACAAAAGTTGATATGCCATTAAATAAAGAAACCACACCATTTAAACTCCCCAGCGTTTTCTTGTTTCAATTGAATAATTCCTAAATATCAGATTAATCTATTCATAAAGTAGAACAAGAGAATTTCTCATTAGTCACATGAGAGAATGCTGAAAAGTTTTCACCTCAACCTTAAAGGGAACCACGTTTTTAATTTCTTTTTTTTTCTGAAATAGTTATAGAAACTTAAGAAATTATGCGCAAAGTGTGTTTAACTTGATATGGTTATGTAGAATAGAACATTTTATGGCTGGAGGTCACTCTCTCTATCAATTTTTTAACATTCCCTTACAAATAACAAATATCACAAAATGTTGAAAGGAACCCCCCAAGCCCCTAACCATGTTCATAGTGGAGTAGCTTATTACTGATTCATGTCAAGGCTGACTATGGAGGTAACAGTTTTTTTTCTGGAAATGCCTGAGCACCTATAGTTCTTTCTTTATATAGTGGTTAATAAGCTCGGCAAACAGACCAATGCTAATGAATTCAATTCTCACTGGGAGTGCCATACTTTTTCCTTTTTGCCGAACTGACATAAATGACTTCTGTCTGAAAAGATAAGGTCGTCATAACAGATTGGTTTGCCTCATTCATCCATTCTCTTCTTTACAGATTACTGTGGCATGTCAGTGATAGGACGTGTGGCTAAGATATTTCCTGGGGGGTACAAATGGAAGAAAAAAAAAGATTCGTATTTTTCCAGTGGGTATTTGTAAGAAGTCGATGCATTAGTTTCACTTACAAAACTTTCTATGCAGGTAAAAAAAAAATAATTAAAATAAGTAAAGAAAACAACCTTTTCTTAAGTTAGAATAAAGAATTAAAGACATAGTCACCATCAAGAGATGCTAACAGCACATATTCTCTTGAATATCTTGCCATCCGTCCCTATTGGTTAGCACTCTTCGTTAGTCTTTTTGTCCGCATTTAAAACTGATGTATATGTAAGTTTTTGCTGGTTGGATAATACTGGTGTGTCCATGAATAGAAGTCCATAGGAAAGTGTCGCTTATGAGTGTCCTTACTTTTCCCGTGGTGCCTTGTATGTCTTGTTTATCTTATTTAGATGATTTGTGAAATGGGAGGTTAGTAGCCGTTTGGGAGGTGCTGCTTCCAGGATTCGTTGAAAATAGCGTATAGCATCCAGCATGTTTGTGTAGTTTTTATGTAACTTTTTCTCTAAGACGAAAATTTAATTGGTGATAGTATGTGTTCATTTCATAAGAAAATGAAAAATGAAAAACATTGTCATCAATTACTTAGATTCTGTCATGCTTTAATTTGATAAAGGGAATTTTGTCCTATTTTGCATTTTAACTAAACGGTTTTGTTGATGGTTTTGGGAGTGACTTTTTTTTTTGTGAGGAGTTTTCTTATAGGGGGATTTCGTAGTATGGGAATTTTATCTGGGTACCCTAGTTTATGCCAAACTACATTTTCTGCAGTGAAATATAAATAAATTTTAAAAATCAATCAGACATTTTTTTTTGTTGATATATTAAAGATAATGAAAAGAAAAAGTTGAAAAAGTGTTATATAGTCATTTACACGTTCATGCAGCATCACAACGACACAACGATAAAGATGCAAGAGGGAAGACACAGGAAGACTTCTTTACAAATATATTTACCTCTCACTTTATTGCAAGGGTTCGAAAGGGTTGTTGAAGGTTTGCATGTGAGAGGCTGCTGGAGACCGAACATAAACTTCATATTTTGACCCCACTATTATGACCGTCACGTTGTGTCTTTCTTGTTCTCCTGATGTTGGGGTCCACTCCATCGGGGGTTTTCCGAGGGCCCCCTCGGTCGGGTGTGGCCTTCCCTACCACATCTGGTCTCTGGCTGTCTGGAAGTCTGCTGGCAACTGCTTTGGCACCCAACTCAACTCAATTATATAATAATTCAACGCCCACACAATCGTCCACTGGATCCCCGAAATCGAATGTTTAATCGTCATCAAGCGGAAATAACTGTGATGCAGTTCAGAGGTTACTCTCTTCCGGTGCATCACTGTAGTGGCACAAAGGGACCTTCACCTTGTCCCATATCATAAGCCTTAATCCGCCCACGCGACCTCTTTCGATTACTGGCCATTGGAATGTGTCACTTCCTTCCGGTGTATCACCTTGGAATAGCATTTTTGGGCTGGGGTGAGGGTCAAAATATAACAAAAGAAGGTAAGAATGAATTTAAAAAAAAAAAAAGGGAGTGGGAATAGAAAGGAAAAAATAAAAGAAAAAACGATTTCACTCAACCCTTTAAATAGGGGCTCTGAAATCGCTATTGAGAACATAGTGAAAATGAAAAGAGTTCTGAAAAGAAAATCTGCCTTTTTATATTATTACAAAATTAACACATTTTATCAGGAAATTCTTTTTTCTTTCTTTTTTATTTCCTTTTTTTTAATTAGATTTTTGTTCTTTGCTTAATTTCTTTAAATTGAATGAAATGTTTACTGAAAAATAGAATATACATAATCTTTTCTTGTTGCAAAGATAATATGAGTCCCAGCGTAAATATTTTATGAGAGAAAGTAAAGATTCATGCATGAAATGTAGCAGTTTTTGTTAGTCTTAATCTAAAGGGATGCATTTTGTGCATGTACAAAATCTTTATGTGAGTATGTCACTATGTAGAGAGTTGAATGTATTTATTCATTAAATGTATATGCTGCCGCGACTGAAACTTTTATCAGCAAGTTTCAATTGTACTAGCAGTGTACCATAGGACCAACGTTTTGGCTGTAAAGAAAGAAGTTCGCAGAACAAGAAATACTCAAACTCGAAGGTAAGGGTAGAAAATATAGCAGTCGTTTTTATTCAGCTATGATCACGGCAACTCGAAAAGTTCGTTTTTGTTGCGCCCTTCTCCTCCCTCCCTCTCGGTGGTGACGTGGTGTGGGTGAAAGCTGGCTGTTTGACACACGCCTGTCAAACAGATCGGCCGTAGCAGACTGGGACAGGACGGGTCGGGGACTTCAGAAACCTTAATGCACTCGTTTTGACAACTGCCTTCAACTCTGCCAAAATCTCATTACCTGTTTTCTTATATAGAGATTTTGGAGAACGAATCGAAGATCCTCGAACGTTCGATGTCACTAGGGAAACACGTGATGATAGATCTGTGATTATTTCAAAATCATGTCCAACTTTGCAGGTCATTCTAACCGCACGCGCTAGTCTCGTGACACCTTCACTGTTGGACGACAGCGCCCGTCCGTAATATTACAGCAATACTAATATTTATGTAAACAACATATTCATTTAACTTAAGATAATTGAACGACGTTGAAATTGAATACATTCGCGAAAGTCAGACCGTAAATATTTTTAACACTGAAATGGTTTGGTTTGATAAGGTTTTGTGGCATATCAAACATAGTCGGTGCCCGTGGTGTAATGGTTATCGTTACAGGATATGGACACGGCGATACGAGTTCAATTCCTAGACAAGACTGATTGCATTTCCCATAGCACTAATACCCTTGGGAAAGGTATGAATCCAATTATTCTCCCCCCAGCTATGGATAAATAGTAGGGCAGACTAGGTTCTTCAGCCTTGGTGAGGCAACTAATCTAGGAGAAGGAAAACTCTGAATTCAAACCTCTTAAACTCCGCTTAAAAAAATTGACCATGTGTCATATCCTGTCCGAGCGGAGGGGTTGGGTAAATAGGATATAAAACATAGTCGGTTATTTAATGTCAAATCCTGTTTTTACATATATATTAAATATATATGATTTGTTAACATTTTGCAGATATATTTTTAATGAGACTGAGCTCATTCTTTTGTACCGAGTTAAACGGTTTCAAGTATTTGTATCTAATAAGAATATTTCTATATTAACTATTTGTCTGCACAGAGGCGGTTTGAAGTATTCCTATGTAAATGCAAGAATGTATCATCAGTCAATTGATGATATACTGGAAATTAGCAATATATACAGAGATAAAACAGTTCATTACATAATAAGAAAATGCAGCTAACTGGTACAAAAAGAGTGTAGGCATGATTGAGTAGGAAAAGTAATTCACTGAAGAACTTTGCAATAGCAATGAAGTGATACAACACCATCCCAAAGCCCCATAACTAGGGTATCCCTATTGGATGCAGTTTGTATCACACCCAGAACACTTTTCTAGGTCTGATACACAGGCTTCAAATTGCTTAGATTATCTGCTATTTCTTAGTGGTCACCCACCTTAGTATGATACAGACTTCTCGTTGCTTAACTCTTGCATTAATCGCTTTAAATATAACTTTGAATTTACTAAAATATGTTTCGTATGGCAACATGCCTCACATTTTTTGTTTCTTTGTTTAATGGCATAGCAACTTTTATGGCTTATCTAATGCCAAAGCCATGCTTGTGAAAGAGCAGTAATGGTAATATTTAACATGTACCTGAGAAGGAAAGACGGTTCTTAACTTTTCAAAATGTTTCAGTCTAAAAGTGAAGGTAATAGCGTGACTAGAGCTCGAACTCTCTTACTACTTACTGGTGACAGTATGTCTTAATGTCATTTGGGTGCACACAGTGAAGTGGTTACAAGTATAGCCATTTAGCACCAATCGTTCAATTCGTTACTATTCTTTTGTTTGCACTCAGTTAAATTGTTGCAAGTATTGCTATGTATCACTGGGTGGGAGAGGTAGTCCACTGGGAATTGTGCAAGAAACTGAAATCTGAACGAGTGATAGATGCACAACTCGGAAACCGTCCTGGAGAATGAGATGCTTAAAATTCTCTGGAATTTTGAGGTGCAAACGGTTCACGTAATCTCGGCCAAACGACTCCACTTAGAGATAATAAAAAAAAAAACCCAAAACGAAAAGAACCTGCTGAATAGTGGACTTTGTCGTTTCGGCGAAGCACAGTAAGATAAAAGAAAGCAAAAACAGAATTAAGTACGGAGACATTGCTAAAAAAAAAAAAAAAAATGGAACATAAAGGTCACGTTGATACCGATTGTAATTGGTGCGCTTGGAATAATCCCCAAAAGCTTGGAGAAGTGACAGGAAGAACTTGAAATCAGAGGACAAGTGGAGACCACACAGACTACAGCATTATTAAAATCGGGCAGAATACTGAGAAGAGTCCTGGAGATTTGAGAAGACTTGCTTTCACTCAATCTATAGTGAGAAACCAGCAGCTAACGATGGTGATTTCATTTGGTTTGATTTGGTTTTATGGCACATCAACCATAGTAGGCTATTAATGCCAAATCCATTTTTATACATATCAAACAGTTCTATTTCAAAGAATTCAGTTCAGCATAAGTACAGTTTTTTTGTTTACACACAGTTAAATGCTAAAACAGTTCTACTTCAAGCAATTCGGTTTAGCATTAATACGTAGTTTTAATGTCAAAACAGTTCTATTTCAAACAATTTAGTACACAATTCAGTTCTATTTGACCCATAGATCGGGCCCTTTCAGGTGCTATCACACCGGGCCAGCAGCTGACAAAAAAAGAGAGTCCTTCCAGTCCAAGTAGCACGAGTGAAGTGAGAACAGATTTCTCTACGGTGCCAGGACGTCCATCTTTCAGGCATGCACAGATTTCGGTTCCTGTTAGATGGACCTGCTATATTTTCTAAATTTATTTTTTTTTAATTTCTTTTTGTAAATCTCAACCAAACCATCAGTTAAAACTCGTATAAAAATCTCGCAAGGAGTGTCATCATCATCACGTCGCGCCATCACCACGGATATCCTTGGCCCTCTCTCACCACCCCTCCCTATCGACTATTGCTTCCGGCAGGTCTTCTGGGATACATCCCGTATTGGCATAGAGTTAGTGTACTACAACTACTACTTCTAATAATAATAATGATAATTATAATAACAATGAACTCTTTTTCTTTATACACATACAGGAAATGGAATTTGCAGTGTATTGGTCAAAAGGTGAGTCAAAAATTTTTCAATATTTTGGAAGTACGTGAAACACAGTTCAGCAGCTTCGGATGCTTTTGATGTGCCATACTGAACTGGGAAATGCCCTCTTCGCCTGATAATCTCCAAGTACTACACAACAGATTTAACTCAATCGCTTAGGACAGTTTTTGGCCTACCTGACCTTGTCTGATCATCGTCGAGGTTCTTGCAAACCGAGCAGAATTTTTTCAACCATCTGGTTACTGTATTGTGATACTGAACCTTCACCTTTTCTATAAATAATGCTTGTTGCTTCCACGAGCTTATGGTCCCGTTCGAACTCGTATACTCCCTGAATTAGATTATTTTGTTCCACGTTTGTTTGTACTGCTTTTCAAATCCCACGTGGAGTGAAGCAATGTGTTGCATATTGAGCCTTGACCGTGCCGTCAGTCAGAGATTTATCTGAACAGGATGCCCCAGTGTAAATAAACGGAAGCAGTCACATGGTTGATCGGATATCATGGCTGTTATGAAATGATATATGCTGATGCCCACGTGGGGTCTGAGTCAGTTGGAGTCCCAGTTTTAGTGCTAGCTTACAACGGTCAGTCGAATCGGCAGAGAGAGAACCATGGCTGCATGATCGGTTGAGTTCGTCTCGTCAGAAGAGAAAACGCGAGGCATTGAAGATAACACAGCATAGTATGGTCAAGAGAAGAAGAAGTTATGGGTCAGTATAGCAGTCTGTCTTCGCTTCCCTGTCTCCGTCTGTCTCTCTGACTCCACATAAGCTTTGACCCCTTTCGAAAGACGTATATGTTTTCGTAAAAGAAAGTGTTGTGGTTTCTTCCTTTATCACGGTAACAAATGCACAACTGTGTTAGCGTACCAACTATCACGATACTCTTAGTGACAGCAGTTACTCATCTAAGCTAGAATTGCTTCGATCACGTGATATACATGATGCAAACGGGCATGCACTACAATTTTACCAAGCATTTGATTCACCCCTGCATTTCATGTCGAAGTTTAATTACTGAGTGCAAGTTTAAATCACCGCGTTGCTTTTTCGTTCAGGGCAATTTTTGTTGTAAAATGAATGTTAGTGATAACGTAATGGAATTAGCTCACCGAGAAAATAAGATTCGAACCGAAAGGCCATTTTTTAAACATTCACTGCTACAGAAATCAAACTGTAATAGCAATTTCAAATTAAACGCCTTGTTCTTCACACATTTCTCTTCAGGGAAATAAGAAAACATAATTTTTGTTAAGCGAGATTAGTTTAATCATTAGGTCTTATCTGATTTGTTAGGAGCCTCCTAATCATTAGAGGCGGTTTAAATGGTGAACAACAGACTTCGATTTTTGCCTGGCTTTTGCAAGTGTCCAATCAAGCGACACATTGATGGTAAGATATGATGCATTTTACGTGGGAAGTGAAGGGAATTTATCCCTCAATATCCGAAAAAATCGATCTTCTTTATCGATGAAGAAATATAGTTTTAGCAAGAGGGTTTTTTTAAGGGAAATAAATCAATGAAAAATGTCAGATTTCGATTAAAAGTTGATAACAAAAAAAAAAAAAAAAATTGATTAAAAGAAAAAAGAGTTTATATAATAACTATCTGAAAGACATTAAATAATTCTTCTAAGCTTTATATTAATACTGTTGAATATATTTACCCAACCCCTCCGTCTCAAGCAGAGTGTGACACAAGGTCAATTTTAAAACATTAGCACAGGTGGTTTGAATTCAAACTTTTTATCTGTTTTCTCCTTCATCATCATCTTCATCATCATTAAGGGTTTATTTGCTATTAAACAAAAAAAAAAACAAAAAAACAAACAAAAAACACCAGCCCGATCGACCGGAGCTGTAGAATACACCGACTACATCTCTGCAGATGGGTAATCCTTCCCCAACGAGTGTCTTGTATGTGACACTAAACAATCTGATGTTGAGGCTCCAGTCCTAGAGCTTTGGGAAATGTGGAGTACTCCTTCATTACTGTTGCTCCTATGTCCACTTGTTGCATAATGGGGTTTCTGTGACAGGATGTTTCATCGCTGTAAACAGGAAGACAGCTTGCGTGGGTGTAAGTTGATCACGTGGGTTGAAAGCCGGAAGGTCAACCAGAATATATAGGATATATATATAATGAAATTATATATACACAGGAACTCACGGAGAGTCACCGTCACTCAGTCACGGTCAGCTAGGTTAGGCCACAACCGAGTCAGGGCAGAAGGCGCCCTAGGCGCCACCTGGGGGAGGGGCAGTGGACCTCGGTTGAGAGCTTCTCACTAAAGAGGCAAAGACGTAAGGCCCTGAATATGGAATCACAATGTGGGTTGATAAAAGGTCTATATAGCAGTCTATCTCCCTATCTCCGTCTCTATCACCCACACTTACATTCATTTCGACACTTTTGGAGTAATAAAGAGAGACGTATATTTTTATATAAAAATGTGTTTTCTTTCTGTAAGACGATTGTCATACTAAGGTTAAATAACCCGGTCTGCCCTACTATCTAACCACAACTGGATGAAGGATGATTGGATTCACATTTTTCTTTATGGTATTAGCACTAAGTAAAATAAAAACAGCCTCATTCAGTGTTTGAACTGGGGTAGCCAGGTCCACTTCCAGCTACAATACCCATTACGTCCCAAACGCCTCCATATGAGTGATAAAGATATAGTCAAATTTGTGATTATGTATCTTATCAAAGTATGTAATAATATTAGGATTTCTGGTTGATTGTTTTAGTTGTAAGTTGTGTCCTAGCTAGACCTAAAAGTCAAGCAAAGGACAGTGAAAAAGGAGGTATATATACGAGAAAGAGATTCGAAGTAGTAAGATAGATAGATAGAGAGAAAGAGAGAGAGAGAGAGAGCTATGATAATGATAACAAAGGTAGAGAATGAGAGAAAGAGAGAGAGACAGAGAGAGAGACAGAGAGAGACAGAGTCTGTAAGAACCTTAAGAGAGAAACGAATTGGAAAGTGAAAGGGACGTTCGGGAAATCCAGGTCATGGAAGCAGTTGACGCCCAAGTTTAAAATATAAATGTATTAGTAGCAATAGGGCCAGACTCGGTGATTGGCTGAAACAAAGCTCAAACGAGAAGTCAGTAAAGTGGGCACAGAATAGAAAATAGGGAAAGAAAATCAGTCCTAGACGGGGTGCGAAAATGTGAAGATGGAATCCTGAGCAGGCCCCTACGAGAACTATAACAGAGAACAAAGTGAGTGAAAAAGATAATATCAAGGTCAGTGTCTTTTTCTCTTGTCTCGCAATGGTTTATTTCTTAAAAGCAACTGAAACATTTCATACCCTGTTTCTTCATTTTACGGCGAGCACTAGGAAAGAGTTGTAGCAAGTGAACTTTCGTATCCATCAAACCAACAGTTTTATCTGCTGGGGGAAGTGAACTTTATGCTACACACGCCGATGCCAGTTCTCTTTCTTCAAGGTGAAGAAATCCTTTATTTAAGCTTCTAACTCTTTTAGCTATTGAAACGTCACGAGTCCAAAAAGTGAGCTATAAATCGGAAAAAAAGTAATAATCCGAGGGAGCTAGATCCGGTCCATCTGCTGGAGGAAGGGACCTTTATGCTACACGCCCCGATACCAGTTTTTTTTTCTTCAAGGTGAAGAAATACTTTAAGTTTCTAACTCTTTTGGATATTGAAACGTCACGAGTCCAAGAAGTGAGCTATAAATCGGAAAAAGTAAAAATCCGAGGGAGCTACATCCGGACTATCTGCTGGAGGAAGCGACCTTTATGCTACACGCGCCGATACCAGTTCTCTTTCTTCAAGGTGAATAAATCATTTATTTAAGTTTCAAACTCTTTTGGCTATTGAAACATCACGACTCCAAGAAGTGAGCTATAAATCGGAAAAAGTAAGAATCCGAGGGAGCTAGATCCGGACTATCTGCTGGGTGTGGCATAAGTTTGAATCTCTCTCGTTCCTCATATTTATTCCGGAAATTAGCACGTACACAATTATTGCAAAACTTTTGACTCGCGCATGCAACATTAGAGACGTTTTTTTTTTTTATTGTCCGATATTTCTGATGCCTGCCTGAATTTAAAGTGAGCGATTAAATGTTGATAATTAATTATCCACTTTGGTGTAATTACAACTTGATTTCAATTATAGCGAGCAAGATATATCTTGAAGCGGTGGAGAGGAACGGGGAAATAAAATTGAAAGTGGATTTAAAGAAATGAAAAATTTTTTTTTTTTTTTTTTGTGAAAGAAATAAAATCATTTAACTGTCACTACACGTCGTTTCTACAGGATCCTACCTTCTGGAAGAATTGTGAATAAAATTCACAGTGACGTTCTTTTAGAGGTGAAACTGAGACTTCGTTAATTTTTTCTTCTCCAAACCAAAATCCTTGTTAATTGCTATCTACTTCAATTTTCACAAAAAAAAAAAAAAGAAAAAACAAAGAAAGGAAAATGCGCCGTGTATTTGTATATTTATATTTTGACTGCGATGCGTTAAAATCGGTAACGGAATAAGAGACGTAATAAGTGTGTGCTCTGAAACTTTCATAACATCGGGGTGTCCTGAATATGACTGTGTTAGTTTTGATATTCTGGGGGAGTATGGAATACCCCGTTTATTATTATATCTATTATTTACTCCTTCAGAGTTTTTTTTTTTACATCAACGTTAGCTTATGGTATTTCACTGAAGTTTGAGTGATAGAAAGTCTCCTCAAGTATCCAGGACTCTTCACAGTATTCTTGCCGATCATGATAATGTAGCAGTTTGGATGGTCTCCGCTCATCCAGTTATTTCGAAGTCCTCCAGTCCCTTTAATTATCCTTCGGTGACTCTACAAAGAGCACCAATTACAATTGGTATTATTATTAGAAGTATCTTTATTATTATTATTATTATTATTATTATTATTATTATTCCTTAAGAGTTTTTCATGTAGAGGTTGAGTGACAGCAAGTCTCCTTAAGTCTCTCCAGGACTCTTCTTAGTATTCTGGTCATTCTCAATAATGAAGTAGTTTGGATGGTCTCCTTTCGTCGTCTTATTTCCATGTCTTCCTCCCCGTTTGTTAATCCTTTGGTGACTGTACCAAAAGCACCAATTACAACTGCTATAATCGTCACTTTTATGTTCTACAGTTTTTTCAGTCTAGGTACTTATCCTTTTTTTCATTTTCTTTCAATTTACTTTGTGGTCAGCCTGGACAGTAAAGTCCACAATTAAGCAAGTTCTCTTTTTGATTGATTATTATTAAGTCCGTTCGTCTGGCCGAGAATAAGTGATCTATTTGTATTTTAAAATACCATAAAGTTTATATGTCTCATTCTCCACGTAGCACTATATAGGTGGCCTGCCAAGCAGACGATTCCTTTGTCTGTTTTGGCGCGAAACCAGACCATTTGTTTTTGGACCTGAAATCTCGCCGTATCCGGAAGTGGTAAGGGGACGCGAAAGAGAGTTGGTTGGAGAAAGGAGCTGAGAGAGTCGGCGTGGAACCACGGAGAGGGGCGGTCGACAGTGGACACCCGAGCAGAGAGGCGAGGCAGCATCGGATAGGGTCCAGCGAAGAAGATCGAGTCAAGAGATGTCGGCATTCCGGTTGCATTGTGGAATTTTCGCTAGTAATCCATGCTAGCGTTAGTCCATATATGCTATCGGAAATGTAGTGTTGCATACTCTCTTTCTGCTCTGAGTTAACCCCAAGCATTGTTCGTGTTTGTTCGTTTGTCCCTCTATTTTCTCCCGCTCCCTCGATCGTATTCTTGTAGTGGCAAGAAAGGTGCGTTGCCCACCTCGGAACCACTAGTTGATCACCGGCCGGCCAAGAAGTGAAACGGTTAGAAGAAGTTGATAAAGTATGTGGGGCCGACGGGGGGTAGCGTTACATCCAGGACAGATGCTAAGTTGTGCATATACCGTTTGGTCGTATGATCAAATTTGAATTTCTTCTTCTTCTTCTTCTTCTTCTTCTTCTTCTTCTTCTTCTTCTTCTTCTTCTTCTTCTTCTTCTTATTATTATTATTATTATAGTTTTTCACACCAACAAGTCTCCTCAAGTTTTCATGTCGCTTCTCAGTATTCAGGTCGATCTTAACAATGCTGTATTGTAAATGGTCTCTGCTCGTCCTCCGATTTCCAAATCTTCCAGCTCCCTTATCAAACCTTTGGGGATCTTTCTAAGCGTTCCAATTATAATAGGTACCACCGTCATTTTCATTTTCTTCTTATTTTTTTTACTTTTTTAAGTGTTTTTCACTCCAGCGTTAGCTGATGGTTTTACACAGGAGTTTGAGTGATAGAAAGTCTCCTCAACTCCAGGACTCTTTTTAGTATTCTGGTCGGTCTTAATAATGCTGTAGTCTTGTTGGTCTCCAGATGTCTTCTGATTTCATAGTTTTCTTGTCATTTTACCCATATTTACCAACCCCTCCAAAAGGTTGTCGATGAGTGAATATGGTTGGATATCGATCAGGAGAATATGGTTGAATGTGGCAAATCTAACTAACTAACTAATCCATATTTACCAACACCTCCGCTTGGGTAGGATATAACACAAGATCAATCTTTAAGCGAAGTTTAACAGATTTGAAATCAGAGTTTTCCTTCTCCTAGACTATTTGCCTCTTAAAAGCTGAAGAACATAGTCTGCCCTACTATTTACCCATAGCTGGAGGGAGAATAATTGGATTCATACCTTTCCCAAGGGTATTAGTGCTATGTGAAACGCAATTAGCCTGGTCCAGGATTTGAACTCGTGTCGCCATGTCCCTTTTCTTACGACGATAACTATTAGACCACGGATACCTCCTCTTGTCCCTTTACCAATATTTTGGGAATTTCCCAAGTGCACCAACTACTAATGGTATCACAGTCACTTTTATTTCCCATAGTTTTTTCAGTGGCCAAGATTAGGTGATCTGTTTGTATCTCAAATTATTATTATTATTATTAGAGTTTCCCCCTACGGTAACTGGTACTATTTACCCAACCCCTTCGCTCGGGCAGGATATGACACAAGGTCAATTTTTAAGCGGAGTTTAACAGGTTTGAATTCAGAGTTTTCCTTCTCCTAGACTAGTTGCCTCACCAAGGCTGAAGAACCTAGTCCGTCCTACTATTTACCCATAGCTGGAGGGAGAATAAGGGGGTTCATACCTTTCCCAAGGGTATTTGTCGGTAACTGGTGATCTTCCACTGGAGCTTAAGTGACAGCAAGTCTTCTCAAATCTCCAGAAATCTTTTTGGTATTCTATCTTATCATCTACTCCTGTCGAGCTTTTCACGTCAGCGTTAGCTGATGGTTTTCACTGGAGTTTGAATGACAGCAAGTCTCCTTAAGTCTTCAGGACCCTTCTCAGTATTCTGGCCGTTCTCAATAATGTTGTCGATTGGATGGTCTCCACTCGTCCGCCATCTTCCAAGTCTTCCAGCCCCTTTAATAATCCTTTAGTTACTCTGCCAAAAGCACCAATCACAATTGGTATAATTATCACATTCATGTTCCATAGTTTTTTCAATTCCTGAGCAAGGTCGAGGTACTTATCCTTCTTTTCACATTCTTTTAGTTTCATTCTTTGGTCAGCCAGGACAGTGAAGTAGACAATTTTGCAAATTCTCTTTTTTTTTGTTGATTATTATAAGGTCTGGTCTTCTGGCCGAGATTAGTTGATCCATGTGTATATCAAAGTGATATTATTATTATTATTATTATGAGGGTTTTTCACATCAGCGTAAGCTGATGGTCTTTCACTGCAGATTGAGTGACAGCAAGTCTCCTCAAGTCTCCAGGACTCTTCTCAGTATTCCGGCCATTTTCAATAATGCTGTTGTTTGGGTGGTCTCCAATCGGCTGCCAACTTCCAAATCTTCCAGGCCCTCTAATAATCCTTTAGTTGCCATACCAAAAGCACCAATCACAATTGGTATAATTGTCACCATCATGTTCCATAGTTCTTTTGAATTCTCTAGCAAGGTCGAGGTACTTATCTCTCATTTCACATTCTTTCAGTTTTATTCTGTGGTCAGCCGGGACAGTAAGTCGACAATTTTGCAGATTTTTTTGTTGTTGATTCTTATAAGGTCTGGTCTTCTGGCCGAGATTAGGTGATCCGTTTGTATATCAAAGTCCCATAGGAGTTAGTGTGTGTCATTTTCTAGGACAGGTGCATATACCATTTGTTGGCATGGTCAAATTTAAATTTCTTGCACATTTCCCAGTGGATCACCTTGCCCACCCAATTGTGTCTCGCCTTGTGCTCCTTCCGTGTCAATTTGCTGCATTCGCTTATTATGTGATTGATGTTTTTATCTCTGTCACTGCATAGTCTACATTTGCTATTTGTTGCGTCTTATCTATCCTCGCTTTGATATGATTGGTTCTTATGGTGCAGTTTTGTGCGGCCATTAAGATAGATTCTGTTTCTCTCTTAAAGTTCCCTTTTCTTAGCCATGTCCAGGTTTTGTCGGGTGAGATGTTGTTTATTGGTCGTTTAAAACGCCCATGGAGTTATTTTCCTTTCCATTTTTGTTTCGTAGTTTTCGTCATTCCGTTATCTATCGTGTTGTCAGTATTGTTTCTGATGGCCCTAATCAGTCCTCTTTCGTGTTTTTCTATGTAGTCTTCGAGTCGTTGTATGGATGTGTCAATGCTGTCTTCGATGCTGGCAAGTCCTCTTCCCCACTCTTTTCTTGGTACATATAGTCTATCCACGTCTTCTCTGGGATGTAATGCCTTATGCATGGTCATTAGTTTTCTAATTCTTTGGTCGATTTGTCTAAGTTCATCTCTGGTCTACGAGGGGTACAGCCCAAGTATTTATTCCTTTGATAAGGTTTCTGCTAGAGAGCTTTGTTTCGAGTAGTTTTCTAGTTCTCCTGAGATATTCTTTTTGAATTTTGTTTTTCATTTCGACTTGTTTGATGGTGTTAGCCTCCAAGATTCCTAAATATTTGTAGGTCTCGTTTTCTGCGAGCGTTCTGATCTTGTCTTGATTTGGTAGTTCTATTCCGTCTGTTAGATGTCGTTTGCCACTTTTCATGACGACCAGAGCGCATTTTTCAATGCCAAAATCCATCCCTTTTGTGACGTTACCCCCTCGGCCCCCCGACACATCAACTTCTTCAAACCATTTCACTTCTTGGCCGGTGATCAACTAGTGGTTCCGATTGGGGTATCGTATATTTCTTCATAGCTACAAGAAATACAATCAAGGGAGTGGGAGAAAAAGAACAAACGAACAAACGAACAATATGCTCGGGTTAACTCAAAGTGCAAGAGAGGAGTTATGTAACATTGCATTCCCTTGTGCATATGTAGACTAACGCTAGCGTGGATTTCATGCGAAATTTCTACAAAGCTACTAGGAATGCCAACCCATCTTGATCAGTCTTCCCTCACTGGTACTGGACCCTATCTCATGCCAACTGGTCTCTCTGCTGTCCGGTGTCAACTGGCTACTCGCGTCACCCTTCGCCAACTGCATTCCCTCAGTCCCTTTGTCCAATTCCTCTCGCGTTCCCTTACCCACTTCCGGTCACGTTGAGATCGCGGGCTCAGGCCTTTTTTTGGTTTCGCACCAAAACAAACAAAGGGATCGTCTGCTTGGCGGACCACCTATGTCTTGACTATATTCTAACTGCGTGTATTAAGGTTTCCACTTCTTTTTCATTTTTTGCAAAAAGTTTTATGTCATCCATGTACATAAGGTGGTTGATATTTTCTTGCGATCTACTAAGTTTGTATCCGGCCGTGCATTTTCTGAATATGTGGTTTAATGGTATCATGGCAATTATGAATTGTAGGGGTGATGGTGCATCTCCTTCGAAAATCCCTCTTTGGATCTTTGTTTCAGCCAAGCTTTTTCCTCCTGCTGTTAATTCAACTCTCCAGTTTTTCGTGGTCTTTTCGATGAAGTTTATGATTTAGTGTGATATTTTGTACATTTTGAGACAGTTTATTATCCAGCTTTGTGGAACTATATCATATGCCTTTTTGTAGTCTATCCAGGCCATAGCTAGATTTTCCGTCTGTTCTTGCTTTCATTTAGGATGTGTTGATCTTATTTACCAACCCCCCCCCGCTGGGGCAAGATATGACACAAGGTCAATTTTTAAGCGGAGTTTAACAGGTTTGAATTCTCCTAGACTTGTTGTCTCATCAAGGCTTAAGAACTCAGTCTGTCCTACTATTTACCCATAGCTGGAGGGAGAATAATTGGATTCATACCTTTCCCAAGGGTATTAGTCGAGGATTTGAATTCGTGTCACCGTGTCCATTTCCTACGACGATAACCATTACACCACGGGCATGTGGATGTGTTGATCTATGTAGAGTAACTGGGCTGTGTCTCTGGATCCTTTGCAACATCCTTTCTGCTGGTCAGGGAACAATCCGCGGCTATTATTATTATCATTTTTCTAATTTGAGAGTTTTTTCCCGCCAGTGTTATCTGTTGGTTTTCAACTGGAGCCTGGGTGATAGCGAGTCTCCTTACATTTCCTGGTTTCTTTTTAGTATCAATAATACTATAGACTGGATAGTCTCCTCTAGTACTTTTATTTCCAAGTCCTCCTGTCCCTGTACCAACTCTTTGGTGACTGTAGCAACCAGGCAATCGTTTTTGCAGTTCTCTACCAAGGTCTAGGTACTTTTCTCTCTTTTCGCTTTCCTTCAGTTTTACCTAGCAGCCAGCTAGAACGCCAAAGTTCACTGTTCGGCAGGTTCTCTTTTTTTGTTGTCCTTTACTAAGTCTGTGCTTCTGGCCGAGATTAGATTGCTTGGTTGGTTGTTTGGGTTTTATGGCATATCAACCTTTGTAGGTTATTTAACGCCAAATCTATTTTTATGAAAATAGTTATATTTCAAACAATTCAGTTTAGGATAAGTTCACAGTTTAAATGTAAGAACAGTTTAATTGTGAAAAACATTACTATTTCAAGCTATGCAATTTAGTCAATCAGTTTTAATTCACCTAATTCAGTTTAGTATAAGTACAGATTTTGTTTACACACAGTTAAATGTTTACTCACAGTTAAATGTCAAAACAGTTCTTCAAATCAGTTTACTGAAAGTACAGTTTCAATGTCAAAATACAGTTCCATTTCAAATTATTCAGTTTAGCATAAGCATGCAGTTTAAATGTAAGTACGGTTTAATTGTCAAAACATTTCTATTTCAGTTTAGTCAAACAATTCAGTTTTGCATAATTATGCCGTTAGTTCTATTTAACCCATAGGGCAATATGTATGGGCAATACATAGGGTTAAATGTCAAAATAGTTTTATTTCAGATAATTCAGTTTAGCATAAGTACACAGTTTAGACGTCAAAACAGTTCTATTTTAAACAATTCAATTTAGCATAAATACGCAGTTTAAATGAAAAAAAATCAGTATAGTAAAGGATCCACAATTTAGTTTTATTCAACCCATAGATAGGACCCTTATCAAGTGCTATCAAGTCGGGCCAGAGTGGACCTGGGAGCAATGGCATTGAAGGGGCTCTCCGCATTCCCCAAATCTCCAGCATCACAGGAACGTCACCATCAGATTGTTTAGTGGAGAGACTTGTTGGTGGTGGGGGGTCTTACCCCTCCGCAGAGGTGCAGTCGGTGTATTCTGCCGCCCCGGCCGACTGGGTAACCGAGATTAGGGGATCTGTTTGTATCTCAAAATTCCTAATCAAAATCTCAAAAGAATTTGCGCCTCTCATTGTTAGGACCTATTCTGGGTTGTGCATGTACAATTTGTTCGTATGGTCAACTTTAAACTTCTAGCACAATTCCCAGTGGATCATGTAGATCCCCAGTCGGGTATAGTCTTATACTCTCTTTGCGCTAATTTACTGCATTCACTTATTATGTGATTGATCGTTTCGTCTCAGGGCGTTCTGATTTTTTCTTGATTTGGTAGTTCTATTTATTCCGATATTTGCTGTCTTCCGCTTTTGATTATGGACATGGCACATTTTTCTGAATCAATTTCCATCCCTATATCCCCCCCTTATATCCTCTCAGCGTGTATTAGGGTTTCTAATTCTTTTTCATTTTTGGCAAACAGTTTGATTTCCTCCATGTACATTATGTTGTTCATTTTTTTTCTTGCAATTTATGAAGTTTGTATCCGCCTGTGCATTTTCTAAGTATGTGATCGAGTTCTATCATCGGTATTACAAATAATAATGGTGATAGCACATCTCCCTAGAAGATGTCTCTCTGGATTTTCACCTCAGTTACGCTTTTTACTCCTGCTCTTAGTTTTCCATGGTATTTTCGATAAACTTTATGACTTCGCTGGATATCTTCTACATTTGAGACCGTGTATTATCCAGCTTTGTGGGATTATACCATATGCCTTCTTGTTGTCAATTCATCCCATAGGTAGATTTTTTCGTTTCTTTGAGGATGTGTTGATCAATTTATCGTAGCTCTTCTGTTCCTTTGGTCCCTTTGCGCCATCTTTGCTGAACAGTCCACGGCCTATAAGTGAATCTTTAATCGCTTCCTTAATTTGTACCATTAGTATTTTCCACATCATCGGTAGGCATGTTATGGGTCTGTAGTTGTTTGGTGTCTTTTTGCATTAGGGAGGTCTTTCCTTTGTTCATCCATTTGGGTATGTCTGTTTCTTGTAAACATCTATTCATTTCAATAGCCAGTCTGTCGTGGATTAAAGTGAATTTTTAAAACCAGGCGTTTTCCTATTTGGTACTTTTTGGAGTGTTGCTCTAAATGAATCGAGGTGTATTTTCGCCTTAGGTCATTTTTTGAGGCCTTCGAACTCTTTACTGATATTAGTTATCCATTCGGCTTTTCTGTTATGTTTTCTTCGTTCCTTAATTTTACTCCAAAATTATTTTGTTTCCTTATCGTCCGGTTGTTAGTATGTGTTCGAGCATTCACCTCCAGCTTGCTGGTGGAATTATTTCATTGTTTTGGAATGTCTTATTTTGTGTGATTTATTTTATCCTGTCTCGAAATCTTTTTAGTCTTCCTTCTTTCGCAAGAACCTTCTTGCTTATTTCCTTGAGTTTTTTTTTATTTACTTATCTTGCTTTTTTCTTTTCGTCTCATCATGTTCCAACGTTCTTCCTCTGTCTTACCATTTTTTTTTATTCTCGTAGATTTCTTATTTGCGTTTCCACTCGAATTTACCAACCAGGTTTTGAGTTTCTGTTTGTGTTCAACCATATAATTGTGTGTAAATTATTAGATATGAGAAGTTGCTTGAAATCATAATCGTTTAATTTTTTTTAGTTTTAGAAATATGTCATCATCATGATGATCATCATGTCACGCCGCCAGCATGGACTTCCTCGACCCCCTCTCGCATCCTGTCTCTATCGACCATCACTCCCGGTAGGTCTTCAAAGCTACAACCTGTATCAACATAGAGCTGTTGTATATAGGTTCTAGCTGGTTGTTCTGCCTTTGCTTGTCCATATGAAGAGATTCACAGGAGTATATCGCTTATGAGTTCGTTCTTACTTCTCAAGATGTGTCCCGCATGTCTGGTTCGTCTAATTTGAATAGTTTTCGTGATGGGTGGTTGGTGGCCGTACAGCTACTGCTTTGTGGGGTGTTGCCCCCAGGACTTGTTAAATATTGCTCGCAGCATTCTTGTATGATTTCCATCAAGCTTTTTATACATAAGTTTAGTTAGCGTCCATGTGCTGCATCCATATAGCTGTATCGACACGACTGCTGCTTGGAAAAAAACTAAGTTTTATTTTATCGTTCAGGTGTGATTACCATATGACCGATCGGCTATCGTTAGCTGTCCATGCCTTTGCTAGTCGCGTGTTGATGTCTGTCTCGGTTGATGTAAGGCCATAAAACTGTGCAAGTTACCTGTTTTTGATAGGAATAGAATATACGTGTCTGTACAGTATTACTAAGAGACAAATAGAAAGAGCAATTCAGAAAAAATGGAGTTGAAACTAGTATGGAAATTCGCCATAAAGGGGAAAAATACTCGTAAATATTGAGGAATTTGTAGACGCAGCAACGTAGGAGCTCGAAGAATATTTGAATAATGGTAAAGAAAGATGAATCACTGCAGCTTATAATAAGAACAAAAAATTCACACAAGAACAGACAAAAAATAAACCTGGGAATTATTAAATTGAGAAAATAAAAATGTGAAGGAAACAATTATAAAGATGCTTCAGAAGACAAACTAAGAACATTGCACATAGACTGATCTCGGCATGGTTAATAAGAGGAAACTTGAATAGAGAAAAGAATCATTATTGGTGCGTTTTTTGGTTTGGTTTGGTTTTATAGTGTTGTATATTGACCTTCGACCCGGCCAAACATGCCATTCCAAAGTGATGCACCGGAAGGCAATGACACATTCCAATGGCCAGTAATCGAAAGAAATCGAGTAGGCAGATTTGACAGACGAAATGAGACAAGGTAAAAGCCCATGATACACTCATAGACTGATACACCGGAAGAGAGTGACCTCTGAACTGCATGACAGTTATTTCCGCTTGATAACAATCAAACATGTCATTCCAAAGATTGAGTGGGCGATTGAACTATTATATAACTCGGTGTAGACAGGGAGTACAGACGAGTTGGAGTACAGACGAGTTAGAGACGAGATGTGGTAGGGAAAGCCACACCCGGCCGAAGGGGCCCTCGCGACTCCCGATGGAGTTTGGGGATCAGACCAGTTGGTGTTTAGATGCAGTAGAGAAAGCCAGCAGAAAGCTGAGCCGCCGGGCCTCCGGTTGAGCATCAGAAGAACGAGAACGACACCCGGCTATGTCCGGAGGGGCTGGTGAGGTCAATATGTTGCAGTCTTTGTTCAGTCTCCAACTCCCTCTCACAGTAAAACCCTGCGTAACCCTTTTCAAACCCTTACAATAAGGTGAGAAGTATATATTTTTCTAGATAAGTCTGTTTATTTATTGTGTCGTTATGATTCTGCATGTATGTAGATGTATATGCATGTGAGTATACAACAATAGCATCTAAAAGATTGAAGGTTATTCAATACCAAATATTTTTTATGCATATATTCTAGATATAGGATTTCTAAACACATTCCGTGTATAACATTATAAAGCGAGCCTAAGCTTTTTTTTTTCGTTCACAGGTAAACGATTTCACTTATTTCTATCTAATACGAATAATTCTATTTACTATTCCTCATTTGTTTTCAAACAGTTAAATGTTTTCAAGTATTGCTGTACATCATCAACAATTAAATTAAATATTAGAAATTTGTTTACACATTGTTAAATAACCAAACAGTTCTATTTCAAACAATTCAGTTTAGTATAAGTACAATTTAAATGTCGTACAGTTCTATTTGACCCATAGATAAAACCCTATCAGGTGCTATCGGAGTGGACCGAGGAGCGATGGCAATAAAAAGGGTACTCTGTATTTCCCAAAGCTTCCATATCACTAGAGCCTCACCATTCAATTGTTTAGTGTCATATCCTGGAAACTCATTCGGAGTGGGGGTCTTACCCATCTGGATAGAAGCAGTAACTATATTCTGTGCCCCTAGCCGATTGGGTCAATTATTGGTTTGATTCTTTTAATGGTATATAAACTTTCGTGGATTACTAAATGCCAAAGGGATCCTTGTAGAAGAACAGCAGTGATGTTATTCAACTGATGACTGAGAGAATAAAAAGGTTCTTGCCTTTCCAAATGGTATTAGCTCGAAAGTGAACATTATAGAGTAACTAGAGATCGAACTCGTTTATTTCGAGGTCGCAGTTCATCTCTTTAGCCATTACACTGTTTAAAAAAGACTATAGGAACGGTGTAATAAAGAGAACTCTAGAGAATGGCAAGTGTCTTGAGACTCTAAGGTAAAAGTTGAAACAGTAAACCACCTAATGAGTGATTGAAGCAGATTGGCACTGAAAGAATAAAAGAACAAGCACGACTGAGTGAGAAGTTCCTCCACTAGGAATTGTGCAAAAGACTAAAATTTCACCAGTTGGAAACTGTCCTAGATGATAAAAGCTACTGTATTTACTGGAATTCGGAGATAAAAACAAATCACCTAAACTCGGCCAGAAGACCAGATCTGGTTGTAAAAAAAGCGAAAAACTCTACAAATATCTGGGCATTGACAGAGAGTAAAGCAAGATGTGAAATATGAAGATGGCAGTAATAACCATCATATACGGAGTATTCGGAAAAAAATCCTCAAGAACTAAGCAAGAAAAAATCTGAGGAATAATTGAGACTTTCTAGACAACACCACTGTTGAGAAAAGTCCTGGAGAGGTGAGAAGACTAGCAGTCACTCGAACTGCTAATTACTGCTGATGTTAAAAACTCTCAGGAAGTAAAAAATCACCCAGACTGAAGACCTGACATAATTTTAATCGAAATGAAGAAACAAATATGTGTACTAGTGGACTTTGTCGTCACAGCTGTATCACAAGGTTAAATTTCTTTATGCAAAATACAGAAAATAAACTTGTGAAAAAGATGTAGTTTCATTTAGTTCACAAATGATCAGTTTCAAATTCAAAAAGATCTCACGGTCCTATTTATTATTAAATCTAGAAAGTGTAAAATTCTGAATAGGTAAGGTTAGTTAGGTTGGTTGGTTTCTCGGTTTAGTTTGGTTGGGTTTTATGGTTTGGTTTGGTTGGGTTTTATTGCTTATCAACCATTGTGGTTTTTATAATGTCAAATTCTTTTTACACACACACACACACACACACACACACACACACACACACACACACACACACACACACACACACACACACACACACACATATATATATATATATATACATATATATATAGGATTTGGTTTGGTTTTATGTCCTATCAACCATTGTAGGTTATTTAATACCAAATACTCTTTATCCATATATATTAAATATATGTGATTAGGTTTGGATGGGTTTTATGGCATATCAACCATTGGAGGTTATTTAATACCAAATCCCTTTTATACATATATATCAAATATATATGATCAGGTTTGGTTGGTTCGATGGCATATCAACTATTGTAAGTTATCTAATGCCAAATCCTCTTTATACATATATATTAAATATATGTTATTATGTTTGGATGGGTTTTATGGCATATCAACCATTTTAGGTTATTTAATGCCAAATCCTCTCTCTCAATATATACATTAGATATATATGGTTTGGTTTGGTTAGGTTTTACTGCTTATCAACCATTGTGATTTTTATTATGCCAAATTCTCTTTATTCTTATATATATATATGTTATATTCCCATATACATGTTCATGCAGCATCATAACGATACAATGAACAAACAGACGCACGCAGTGACAAAGACGCATGAAGGAAGACGCATTTTTTTTCATAATAAATTGGCCATTCAATGTCTCTCTTTTTTATTTCAACCTTATATCTACCTCTCTCTGTCCTTACATTAATACTATGACTATAGGTTCGCTTCCCAGTTTATTCAATTTTGATCTATTGTACCATAAATTAAGCCTGATTTATAATAAAACTTTCTCAATAGCTTACAAGCATTCTTCTTCTTTTTTTTTCACAAAATATCCCGGGTTTTCTTCTTTTTTTCCTAATCAACCCAAACTTTTATAAATTCTGCCAACATTTCCCAATTCAAAATATTTCCTAATCCGAATCTGCGAATCTTCGCCACACCTGGTTCCGTCAAAATTCTGCGCATCTCTTAATTACATCCAAAACCCTGTTTCAAAATATCTTCCCCAATAACAACCTCAAAGCTTCACTCCAGGGGGAACTCACAAAATACCTGTCTGCCTCGTCAAACACAAAAAACATCTGTCTCTTAGTTACTCTGCCTCCACGGCAAGACCATTTTCAAGACAATACCCATGTCTACAATAATTGGTATCAAAAACCTCCACAGAAAAAACCGGCCTGATTCTACCAGCGCCGAAAATATCGATTCTCCCAACTTCATAAATATCAAAAAGTATATGCGCATTCTTCAGACAAACACCAATGTGCGAAATTCTTGGACAATCCCATTGATGCTCCCAAGATTCCATTTCTCGAATTAAAATTCTCATTTCCAATCCATAAGTTCCAAACATTAAAACCTGACCAAAAAGTCTTAACTACAGATATGCGGGATTCCAGATCTTGGACTGAAATTCTAATTTTCAATCATCACTTGTCCGGACCACTGACAAGTTACTACAAATTTTTACTCACCAAGATCTATTTACGATAAAAACCCCATTCATAAAATTTTGTTTACTATTGCTGTCTATCAAAAAACGGACAGCAACTGTCCCCTAGTCATCTTTGTTTTCCCTTCTTTTTTCCTCCCTCACTTCGATACAGTATTACACATAGAAGTAATTTCAATTTTTATCTAGGGACCACACATTTAAAAAAAAATTATTCCCAATTTTATGCTTCTAGAAAGGCCCTCGTCATTAAAACTAATCTTTCACTATTATAATCACTTTAAATCCTTTTTTTTTTTTGAACCCAAATTAAATGACAGAGAGAGATAGAAGTTATATGAATGCTGCAATCCACTTACATTTTTTCTTCTCTGTTTTTTCTTCTTTTCTTCAAGCGCGTTGCATTGTTTTCCTCTTTTCTTCTTTTCTTTCTGTTCTTTCCGTGCCGGTCCGTTTCTCTTATTGTTGCTGGTTTGTTCTTGTTTTTTTTCTTTTCACTTTTTTCGATTCCACCATTTTTCTTTGTCCCTTTTCGTTGATGTCGTGTTGGGATGCTTAAAACTGTCGTTTACGGTAACCAGGTTCGTTCTGAATCCTTGAAGAACTCTGCTGGCACAGGCACCAAATCACACATTATATACTCATATAATAAATATGCTTATATACACATATACATGTTCATTCAGCATCACAACGACACAATAATTAAACAGACGCAAGGATAAAGACGCAGTAATAAACGACGCAGTGACATAAACGCATGAAGGAAGACGCAGGAAGATTTCTTTAACAAAATATATACCTCTCACTTTATTGCAAGGGTTCGAAAGGGTTGTTCAAGGTTTGCATGTGAGAGGGAGTCGGAGACCGAACATAAACTGTAATATCTTGACCCCACTGTTATGACCGTCACGTTGTGTCTTTCTTGTTCTTTAGTGCTCAACCGGAAGCCTAGGGCTCACTCATCAGGGCCCAAAGGCCCCTTCGGCCTGATGTGGCTTTCCCTACCACATTTCGTCTATAACTCCGTTCGATCTTCAACTCAACTGCCAACTGCCCCTGCCACTGCCAACTGCCAACTGCTCACTTGGACTCGAACTCAACTGCGTTATATAATAATTCAACGCCTACACGATCGCCCACTCGATCTCTGAAATCGAATGTTTAATCGTTATCAAGCAGAAATAACTGTCATGCAGTTCAGAGGTCACTCTCTTCCGGTGCATCACTCTGTAGTGGTACCATGGGACCTTCACCTTGTCCCATATTATAAGCCTTAATCCGCCCACGCGATCTCTTTCGATTACTAGCCATTGGAATGTGTCACTTCCTTCCGGTGCATCACCTTGGAATACCATTTTTGGGCCGGGTCGAAGGTCAAAACATAACATACATATATATATATATCAAATATATAGGATTTGGTTTGGCTTTATGGGCTATTGATAATTGCAGGTTATTTAATACCAAATCCTCTTTATACATATATATTAAATATATATGATTAGGTTTGGATGGGTTTTATGGCATATCAACCGTTGTAAGTTATTTAATACCAAATCCTCTTTATACATATATATTAAATTCATATCGAATTTGTAAACACATTTTGTAGGTATTAGTTTTAAACGAGCCAGAGATCGTTTTTGCACCAAGTTAAATGATTTCTAGTTTTGCTATATAACAGTCACAATTTAACATCCGGCATTTTTTGGCATACAGTTTGTTCTATTTGATCTATAGATAGGACCCTATCAGGTGCTACCACTTCGATCCAGAGTAGACTTGAGAGCAATGGCAATGAAGGGGTACTCAGCCTTCCCCAAATCACTGGAACCCTACCATCAGATTGTTTAATGTCATATATCAGGACACTCACTGGAGGGGGGGTCTTACAACTGGGCTTTGGTTTCTTTGTTTAATGACATATCAACCTTTTTTGGTTGATGCCAAAGTCATTCTTGTAAAAGAATAATGGAGATATTATTTATTCCATAATCAGGAAGAGGGAGATGGCCTCATTCATTTCTCAAAGGTATTTGTCAAAAAGTGAACGTAATAACCTAAATGGAGTTCGAACTCGCTTGCTAAAATGTTGCAGTCCAGCATGTTAGCCACTACACATCGGGGATTACTCCCGCCGAAGAGTTAAAGTGAAAAAAGCAAAGAACTAAATAAATACCAGCCAAAGAAATGAAAAAAACTAAAATTTACTAAGCTCTTTGCTAAGATGTGGTACAAGGTCGATTGAACACGACACCCAATAAGATTCGAACTTATTCGCTTTGTAATGTACCCAATGAGAAATGAAATCCCTTGAGAGAGTTTGCTTGTCTAGCTTGCTAAACAGTTCACCACCGGATGTGCAAAAGGTGACAGTGATACTGATCTATGTTCTCTGCAGTTGATTAGTTGTGATTTGCGGCATATCAACCATTTAAGGTTATTTAATTCTAAATTCTCTTTATACATATATATTAGATATATATGATTTGGTTTAGTTGGGTTTTATGGCATATCAATCATTGTTGGTTATTTAATGCCAAATCCTCTTTATACATATATATTAAATATATATGATTTGGTTTGGGTGGGTTTTTCGGCATATCAACCATTGTAGTTTTTTTAATGCAAAATCCTCTTTATACATGTATATTAGATATATATGATTTGATTTGGGTGGGTTTTATGGTATATCAACCATTGTAGGTAAATTCAATGCAAATCCTCTTTATACATATATATTAAATATATGATTTATAAGCAACAATAAGAAAACAATTTTTACACACGACAGAGCTCATTCATTTTCACTTTTCTCTTATCTAATATCCGTGTTTGCGTTTTCATTAGTGATCCTTTCCGGGGCCACAACACTAACTAATATAAATATTTCTACTTGTAAAGGTTAAATGTTTTTTTCAGTATAGCAAATGATTAAACAGTCCCATTTGATCCATAGTTGGAACCCAAACAAGTGCTACCAGGGGAGGTCAGTGATGGACCTGGGAGTAATGTCAACGAAAGTGTACTCTACATTCCTTCAAGCATTAGGAGAAGAGTGCCACCAATAGATGCAGTTTTGTGTCATATCCAGGACACTCGTTGGGGTGGGGATCTTACCCTTCTACAGCGGTGCAGTCAGCGTATCCTTCTGCATACCTCAGTCGACTGAGCTGGGTGTTCTCTGCGGTTTCTCTACATGCTAAAGAAAAGTTTTAGTCTAACTTCTAATTTATAGGATTTCAATCACCAAACCTCGTCCAATGAAAACTAAGATTTCAACTGACCTTAAACTGTCAATCATACTCATTTGACCCAACGATTTCTGTTGTAAATCTTTTAAAACTATTTTCTTTGTTTCCTTGGTTTATAGGCTGTGAAGAATTACACCAATTCCCACCCCCGGTGCACCATCCCGGGGAATCACCGCTGAATGCACTTTAGTGTCATACTCAGAACACTAAGCTTTTCCTTGTTTAGCAGTCAGGATTCAGATTGCTTAGAGCACCTGTCATTTCTAAGTGATCACTCCTCTTAATACGAAACAGACTTCTCGTTGCTAAACCTTCGCGGGGATCGGTACTTTAAATATAACTTTGAATTTTTCGTCGGGCACACATGCCTCTCATTTTTGTTTTATTTTCGGTTTGTTTTTTGACGGCATGTCAACCTTCATGGGTTATTCAATACCATAGCCATCATTGTAGAAAACGAGTAGGGAGGATTGGGAGGTTTATACCTTTCCCAGGAGTGTTTGTCTGAAAGTGAACATAACTTCGTGACTGGAGCTCGAACACGCATGCAATCATATATATATATATATATATATATATATATATATGCATATATCTTTAAAAAAAACCAAAGACCGGTTAATTTAGGATTATAAATTTATTTCCATCCTGTTTTTCAGTTTCTAGTGTAAACCAAAAACACGAAGAAAAATATAACAGGTCTTCTTCAGATCCAATGGATAAATAAAACAGAATAGACACGTGGGATGGAGGGGGAGGGGGAAGAGATTAAGGAGTTATCTTTATTGAATTTCCGTTTTTTTACCCATTTATTTTATTTTCAAATTTCGTCAGTTATAATTACGGTAATTTAACTTTTTTATTTATTTGTTTGATTTATTTTCTTTTCATGTTAAGTTTGATAATTATCTTCAAGAAATTAACTGGTCTTTGGTTTTTTCTTAAAGAAATATTGCTCTGTAAAAAAATTACATTGAGCTCTCCACCAGGAAAATTTAAATGTTCAGCTGCTGAATGATTTTCTTGTCCTGAAGGAATTACTCCAAACTCTGGTTTAACTGAACCGAATCTGGCGAAGGAATTGTCGGCCGCCCCTAGCGTAATGCAAAGCTCTTCGTAAGAATTGAGCACTCTGGTAGCCGATAGGGTATTAAAAAAAAAAAAAAAAAAAAATGTAAACAAAGGCTGCTGCTGCTGCTGTTGCTAAAAATAAAATACCTTAAAATTCTCTTAGCCAACGTAGTCCGCTTGTAGCTGTGTGGTCTGAAACCTTAATCTATCGTAAAGTTAGATGGGTTTCGATCCCGGCTTCGAGCGTCCTGCGGGTCTAGCCACACTGAAGAGTTCTGATAGAACGAAACAGTCTGTCTGTGGATGACAATATATATATATATATATATATATATATATATTTATATATATAAGTGTGTCTGTGTCTGTGTCTCTGTGTGTGTGTGAGTGGTTTGGTCAAGTTACGTTTTAGGACACAACAACCATTGTAGGTTATTTAATTCCAAAATCTATTTGTACATATATATTAGATATATATAATTTGTAAACACGTTTCTGATAACATTTTTAAACGAGACTGAGCTTATTTTATCACATGGTTAAATGGTTTCAAGTATTTCTATCTAACCCAAATAATTCTATTTACTATTAATCACATTTTACGCACAGTGAAGTGGATACAAGTATTGGTATGATTTGACTGAGTTTTATGGCATATCAACCATAGTAGCTTATTTAATGCCACATCCCCTTTATTGAGATGAATATATCAAATATATTTGATTTGTAAAAGTAGATAACATTTTTAAATAAGCCTGATCTAATTTGCACCCAGTTAAATGGATTCAATTATTGCTCTCTGATACAAATAATTCTACTTACTATTAATCATTTATTTGCACACAGTTAAATGATTTCAAGTATTGCTATGTAACAAAAACAAATTAAAATCAGTTATTTGTTTGCACTCATTTAAATAGATACGAGGTGCATCTGATAAGTTTCCAGAATTTTTTCATATGGGCCCTTTCATTGATAGTACACATATGAAACACTAGTCCCCTTCAAAGTAATCTCCCCCGGCTGTAAAATACTTGTATCGTTCCAACAACTTCTGGAAGGCCACATGGAAGTCCTCTTGTGTGAGCGTGTCAATGACCTTCGTCACAGCCTCTTTCATCTCCTCAATTGTCTCATAACGACAGCCTCTGTGCTTAGGGAATAACCAAAAGTCACTGGCAGCAAGGTCTGGACTATAGGGAGGCTGACGAACAGTCTTGATGCCCATCTTGCTCAAATAGTCTGTGACAAGGATAGAGTTGTGGACTGGTGCATTGTCCTTGTGGAAATTCCACTAACCCGATTTGAAGAGTGCTGGCCTCTTCCGACGGAATCTCTTCCTGAACCCCCTCAAAACCTCAACATAGTAACCCTAACCCTAACCCTTTGGCCTATCAACTCCGGTGTATTGACTTCCTTACTCCTCCCACATCTCCCATCATCCGTCACAGACCCCCTGCCTTCCTTGAATCTCTTATTCCACCCAAAACCGATGCTCGATTCATACAAGATGATCCAAAAGCAGTCTGAAGCATTCCATACGTTTCTGTGGCATCATTTTTTCCAAGTTTAAAACAGAATTTTATTGCGTATCCTTCTTCTGAAATGTCAGATTGCGTTTTTGAAATTCACCAGCTGTGACAATCAGATTTTAGCAGGGTACTATTTACCAACCCCTCCGCTCGGGCAGGATATGACACAAGGTCGATTTTTAAGCGGAGTTTAAGAGGTTTGAATTCAGAGTTTTCCTTCTCCTAGACTAGTTGCCTCACCAAGGCTGAAGAACCTAGTCCGTCCTACTATTTACCCATAGCTGGAGGGATAATAAGGGGGTTCATACCTTTCCCAAGGGTATTTGCCCGAAAGTGAACGTAATAGCGCGACTGGAGTACGAACTCGCGTACTACGATTCCGCAGTTCATCGCTTTAACCATTACACCACGAGGACACCCTCAGGTTTTAGTAGGGTGTATTCTAATTCCTGCTATAGCTGTTAATTTGAACCTGAAATCATAAAAACTGGTCAGTCATCTTATAAGATGTATAGCAATAACATACTGAATTTTCAAGTTTCTAAGACAATTTTAAATGCCCATACGAAAAAATCTGGAAACTTATCGTATGCACCTCTTACTTTACGTAAGAGATTATTGTCAGTAATTTCAGTTTTCATAAATTCAAACTATTTTGTTTGCACGCTAGTATTGCTAGTATTATTTCTACACAGTTAAATGGTTTCAATGAGTATTATCTAAGACTAATTCTATTTCATATTAATCCTTTGTTTGGACCCAGTGAAGTGTCTACAAGTATTGAGATTTAACACTAATTATTCTATTCAACATTACTCATTCGTTTGCATACAGTTAAATGGTTCCAAATCTTGCTCGATATCACTAACAATTCAATTAAACATCAGTCATTTGTTTACACACAGTTTAATGATCAAACAGTTCTATTTCTAATAATTCAATTTAGCATAAGTCATGTGTTTGCACACGGTGTAAGCGTAAAAACAGTTCTAGTTAACCCATAGACAGGACCTTTTCAGGCACAGCTATGACGAACCTGAGTAGACCTGGGAGCAATGGAAATGAAAGGGTGGTACCCATTCCGTAAAGCTCAAGTATTACTTGAACCTTATAATCAGATTATTTAGTGTCGTATCCAGTACAATCGTTAGGGGGGTCTTACCCCTCTACAGAAATGCAGTTGGTGTATTGTACGTCCCTTGCCGACAGGGCTGGTATGCACATTTTCTCATAGTTGTGATTTATTAAATATGAATGACAGGTGTTTGATGTTTAGATTTCTTATTGGTGAGAGGATATCCAAGCTGTGGACGGAGACAGTACTAATGATCTTTTGGTTTGTTTGTTTGGGTTTTATGGCATATCAATCATTGTCGGTTATTAAATGCCAAATTATCTTTATATATATATATATATATATATATATATATATATATATATATATATTCTTCATTCAAGTCAAACCAAAGTCGGGAATAATTCCGTCAGGACAATTAGATTATTCAACTATGAACATTTAAATCTTCCCGGAGCTCAATTTAACTGACATCACACAGCAACAATTCCTTTACGAAAAACAAAATCCGGTCACTTTAGGATTATAAATTTATTTCCATCCTACTATGAGTATTGATATGAATCAATAACATCAATTTAACAGGTCTTCTTCAGATCAAATGGATATAATTAATTATAAGATTATATGATTATATATAATTATAAGATTAATTATATCCATTGCATTTGAAGAAGTCCTGTTGAATTTGGAGTTATTGATTCATATCAATACCCATAGCAGGATGGAAATAAATTCATAAGCCTAAAGTGACCGGATTTTGTTTTTCTTAAAGGTATATATATATATATATATATATATATATATATATATATATATATATATATATAATTTGTAAATACATTTTGTTAACATATTTAAACGTACCTGTGCTCATTTTTAGCACACAGTTAAAAGGTTTCAAATAATATAATGTAAGTCACAATTTGACATCAGTCATTTGTTTGCACTCATAGTTTGTTGGTAATTTCATTTTTAAATGAGTTAGAACTAATTTGCTTGCACACAAATATTGCTATTGTTTCTACACTGTTAAATGATTTCAATTATAGCTATTTAACGCTTATTCTATTCATATATTATTTATTTGTTTGCTCACAAGAAAGTGGTTACAAGTGTTACATAGCCATACATGAATATGTGAAATGTACATGGAATGTTCATAACTCATATATAGATAACGTAGGAATCCCGAAACACAAAAACACTTACGACTTCTTAGTTCAGGTACGAAACTTTTTATTACCTTTGAGTTAAAAGGTTTTTCGACATAAGGAAGAGAGAGGCACAATCTTTCTATGAAGACGTTTCCATCTGCCCCAAACCACGTGCGACACCTGCTGCAAGGCCTCGGCGAGCAAGCGAAAGTCAACCTTCTTCTTCTGAGGCAGGAACTCAACTAACTGACTTTTCTCAAAACTCAGCCCACGCTTCCGGTGTGTGACGTCACACAGTTCTATTTCTTACCATTCAATTTAACATAATAAGTTGCCACGATCTAGAGTCTTAGTGGACCTGAGAGCAATGGCAATGAAGGTGTACTCAAACTTCCCCACAACCCAAAGACTGGAGCCTCACAATCAGATTGTTTATTGTCATGTCCAGGACACTCTTTGGAGGTGTATTACCCTTCAACAGTGATGCATTCGGTGGATTCTACAGTCCCTGCCGACGAGGCTGTTGTCTAAAGTCTCTAATGCTATAATACGGGTACAATTACTTTAGACCATCGTAGGTCATTGTCAAGGATATTGGTATTTCTATGTTCTAGAGTTAAAGATATTTTCTTTCACCGGAAAAACCCAGGAATAGGAGCGCTCATTATGTGCACATGACGTCATATTTGCACGCTTAGTCCATTGGTGTGGGTTTGAATGTGCAGAAATCATAGATTAGAATCAGGGATCTGTGAATGGCCGAAGCAGTAGGACTATGTACTTGTGTCAGATGCATTGAAATATTCTCACTCCAAAGCTAAAAGGGATGTTCTTTTATGTGGTTTGGATTGGATTATTTGTGGATATTTTCTCTGGCTCCTACCAGACAGGACTTGACACAAGGTCATGGACCTGAAGGTCGATTATAGTGGGGATTTAGGGGAGAGGAGGGTCGGGCATAAGCCGAGGCTCGAGCCCTGCTGGACTATGCTGGTCATCGGCCCACTTATTGCAATGTGGGCCGGATGAGCCTAGCTGGACATGGACCCAAATATGGGTCCAGAATCGTATGCCTGATTATAGCTTGAACTGGACAACTAGGTCCAGTGCTATACAAGGGGGACAAAGGTGTCAATGTTGCAGCTCGCCCAGCCGAAGTAGGCCCAGCCGAAGTAGGGGGCCTTTCGACCGCAAAACTGCCTTTATTGGACAGTGCCCTTTTGCGTCAAAACTAACAGCAAATTAATGCCGTCGGTCTCGATTGGATTCTTTGCGGGTTATTTAATAGCAAAGTCATCCACGAAGAAAAACAGCAGTGATATCATTAAACCCATAACTGGGGGAATAAGAGGGTTCAATACCTTTCCCAAGAGTATCAGTCCGAAAGTGAATATGATAGAACGTCTGGGGTTCGAACTAGGTTCTTTTGAGACATCAGTCCAGCACTTTACTAATCCCATCACGGGGACTCTAGGTTTTTTTTATGCTGGATTTCTGTTCTTTATAAGTATAACTTTGATAAAATATGGCTACAGTTGTTATATATTGACCTTTGACTGGCCATGTAAGTTGGTGGATTTCACAAACAGTCTGCATCTGTGTTTTCAGGTACACAAAAGACAGTCGGGTGAATTGCATGGGTGGGATGCCGGAAGGAAAAGCAACCATAAGGTGTGTGAGCGTCCAAAAAACATATAAGAATGAAGTTTTCAATTCCGAATAGTTAGCCATGAGCAGTGGGTATTGCACAGAGGCGACACTAGACGCCCCACCGTCCGGGTATTGGCTCGGGTGGGGGCATAGGGCCCTGAATTGAGACGTAGAGAAAAGTCTAAATGTACAAGACTCGTCAATGTCGAAAGTGAGCATGATCCCAGAAGAAAATAGAAGATTCCAGCAGAGGGCTCTGTAGTAAATTGATCTGTACCAGCCTCGTGGAGGCAGAAGGAAGAAGAAATGAAGATGATTAAATGTTTAAAGTCGGCCCTGTGCCGGCCTCATGGAGGCAGAAGGAAGAAGAAATGAAGATGATTAAATGTTTAAAGTCGGCCCTGTGCCGGCCTCATGGAGGCAGAAGGAAGAAGAAATGAAGATGATTAAATGTTTAAAGTCGGCCCTGTGCCGGCCTCATGGAGGCAGAAGGAAGAAGAAACGAAGATGATTAAATGTTTAAAGTCGGCCCTGTGCCGGCCTCATGGAGGCAGAAGGGAGAAGAAATGAAGATGATTAAATGTTTAAAGTCGGCCCTGTGCCGGCCTCGTGGAGGCAGAAGGGAGAAGAAATGAAGATGATTAAATGTTTAAAGTCGGCCCTGTGCCGGCCTCGTGGAGGCAGAAGGGAGAAGAAATGAAGATGATTAAATGTTTAAAGTCAGCCCTGAGCCGGGCTCGTGGAAGCAGAAGGATAAAGTAAGTCTCTCTGAATATACCGTACCTCAACCTAATGTAAATCTTAGCGGTTCCGACTCTCTTCACACAACTAATTTGGACTACTTCGTAATAAATAAGAGAGATGAATATTCTTTATAAATGATATTATCTTTTCTTCATTCCCTGGTATAAAACACAATATTCATTGAAATAGATGCTATCAAAAGTACCAAGAAAGGCAGACAAGAGGCCGTATTTGTCTCTGCCATCCTCCAGACAAGACTTGACACAAGGTCAATGACCCCAAGGTTGATTATAGTGAGAATTAGGGGAGAGGAGGGAAGGGCACAAGTCAAAGGTGGCCCAGACAAAACCATGGGCCTTTTGGCCTCTAGTCTGCCTTTGCTGGACAATGTCCGCTAGGGTCAAAGCCTAAGGCAAATTAACGCCGTCGGCCTTGTCCCCAGGACGCGGACAAGAGGCAGTTGTCACTTGATCTCGTTGATGAAAAAACAAACCAATGCCTGATCAGAATATATTAAGACTGAAACTTTATGTATAAAAATTAAAACTATCACATGAGAATGTGCCCAGGTAAGATATCTAGACGTTTACATTGTTGTATATATGGCAAGAATACTATCAACACGAAGCAGTGCAAATTCTAAAAATTTGAAGCAAGTTTCTATACATTTGGAACAACAGGTATCGGTGAAAAGCAGAATTTTGCAAGTGCAGCAAGCTTTTGTTCTAGATACGCACAATTTTTACTTGATTCCTCTGATGAAACTCCACCTCAACGGTTAGATTAGAAGACGAAAATGAATACGACGGCAGCACATAATGCTATATCGAAAGAGGAATTTAAGAGGTGCAACGAACAATGGAATACTCATAGGAATAAACGTAGTGAATGTCAAAGAAACTATTGTGAAGAAAACATTTCATTCCTTTTTCTTTTCTGTCATGGAGCTTTGGTCTCAATACTTTTTGAAAGAAGTTCGTACATTGATTTTATTGTTCATTTCGGTCTTGGTAAATACAGCTTCAGTCTCGTTATTTTTTTAAACACAGTTCGTATTTTGAAGAAAATTAACGTTTCATTCATTGTTCATTTTTGTTTTGGTAAATACAGCTTCAGTCTTTATACTCTTTGAACACAGTTGGTATTATGAAGAAAATTAACGTTTTGATTATGGTTCATTTTGGTCTTGGTAAATATAGTTTCTGTCTACTTCTTTTTTTAACACAGTTCGAATTTTGAAATAAAGTTTACGTTTCATTTCTGTCTTGGAAAATACAGCTTTAGTCTCGATACTTTTTGAAAACAGTTCGTATTTTGAAGAAAATTATTTTTTCATTTATTGTTCATTTCGGTCCTAGTAAATACAGCTTCAATCTCGGCACTTGCTGAACACAACTCCTACATACTGGACAAGTATCCCTGGTCTCATTACAGAATAATGAGAACTATTTCTTGTCGTAGTATCTTTTTGACGGAGAATATGGGACCTGTTACCATAGCAGTAGAATATCAAGTACGTTACAACTTCGTTGATGTAAGCTTCGGTGTTAGATCAATATATGGATAAAAGAACTGTAGACAAGATAAAAAGGAAATAAAATAATGAAAAAGAATGAAAGGAAAAAAGAAGAATTAAACGAATACCAGACAATAAATAAAAGAAGAAAAAAGAAAAGAAAAAAGAGAAGTACATTTTATTTCTAAATTTTAATTTTTCTTTTGTTACATGTTTAACGAGACATAGTTTTCACGCTACGCTTCGACATTTTTTGCTAAAGACAGAGTTTCAAATTGCAATCATTGTTCTCAATTTGATCGTGTGTTAAAGAGATGAAACATCTCTGAAACTGATTATAGTGTGGTTTCTTTGTTTTATAGCATCACAAACTTCGAGGGTTATTTAATACTAAAGACAGCCTTGTAGTAAAACAGCAATGATTCGATTCATATTATTGCTGTGAGAACTAGGGGTCTTAACTTTCCGAAAGGGAATATAATAGCGTGACTGGTGATCAAAATCGCTTCTTTCGAGGTTGCAGTCTAACACTTTTGTCACAATGCAACGGGAACTCCCCGACTGATAAAGAAATTTTTGTAATATAAAAACCTGATTGCACATATAGAGGCGCGACGCCATTTCAATAGGAAGAATGCAGCAAAGTCTTTTTTACCGGCTCATAATCTCACGCATACCTATAGGTGTGAGGCTGTGGGGAAACGTTGTTTAAGGTTTTAGTTATTCTAAAGATATTAAAATTTTGCTAATTACTTTTAAGGCAGCTGACTTATATATATAAAGTGATGAATAAGCGTTTAAAATGTCTTCGCTTACGTTAGTTTCCTCATAGCTGTGCAGTAGAATCTTAGGCTGGCATATGAGTCAGCCTGGTTTCAATCCAAACTTCGAGAATCTCGCGTGTCTAGCCAAACTGAAGAGTTGTGATACGACGAAACAGTCTGTCAGTGGATGACAGTATATGCTCCCCTACCCTCGAGGGATTGAGTTCTCTTGCGAAGGAAGTTACGGTTACTACTCGCCAGGCAAGGCTCGTCGAATGAATTGAGCTCTCGGTAGCTGTTAAGCGGATATATTCAAACAAAACAAAAGGGATACATAAGCATTTAAAAATACCTTCGCTTACGCTAGTTTCCTCGTTTCTGTGCGGTAGAATCTTCGGTTGGCGTATGAATCAGTCGAGTCTCGCGTGTCTTACGACACTGAAGAGTTGTGATACAACGAAACAATCTGTCTGTGGATGAATATATATATATATATATATATATATATATATATATATATATATATTTATCCAATTTTGTGGTACTGGTGAACCCAGCCAAGACTTTTTGATCAGCGTGTGTTGAAGCAGCTCAATGGGAATGCAGACTGGTGCCTTCCCTGCCTTTATCTTTTTCATAGCTGAGACTACCTCATCAACTGAGTGTAACCTATCCATGTGATGATGAATGTCAAGCTGAGGTAGACTGCTGATGACACCCTCATCAACAACTGATGGGTTGAAAAACAAATCAGCAAAGTGCTCCCTCCATCGCTCTCTGATTTTATCTGGATCTTTGATGAGAGTTGACTTATCTTTGGTCAGTAAAGGTACAAAAGGAGCAGGCTTTTGGCCAAAAACCTGCTTAAGAAGACTATATAGGTATTTGGTATATATATATATATATATATATATATATATAGGTCTTTGGTATCTTTCCGGTTGTAAGCAGATTGAAACTCTACAAATATATTGGACCACATTCTTCATTCTCCTTAGCTCTTCTCTGTAGAACCACCTTATGCTCCTTTATAGTTTCTTTCTAAGACTGTTCTGTTTTTGAGATTGTCATTCAAAAGTGTTTCATGGATGACTTTTTTTTTTGCCTCCAGAAGAGCCTTCATCTCTTGATCATTATCATCAAACCAGTCTCTGTGTACAGACTTCTTCAGAAGTATATACCGGATCTTTAAAAGTTTCCCAGGTACCATCAAACTCAGTTGTGCTTAATTTTCCATTCAAAACCATGCAAATTGAAGGATCTTTTAGTTTAAAGACATCAGTACGTTTTGGAACCCTAACCCCTGCCATTCTGATTTTCCTGCGAATGCACAGTTAAAATTTTCCACGTACCAAATTATGACCAGTGTCACTATCAGCACTTCGTAAGACACGCACATTGCACGTGTCTCTCATGTCGCTTTTACGTGTTAGTATAAAGTCGATCATGTGCCCATGCTTTGGTCGGGGGTGTGTCCATTTGACTTTATGCTCGCGCTTTTGATGGTAGAACGTATTGGACACAACAAGATCAAATTCTGAACAAAGCTGCAGTAAAAATAAATCATTACAGTTAACTTTGGCGGCCAATTGCATCCCATATGCCATGTTCCTAACCAACTCACGTGTTGAAATCACCAAGGACAATCAGCTTCTCCTCAATTGGTACGGTTGCAATGGTACTTCGAAGAGTCTCAAAAAAAGGACATGATGCTTTCTGTGGATTCCATAGTTGGTGCTTACACCGACAGAACTGACAAGCACCGACCACATGCCAGAGGGACTCTGAGTTTCGTGAGACGATCAGTGATTGCAGTTGGATGCTCAATCTTGTCAACGAGAGTGGATCTGATCGCGAAACCAACGCCACCATCCTGCCTCATGCCCTCCGGTTTACCTTTCCAGAAAAGTGTGTAACCCGACCCTACTTCAGTAATTTGGTTCTCGCCCGATAAACGTGTTTCAGACAAAGCCGCAATATCAATGTTTAATTATTTGTAACTCATTCGTAACAAGCGCCGTTCGTCACTCTGAACGTACACTTCTTTCAAGATCAAGAAGAGTTCAAACGTTACAACAGCTTATGTTCCGTTTCATCCTACATCCCGTAAATTTCTAGTCTCTGTTGTTCCTGCTATAGGGAATCGCCGTTAGCGGCAGTAAGCTAACCAATTTGGTTCCGATAGGCAATTTTTAGTGCTCCTTTTCTAGCACCTTCCCATACAATGGGTGAGCAGTGCTGTCCCTAAATAAGACTGCTCAATCACGAAAAAGTCTTGGCTGGGTGCACCAGTACCACAGGATTGGATAAATGGCCTATTAGTTTCTCTCTTCAACAGTAAAGGAACAAAATCTGATTGTGATCACCACCGTGGGATAACGCTTCTTGAATCGGCAGGTAACGTGCAAGCGAGAGTCTTGTTGGATAGGCTCATCGAAAACATCAGTCTGTTAATTATTCCTGAGGCTCAACGTGGCTTCACTGAGGGTAGGGGCATTATCCTATTTACCAACCCCTCCGCTCGGGCAGGATATGACACAAAGTCAATTTTTAAGCGGAGTTTAACAGGTTTGAATTCAGAGTTTTCCTTCTCCTAGACTAGTTGCCTAACCAAGGCTGAAGAACCTAGTCTGTCCTACTATTTGCCCATAGCTGGAGGGAGAATAATTGGATTCATACCTTTCCCAAGGGTATTAGTGTAATGTGAAATGCAATCAGTCTCATCCAAGATTTGAACTCGTGTCGCCGTGTTCATTTCCTACGACGATAACAATTACAGGGGCATTATAGATATTATATTTACAAGGTAGATGCAGGAAAAATGTATAGAACAACAGATGCCGTTTTATCAAGTATTTGTGGACCTTACAAAGGCGTTTGAGACGGTAAACAGAGAGGCCCTGTGGGTAATTCTTGGGGGGATTAGATGTCCTCCTTTTGTCAAGATGTTTCAAGAACTCCTTAGAAACATGAAGGCTCGTGTTGCATTTGACGGGAAATTATCTGAGGAGTTTGCCGTTGAAAACGGCGTGAAACAGAGGGATATTCCGGCTCTAACTCTATTCTCCATTTACTTCCAAATGCTTCTTGCATATGCATTTAAGGATTGCGATAAAGTTGCTTGTCTCCGCTTTAGGACTACTGGCAAAGTATTTAATCTCATCATCATCATATCGTGCTGGCAGCACGGATATCCCAGACCCTCTCTCGCCACTCCTCCCTATCGTTCATCGCCCTAGGCAGGTCTTCAGGACAACAACCTGTATCCTCACATAGCTGCTGAATGTGCGTTCGTGCTGGTCGTCCTGCTTTTGCGCGGTCATGTGTGGGGATCCATAAGAGTACATCTCTTATGAGTTTATCTCTGCTTCTCCAGCAATGTCCTGCATGTCTGGTTCGTCTAACTTGAATAGTTTTCGTGATAGGGGGCAGGTGGCCGTACAGTTGGTGTCTTGTGGGGTGTTGCTGCCAGGACTTGTTCAGGATTGCACGCAGCATTCTTGTGTAATTGCCATCTAGTTTCTTCTCCAGCCGTTTTGTTAGCGTCCATGTAGTGCATCCATATAGCAGTATCGATGTGACCGCTGCCTGGAAGAAACTGCGTTTCATTTTATCGGTTAGGTCTGATTTCCATATAGTCGATAGCCTATTGATAGCTGTCCATGCTTTCGTTAACCTCGTTTCGATGTCCTTTTCGGTTGATTCGACGCTGCTTCCTAGGTACGTGATTTTGTCTACTAGTTTAAGAGGGGTTCCTTCTAGAGTGGAGATGTCCCCCGTTTGGTTATAGCACATATATTCCGTTTTGTGTGCATTAACATGGAGGCCTATGCTTGCTGCTGCTCGTTCCAAACTATGCAGAAGTGTTTCGGCTTGGTCAGGTGTATTTGCCAGTATCGCAATGTCATCGGCGTAGTCGGCGTCGGTAATTGTTGTTGCGGGGTATCTTCTGCTTCTTTTCTTCGTCAGTTCGAAGCCATTCTCTTTGATTTTGTCAATCGATGTTCTAAGTACGTAGTCTAGACAAATGATAAAGAGTTACGAAGCCAGCGTGTCCCCTTGTAGTACTCCTGCTACAATGTCGAAGTATTCTGTGTCTCCATCCGGTGTTGGAGACTTAGCCAGGGAACTACTTTAGGCTGATGATGCTGATTTTGTGTCTCATTCAGAACGAGATATGCAAGATATAATGTGACGCCTTTAGCTTAACTATCAGTATTAAGAAAACGAAAGTGATGTTCACCCCTGCATACATTGAACGAAATATCTATGTGAGGGAGAGAAGACTAAATGTTGTAGATACATTTGTGCACTTGGGTAGCACAGTCTCAAGAGCTGGCTCTCTGGGTGCGTAGATACGTCTTCGCTTTCAGAGGGCCAGCACGACATTTGGAGCTCAAGAAAAGCGGTTGTGATGTGATCGTGGGATCTCTGCCAAAACCAAGATTAGTGTTTACCCGACCTGTGTACTTTCTAGTTTACTTTACACATCAGAGTGCTGGACAACACAGCGTCGGCACTTAAGACAGCTTGAGAGATTCCATCAAAAATGCCTCAGGTGAGTTCTGAATGTAAAATAGCAGTCACTGACACCTGACACGGACATTCTCAAGAAAGCTGAGTGCTTGAGGATTGAAGCAATAGTGATGAGGAACCGGTTGCGCTGGGCAGGTCATGTTCGTCGGATGGAAGACGTGCGGCTGCCGAAGCAGTTTTTTATGGCGAGCTTAAGACTGGGAAACGTCCTCAGCATGATCCAAAGAGGGGTTTCAAGGATTGCATAAAAGACTATCTTAAAGCCTTCAAGATTCCTGTTCAGAACTGGGAAACCCTAGCGAAATGCCGGCCCGAATGGAGTAGGATAGTTAGAGGTAGATCTGAAATTTTTTGAAAGGGAAAGAATCGACCATTCTGAGTGTTGTGGGAGCCTTACCCATTTTACCATAATGGACTCTTCTCACCGTTATAAGTACAAGAGATTTCGCTGCCCGAGGGCAGATCAATATATGTGTTATCCGAACAGTACGAGACTTCTTATCTTTTCTATGTAACCCTATCTTTCTTGTGTAATATAATCTATCTAATATCCGTGTTTGCGTTTTCATTAGTGACCCTTTCCGGGGCCACAACACTGAGCTCAAGAGAAATCTTAGGAAAGGCAATGTGTCAGTTTTGCCTTATGTGTTGAACAATTGGAAGTGTGAGGCTTGTAATAGGATGCTCCTTTCGAAAGCTGCTTACATTAACCCCAATAAAATACATGCTGTGGGCAGAGGGAGCAGAGAGGCGGAGGCAGATGTGAAACAAGTTTCAACACTCAACTTTTATAGACAAATAACCCCACATCATAACAGGTTTGGTTTATTTGATTTATTGTCACATCAACTCTTGTGGGTTAATTAACGCCAAATCCTGTTCACACACACACACACACATCAATCGTATGTAACTTTATTTTTTAAACGAGTTCGAGCTCTTTTGTTTGCAGACAATAAAATGATTTCAAGTATTGATATCTAACACTAATAGTTATTTTGGATATTAAGGATTTATTTGACATCTAACATCAATAATTCTATTTGATATCAATCCTATATTTGCACAGAGTTAAATAGTTTCAAGTATTCACATCTAACACTAATAATCTTATTTAATATTAATCATTTATTTGGATACAGATTAATTGGTTTCAAGTATTCCTATTAACATTAATAATCTAATTCAATATTGATAATATGTTTGAACCAACTTCATCATCATCACCATCATTACGACATGCTGCTAACTCTCTCGCTATCTGTCCCTATCATTCATCGCTTCCAGCAGGTCTTCCTGGCTAAATCCTGTATCCGTACAGAGCTGTTGTTGATAAGTTCTAGATGATCGTCCTACACGTCGATTATGAGTTCGTCCTAGGTCCGTCAGGAGTGTCCAGCATGTCTTGTTCGCCAAATTTGGATGGCTTTCGAGATTGGTTATTAGTGGCCGTACTGCTGCTGTTTTCTGTGACGTTGTTTCCAGGATTTGTTTAATATAGCTCTTAGCATCCTTGTGCATTGCAGTCAAGCTTTTCTTTATACAGTTAGTCAGCATCCAAGAGATACATCTATACAGTAATATGGAGACGACCGCTGCTTGGAAAAAATTGCGGTTTATTTTATCAATCGGATAGGTCTGACTTCCATATGACCAATAGCCTATCGATAATTGTCTTTGTCTTCGCTAGTCGCATATTGATTTCATTTTCGGGAGATGAGACCCTGCTTCCGAGGTAGGTGAACCTGTCCCCTAGTTTCAGAGAGCCATCATTTAGAGTAGATATATCACCACTTTGATTAAAGCATATGTAAAATGGTTTCAAGTATTCCTATCTGATACTAATAATACTATTTAGTATTAATGGTTTGTTTACACATACTCAGATGGTTTCAAGTATTGTTATCTAACTCTATTAATTATTCTTAATATTAGCGAGTTGTTTGCACACAGTCAAAAGGTTTCAAGTATTATTACCTAACGGTAATAATTGTATTTGATATTAATAATCTGTTTGCACACAGTAAAATGTTTTCAAGTATTGCTGTTTAACACTAATAATTCCATTTGATATCGATCATTTATTTACACACAGTAAAATGGTTTCGAGTGTTGCTATTTAACACTAATAATTCCATTTAATATTAAACATTTATTTGCACACAGTAAAAGGGTTTCTAGTATTCCTGTCAAAAATTAGTAATTCTATTTACTATTACACCATGATATAACCTGTGAGATAATGAGGGCCGTTGCATTATATTGGCGTATTTATGTGGTGTTGATGCTTTCATTTTCAATATAGTTGTCACAAAATTTGTTCTTAATTTGTCCTTCTCTGTTAGTTTTTTCGTTGGTGTAAGTTTATTTTTCAAATGCAATGGAAAAAAGCCGATATATTAACGTTCATTGCAAATTGTATTTCTTCGTCAAAACCAAATAAAATTGAAATACGTTTTTGGCTTTCTTATAAAAGTTATGTACAAAACAATTTTATATTTATGTGTGTGTGAGTTTGCGTGTGTGAGTTTGTATGTGGATGGGCAGCAGTCCTTCATTTAAACATGTTTGATTAAATAATAAAGACAGATTTTGTCTATACAGTTATATTAGGATCTTATCAAGTTTCCTGGCTAGTGCTTTGGTTTTAAGTTGGAGTTAAATGAGTTTTCCGAAACTGTCTCGAGAGCTTTCGGACATTTCGTAGGCCATCATCAGGGATTTTTTGCTAGTGTAAAGATTTTTTAAAAAGTTTTTAGGTTTATTTATTGTAAAGTAAGTAAAGTTGGCGACCGTAGTCGAGGGCGACCAGAAGGCTCCCTTTTCAATAGCTACTACACCGAGATGTTGGGGAGGGCACTACTCCTTTCCCATCATTGCTCCTCTTTACCCTTGATACGTACCTTATATTGCTGAGTGTTAAGCAAGGAGGTATCAGGTACCATTTTTAAAGTCTTTGGTCTGATGTGAATTGGGATTGACCCAGGTCTCCCGGACCACTGGAGAACACTCTACCCACTAAGACAATGAGCCGGACTGCTGATGACATTGAACGAATTAAAAACAGAACTTTGAAAAAAGCGAAAATGTTTTGAAATGCCTTTAGAATTTTTTAAAATACGCTATATCTCTTGATAATATTCTATTTCTGTTAATAATGTTCTATTTCTGTTAATAATATTCTATTTCTGTTAATAATATTCTATTTCTGTTAATAATGTTCTATTTTAAATTCGTTCGATGTCATAAGCATCTGTGTAATCCAAATATACTATTACATAATTTTTGGAATGTTTTAAAAAACCTAAAAAACTTTAAAAAAAAACATCTTTACATTCGCAAACAACCCCTTATGATGGCCTATGAAATGTCCGAAAGCGCTCGGGACAATTTTGGTAAATTTATCTACCAATTCCAACTTAAAACCAAAAGATTTGACAGGAAACTTGAAAGGATCCTAATAAAATTATATAGACAAAATGTGTCTTCATTATTTAATCGAACATTATATATATATATATATATATATATATATATATATTTCATTTAGAAAAAACACAAACAAAAACACATAACAGGATGGAAATAAATTTATAATCCTAATGTGACCGGTTTGTGCTTTTTCTTAATGAAATTATTGCTCTGTAATGTCTGTTACATTGAGCTCTTTACCAGGAAAATTTAAGTGTTCACTGTTGAATGGTTTTCTTGTCCTGATGAAATTAATATCAACTCCTGTTTAACTGGACCAAATAATACCTATATATATATATATATATATATATATATATATATATATATATATATATATATATTCTTATATGATCGGAGGAGGAAATCCAAGGTGTAGGAGTAACCAATTTGAGTGATCAGTGTCAACGGCTATTGTAATTTGGGATCAACACTCAACGTGCAGAGCTAAAAATCCTATTATATAAAAACAAAAAGAAAAAATTTACTATCTTGGTGTCATTATAAATTTATTTCAGGCTGTTAAAACCTTCCTCATAAGCGACATACTCCTTTGGAACCGATCAAATGGACGAGCAAAGGCAGGACGACCAGCTAGAACCTATATACAACAGCTATGTGCCGATACAGGATATAGCCTTGAAGACTAATGGACGATAAAAACGGGTGGTGAGAGAGGGTCAGGGAAATCCGTGCTGACGGTGCGACATCATGATGATGATTATAAAATGAAGTTTTTACTTTTATAATTTTGATAAACATTTTATACTTCAATAAACACCTTTTGTTCTTGAATGAAACGATGTTTTCTTTAATAACATGGTGACTTCTTTAATAAAATGATGCTTTCTTTTCGAATAAGCTGGTGATTTCTTTTTTAATAACCAGGTTATTTGTTCCCTGATGAAATGGTATTTACTTTGTGAATAAACTGTGTCTCTCTTCTATAATAAACTGGTTATTTTTCTTAATAAACTGTTAATTTCTTTATAATTTTTTCTTCTGTAATAATCTAATCTTTTGTTCTTAAAAAAACGATATTTTCTTTAATAAAATGATGTTTTTCTCGTGAATAAACGTTGGTTTTCTTTTTTAATAAACTGGTTATTTCTTGATGTATATTTTCTTTTTTAAGTAGAGGAATTATATTGTAAATTTACAATCGTTATTTCTTCTTAATTTTTCTTCTGTGAGAAATAGACATTTTATCTATAAACAAACCGGTGTTTTCTTTAATAATGTGATGATTTCTTCTTTAATAAAATGATGGTTACTTAGTGAATTAAAAGTGGTTTACTATTTTATTAATCTGATGATTTTTTTCCTTAATAAATTTGCGATTTTTTCTTGAATAATTTTAAAAATCTGTAATAAACAAATCTATTGTTCATATGTGACAATACCCCTCGCGGCCCCCAGTACTTATCAACTTCTTTTAAACAATTTTGTCTTGGCCAGTGAATCATCGAGTGGTTTCCGCCGGGGCATTTCACATTTCTTTATGGCCATAAGAAATACAACCGAGGGAGAAAAATACAAAGAATAAACAAACAATATGGGCTTGAGTCAACTCAAAGTGCAAGGGGGTGGTTCTGTGACACTGCATTCCCTGTGCATCTGTAGACTATCGCTGACGTGTAGTTTTCGCGAAACCTCTACAAGCTACTAGGAATGCCAACTCATCTCTGACCGTCTTCCTCACTGCTGACCGTTGTCGACTCAGGACTGCGAACTCACCTTGTCTGTCTTCTTCACTGTCCCTGGACTCTATCTCACCCGACTGGTCTCTTCTGCTGTCTGTTGTCGACTGCCTCTCTGCGTCACCCTTCGCCAACTGCCTTCTCTGGGTTCCTTTTTCCAACTCCCTTCTCTGGCGTTCCCTTGTCCACTTCCGGTCTCGTCGAAGATCTCGAGCACAGGCCTTTGTTCGGTTTCGCGCCAAAATAGACAAAGGGATCGTCTGCTTGGCGGACCACCCACATATTTTCACTCATAATCAAAATAATGCTTTCTTTAATAAACTAGTGATTTCTTGCCCTGCCGGCTGGGGCTGTAGAATACACTGACTGCATCTCTGTAGAAGGATAAGGCTCCTCTAATGAGTGTCCTGATATGACATTAAACAATCTGATGGCGAGGCTTTAATAATACTGAAGCTTTGGGAAATCCGGAGTAACCCTTCATTGCCATCGCTTCCAGGTTCACTCTGCCCTGGAGTGATAATACCTGATATGGTCCAATCAATGGGTCAACTAGAACTTAACTGTCATTACGCTAAACTGAATTGTTTGAAATTAACTGTTTTTACATTTAACTGTGTTTAAACAAAAAAAAAACGTATTTAAACCATTGACTAACTAATGCTAGAGTGAATTGTTTGAAATTAAGTGAAACTATTTGACGTACCCCCACCTAAAAAACGAGCTTAGGTTTATTTCAAGATGTTATCTTCAAAATGGGTTTAGAAATCATATTTAACATATGTATAAAAAGGATTTGGCATTGAAGGACCTACAATGGTCGATATGCCATTAAACCAAACCAAACCAAACCAACCTGTTGATTTCTTCTTTAGTGAAATTGTTTTCTTCGCGAATAAACTGTGGTTTTCTTCTTTAATAAACTGGTGATTACTTCTCGGACAAGCTAGTTTCCTTTTTTAATAAACAATAATTTTCTTCTATAATAATTTTATCTGGAATAAATCTCTTCTTTAATAAACAAAGTTTTTACTTGACCCCCAACCAGATATTTTCATTAATAAGCCATTGATTCCTTCTTCAATAAACAGTGTTTTTTCTTTAATAAACTGTTAATTCTTTCCGTAATAAACTGATGTTTGTTTCATGAAAAATTATGCTTTCCCCGTATATAAACGGAAGCTTTCTTCTTGAATAAATTGTTTCCTTTATTTTCGATAACAAAACGATTGCAATAACAATTCAGAATAATAAAAAAAATTGTTGATTCATTTCAAATCAGAATGCGCCATTCTTTTTCACAAAGGGAAACATCAGACTGTCTGATATAAATCTCATTAAATAAATCACGTAACAAGTCTGGAGACATTTAAACTAATAAAGATCAAAGCTTTTGTCTCTTATTGTTTGTGCAAAGTGAATAGATCAGAAAAGGAACTCATTAGAATTCAGATAGCATAAAATCGAAAAACTTCGCATTCACTTCTTCGGCCATCAGCCATAAGAAGGATCTGCTTTGTTGATATTGAAGCTAACCATTTAAAATAAGACTTCTATAACTGATAACTGAGAATTTATAATCTTATGATATAGGAGGTATCATACAATAACTGATATTTGTGTTATATTTTGACCTTCGACCCGGCCAAAAATGCCATTCCAAGGTGATACACCGGAAGGAGGGGACACATTCTAATGGCAGTTAAGTGAGGAAATCGCGTGGGCGGAAATTGGCTGATGAAATGGGACGAGCTAAAAAAATTCCCATGGTACATTCATAGACTGATGCATCGGAAGAGAGTGACCTGTGAACTGCATGACAGTTATTTCCGCTTGATGATGATCAAACATGCGATTTCAAAGATCGAGTGGGCGATTGAGTGGACGTTGAACTATTATATAACTCAGTCAAGACAGATGTCAGAGAGTTCGAGTTCCAGTTATAGTTGGAGGCGGAGATAGAGGAGTGTGGTAGGGAAAGCCACACCCGGCCGAGGGGGCCATCGGGAACCCCGATGGAGTTTGGGGACCAGAGAAGTTGCTGATAAGATGCAGTAAAGAAAGCCAGCACCCAGCAGAGTGGATCCCAGGGCCTTCAGTTGAGAATCAGGAGAACGAGAAAGACATAACTTTGACGGGGGGTCAAAATATTAAAGATTATGTTCGGTCTCCAGCTCCCTCTCACACGCAAACCTTAAGTAACCCTTTTTGAACCCTTGCAATAAAGTGAGAGGTAAATATTTTGTTAAAGAAGTCTTCCTGCGACTTTATTATTGTGTCGTTATGATGCTGCAGATGAGCATATAACATTTGTACAACAGCATTGCTTCTAACAAAACCTTCATCAGATGATGACTCTGGGTTCAGGCATGGTTTCGGGACCGAAGCATCATTACCACTAGCCCAGAGCGCCCCAGCAGTATCTCTCGACACCAACAGACTTTGTCAGATTGTTGTCGCTCTATAGGATTGCCTGATCCACGCTGATGCAGTTAGAGCCTTATCTTGGATCTTTTCCATGTATTTTCTCTTGTCTGATGGAGGAAATCCAAGATTAGTCAAGGAAACCGAGGCTGAGTTGGCAATAAAACCTTTGCATCCGACTTCGATAGGAAATACATTTGTTATCCAGCCATTTCTGACACATTGTTCTCGCAGATCCTCATATTTTTCCAACTTACGCTGATGTACCCAGTCGAAACTTTCTTCAAAAGGGACCGTTAACTCAATAACGAAAACATTTTTTTGATTTAAATGACAATATCTGGACGCTTTGTCGTTAACACTATTTCAGTAGGAAATATATAAATCGGTTGCGACGTGCCAGTCTATGCAGTCCCCAAGCAATGTTAGTTTGCGCATATTTTTACGTGCAAGTTTCGAAATATTTCCTTCTTTAACGAACTGAATCGGTCTGTTGTTGATAATATTTAGAGCTTTATTGGCAGTCTCACAACATATTTTCGAAACCTCAGCAAAAATATCCAGGACTTCGTTATGTCTCCAAGTATAGCTTCTTAGAGCGTACTCACATCCAGTAAGAATACGTTTGAGGCTCACAGTTTTCCCACATGCTCTGCATTGGTCGGATGTTGTTAACCCCCAAGCATGAAGGTTGACTGGTGTTGGTAAGACGCCGTAGACTGCTTTTATGAGGAAACTTAATTTCTTTAGTTCCATGTGCCTGAGATCACTCAATGTGACAGCTCAGTCTTTTACACTCTCCCACTTGGTCGATATATATATATATATATATATATTTGTAGGTCTAGAAAGAGAATTAAAATATTTAAAAATTGGAAGGTCCACGAAACGATTTGTATTTTTTAGAATTTATTTATCTATTTTGTTCCACATACGCATGTTTCTAGCTTGTTGTTTTCGTCAGAGAACTGGTTATTTCTTGACGTATATCTTTTTTTTTTTAAATAGAGGAATTATATTGTAAATTCAAAATGGTTATTTTTTTTATATACATATATAGTAAAATTTGATGGAGACTCAAACTCGGTTAAGTCGTCATAATAAATTTATTTCCGTGGAGAATATTACTATATTCTCCGTCTCGTCAGATGACTATTTACATGCTTCTCTCTAGTCGCAGAGCACCAAATGTGGAGTTACAGTTCATATTCAGAAGATAAAATAAAAGAATTAAAAAAATGATAAAAGAATAAAAAAATAAAAAAATTAAAGATAAAATAAAAACTAGAAAATAAAAATAAATTAAAATAAAAATAAAAACAAAATAAGCATAAAAATAAGACTAAAAGTGGAAATCAAATTACAAATTATTTCATTCATAGGCGTGGGCAGAGGTGGTCAAAATGTTTGGTGTTAGAACGATTAAGAAACAGGAGTGGAATTAATCTACCGGTCAATCCCTCCCAATTTTGCGCTCTTGTAGGGTTTTCTTTCCTTAGCAGGTGTGATTTTCTAAACAGACTAAGATAGAATAACTAATGGCTATCTCATACAGGATTTACATTTAGTAATATCCAGTCAGCATCCGAAGACAGTGGGTGTGGATTATTCTTGTATAGAATGTATGAGGAATATCATATAAATCTATGTGAGTTCTCGATATATTGCTATTTGTTACATCACTCATTCCCTTGCAGATATATTACAAAATTCACATTCAGAGCGTATGTAGTGCAATTAGAAGGAAACTCAAACCTGGTCAAGTTTTCATTATAAATTGGGATGGGTTGACTAACATCTTGTTGTTTTGACTCCCTCTGCCATCACCTGAGAAGTTAAATTTTCTCTCCTCGTACCCATATGAACTGTAATTCCACATTTGCTGTTCCGCAACCTCAAGTCTAACATGTAAAAAGCCATCTGATGAGACGGAGAGTATAATAATATTCTCCATCGAAATAAATTTATAATGACAACTTAAGCAGGTTTGAGTTTCCTTTTAATTGCAATATATATATATATATATATATATATATATATATATATATATATATATATTGAGCATTTAAAATGGATTTCTACGTATTTTCAACAGGATAACTTGTATTTTGTGGGAAATTTACGTTTTTTCATTGATCGTTTCAGTTTGCTAAATACAGTTTCAGTTTCGACATTTTTGAACACACTTCGTATTTGGAGGAAAATTAACATTCTATTCATTGTTCATTTCTGTCTTGGAAAATACAGCTTCCCCCTCGATACTTTTCAATACACCACGTATTTTGAAGAAAAATTGAAGTTTCATTCATTGTTCATTTCTGTCTTGGAAAATATAGATTTAGCCTTAATGCTTTTTGACCACCGATCTGTTGGACTGATTACAAACAAGTATACATTGTGCTGTACTTTAAGAGAAAGCAAATAAATGAATTCACTTTTTTTTCATCATACATTTTATTAGCATAACTCTTGCCTGACGTAGATGGGTACTTCAGCTGGTATCAATATAGCATTGTTTTATCAAGTTGTGTATTCAAGGGAGCAAAACCAGGATATTCTTGAAGGTCTCTATGTCGGGTGGAGGTGAAGTTCTGATTGAAATCCTTCTCCCGTTCAATAGTCGTCCTGTTTTCCTTCCTGGGCGATTGATTGAAGCATCTGACCTTGCCATTTCTTTACCGTGTTCTCATGGCACCTGCATTTTATGCACCGGCATTTCTTTTTGCATTTATCAATTCCCAAACAACATTTTATCATTTATTGATCGTTATTTTTATAAACGTGTTACCTCCGTTAAAGAATCGTCAGGTTTGATACTTCCCAACAAAATCCGACTTTATTTTCTCTCATATTAGGGAGGGTCCCATAGGAAGTAACTGTTTACTTAGTGCTAGACAAATTACACATTTTCCCATTTTTATGCGTCCTATCGGTTTGGTCTTGAATACCTTAACTGCGTGCCTTGCAGAGGAGAAAAAAATCTGCAAAAAGGACTGTTGTCCTGGCTATGACACTAAAATGCATCGGGGGTAACGTTCCAGAGTTTGAGCTCTAATGAGCGTTGAGTCACTCGATTGTGGCCAGGAGGAATTCCTTGTGGCGTCATGAATATCCTAACTGCAAGTCTTGAAGAGAAACAAAACTTGCAAAAAGGAGAGTCTTGGAAGTGGCACTAAAATACATCCGGTAGTGGAGTTTTTGTTCTGGAGCACTGGGGTGACTAGAGGCACGCCATTGTTACCATGCGGGGGAGTCTTCATTGCGCAGTAGCTAAAGTGCTGGGTTGTGACGTAGCAGTAAGCGATTTTGAGCTCCAGACGTGCTATTACGTTCTCAATATACTCCGGAAAGGAATGCATCCTTCATACATTCCGTCTCTGGGAAAAATAATACAAGGATAGGTTTGGTATTAAATAACCCACGAAGGTTTGTATTTACCCAATTCCTCTTGGGGAGAAGCATACGACACAGGGTCAATTATTTTAGCGTTGATAAACAACTTTAGAATTCAGTGTTTTCCTTCTTCTAAATTGGTTGCTATAAAAAGGTTAAAGAGACCAGTCTACCGTACTTTTTACCTATAACTATAGGAAGAATAGTTGGATGCATACCTTTCCCAAGGGTATTTGATTTATGTGAAATTCAAACGGCCTTTTCTAAGAAGATTTAATTAGTCAATAAACAAAAGAAACCAACCCAAACCAAACCATTGTTGCCATTACTCTGAGGTTGACTCTGACCCCAAGCAGTAGTATCTGTTACGGTCCTATCGATGGTTCAAAGAAGAATGTTTGAACATGTGTTGATGAAGATATTCTCACCAGTAGAAAAAAAAAACAGCACTGTCATTTTCATAAAATTCTTATTCAACATGTGCGCTGAGAATATTTCTGTTGCGTCCAAATTTGGTGTTTTTAAATTTGAAATTTTATATCATCTCATACACAAGGCTGACTTAGAGCTACCGTAAGAGCTTATCTTTCATAGATTTTAATGCTCGCTAATTATCCGGTTGCCTCAAGACAATCAAAAGCGATCTTTTTTTTAAATAAAATTCGGTAAAGCTGAAAACTCCTACAACCATCTAATTAAAAATAGAACAAATTTCTTCACTTGCCCTGTACATAAGAAACGTTCCAATTAAGAATGAAAAAAAAAAAATCGAACTTTCGATACAATTTTCGGTATTCGTATTTCACATGTGTATATAGAATATTTCTGTCACGTTCAAATTTGGTGTAATTAAATTCTATTTATTTCACGCATAAATTAAAATCAGTACGAATTCTTTTTCTTTCGAATGAAATAGTGGAAACATCACGTAACATATCACTTGAGAGTTTTGATATATGCTAATTAGCACTTCCTGCGTTTTTCAGTCTACCTTGTATCTTGAAGCGCTTATGTTACTCACCTTGACAACTTTGTCTTGAGCATGGCACTGTAATACAGCAGGTGGTGAGGCTCGAATTCTGAACCTCAGGGAATTGTAGAATTTTCCATGTGTTGTGGTCTTCAGATGAGACCGGTGGAAGAAAAACTCAAACAACGGGTGATAGGTGAACGTTATTGTATTAGCAGAAGAAAGGAAGTCATACAAAAGAAGTACTAGCCGTTCTCGGCTTGCAGTCTGTCTGTCAAATGTCTCGCAGGAAACGAGAAATTGCCTTCACCGAGCGAGCTAGCTCGGAGAATATGTTTAGGTTGGACGAGTCCATCTTTGGGATATGGTAGGATATGTCCCCATAACACTGTGTATGACACTAAAATGCATTCAGTTGTGAGGCTCCTGTACTTGAGATTGAAGTGGGGTTGGATTCAGCTTTTCATTACATTACCTATAAGTTTACCGGCACGCGAAATGTTAGTACCTCTTAATGACCCAAATACATCTGTTTAAAGATTGTTTGTATTGAATAGGAATACTTGAAACCATATAACTGTGTGCAAAAAAAAAATTGCGTAAAGAAAAGTTACTTGAAGCTGTACTTGTATACAAAGTTTATTATAAGTTACTTGAAACCATATAATTGCTTACATCCAGTCTGATAGGGCTGTAGAATTCACCGAATGCATCTCTGTAGAAGTGGTAAGACCCCTCCTAACAAGCGTCCTGGATATGACACTAAACCATCCGATAGTTAGGTTACTGTAATGCTGGAGCTTTGGAGAATACGGAGTACCCCTTCATTGCCATGGCCCACACTAACCCGGAGTAGTATTACCTGAAAGGGTCCTATCTATCGGTCACATAGAGCTGTATGACTTTTAAACTAAGTGCAAAAAATGACTTATGCTAAATTGAATTGTTAGAAATAGAACTATTGGATCATTTAACTGTGCGTTAACAAATAACGGGTGTTTAATTGCTTTGTTAGATATACATAGCAATACTTGGAACCATCTAATTTCGTTGAATTATGCTAAATTGAATTGCTAGAAATAGATCTGTCTGATTATTTTACTGTGTGTAACTAAAAATGAGTTTACAAACCATATATTTAATATGTAAAACAGGATTTGGCATTAAATAACTCACAATGGTTTATATGCCATAAAACCAAACAAAACAAAACTATATAATTGCTAGGAAAAAGAACAAAAAACTAAATTCGGAATTAGATTACGCAACAAGGGTTGACATACAGTAAAACCAACCAACCAACCAACCAACCACGAAACCCATCAACACAGTTTTTTTTGTCTTCTCTTCATTGCTATCAACCTTTTACTTATTTTTGTTAACATTTAGGACGTATCAATCTTTTATAACTTTGTCTTTCTGACAGTATTCTGATCAGACGGGCAATATACATCTCTTGGTCTTCCTCTAAATGTTTCACCACTTATCCCTTAATGATGGATGTTTATATATATGCAACATACTGAGGATAAACATTTACGTTAGCAAGAATAGTTAATTAATTCCATAATTATTTATCCCGAAATATATTATCATTCGCTACTTGAAACCATATTAAAAATGTTTAGTATTACATAATTCAGATCAGCTCAGTCGTCAGGGCTTAGAATACTCTGACTGTATCCCCTGCAGTGGGGTAATATCCTTTCCAGAAGAGATGTCCTTGATATGACACTAAACTTAAACTGATGGCCAGGCTACCGTTCTACAGCTCTGGCAGTTAAATCATATCCAAGCGGAATCTCCTATTTTTATTTACCGGAAATGAAGAGACAACAACACTTATATATAAAAATATAATCAGCTTATTTTCTTGTTTTTCTTTACTGTCCAAAATATACGTATGGGTAGAGTAAGAGAGAGAGTCAGAGATGGCTGAAATTCTCACACAGAGGGGCGACTGTGAAGTTTTCTTTGAAATGTCTCTGTCTTTCTACTTCGTTGTGCCCGGGTCGAAATTCTTTCCTGGGTTATATAATTTTCAGGACAACAATGCAATTCCGGAGGCCACACCTTCCGCCAACGCGCCGCACGTGGGCACACCTTCTGTCTAGTATGCCACGCACGCAATCCACATGGCACTTTCGCTTAGGAACACCTATCTCCTGTTTATCTTAGAAAATAAGTATACATGCTGCCTTGCCACCCATTCAACGCACGCGGTATTTCTGCTGGGGTATTGTCCTGTTTACCCAGAAAACAAGCGCACATCCTGTCACGCCACCCATGCAATTTATGCGGCATGTGAAAGGAATTTTCCTGTTGATATTTAAGATTATTGGCATGTAGTGAGGATGATCTAAAAAGATTCTGCTAAGGTGTCAACTAAGAGTAATTAATCGACAGTTTAGGGTCAGTTGAAAGCTTGGCTTAATTGGTCGAGGAGGACACGTGATGGAACGATTCTTGAAAGTTATGAGACAGGTCGTAACGTCACTTTACTGAGCGGAGAATCGCCGAAGCGTGAGGATCTAAATTCCATCTATGCACATATCTGACAGAATTTCCGGTATTCGCAACGTATGCGAAGAGAAACCGTCGGAAATATAAAGTTATGAGCGCATAAAAATGTGGTCTTATTGTAAATTCCAGTACGAACTTAAAGCAACATGAGGTCTACATAGAAGACGGCATGGCGAGAGAACAAGATGGCAACAAGAGACACACATGAATTGGCGACAAGAGACGACAAAGAGAGGATCTGGGTGTGGAGAGACAACGTAACATGGGAAGTGTGGAGTACCACGTTTGTGCCATTACTCCCTGGTGCACTTTCTTAGTGTTCCATCTATGAGTCAAATAGGTCTGTTTAAACATTATTCATATTAAATATGAATGCTTGACGCCATATAACAGTGGGTTATTGGTATTAGGAATAGTTACTTGACGCTGTTGACTAAGGATTAGTATTAATTTCTTGAAACCATATATCTGTGTACTAACAAATAACTATGATCAAATAGAAAGAATTACTTGAAACCATATAGGGGCTGTCCTCGTGGTGTATTGGTTAGATTTAGTTTGGTTTGGTTTGGTTTCTTTAGTTCAATGGCATATCAACCATCGTGAGTTATTAAATGCCAAAGCCATCCTTCTAGAAGAACAGCAGTGATGATATTTAACCCGTAGCTCGGAGAATAAGAGTTTCATACCTTTCTCAAAGGTATTTGTCCGAAAGGGAACGTAATAGAGCGATGGGAGTTCGAACTCGCTAATTACAATTCTGTAGTCCTGCGCTTTAACCACAACGCCACGGGAACACCCTACTTCTTGTAATGGTTAAAGCGATGGATGCAGAATCGTAGTTAGAGAGTTCGAATTCCGGTTGCACTATTACATTCATTGAGAAAGGTTTGAACTCCCCTTATTCTCCCATCCATGGGTCAAATAGTAGTGATACTGTTCTTCTAGAAGGATGACATCGGCATTAAATAACCCTCGAAAGTTGATATGCTATTAAAAACAAAGAAACCAAATTGAAACCATATAATTATGCGAGTCAAACCATATAATTGTGTCCTAAAATCATCATCATCATCATCTTGTCGTGCCACAAGCACGGATATCTCCGACCCTCTCTCGCCACTCCTCCCTATCGTTCATCGCTTCTGGCAGGTCGTCAGGGCTACATCCCGTATCTTCACAGAGCTGCTGAATATAGGTTCTAGCTGGTTGCTCTGCTTTTGCTCGGCCATATGAGGGGGCCCATAGGAGTACATCACATATGAGCTCGTCCCTGCTTCTCTAGCAGTGTCCTGCATGTCTGGTTCGTCTAACTTTGATTGTTTTCGTGATAGGAGGTAGGTGGCTGTATAGCTGCTGCTTTGTGGGGTGTTGCCTCCGGGACCTGTTCAAAATCGCTCGCAGCATTCTTGTGTTATTGCCGTCAAGCTTTTTCTCCATCCGTTTAGTCAGTGTCCATGTAGTGCAGTCATATAGCAGTATCTTCCTAACAAATGACTATTATCAAATAGAAATAATTACTAGAAACCATATAATTATGCATGTTAGACTGGAATACTTGGAACCATACAAGTGTGTGAAAATTCTTTTTATTAGATAGGAATACTTGATATCATATATAGTGTCATGGGTATTACACTTTACTGCATCTGATGGTGAGATTTCTGTCTTGGAGCATTGTGTGCTTTAGAGTCACACCTTCATTACCATTACTCCCAAAACGACTTTGACCGGAATGGTGGTAGCTGTTAGGATCCGATTTATAAGTCAACTAGAACTGTTCAATAACTTTCTAAAAATTAGTATTAATTATTTGAAAACATATAGCGGTGTGCAAATTATTTACATTAGATAGGAATACTTGATAAATAGAACTACTAATGATTTATATCGATACTTGAAACCCTTTAACTGTTTCCCAACAAATTATTAATATTAAATAGAATTATTTGTGTTTGATAGGAATACTGGAAAATATTTAATTGTGTGCAAACAAAACAGCTCTAACAACCCGTTTAAAAATAACAGTTATCAACAAACTATTCACAAACACACTCGCTCACGCACCCTCCTACGAAAACGCATAGAACACAAAATCGACAACATCCTTAAGAAAAACCAAAATGGCTTCCGAAGAAATAGATCCACGACCTCACAAATATTGACTGTCCATAGAATCCTTGAAGGTGTACGGGCAAAAAAAAATACAAGTGACATTACTATTTGTCGACTTTACCAAGGCCTTCGATTCCATTCACAGAGGAAAGATGGAAGAAATCCTACTAGCATACGGCCTACCTAAAGAAACCGTAGCAGCAATAACGATTCTTTATAGAAACATCAAAGTGAAAGTACGTTCACCAGATGGAGACACTTAATACTTCGACATTGTAGCAGGAGTACTACAAGGAGACACGCTAGCTCCATACCTCTTTATCATCTGTCTAGATTACGTGCTTAGAACATCGATTGATAAAATCAGAGAAAACGGCTTCGAGCTGACAAAGAAAAGAAGCAGAAGGTACCCCGCAAAAGCAATTACCGATGCCGACTACGCCGATGACATAGCGATACTGGCAAATGCACCCAACCAAGCCGAAACACGACTGCATAGTTTGGAACGAGCAGCCACAGGCATTGGTCTCCATGTCAATGCACACAAAACGGAATATATGTGCTATAATCAAACAGGTGACATCTCCACACTAGATGCAACCCCTCTTAAACTAGTAGACAAATTCACATACCTAGGAAGCAGCGTATGATCAACCGAAAAGGACATAGACACGCGACTAACGAAGGTATGGACAGATATCAATAGGCTATCGATCATATGGAAATCAGACCTAACTGATAAAATGAAATGCAGTTTCTTCCAGGCAGATGTCGTATTGATACTGCTGTATGGATGCACTACATGGACGCTAACTAAACGGCTGGAGAAATAGCTAGACGGCAATTACACAAGAATGCTGCGAGCAATATTGAACAAGTCCTGGCGGCAACACCTCACAAGACACCAACTATACGACCACCTGCCTCCCATCACGAAAACTATCCAAGTTAGACATGCAGGACACTGCTGGAGAAGCAGGGACGAGCTCCCATGGACCCTCACATATGGCCTGGCAAAAGCAGGACGACCAGCACGAACATAGATTCAGCAGCTATGTGAGGATACGGGATGTAGACCTGAAGACCTGCCAGAGGCGATGAACGATAGGGAAAATTGGCGAGAGACGGTCAGGGATATCCGTGCTAGTGGCACGACAAGATGATGATGATGATGATATATATATGTATATATATATACATATATATGAAAAGGATATGGTATTAAACAATCCTCAAGGGTTGATATGTCATAAAAAACGACAAACCAAACAACCAAACAACTTGATGTCATATAACCGTATACTAAAATATTTCTAAAGAAACAACACAAAAATGTAGATATAAATATACCATGAACGCAATTCCCTAACCTCGATGGGTGGACATTCTGTTAAAACAATTTGTCAAAATTATATAATAAAGATTCACATGCAGTAAAAACCAACCAACCAACCAACCAACCAACCAACCAACTAATCAACTAAACTCGCTGATATCTAACATTAATGTCCATTAGATATGATGCAATCACAGGTTAGTTTGTGCGTGGACACAATCACTGTAGATACTTGCTAAAAAGCTTGTAAGTAGATTTGACTCAAGTGATATTGAAATACAAATTCGAAGATCATTTGTCGCTTCGCCGGAAGCATTTGAAAGATTTCTCGTTTCATTTCTGTGAGAGGCAGCAGTGAAATATATGAGACGTCCACACACCGCCGAGACTTATGCAAACGCATAAGAAAGCTGCAGTTACCCAATAAACGTTTTATGCTTCGGGCAAAAACACAGACATTCTTGGGAACAAAAAGCTATCTTGCGTGGACATATTTTATTTCATTTTACTTTATTTTATCTTATCTTATTTTATTTTTCAACCCTTCTTTTTTTTTTTTTTTCGTCAACAGTTTCATATCTTTGCTGAATGATTTTTGAATGAATTTCTGTTGGTCAAATAAAATAATCTTAAATTGAGAAAATATTAGATAAAATTCAGTACATTTCGATTTTTCGATCATGGCATGTACCGTTAGCAAAAAGACACCAGCCAAAAAAAAAAAAAAAAAAATTCACAAAGTATTAAAAACATGGTCTTTCGGTTTAGGAACACAGGTAAAAATATTACAATGTAGATTCTATTCAAAATCTAATTCGACCACACGATGATTATAAAAATATTAACTCTCTTATGGGAGCGCCTTTATGATATAATTTCAGTCTCCATATGTCTATCATCCCCGTGTTAGAATCAACAATAGATGATAAAAAAAAAGTAAATATTTCTGTGGATGCGTTCGTAGTGTAATGGTAAGAGTCATAGGATATAGATATGGCAACTCGAGTTCAAACCCTGGACGGGACTATTCGCATATCGCTAATACGCTTGGAAAATGTATGAATCCAACTGTTCTTACTCTAGATATGAATAAATAAAAGAGCATATTGTACTCTTGATATTTAAGATTATTGGCATGTAGTGGAAGGAAAACTCTAAATTCAAAATTGTTATATTCCGCTTAAGATTGACCTTGTGTCGTACCCTACTCGAATGGAGATGTTAGTAAATGAATATTTCTATGGAAGTATCAAAGGAAAGTATGAAAGCAGAAAGGAGGTGCCCGTCGTAGGAAATGGACACAACGACACGAGTTCAAATCCTGAACGAGATTTATTGCATTTCCCATAGCACTAATAGCCCTGGGAAAGGTATGAATCCAATTATTCTCTCTCCAGCTATGCATAATTAGTAGACTGGGTTCTTCAGCTATAGTGACGCAACTAATCTAGGAGAAGGAAAACTCTGAATTCAAACCTGTTAAACTTCGCCTAGATATTGACCTTGTGTCATATCCTGTCCGAGCGGAGGGGTTGGTAAATATATGAAAGTAGAAATGAAATTACGGTGATCACCTGGGAAAGGTTCCAAGAATGGTGAACAGGTAAAGACTTTAAAATCATAATATCACTAATGAACTCCCCAAAAAATGTTAACATCTTTTTAAACACCCAGTATTAGAAAGAAAATTATTGGCCGTTTGGAATTATTATAGTTGGCCTAGTTAGTAGAGCGTTCACCAATGGCCCGAGAGACCAAGTTTCAATCCTAGGTCGGGTCATACCAAAGACTTTAAAAATGGCACTTGATACCTACTTGCTTAGCACTCTGCATTACAAGGTACGTATCAAGGGTAAAGTGGAGCAATCCAGTGAAAGGAGTAGCGCCCTCCCCTACACGTCGGTGTAGTAGCTATTAAAAAGGGAACCTTCGGGTCGCCCTCGACTACAGTCGCTAACTTTATTTATAGTTATCACGTTGTTTTAAAGAGCATTTCATCCAAATGCTTGCCCTTACCAGATATTTATTCCTAAAGCCTCACACTGAAACCTCACGGCCAAGTCGGTGGGAGCTGTAGAGTATACCGACTGCATCTTTACCGAGGGGTAAGACTCCTCCAACGAGTGTCCTGGATATGACACTAAACAATCTGATAGCGTGGTTCCAGTAATGCTCGAGATTTGGGGAATGTGGAATACCCCTTCATTGCCATTGCTCTCAGATCCAGTTTGGCCCAGAGTGGTAACATCTATGGGTCAAGTAGAACTAAACAGTGTAATTACCCTAAACTGAATTGTTTCAAATAGAACTGTTTTATGATTTAACTGTGTCTAGGCGAACTTCTGTCTAAACTCCAGTCGTGTAATTACGTTCCCTTTTGGACTAATACCCTTGGGAAAGGTCAGTTCTTCCTTCAAATGTGTCTCAGGTGCTCAAGTGCCTTTAGTCCTTCTAAACGATAGAGTGGAAGTAGCTCAGTTGGAAGGTCCCCCGCCCCCTAGAAGTAAGCTGTAATTAATTTTCGCCCTCGCCACGAATGACACAATCATGTCCATTTGATGACATAAAAGTTAAAACGAAGACTGAAAAACGAAGGAAGTAATTAGCATATATCAAATCTCTCAAGTAATATGTTACGTGATGTTTCCAACATTTCATTTGGAAGAAAAAGACTAAGTACTGATCTTAATTTATGCATGAAATAACTAGAACTTAATTACACCAAATTTGGACGTGACAGAAATGTTCTAAGCTCAGATGTGAAATACGAAAATGGCGTCGAAAGTTTGGTTTATTTTTCAGTCTTTATAGCAACATTTCTTATATTCTGGGTTGGCGGAGAAATTGGTTTCTATTAATAATTAGATGGCGTTAGGAGTTATTAGATTTACTGAACCTTATTAACAAAAAAAAAAAAAAAGATCGCTTTTGATTGTCTTAACCGGAGAATCTATGTATGGCAATAGACCCTGGTGTCTAGTTCAAGCCATAACCCGACATAAGTGCCCGGACCCACATTTAGGTTCGTGAAACTGCTTGCCTCATCAGGCTCACATTGCACCAAGTGAGCCGATGAGTAGCACAGACCAGCAGGGTTCGAGTCTCGATTCGTTCCCGACCTTCCCTCCCCCTTATCCCCACTTTAATCGGCCTTCGGGCTTTTGACCTTGTGTCAAGTCCTGTCTGGTGGGAGGCAGCGACAAATAGTGTCTTAACCGGAGAATCAACGAGTATTAAAATCTATGAAAGATTAGCTCTTACGGTAGCTGTAAGTCGACCTTGTGGACGAGATGATATAAAATTTCAAATTTTAAAACACCAAGTTTGGACGTGATAGAAATATTCTCAGCGCACCTGTTTAATAAACATTTAACGGAAATAGCAAAAAAGTATTTATTTTTGTGGAGGTTGATTTTTTTTTTCACTGGTAATAAAACTTTTCTCGTCTCATTTTCAAACCTTTCTCTTCGGACGGTAATGTTGTATTTTGACCTTCGGCCCGAGCAAACATGCCAATATAAAGCGATGCACCGGAAGGAAGTGACACATTCCAATGGCCAGTAATCGAAAGAGATCGCGTGGGCGTCCTTAGCTGATGAAATGGGACAAGGTAAAAAATCCCAATGATAGACTCATCGACTGATACACCGGAAGCGATTGACCTCTGAACTGCATGACAGTTATTTCCGCTCGATGACGATCAAACATGACATTTCAAAGATCGAGTAGGCGATTGAGTGGGCGTTGAACTATTATATAACTCAGTCAAGACAGAGCTCAGACAGTTGGAGACGGAGTTATAGAAGAGTTGTGGTAGGGTAAGCCACGCCAGGCCGAAGGGGCTCGGGGCCCCTGATTGAGTTGGGGTCCAGAGAAGTTGCCGAAAAGATGCAGTAAAGAAAGCCATCACCCAGTAGAGTGGGCCTCTGGGCCTCCGGTTGAGCAGACCTGGAGAACGAGAAAGACACAAAGCTTACGGCCATAAGAGTGGGGGGTCAATATATTGCGGTTCTGTTCGGTCTCCAACTCCCTCTCACTATAAAAACTTGAATAACCTTTTCGAACCCTTACAATAAAGTAAGAGGTCTATATTTTTAAAAGAAGTCTTCGCTCGTCCTTTATCATTATGTCGCTGTGAATTATTCTGCATGTATATGCATGTGTATATGCATATGAGCATATAACAGTAACAGATTGTACACTTCTGGGTCAGAGTGAACTTTGCAGTAATTGCAATAATTGACATATCAACCTTTGGATATCCACTCGACGTTAATATCTTTCATTAAAAATATATATTTCAGTTTATCCTAGGATAACTGGAAAATCTGCGTGAATTAAAATCAATCATAACTGTCTGTTAAATTAACAATTTGATTATAAGTCGATCTTAAATATGAAGTGATGTAGAGTTCCTGACTAAAATTCAGCCGGATGACTCGAGTATAAGTCGACGCTATATCTTAAATTTCCTATCGTAATAAGTTTGTGTCATTGCTGTCAGCCATCGCGTGTTTATTCGACAGTGGAGCAACGGTTGGCGAGAAATTTTATCTTCTCCAAAACCCTCATGAAACTTTTGATCATTCATAGTACTATTCAAATATGTTTTTGCTTTAGTACTGGACTACTAGTACGTAGTAAGCGTGTTCGAACTCCTGGTCGCGCTATTACGTTCCATTTCGGACTAATACCTTAGGGAAAGGCATGAACCGCCTTATCCCTTTTAATTATGGCTTAAATAGTTCCACTTCTATTCTTCTAACAGGATTATTTGCAATTAAATAACCCATAAAGGTTGATATGCAATTAAACAAAGAAATCAAACCAAATATGTTAATATGTTTTGTGTTTGCGTCGACTTTTTAGTTCTTTTAAAATAAAAGATAAATACTATATAGAGATAATTTCTTTCTTTCTTTCTTTCTTTCTTTCTTTCTTTGTAGAATTCATATTAGAGAGAGAGGGAGAGAGAGAGAGAGAGAGAGAGAGAGAGAGAGATTTTTCTTTGGTTTGGTTTTATGGCATATCAATCATTGTTGATAATTTAATGCCAAATCTATTTTCTTAAATATAAACAGTTCTAGTTCAAGCAGTTCAGTTTTGCTAAGTACAATTTTTTGTTTACACGTAATTAAATGTAAAAAAACAGTTCTATTTCAAACAATACTGTTTACCATGTCAACAAATCTAAATGGTTCCTAGCATTGCTATGTATCACAACAATTCAATTAAACATCAGTCATTTGATTACATACAGTTGAATGATCAAACAGATCTATTACAAACAATTCAGTTTAGGGTAGTTACTTTGTTTAGTTCTACTTGACCCATAGATAGGAACCTATCAGATGTTACCACTCCGGGCCAAATTAGACCCGGGAGCAATGGCAATGAAGGGATATTTCACATTCGCCAAATCTCCAGCAATACTGGAGCCATGCTATCAGATTGTTTTGTGTTATATCTATGACTCTCGTCGGGTGAGTAGGTCTTCTCTCTCTGCAGTGACTCAATCGGTGTATTCAACAGCCCTAGCCGACTGGGCTCATATGAACAGGATTTGGCATTAAGTCATCCATAAAAGTTGATATTCTATAAAATACCAACCAACCAACCAACCAACCAGCCTATTATTACCATTTCCTTTTTTATCTAATGATGCAGCATATTTTTGAAACAGACAGTTCAGATTCTTTTTGATACAATCTATTTCTTTGTTGAAATTTACATGCATCATTTGATCGGACATTTGGGCCTCTGAACTGATTTCATGAATGCAACATTCAATGTTCGATTAAAAGTTTCCCTCTAAGAAGATGGAGAATTTTTTTTGCCGTTTTCTTTTTCTTCATTCCACGGGGATTTGCTTTTTGTTCAGTGTTAGTCAGCCGAAAAATTCTTCCCCATTATGGCAGGTTTTTAAGCGACATCCACCAAGAACAATTCTGCGTTTAGTTTACCAGCTTTCTTGACGAAATAAAAGCATTTCCTTCCAAGAAAACTCAGATTTTATATTGTTTAAAGTTTTAATTTGATTTGCTTTTTTTTTGGCGGGGGGCCTTTTTTTAAAATCGGAAAAATTTTTTACTTATTTATTTATTTTCATTTTTATTTTTTAATCTTTATTTTTACATTTTTATTTTTTTCATTTTTATTTGTCAATTTTTATTTTTTTAATCCAAATTTAAAGTTTTTTTATTTTCATGTTTAATTTTTTTTTCTAATCTTGAAGATTTTTTAATAAAAAGATATTTTTTTAAAATTCGTAATATTTTTAATTTCGTAGTTTTTTTTCTTTTAATTAATTTATTTATTCAATTACTTATTTGTTTATTTCTATTTTAGATTTTTTCTTTATTTTGTTTATCTTTATTTTTTTCGGTGGGTGTGGAGGCTAGGGTTTAAGTTACATATTCAAATGCCAAAAGAAAATCCATTTAGATATACATTAGAATCGTTTAAGAAGATTATTCTATTTTACTCCCATTAAAAAAGTTAACCACACACACACACACACACACACACACACATTTACGCACGCATACGAAAACGCGCAATCATACATTTAAATCAGTGGGTACCTCACGGTTAGCAAGACTGATAAGCATATCATTAGGAATGTGTCCGAATATCACAGGGCACTCCATATTTCTGGTCTTGTGCCTCACCTAAACTAGGCTTAGATTGATAGAGCAATTTTTCAGCCATAAAGCGCTTTTTGTAGAAAGAGTTACCATTTTCAAAAGGAGCCTCCACGCATGAATTCTTGATGACAATTAATAAGAAGATAAAAATAGAAAAAGAAATAAAGATAAAATCGTTAAGCTTGAAGGAAGAGTATAGCTTAACGGTTATCGTCTCAGGAAATGGACTCGGAGACCCATGTTCAAGTCCTGGACAAAGACGTATGTCTTTTCCTTTCGTACAAAAATTCGCTTGGGGAAAGGCATGAATCCATGTTTTCTTCCCTTGGCTCTGGGTAAATAGAGCAGACTAGGTTGTATAGCCTTTGTATGGCGACCACTCTAAGAGAAGGAAAACGCTGTATCTAAACCAGCTGTACTCCATTTAAGATTTATTACACTGCACTGCATCTGAGACTGAGGCTTCAGTTATGCAGATCTGGGGAATGTGGAGTTAACCTTCATTGCCATTACTCCCAGACTCACTCTGTTCCGAATTGGTAGTATCCATTAGGGTCCTATCTATGAGTGAAATAAATTTGCTTAGAAATTATATGGATTCGAAAGGAACACATGCAAAAAATAATCTTACGAAAGACCTTAAAAAAATGTAAATATGAAAGTACAATGAACGCCATTCTCTGACCACTTACCATAAAATTAACATTTAGTTAAACCAACCTACTAACCAACCAACCAACAATTCTCACTGAAATCTAACTTTAATTTTCATAAGATATGAGGAAATTTCAAGTCTGTTTTAGTCGATGTTTAAAACGATTGCGAACAATACATCGGCTCATTAAACACTGGTATTGAAACTAAATACGAGGTTCATTAAATACGTTTCCCGCCTTTTTTCGTATGGGCACTTTTATTGATAGTACACACATGAAACTCTATTCCTCTTCGAAGTAATCTCCTCCGGCTGCAATGCACTCGTTGAACTGTTCCAACAACTTCTGGAAGGCCCCATAGAAGTCCTCTTGTGTGAGCGTGTCAATGACCTTCGTCACAGCCTCTTTCATCTCCTCCATTGTCTCATACCGACAGCCTCTGAGTTTAGGGAATAACCAAAAGTCACAGGGAGCAAGGTCTGGACTATAGGTAGGCTGAGGAACTGTCTTGATGCCCATCTTGGTAGAATAGTCTGTGACAAGGATGGAGTTGTGGACTGGTGCATTGTCCTGGTGGAAATGCCACTGACCATATTTGAAGAGTGCTGGCCTCTTCCGACGGAATCTCTTCCTGAACTCTAACCCTAACCCTTTGGCCAATCAACTCTGGTGTATTGACTTCCTCACTCCTCGCACACCTCTCATCATCCCTCACAGACTCCCTGCCTTCCTTGAATCTCTTATGCCACTCAAAAACTGATGCTCGATTCATGCAAGATGCTCCAAAAGCAGTGTGAAGCATCCCATGCGTTTCTGTGGCATTTTCCCCAAATTTAAAACAGAAATTTATTGCATATCGTTCTTCTAAAGTGTCCTCACGTTCAGAATGCATTTTTGAAATTCACCAGCTGTGACAATCAGACTTTAGTAGGGTGTATTCCAATTGCTGCTGTAGCTGTTCATCTGAACCTGAAATCATAAAAGCTAGTCAGCCATATCATAAGATGTATAGCAATAACAGTGAATTTTCAAGAGTCTACGACAATTTTAAATGCCTGTACAAAAAGTCTGGAACCTTATTGAATGCACCACGTATATGGCGTTTTCCTGTTTAAAATCTTATTAAAGATTTAGCTCTTAAAACATTGTTTTTGCAACTAAGTATGAACTGTGTACCTGTTCAAAATGACAGCGAACCTTATTAAATGATTGGCTCTTAAAACATTAATATTTCAACTAAGTATGTAATGTGTCCCTGTTTAAAACGATTGTGAAAAGTATTAATACACCGGCTCTTAAGACATTGATATTAAAAATTGTATTTATTTATCTTTAAAATGATTATGAACCACTTTGATATATTTACTCTTAAAACATTGCTATCGTAAATAAGTGTGAAGTGTCTACATACTTAAAAAGATTGTAAGAAATATCTATGTATAGTACATATTTACCAACCCCTCCGCTCGGGCAGGATATGACACAAGGTCATCTGTTTGCTCTCAGTTAAACGGTATCAAGCATTTCTTTTTAACACTAGAAATCCTATTTACCTTGTATGCTATCTAATTTCATATCAATCCATATTTACCCAACCCCTCCGCTCGGGCAGGATATGACACAAGGTCAATTTTTAAGCGAAGTTTAACAGGTTTGAATTCTGTGTTTTCCTTCTCCTAAACTAGTTACCTCACCAAGGCTAAAGAACCTAGTCTGCCCTACTATTTACCCATAGCTGGTGGGAGGATTATTGGATTCATACCTTTTTCAAGGGTAATAGTGCTATGTGAAATGCAATTAGCTTGGTCCAGGATTTGAACTCGTGTCGCCGTGTCTATTTCCTCCGACAATAACCATTACACCAAGGGCACCTACATATCTATGTATTGTAGATGATTTGAGATCTTAAAATAATCCAGCAAGAGTTGATATTTACGTAAAAATAAACAACCATCAAAATTGTGAGTCATAATTTGAAACAAGTGTTCGACATTTACACCCTCTAAATTATCCTTTTTTTTTAAGTATTTGATATTATTTAGACTATTGACACATTTGTAAAATTGAATGGAGGTGAACCTAGGAGCGATAGCAATGAAAGGGTACTCAGCATTCACCAAAGCTCCAGCATTACCAATAGGCCGTTTAGTGTCGTTTGGAGGACACTCGTTGGGGGATCTTAACCATCTGCAAATGATACAGTCGGTGTATTCTACAGCCTCAGCCAACTAGGCCACCAGACTTCGGAGAAATCTAAATAGCAAATGGTAGAATCAAATGAAATGAAATGATTGTTTTTTTTTTGTTTTTGTTTTTATTTTGTAAGTTATTTAAGGCCAAAGCCATTCTCCGAGAAGAACAGTAGTGGTACTATTTAAGCCATAGCTGGGAGGATAAGGGGGTATTTGCCCGAAAGTGAACGTAATAGCGCGACTGGAGTACGAACTCGCGTACTACGATTCCGCAGTCCATCGCTTTAACCATTACACCCTGAAATAAATACATACAGATTTTGATTTTTGCTTCCAACAATGGGATTATATACATGTCAGATGCCTGACATTTAAAGTGGAAATCAAGTTTGGTGGCAAAATATTAGTAATTCAAGGGAAATTTTCATCATTAATATTTTCCAAAAAGACGACGCAGCCTTAGAATAAACGCTATACTAACACAATAATTGCATCACAGTTTAGATGATAAATCTACACTCACATATCTATCATTAACTTTTCGATGAAACTGTCAACTTCAAAATATGAAAAATTTTCCCCAATAGACGATTGAAACGAAATTTTAAAAAGCAATGAACGTTGAAACATTGGTAAATAAATGAAACAGAAGATATCTTCCTGCCATTTTAACAAAAAAAAAAAAAAATATATATATATTCTTTGTTTTCAAGGCATTATTTTATCGATTCTCTTCTTAGGAAATGTCAGTGTAGATCTGATTGCCACTCCTGTAGAAGAAGGCCACCCAAATAAGGCTTCTAAAGATTCAGAAAACTGACGCTAGGGCAAAACAAGAACCGGTGTTTCTTTACTGGCATGTAAATGTTAGCATCTCAGTAAAAAATTCTTCAAATAAAAACTATATTTTAGATTATCTTCTCTTTTTTTTGTCGGAAACAGACGACATCTTCCGCCATTATGTATGGTCCCGAATCTTGTTAAAATGAACCAATAAACAAAAATATTTTCGTTTTCAAAATGGTTTTTAGAAAGAAATAAAATGAAATTTTATTGGGTGGTTATTTGATTGTGTTTTATGACATATAAACCCTTGTAGATTATTCTACGCAATATTTGTTTATATATATATATATATATATATAAATCAACGTTAACGAACGTGATTACAATGATCACCGGGTAGCAGCGCTATGGTGATTATCCAAACCCTCACGGTGTTAGGATTTAGCACATGGTCGATTTAGAATGAGGTGTCTTGCTGGAACAAGCTTCTCGGGCGAGAGATCGAAATTCGAGATTCACCTTTCTGGAACGTTGACTGATCAACCCTATTCTTACTCTTTTTAGAAGAGGGGTTGGGCATGTGCTGTCCAGTAGTGGTAAGGGTGGGGGGCAAAGAACCTCTGAGATATGAGCTGTTAACCATCTGATACGAATGACAACGGCATCATTAAGGTATTCATCGAAATCACCTTCCTCGTCACGGAGCCAGAATGTGATACATGATCAATTTAGAGTGAGGTCCCTTTACACTTGATTGAATTTTGCATAAGACTACAATAACAGAGAATCCCGTGGGGGCAATAACTCACTATACTTCTGGGGGAGTTAAAAGTCTGAGTATGTTCTAGTTCGTGACATGAATATCCCGTGACCGAAGTAGTTCAAGTGGGAGAAGTACTCGTTGTGGTTGGTAGTATTGTGGGAGATGGTGCGCTGACACGTTGTGCATTGCTTCAACCCGTTTGAGATTTGAGAGCCGCACAAATGAACATGTAACGTAGTCTAAATCAGCAACTTATTTTTTTAAATGTTCGAATAGGGACGTTACACCGGGAAAGCAGCCGAAAATATTTGTTGTGTAAAAGATGATGGCGCGGTTAATTACTGTAAAGTAAACAGACGGTTAAAGAAATTTGATTTTGTTTCGTTTGCTTTCTTTGTTTAATGGCATATCAGTCTTTGTAGGTTATTTAAAGTCAAAGTCATTCTTGTGGAAGAACAGCAGTGAGACTTAAATCCATAGCTGTGGAAAAAAAGAGGCTTCATATAGTTAGCGACCATAGTCGAGGGTGACCCGAAGGCTCCCTTTTCGATAGCTACTACACCAAGGTGTAGGGAAGGGCGCTACTCCATTCCCAGGATTGCTCCACTTTACCCTTGAACCGTACCTTATAATGCTGAGTGTTAAGCAAGGTGGTATCAAGTACCATTTTTAAAGTCTTTGGTATGACTCGACCTGGGATTGAACCCAGGTCTCCCGGGCCATTGGCGAACACTCTAACCGCTGGGAGGGTATTAGTCCGAAAGTGAACGTAATTGCCCCACTGAAGTTCGAACTCGCTTACTATAAGGTTACAGACCTGCACGTTAGCCACCACACCATCGGAACTCCCCTGTTCTATTTTTTCATTAGAATGTTATCCTACAACAACGATGTATAGAAAGTTCTTTGTTCCACGAAATTTCTGTTGTCAGTTTAAACTTTGTGTTTTTTTAACAATCTATCCTAATTTGTCCCCAAGTATTCACACAATTACAAAACACTAAAAAGCATCAAAGTTTTTATACGATAAAATACCGATTTTATAATTAAGCGTTAAGATTTAGTTCCTTTTGCTTTTGTTGTTCAATGGCATATCAACCTTCGTGGGTTATTTAATGTCAAAGTTTTCTTTGTGAAAGAGAAGCGGTGATATTGTTCAACCTAAGGCTGGGGGGAATGAAGGGGTCTATACCTTTCCCAAGGATAGTCTGAAATTTAACGTAATAGCGTGGCTAGATTTCGAACTCACAAAGATATCGCAGTCCGACACCAAAGCCACTACTCCACAGAAATTGGTCTCACTGGAAGAAATTTCTCTGCAGTTGCAAGAACCTCGACGATCGGGCAAGGTCAAGTAGGCTGAAAACCGTGGATTTAAAAGCTGTTCTGTTAGCCATAGTGGCAAATATGGTGAGAGAGTACTCGGAGAGTATCAGGCGAGCTTGACATTTCACAGTCCAGTGTGGCTCGTCGCATTTACAATCGCGGCATAACCAAGCGGGGTTCCTGAATTGTGCCTCACGTTACTAAAATATTGCAAAATTTTTGATTCACCCCAGTAGTTTGAAATACCGGCATGTCAATTACCTTGCAACAGATTTTGGAGGCTATCACTTAACGTCAACTATAGTTTGTTGACCATCGTTCAACGGCATCTCGATAACAGTCGATTGACGGCTACTTTCTGATCATCACTCAGAGGCTTTCGGCAATATTTACACAACTCGTTTAAAGGGAACATGATCGGCAAAACTGATGATGTTATATTTTTATCAATTCTCATTCATAATCAGCTGATAAAATATCTATATATTACTTTGTAGACGTTTGAGTAAGATCAAAAATAATTCGTGTTAAAAGCGTAGTAAGAGTAACCAGAAGGCGAATTTTTAAAGAGTCTAGTACAGTTAGGGAACATGAAAAGTTTTGATAAACGAGTCAGCACATATACAGAAATATCTCCCTAATTTCAAAGTGTCACTTGAGTGATACAAGGGAGCTCAGTCTAGTAAATGTTTAACCAATTTTTCAAACACGATCATAACTGGGACTAGTGCACCTTGTGTGTTTGCTGTTGAGAGGTTTTTAAAGACTGGTGAATTTATAATTGCTACATTGAGAGCTTTTTGTGTTTATACCATGTTGGTTGGAAATAATGCTGTTTTGGATAGAAATATTGAAAATACTATGGGTTTAATGTTTTCTCTGTAACAGTATCATTCCGAGCTGATATGAAATGATAAAAAAAAGGTTTCTGTGTTGTAATTACAGTTTCACCAATGTAAAAAAAAAGACTTTCAACAGCAAATGCATGGTGTGTTCAAGCTGTGATCGAATCTATGAAAAAATAGAGATACCATTACCATTTGCCCAACTTCCCTTGCACCACACAGGTGACACAGCTCAGTCGGCTAGGGTTGTAGAATACGCCGACTGCATCTCTGTAGACGAGTCAAACTCTCTCAACGAATGTTCTGGATATAACAATCTGATGGTGAGGCTCCAGTCCCGAAGCTTTGAGGAATGTGGAGTACCTCTTCATTGCCATTACTTCTAGGTCCACTCTGATCCGAACTGGTAGTATCTATTAGGGCCCCATCTATGGGCCAAATAGAGCTGTCTTAGCATTTAACCCTAGACAAACAAATTACTGTAAATTGTTAGAGTTATAAAGCATTAGTTGGAACCATTTAATTGTGTACAAAAATCATTGATATAAAATAGAATTATTTACGTTTGATAGAATTATTTGAAACCATTTAACTGTGTGCAAAGAAATAAGCTCTGCATCGATTAAAAGTATTATTTACAAAATATGCGTTTATAAATCATATGTTTGATGTATATATATAAACAGGATTTAGCATTAGATAACCTACAAAAATTGATACGCGGGAAAATATAAGCAAAGAAACCACATGTGAAAGTTTAAAAAGGGTGTAATGGTAAAAGCGATGGACTGCGGAATCGTGGTATGCGAGTTCGTACTCCAGCCGTGCTATTACTTTCACTTTCGGGCAAATACCCTTGGGAAAGGTATGAACCCCATTATCCTCCAACGACAGGTTAAATAATACTACTACTGTTCTTCTAGGAGAATGACTTTGGCATTAAATAACTGACAAAGTTTGATATGCCATTAAACAAAGAAACCAAACCAAAGTTTAAAACGTGGGAGGTATTTTTGCCTTCCGATGTGTACTAAAATTAGATAAGCATTACAATAAAAGTTGTTTTTTCTTGTTTGTCCAAACTTAAATGTTTTATCAGTGCATATATGGTGTTTGTTAGATGCTTTTTCAGATTGGAATTGACTGGATGACTTTTGAACAGGAGTCAAAATAGAATTTTACAATAACTTATTCACTCAGTATTAAAAGCATGACACACTTCTCAACTTATTTTTCAGCAAAATCAATTAAACAAGAAAGAAAGTCGTATCAATTTTTGCCCACCGGGCTGGGGTTGCAGAATACACTGACTACCACTCTGCAGAGGGTTAAGACCACCCCAAATGCCATCGCTCTTAACCGAAGTGATAGCATCTGGTAGGGTCCTATCTATGGGTCAAATAGAACTAAACTGCGGACTTATGTTAAACTGAATTACTTGAAATAGAACTGGATTTGACATTTAAACTACGGACTTATGTTTAACCGAATCGTTTGCAATTGAACTGTTTTTGTATGCTAAATTTAATTGTTTGAAATAGAACTATTTTTGATATTAAAACTGTACTTACGCTAAGCTGAAATGTTTGAAATAGAACTGTTTTGACACTTAAATGTGTGTAAACAAAAACTATACAACTACTAAATTGAATTGTTTAAATTAGGACTGAAATAGAAATTGTTTTGACAATTAAACTGTGTACTTTTGCTAAACTGAATTGTTTGGAATAGAATTGTTTATATGTATGAAAATGAATTTGGCATTAAATAACCTACAATGGTTGAGATGCCATAAAACTAGACCAAACCAAAACAATCGAATAAATGTCATTTACTGATTTTATTTTAATTCAGTGTAGGAATAAGGAAAACTTATTTTTTTTCTTCTTCTTCTTCTTCTTCTTCTTCTTCTTCTTCTTCTTATTATTATTATTATTATTATTATTATTATTATTATTATTATTATTATTATCAAAATTACAATAAAATTACTGTTCAAAATCTTTTTGGGTGTAAGGAATAAGTGTAACTACATTTAGAAATGTGTTACATTTGGTCTGTAATTTTTTAGATGAGCGACGACAGTTGTATATTGAAAAAAAAATGTGTATCTATGTCGCCTATTCTAGTTTCTGAATAATATAGACTGTCATCGGGTTCCAGACAAAGAAATCCGCCTTTGGGCATAGACTTAATCGTCAAAGCTCTGATTTATAATGGATAGCTTTTTATTCAGAGACTTGTTCTTAAGTATATATATATATATATATATATATATATATATATATATATATATATGTGTGTGTGTGTGTGTGTGTGTGTGTATGTGTGGGTCGCCTATACATAAAGAGTTTTCATAAAATGTTAATTCAATTCGAAATCAAAGGTAGTAGAGTTTCATGTGGAAAGTCATAAAATAAAGGCGGATGTCATTACAAATTATTCATTACCAAAATCTACAGCAATGATACACTGTAACCAAAAATGTGAATAAGTGGGTGTCCAGATATATCTACCGCACAAAGGAAAATTCGATATAGAAAGTATATTTTGAACCAAACTTGATACTGTAAAGTGTGTGCGCGCGCGCGTGTGTGTGTGTGCATGTGTGTGTGCATTTATCGACCCCCCCCACGGGCAAGGTATGACATTTGATATGATATTCAGTTTTTAAGCTGAGTTTAACAAGTTTCAATTCACAGTTCTCTTTCTCCTCGACTGGTTGTCTAACCAAGGCTAAAGAACCCAGTCTGCCCTAACATTTATCTGTAGCTGGAGAGAGAATAATTGGATTCATACCTTTCCCAAGGGTATTAGTGCTATGTGAAATGCAATCAGCCTCGTCCAGGATTTGAACTTGTGTCGCTGTGTATATATATATATATATATATGGGAAACCTCCGGGGCGTAGAAAGTGAGTGCAATTTCTAGAAGCGCTATTACGTTGACCGTTTACTTTTGGACGAAAACTCTTAGGAAAAATATAAAACAGTTATATATCTCCAACTATTGGTTAGTGGGTCGAGTGTTCGCTAATGGTCCAGGAAATTGGGGTTCAGTTCCAGGCCAAGTCATAACAAAGACTTAAAAAGGGTACTTGATGCCTCCTTAATAAACACTTGGCATTATAGGGTACGGATCAAGGGTAAGTGGATCAATCTAAGGAAAAGAGAAACTCTCTTCCCTACTCTTTGATGTAGTTGCTGTTGAAAAGGGAGCCATCAAGTCACCCTTACCAATGGCCGGCCAACTTACTCATCGGTTAAATCGTAAAACTTCTTTTCTTCTTCCAGACTTGGGGTGAGAAGGGAGTATATACGTAACCCAAAGTTATTAGTTCAAAAGTTAACTTAAATTGTGAGAAGGGGGTGCGAAATCGCTTACTATAACGTCGTAGTAAGGCTTGTTAGCCATTTCACTACGTGGTAGACTTTGGCTTCGAAGTAAGCGAGTTCGAACTCTAGTAGCGCTATTATGTAACATTTTAGATTTATAATCTCGGACTTATGCATATTTCTTCTACGATTTGTAATCATTTTTTTAATTATTGCTTTTATGTAATTTTGTAATTATTGTATTATCTGTGAGAATCTTCCTTACATCGGAATACGTAAGTTGGTTAGTGCTATTGTTGCGTTTTACAATTAGAAGCAATATGCATAAAAAAAAAACAAACATAAATGAAATAACATTTAACACAAGCACCAACATAGATATTTATAACTAAAAATCACTAACTCTATTAGTAAACCTTTTTCTAACCGAACCTTTTAAAACAAAACGCTGAAAACGTTCGAAACGATAACTTTAAAACAAAACGCTACAAATAATTAAGATAGTAAAAACTCAACAGCCAACTGAAAACTACACTCCCCTGATGACAACCAAAAGTATGGTCGAAAGAGCTTGGGCAGAAGATATGGAACAATTCTTTAACCATCAAAATCCCGATACTAGAAAAATAACAAGGAGCCTTGAAAAAATAAAATTAAAGATAATAAACAGTGTTCCCTCGTCTTTGACAAAACTTGCTTGAATAATAATTAACTGCCTAAATATACACTCTTCAATATATATATATATATATATATATATATATATATATATATATATATATATATATATATAACAATTGGTTTTAAAATGCTTTTTATAAATTAATGGTTTTATAAGTTTGAATTTTAAAACACTTTTAAAAACCGGCATTATTATCACAATTTTTTACTTTTTCATCCAGTTGGCCGATGCTGTAGAATATGCCGACTGCACCTCTGCAGAGGGATAAGAACCTCCACCCAATGAATTTCCGGTGTATGACACTTAACTGCATCTGATGGTAAGGCTCCATTAGGCGAGTAGAGGGGTTACGACCCAACTCGGCTAAGAAACGGATGTATATCAAACATCCCGTCAAGGAAGCAAGAAGAAGTAAGTCTAAATATATGTCTCAACGTGGTCTCAAAGGTAGCGGTCCTCGGTCTCTTTGTCTCTCTATCTCTCTACCTCTCTCTCTCTCTCTCTCTTTCTCTTTCTCTCTCTCTCTCTCTCTCTCTCTCTCTCTCTCTCTCTCTCTCTCTCTACCCATAGGCAGCTATTTCGACCTTTTCGTTGTTATAAAGAAAAGTGAGAGAAAGATATTTTTAAAAACGTGTTATTGCCGTTCGCCAATTTGGTAAGTAACATGCGCAAACGATTAATATTACATATATATATTGGTTTTGAATAGCAATACTTGAAACCATTTAACTGTGTGCAAACAAAGGATAATAATCAAATGGAATTATTTATGTTATATAGCAATACTTGAAACCATTTAACTGTGTGGAAACAAAGGATTATTATCAAATGGAATTATTTATGTTATATAGGAATACTTGAAACCATTTAACTGTGTGCAAACAAAGGATTATTATCAAACGGAATTATTCATGTTATATAGGAATACTTGAAACCATTTAACTGTGTGTAAACAAAGGATTATTATCAAACGGAATTATCCATGTTATATAGGAATACTTGAAACCATTTAACTGTGTGCAAACAGAGGATTATTATCAAACGGAATTATTTATATTATATAGGAATACTTGAAACCATTAAACGAACAAACAAATGATTCATATCAAATTACAAAGGAATATTTGATAAATAGAATTACTAATTTTAAATAGCAATACTGATAACAATTTTATTGCGCGTAAACAAGTAATCTCTCGCTTGTTTTATAATAATGTTGTTATACACTACACGTTTACATATGCAAAAACAGAACACAGGCTAAAAACAGGCAAATACAAATAAAAATGCTGGCAAACTCTTGTTCAGGTACTTCTGAGTTCGGTTCTTCGACACGAGGAGAGAGACACAATTATTACTATGCTAACCATCTTGTGATGTTTAAGATCTCTGTCAGTAGAGATCCTAAAAAAACCAACTACATCTTTCTCTGCAGAAAGGTAAGACCCCCCCCGCAACAAGTGTCCTGAATGTGACACAAAACAATCTGATGGTGAAGTTCCAGCAATGCTGGAGCTTTAGGGGATGCAGTCGCTCCCAGGTCCACGCTGGTCTGGAGTGGTAGCACTTGATAAGGGTCCTATCTGAGGGTTAAATAGAACTAAATGGTGGTTAGCGTTTACTGTTTTTATACATTTAAACTGCGTATTTATGCTAAATTGGACTGTTTGAAATAGAACTGTTTGACATTAAAACTGCGTACTAATGCTAAACTGAATTGCTCGAAATAGAACTGTTTTGACATCTAAAATATGTACTTATGCTAAACTGAATTATCTGAAATAAAACTGTTTTGACATTTACCTCTGTGTATTGCCCAGTCGGCTGTAACTGTAGAATACACCGACTGCACCTCTGCAGAGGGGTAAGATCCCCCTAACGAGTGTCCTGGTATGACACTAAGCAATCTGATGGTGAGGTTCCAGCTGGAGCTTTGGGGAAAGCGGAGTACCCCTTTATTGCCATCACTCCCAGGTCCACTCTGGCCCGGCGTGGTAGCACCTGATAGGGCCATATTTATGGGTTAAACAGAACCAACGGCATACTTATGCTAAACTGAATTATTTGATTAGACTGAATAGCTTGAAATAGAAATGTTTTTTGACAATTGAATCGTGCTTACATTTGAACTGCGTACTTATGCTAAACTGAATTATTTCAAATAGAACTGGTTTTTGACATTGAAACTGTATTTACACTAAACTGAATTGTTTAACATAGAACTATTTTGACATGTAACTGTGTGTAAACAAAATCTGTACTTATACTAAACTGAATTATTTCAAATAGAACTTTTTTTTTGACATTGAAACTGTATTTACACTAAACTGAATTGTCTAACATAGAACTGTTTTGATATGTAACTGTGCGTAAAAAAATCTATACTTATACTAAACTGAATTTGCTGAATTAGAATTGCTTGACTAAACTGAATAGCTCAAAATACAGATGTTTTTTTACAATTAAACTCTACTTACATTTAAACTGTGTGCAAATGCTAAACTGAATTGTTTGAAATTGAACTGTTTTTAACATTGAAACTGTTCTTACACTAAACTAAATTGTTATATATAACTGCTTGAATAGTTTGAAATAGAAATGTTTTTGACAATAAAACTATGTTCTCATGCTACACTGAATTGCTTTAAATAGAACTGATTATTTACACAAAAATGGGTTTGGTGTTAAATAACCTACAAAAGTTGATATGCCGTAAACCCCAACAAACCAACCAACCAACAACATCTTCAAAGGCCCAATCTCAACTCTCAACTGACCCTTTTTTAAATCCTCGAATTCTCAGGACCATCTATTCCGGGTATGATGTCATTCACACTCCAGCCTCATTTCCTGTCTGGGGGTTTATAATGACAATGGTGACTGTCTTATCTTTTGCGCATGTGTGTAAACTGCACCAATTGACTATACACCTGAACTCTTAACCAAACCAAAGTGAATGATAAAATATAATTAAGGAAAAATGATTCATATAAAAAAATCATTCCTAACCACAGACTATTCGCATACAAATAACATATTTAAGGATAACTAGGATTTTGCTTTGAAAAACCAATGTTTTTCGTGTCATTAAACCAAATTACCTAACATAGTCTTAACTTTACTTTTTAGTTTGATTATCAAAAATTAAGGAATTTCAGTTATTTTCTAATCGAAAGATGAGAAATATATTCAGAAATACAGTAAACTGAACTAAAATCGAGTTCGTGTCCAAAAAATATCTGTTGCTAATACCAATAATAAAATAAGACTATCAAAATGGATATCATTAGTTGCTTCAGCTAATAATATCCGTTTTAAGTTCATTATATTCCGCCAGAAATAATAAAATAGCTGTATTTTTAGTGTATGAAAAAAAAAAGAAAAGATTTTAAAGAAATATTGATAGATGTGTACTTCTCTCTCTCTTTTTGTCTCTCTCTCTCTCTCTCGTTCTCTCTTCCTCGTATTTCCATCTTATCTCACTTACCTCCCTTTCTCACTTTCTTCCCTGACACTTCTTTAACACTACTTTCGAAACTTCTTCTTCTTCTTCTTCTTCTTCTTCTTCTTCTTCTTCTTCTTCTTCTTCTTCTTCTTCTTCTTCTTCTTATTATTATTATTATTATTATTATTATTATTATTATTATTATTATTATTCGCGCAATTATATAATAATAAGTAAATATATATTAGTTTTTATATATATTTACTTGTTATATAATAGTTCTATCACAGATATTGAGCGCTCTCCAAATTATACCCCCACAAACCCACGAAGAGAGATAATGACAACCAACACTGTTATAATATATATGTATATATATATATATATATATATATATATATATATATGTATATGTGTGTGTGTGTGTGTTTGTGTGTGTGTGTTTGTGTGTATGTGTGTGTAGATGTGAGTATGTATTTGTGTGTGTAAGTGTACGTGTGCGTGCATGTGTGTGTGTGTGTGTGTGTGTGTGTGTACTACTTAATCCATAAACCGAATTCGTATATCGGTTTAATTTTGATCTATGTTCACAAAATCATTAATTTACAAAATTCATTTTTTAAAACCGAACGTAGCTCGTAGTCCTTCTTGATAACCTTACTATTAATTAATAACAAATTAACGATATTTAACCAAATTAATTGATAATAAATTTTAACTATATTAATGATAATGTTGAGCAGTAATGGGCCTACATTCTGGGGGAGGGCTCTGAAACATAAATGCTTATTTAATAACCATTTCGTTTATTTGAATACCCACATGCACATGCCCCCCCCACACATACACACACACACATATATATATATAGGAACATGGTTCGAAGTTCTGTTTAATGAACAAATATTGTTCAATCGACAGGTTAGTAAATGCCTAACAAGTAGAAATGTACAGTTAGATAGATAGATAAGATCTATAAAAAAAATGGCGACCGTAGTCAAGGGCGACCCGAAAGGTTTCCTTTTCAATAGTTACAACACCGAAGCGAAAGGAAGGGTGCTAGTCCTTTCCCTAGATTACTTCACTTTATCCTAGATATGTAACTTATAATGCTGAGTGTTAGGCAAGGAGGTATCGAGTACCATTTTTGAGTCTTTGGTATGACTCAATAAGGGATTGAACTACAGTCTCCTGGCTTACTGGCGAATACTCTACCCACTAGAATTTAAATAGGTATTTGTTAATGAATCTCTAACATAAATCATTAAACTAACAAATATCGTTTTTCTTATCAGTATAACCTTATAAACTACGATTCGCGATAGTTGTTTGTTTGGGTTTTACGGTTGGTTGGTTGGTTGGATTTTGTGGTTGGTTGGTTGGTTGAATCTTATGGCTTATCAACCTTTGTAAGTTATTTAACGTCAAATCCATTTTTATACAAATAATCAGTTCTATTTCCAACAATTTAGTTTAGCATGAGTACACAGTTTAATTGTGAAAAACATTTCTATTTCAAGCTATTCCGTTAAGTACAGTTTCAATGTTAAAGATAGTTCCATTTCAAACAATTCAGTTTAGCATAAGCACGCAAGTTAAATATAAGTACACCGTTTAATCGTAAAAAAACATTTCTATTTCAAGCTATTCACTTTAGTCAAACAGTTCTAATTCAAACAATTCAGTTTAGCATAAGTATGCAGTTAGTTCTACTTATTCAATTGATAGGGCCCTACCAGGTGCTACCATTCCGAACCGGAGTGGACCTAGGAGCAATGGCAATGAAGGTGATACTCTGCATTCCCCAAAGTTCCAGCATCATTGGAACCTAACCATCAGATATTTAGTGTCATATGCAAGACACTCATAGGGAGTGGGGTCTTACCCTTCTGCAGAGGTGCAGTCGGTGTATTCTACAGCCCCAACCGACTCGGCATGATTCTCGATAAATAAGATAGAAAATTATAGAGTTGATATATATTTATCTATTCTGATGTTTATTTATATATGTATATTTTAGGTAAAAATTAAGCTAATGACTGTCCAATCGATAATTTGTATCCAGTGCAACATTTTGGTTTATAGAAATTGTTTCTTAAATGAAGAATCACAAGAACTGATGTTGCGACAAACGAATCAAATGTCATTGTAAGTAACTCACCAGATGTTCATCAGATGGACCACCATTTTTTTCGTAATTGAAGAAATGGCATAGTACCTTAGGTGCTGGTCTGTAACATTGTAGGAAACGAGTTCAAACTATAGTTACGCTACTGCATTCACTTTCGGACTAGTTTTCTTGGGAAACGTATGAATCCCATTGTTTTATATGGAAGGAGAACAAGTGACAACATCACTTGTTTATAAGAATGTAAACTCTCTATTTATTATCGAACGGTCTAAGCTGGTTTTTCGTGTGTGTGTGTGTGAGAGAGAGAGAGAGAGAGAGAGAGACAGACAGACAGACAGGTAAATAGAAAGAGAGAGATCGGATCTCTTCAGAGAGTCTTGCTTCTTCGTTCTTCTTTCATGGAAGACTGATGTAGGGCCGCTTCTCAACCGGGGAATCGCCTCTCTTTGCGCCCAAAACTGTATGACTGATCTCTCTACTGACTGACCGCCAACTCCTCGGGGTTGAAAACTCCTGTTGTTATATATCTTTCGGATGCCCACGCTTCTTCTTACGTAATTCACACGGCATTTCAGCAGTCCCTAGTTTATTTTAAGACACAGCTGCACATCCTGTTTTTAATCTGAAGACTAACTGGCCTCTCAAAGGTCAATATGTAACACGATGATTATGGTTTAAATATCATCGCTATTGTTCTTATACAAGGATTGCTTTATTTCATTGTCCTCATCTTCGTCGCCATGTTTTCACAATGTTTCGGCCGTTGGACGCTTCGACCTTTTTCAGGTGATTGGAATGTCGAACTTAAACTTTTATTTCGCTTAGCGGTAGACTGTTCGAGCCATGTTTAATGGATGTAAGTTATCATTTATTTCCTGTTAATTTTCCCCTCTGAAAGTTCTCCACTGACTTCACCGGGTATTGAACTCAAACTCTTTAGGTATGTCTCTGGATCTACCCAACGCCTTATTTCATACAAATCAGTTTAACATAAGTACACAGTTTTGGTTAACTCACAATTAGATGTAAAAGCAGTTCGATCTCAAACAATTCAGTTTAGCATAAATACACAGTTTCAATGTCAAACAGTTCTATTTGACCCTTACATATGACCCTATCATGTGCTACCACTCCGGGCCAGAGTAGATATAGAAGCGATTGCAATGAAGGGCTACTCCAAATTCCCCAAAGCCCCAGCATTACTACAACCTCACCATCAGATTTTTTAGTGTCACATCACGACACTCATTAAAAAAGTCTTACCCCTCTTCAGAGATGAAGTCAGTGTATTCTGGACCAGGCTAAAAGAGCTCACAATAGGAAGCACTGCTTACAATTTCACCTTTTTTTTCTATGATATTAATAGTGACGGGGCTTTTTTGTTCCAGAAGATTATTCTATTACCTTCTTTACTGACTGCTGGGTTTGGAACACACACACACACACACACACACACACACACACATATATATATATATATATATATATAGTAGCGTCCAAAACTCCGAACTCTCTCTAATGGTGTGTTTTTCCTTGTGTAGCTTCACAATAGCTTGTCTCACAGAGTAATCAAGTTTTTGGCGTTTCGCCATGGTGCCGGCTGATGCAACGTTTACAAATGACTAAGACTTATTCTTTAGAGGAAATCAAAAAATTTGAATCTAGCATACTGTTTACATTGTTTTTCTCAATTTTGTCCCTTACTTTTGGACGTTCCAAATTTGAAAATAAATAAATAATTGTTATAATTCTTTTTCTATCCTTTGCAAATGATTCAAATTCTATTATGTTATTATGGATGATAACGACTACCAGTTGTCAAAATTTCAGCTTTTCACAGTTGTTTTTTCTAACAAATATTAGGTTTTAAAATTTTGTCCCTTAGTTTTGGACGCTACTGTATATATATATATATATATTACTTACAATAGGTTGATTGATAGCTTGGGACAGACAGAGATATATGCAAAGATAGTAACAGTGATAAGATTAAACAGAGATATATTGAAATAAATGACATTTTGAAATATTAGAAAAATAATTGTTTAGAAATTAATATGCTTGCATGCATGAACGCAATAATCTTTGGCTTTTATCTCCCACCCTCTGGACGTCTCTGTTCAGTTTTGTGTGAGCTTGTGTGTGTTCCTGTGTTTATATATATATATATATATATATATATATATATATATATATATATATATATATATAACGTTGCATATTATACAGTACTTACATATAAGGCCATTGAAGTGGAAGCATTTAAAGTAGAAATAACATAGTCTGCTGGAATAGGCCTCTATGTCAACGCACACCAGTCGGAATACATGTGCTTTCATCGAAGAGGCCACATCTCCACACTAAATGGTAGTTCTCTTAAGCTAGGGGACAAGTTCACTTACCTAGAAAGCAGCATCTCATCAATCGAGACGAACATCAACACGCGACTAGCAAAGACATGGACAGCTATCGATAGACTATCGGTCCTATCGAAGTCAGACCTGATCGATAAAATAAAACGTAGTTTTTTTCCAAGGAACGGACGTATCGATACTGCTATATGGATGCACTATATGGACGCTAACTAAACATTTGGAGAAAAAAGCTTCACGGCAATCACACAAAAATGCTGCAAGCACTATTGAACAAATCCTGGAGGCAGCACTCCACAAAGCAGCCGATGTACGACCACTTAACACCCATCAATCTATCCAAGTTAGACGAACCAGATATGCGGGATACGGTTGGATAAGTGGGGACGAACTCATAGGCGACGTACTTCTGTGGACCCCATCACATGAACGAGCAAAGGCAGGACGACCAGCTAGAAACTATATACAACAGCTCTGTGCCAATACAGGATATAGCCTTGAAAATCTACCGGGAGCGATAGACGATTGAGACGATTGGAGAGGGTCAGGGAGATCTGCGCTGGTGGCGTGACATTATATATATATATATATATATATATATATATATTTCAGATTGCACCAAATGCAATGTCCGATGTATATATATATATATATATATATATATATATATATATATATACCATCAGACATTACAATTGGTGCAATCTAAAATGTATATATATATATATATATATATATATATATCAGATGGGAATCAATGTTATTTCGATTTTTTCGATGTATGTTTTCAAGTACATTTATATCATTTAGGTATAATACAATGAGTAACTTTTACCGTTTATTTTGTATTATAAGAACATTATTCGTAATCATCTGATATATATATATATATATATATATATATATATATATCAGAATGAATATGTGTGTATGAAAAAAAATATATATATGTGTGTGTGTGTGTTTGTGTGTGTGTGTGTGTGTGTGAATAAATATATTAGATATATAGATATGATCTTCTTTAAATTTATGGATATATTATGGACCGACTGAACTGCCTTACATAGAAATATTGATTGATAGAAAGATATATATTAGCATAATGATGCAGATAGATAGATAGTTAGATAGATAATAAACCACCTCATGTAGATTGATAGTTCGAGCGATAAATATATATGTATATATATACACTAAGACAGACAGACAGGCAAATAGATAGATAGATAGATAAATGGGAACTGTCGTAGATGGATCGATAGTTGTAAACATACCGAGATAACTTAATAAAAATTGAATGAATTATGTAAGAATTAAACTATAAATTAAAACGAAATATTCAATAAAATTTGGTTCAATGCTTTTAAGGTTAATCAATTTAAAGGAAAAACCATTTTTCTCAGCGTTAATAATTGTAAAAAGTAATCAATTAAGAAAAGTGTTTTTTTAACTTTATTTTGTTATATTGTTAGATCATACATTAAAGATATTTGAGTTTCAGAATGAAGGCAGATGAAAACTGAGATTCCTGCAGGGCTTGGAATTGTCTCCAAACTTACATAACATTGGTTATTAAAGAATCATGATAGCTGTAAACAAGGTATATATACATATATATATATATAATAATATGTTAGTATGAATGGTGCATATATACTTATATATATATATATATATATGTGTGTGTGTGTGTGTGTGTGTGTGTGTGTGAGTGTATGCATATATATATTGACAGCATTTTCTCTTTTCAGTATGTGTGATTAAATGGTAAATATATTGACTTGACCGGGGGTAACCGTGATCGTCGATAAAATCATCAAAGTGTCTACCGAAAAAGAAAAAAACAGAAATGCGTGGGCGTGAACCCAAGGCATAAAAATGCGTGGGTGTAAGCCGTAAACATTAGGAACAAACATTGCAAGGATGTAAACCACAGCCCGTGGAAAGCAAGCACGTGGTTTTCGTGGGAGTTTTAAGACCATATAAGATCTCGAATTTTGATTGAAGCTCAGTTTCCGCTGGCTGTTCCGACAGCTCTTTTGTGTATTCGAACTCTGTCCGCCTGCTCTCCTGCTCCACACAAGTGTTACCTTCGAAGAAATAAAATTTAAATTATATATATATATATATGTGTGTGTGTGTGTGTGTGTTCCTCGTTGTTTATCAAGATCCAGCAGTAGTATCTATCAAAAGGATAAAATGTAAAGCCTCGGTAATCTATTTAAAAAGTTGTCAATTTGCAACTGGTTTTGATGGCAACGCTTGCTTATGTGTTTTTACGCAGGCAATTAAGAGGTTCGAGGGTCATACGATAAGTTTCCAGACATTTTTTCGTATAGGCATTTCAAATTGTTGTAGACTATTGAAAATTCAGTATGTTATTGCTATACATCTTATGAGATGACTGACCAGTCGTTATCATTTCAGGTTCAAAGGAACAGCTACACCAGGAATTCGAATACACCCTACTAAAGCCTGATTGCCACAGCTGGTGAATTTCAAAAATGCAATCTGACGCTTTAGAAGAACGATATACAATAAAATCCTGTTTTTAACTTGAAAAAAATGCCACAGAAACGTATGGAATGCTTCAGACTGCTTTTCGACCACCTTGCATGAATCGAGTATCAGTTTTTGAGTGGCATAAGACATTCAAGGAAGGCAGGGAGACTGTGAGGGATGATGAGAGGTGTGGGAGGAGTAAGGAAGTCAGAACATCAGAGTTGATTGGCCAAAGGGTTAGGGTTAGGGTTACTATGTTGAGGTTTTAAGGGAGTTCAGGAAGAGATTCTGTCGGAAGAGGCCAGCACTCTTCAAATCGGGTTTGTGGCATTTCCACCAGGACAATATACCAGTCCACACCTCCATCCTTGTCACAGACTATTTGACCAAGATTGGCATCAAGACAGTTTCTCAGCCTTCCTATAGTCCAGACCTTGTTCCCTGTGACTTTTGATTATTCCCTAAGCTCAGAGGCTGTCGTTATGAGACAATTAAGGAGATGAAAGAGGCTGTGACAAAGGTCATTGACACGCTCACACAAGAGGACTTCCATGGGGCCTTGCAGAATTTGTTTGAACGGTAGAACAAGCGCATTGCAGCCGGAGGAGATTACTTCGAAGGGGACTCGAGTTTCATGTGTGTACTATCAATAAAAGTCCCCATACGAAAAAAGTCTGGAAACTTATCGTATGCACCTCGTATGTATATCATTACTCTTATTATGGATGAAAATGAATACTGTGACCTGAGTTCAATTTCTACATTATGCCATTTGTGTTTCTCATCTCACTCATGTTTTTGGGAAAGGCGTGAATACATTTCTTCTATTTAATAAAAACTGGGTTCTTCAGCTTTTGCTGTGAGTATTATTGATTCACCCTTTATTTTGGGACCTATGTTGCATACATATATATACTGGATACATACAGACGCAATGATAACAGACGTATGATAAACGACAGACGCACGAATAAAGGACGCAGGAAGACTTCTTTACAATTATATTTACCTCTCACTTTATTGCAAGGGTTCAAAAGGGTTGTTCAAGGTTTGCATGTGAGAGGGAGCTGGAGACCGAACATAAACTTCATATTTTGAACCCACTGTTATGACCGTCACGTTGTGTCTTTCTTGTTCTCCTGATGCTGGGGTCGACTCCATCGGGGTTTTCCGAGGACCCCCTCGGTCGGGTGTGGCCTTCCCTACCACAACTCGTCTCCAAGAGTCTGAAATTCTAATGGCAACAGCTCTGGGACCCGAACTCAACTGCGTTAAATGATAATTCAACGCCCACACGATCGCCCACTGGATCTTTGAAATCGAATGTTTAATCGTCATCAAGCGGAAATAACTGTCATGCAGTTCAGGGGTTATAGTGGGACCTTCACCTTGTCCCATATTATAAGCCTTAATCCGCCCACGCGATAACTTTCGATTACTGGCCATTGGAATGTGTCACTTCAGTCCGGTGCATCACCTTGGAATAGCATTTTTGGGCCGGGTCGAAGGTCAAAATATAACACCTATCCTGTCTTCCTCTTTTTATATAATCATATAAATGACCCATATGTTTTGAATGGATTGTATGTGAACGACACATAACTAGTGACCATTACACCCATTCAAGCATTCTGCAAAGTGAACAATATCTGGAAATTAGTCTCCATGATCAAATGATTTTTATTCTCCTATTAGAGAAGAATTTATAAATGCACACTAGTAAATTCCTTCACCTCACAGGGGGGAGGTGTCCTCGTGGTGTAATGGTTAAAGCGATGGACTGCGGAATCGTAGTGAGCGAGTTCGTACTCTAGTTGCGGTATTACGTTCACTTTCGTTCAAATACTCTTGGGAAAGGTATGAACCCCCTTATCCCCCCTGCTATGGGTTAAATAGTACCATTATTGTTCTTCTAAGAGCAATGGCTTTTGTATTAAATAACCTACAAATTTTGATATGCCATTAGATAATGAAACCAAACCAAACCATCCACCTTACAACCCCTATGCTTTCATTCATCCAACCAAAATTTTATTTACACCTAGGCATCTATTGAGTCAACTTTTGTTTTACACACTTCTAAGTAGTTCCCTCTGGGCTGATGACTCATATTTTCAAGAGTTGATAATTATAAATGAAAGCACTTCTTATTTATATCTTAAATTAAAAAAAAATATTCATTTTTGTTGACGACCATAACTGTATTGTTTACTTACCCCAGCAGATTTTTCAAGACACACACTAGCTCAGTGTTTAATCACATTTTACATCTCTCTGATAAAATAAAATGGAAATTCATCCAAGCTGTAGCCATTTAAGTACTACTGTGGGGTTGCACCTTTTGGACTCAAATGAAACAACTGGAGGAAAATCTGGGGACTACACAAGGATTCTGCATGTTGTTTCAATCAGATGCTAAAAAGAACACTCTACAAAACTACAGCTGCGCAGCCACTTACCTCCCATCTCACAAACCATCAAAGTAGAATGAGCAAGATATGTTGGGCACTGCTTGAGAAGTAAGGATGATCTCAGAAGTGACAGTCTTCTATGGACTCCTACATATGGACACACCAGTGTTGGTTGGCCAGTAAAAACTTACATTCACCAGTTCTTTGGAGAGTGTAGGTGTTATCTAGAAGAGTTACCGAGAGCGATGGTCAGTAGGGACAGATGTTGAGAGAGACTCAAAAGAGTCTGTGCTGTTGGCAGGCCTTGATTAGGATAGATTTATAACAGCAGAATAAATTTGTATTGAAATTTGTTGAATTAATACGATTAATTGGATTAGGTATATTTGTTTACCGAGGATCAAGTACCCATTGCCTTTATACTCAGTAACTTTTAGATCCAGCCACATAACAAACTGAGTCAGAATCTGCCTATTTTATCTTTGATTTATTCAAGTCTTCGTATAAGTCGTTTGACTTCTAAAATTGAATAAATTCAGAAACTTTTCTCACGTATTTCGAGCCCCAACTGGAGCGATCTTTGTGGAAAGCAATAAGGAAATCACAATTACAATGATGTGTTATATATATTTATGTAAAGTACGTATAGGGAAGAAAAATAAAGAGGGTCATGTACGAAAGAAAATAGTATGAAATAACCCACACGCCAGGTTTGCAGTTCCGTGAGGACCTCGCTGTTATTTTTTACACCCGGCCGAGTGGGCATTTCGTAAGTCTAACAAAAAATAACAATAAGAACAACAAACAGAGGGAGGAAGGAAGAAAAGACAAAACAACGGATCCAAGACATCAAAACATAAGAAGGCAAGGTCAGCGGCATTTTTCTGGTACTCTGTGCGCATATGTACGTTTGGCTATCACAAGTGCTTAATGAAACTTCCAACAGCTACCAAAAATGCTGACTAATCTCTGGTCATCGTCTTCACCGCTTGGCATCCGGTCTCTGACATCTGACTGCTTTACCGACGTGTCCGCTTTGACTACCTGAGACCCTTTTCTGCCTGCTTTTCTCTCCGGACTGATCAACCCCTTTGACTGCTAACTCTTAGACTGCAAGCCTCAGACGGCTAACTGAGCCCGTGCAGTCTTCTCTGCCTATGTGACCATTCTCACTGCTTGGGACCCTTCTCTGGCTGCGTCTCTCTTCTGACAGCAAGTCTTTGACTGACCTATGTGCCTTGGTCCTATTCCGCACCTCCTTTTTGTCTCGGATCACGCAGGCATAGGTCTTTGTCCATTTTAGCGCGAAGACAATCCAGATAAAGAAAGATCTTCTAGAAAATATGACACCGTCCAAATATACTGAGGATAAAAATCCTTTTGATTCTGACGGCTATCCACAAACTCAGGCAGAGACACACACACACACACACACATATATATATATATATATATATATATATATATATATATATATATATATATATATATATAAATCCACATTATTGTGCCACAATAGGAAGAATTGACGGCATTTTAGAATGTCGCTGTTATATTTGAAGTTCTTCGAGGAAGTTTTTTTAATCTTTATATTGGAACCTACAAGAAACTTGGACTTTTTCTTTTTCTTTGTTTAATGTGGTGGTGTTTTTTTTAGTTACATCTCTCAACACATCATTACACATTCTGCCCCTCGTCTAAATACTGAAAAATTCTTCATTATTTACATTTTTCCGACTATTGTCCTCATCTTTGTCGCCATGTTTATCACAACGTTTCGGCCGTTGTACGCTCCGGCCTTCTTCAGGTGGTTGGAATGTCGAACCTAACCCTTTATTTCGCTTACCAGAGTACACCGTTCTAGTTCCACAAGCCATGTTTAATGGATGTCAGTTAACAGTTATCTCCTGTTAATTTCCCCTCTGAAAGTTCTCCACTGCCGTCACCGGGAATTGAACTCACATTCCTCAAGAACACATGGCATAGTGGATGAAGGCGTTGGTTAGATCCAGTGACATACCCAAAGAGTACGTGTTCAATACCCGGTGAAGGTATTGGTTGAGCATGTGGGACATTTGTGAAGGGCGTTCTAGTTTTTACTGTATAGTTGTTTTCATGGCTATATATATATATATATATATATATATATATATATATATACTATAACATAAATAGATAAATGCAAATGTTTGTTTGTATGTTTGGGTTTTATGGCATATCAACCTTTCTAGGTTATTTAATGTTAAATCCATTTTTAAACAAATAAGCAGTTTTATTTCAAACAATTCAGTTTAGTATGAATATAGTTTTTGTCAAAACAGTTCTATTTCAAACAATTCAGTTTAGCATAAATAAGTAGGTTAAATGTCAAAACAGTTTTATTTCAAACAATTCAGTTTAGTATGAATTTAGTTTTTGTCAAAACAGTTCTATTTCAAACAATTCAATTTAGCATAAATAAGTAGGTTAAATGTCAAAACAGTTTCATTTCAAACAATTCAGTTTTGCGTAAGTACGCAGTTTAGTTATATTTGACCCATAGATAGGACCCTATAAGATGCTACCACTCCGGGCCAGAGTGGACCTGGGAGCGATGGCAATAAAGAGGAACTCCTCATTCTCCAAAGCTCCAGCATTACTGGAACCTCATCATGAGATTGTTTAGTGTCATAATCAGCACACTCGTTGGTGGTGGGGAGTCTTATCCTTCTGCAGAGAAGCAGTCGGTGTATTCTAGCGACAGGGCCTAATGGGCAACATATACAAATGAAAAAAAAATTGCAAGAAAAATTACATTCAGGCATATGTGTGTATGTGTTCGTGTGAATGCATGTGTGTGTGTGTGAGTGTGTGTGTGTGTGTGAGAGAGAGAGAGAGAGAGAGAGAGAGAGAGAGAGAGAGATAGAAAATTCGGAAAATGTTGTTTGGAGAATCTGTGACGCACTCTTGCATAATTCTTTTGTTATCATCTCAAAATTTCTGAATGGTTCTAGACAAACCTTCATGAAAATGAAAAAAAAAATCTTTAGTTTTGGTCATTTGCCAAGGTTAGGCTTATCTGATAGACGTTATCGAATAACGTGGACGTTGCTCGTATGTCGGCAAGTAGAACATTATAAAAACTATAATAATCATAATCTTATCTTTCTTAGCTCATCCGTTTCTATTACTTTCATGATTTAAAAAAAAAAACAGCTAAAAAAAGATAAAACATAAAAACAAACAAACAAATAAAAAACGAAAGCAAAAAAAATGAATAAAATAAAATAAAGCAAGAACAAAGCACAATCCTCAGACAGAAGTTGTTTGGAAGTTATTACGGACAAAAAAAATTATTGCATTTTTTTTTGTCTTTTAAAAACAAAAAGAAACTAAAGCAAACAAACAAGCAAACCAACAAACAAACAAACAAATTGACAATCCCCCCGCAAAAAAAAACCAAAAACAAACAAAAATATTTAAAGTCTTACTTAAGGTGAGATTACTAATTTAGTTAATTTTTGAATATAGCATGATGGTAAGAGTGTTCGCCAATTGCCCGAGAAACCTGGGTTCAATCGCAAGTCAAGGCATACCAAAAATCTCAAAAAATGTTGCTTAATGCGTCCTTGCTTAGCCTTACAAGGTATGGATCCTGGGTAAAGTGGAACAATCCAGAGAAAGGATTAGCGCCTTCCCCTACACCTTGGTGTAGTAGCTATCGAAAAGGGAAACGTCGGGTCACCCTCAACAACGGTTGCCAAATTTACTTTATTTATATATAATTAAAGAGTGAACACATTTTTTAAATGATTAAAACCGTTGTCGACGTTAGCCGGCAGTTAAAAATCTAAAATAAACTAGATTCACCCACCCGCTCCTAGACTACCGATTCACTTCAAGTTTCATATTGCAATGAGAACCCTTCATTCATCCTACGTGGTTTTATATATATATATATATATATATATATATATGTTTGATTGAATAGGACAGACCCTTCGCTTCTGTCTATTTTATCGTTGATTCGTTCAGATTTTCCTATCAGTCATTTCATTTCTGGATAGAATGACTTCAAGAAACAATCGTATTTTTTCCTACTACTTTCGACCCCGGCTGGAGCTTGGGAACGAACAAACACAATAACGAGTCGTATAAATTTAATATAAAGAATTACACTAAGAACAAGTGGGACGGGAATTTATTGGAGAAAAGAATTTTACAAGAGGCGACAGGAAGAATTGGTGGAAAAGAGGTCTGTTAAGTCTTTATGTAGAGAGCTTCAAGAATTTAGGGTTTTTCATTGTTCGTTCCTCCGAAGATGGAACCAGGTCGGGCCAAATGCCGCCTATTTGAATTCGTTTCATACAGAAGTTGAGCGACTCTTACGAAAACCTGAATGGAACAAAGATTAAATCGAAATAGGCAGAAACTAAGTGCCTTTTCTTTTTAATCAATCATATTTACTAGAGAAAATGCTGCATCGATAGACTTATATATATATATATATATATATATATATATATATATATATATATATATATATATATATATATATATATCTTTTTTCTATAATGTTCGAAGCTATTTCTCGTCGCCACTTTTGTAATGTTCTGTGAGGAGGTAACATAAATCTCTTCCTAAAAGTGTTATTTTTAATGAAACAAGTTAGTCACCACAATGGTTTTATTCATTTATTATAGAAAATACAAGTCTTCCTGAGTCATTTTAAGTACAACCCCCCAAAAAAAAACAAAAGACTTCTTAAACTTTCGATTCATCAAAATAACCCCCTTTTGCAAATAACACTGCTACACGAATCCTTGTAATCCTTTCTAACAAAGACTGGAGCCAGACTGAAAATAGTTCTTTCTAGCTTTTCTGCAAGAGTTGCCAGAGATGAGCCACACTTGTGGATTTGTTTAGCTTTGAATTTTTGGTCAAGTTTATCCGACACCAATTCAATGGGATTTAAGTCTGCTGATTGCGCCGGCTAAGACAACAGTTTATAGAGGCGCTTTTCCTCTTTGGTCTTAATGTACCTCTGGCTGAGTTTACTTGTATGCTTTGGATCATTATCTTGCATGAGTACAAATCCTTGATCCAACATCCACGTTCCAGATGGGATTGCATGTGATGCAATATCCTGTGATATTAAATTTGTCATTCACCTGGTGCAAATCCCCGGCTTTGCAATCGGCAAAAGCTCAGCAAACCATTGAAGAACCTCTTTCATACTTTAACGCTTGGTATGATACTGAAGGCTGTTGCTCTTTCATCAACTCTTCACCAATCATAGACCCTCCTATTCGAGCCAATGCTTTCGAACTATGATTCGTCTGTTCAAAATAGTTTATTCAACTGCTCTATTGTCCAGTCTTTATGCGCCTAGTCCCTCCTGAGCCTTTTGACATTGTTTTGCTTTCTCAGCGGGGTTTTTTTGACAGAAATTCTGCAATATAGGCCAGCTTCACAGAGTCTTCTTCTCGCTGTGGATGTTGAGGCATTTTTTTTCACGACACTGGTTCAGTTGCGCACTGATGCTTTGAGCTGTCAGCCTTCTGTAATGCTAGCTGGTGACTCTGATGAAATTTTCCTCTGCATAAGAAAACAGGTAGAATCTAGAAAGCAGGGATTCAGCAGAGTATCGTATAAGTTCAAGTAATGGTAATTTGAAAACGTTATAAAAAAGAAAAATGTTTTGAAATAATTCTTTCCGGTTATATTAAGTGTTATATAATTAAAGAATGATTTTTTTTTATATTAATCATTTTTCTTTAATTATATTTTATCATCCAGTTTAGTTGGGCTTTGAATTATTCCGGTTAAGAGTTCAGGTGTGTTGTCAATTGGTGCTCGCGCACAAAGAATATGACAATCACCATTGTCATAATAAACCCCCAGACAGGAAAATGAGGCTGGAGTGTGGATGACGTCATACCCGGAAGAGATGGTCCTGAGAATTTGAAGTTTTTAAAAAAGAGTCAGTTCAAAGTTGACATTGGACCATGGAGGCAGATAAGTTGAGTTCTCTGTCATGGAAGACGAAAGGAGTTTTCTACCGTTGAGGCGGCGGTTAAGATTTTCGGATCTCTACCGACCAGATCTTAAACACCACAAGATGCCCCGCGGTTCGGGAATCGGGCTGGCATTGTAAGAATTGTGTCTCTCTCTTCGTGTCGAAGAACCAAACTCAGAAGTCAATAACACCGTTGGTACCTGAACAACAGAGTCCGCCTGCCAGTGTATTTGCATTTGTATATGGACTGCTGGATTGATATCATTATGATTATGGTTACAGTATACAACATTAAGGTTCAAATTATATTAATATTATCGATAGGCTATCGATTATATGGAAATCAGACCTGACCGATAAAATGAAACGCAGTTTCTTCCAGGCAGCGGTCGCATCGATACTGCTATATGGATGCACTACATGGACTCTAACAAAACGGCTGGAGAATAAGCTAGACGGCAATTACACAAGAATGCTGCGAGCAATCTTGAACAAGTCCAGTAAGCAACACCCCACAAGACACTAACCAACTGTACGGCCATCTGCCTCCTATCACGAAAACTATTCAAGTTAGACGAACCAGACATGCAGGACACTGCTGGAGATTCAGGGACGAACTCATAAGTGATGTACTCTTGTAGACCCCCACACATGGCCGTGCAAAAGCAGGACGACCAGCACGAACATACATTCAGCAGCTATGTGAGGATACGGGATGTTGTCCAGAAGACCTGTCAGAGGCGATGAACGATAGGGAAAAGTGGCGAGATAGGGTCAGGGATATCCGTGCTACCAGCACGACATGATGATGATGATGATGATGATGATGATGATGATATTAATATCCAAATTACTGTGAAAGACTTGTATTTAGTATAATAAATAAAACATTATGGTGCTTGTTTCATTTAAAATATCAGTTTTAGAAAATTGAAGGTGATCAAATATTTTCAACTGGTAGTGTCTATTAGAAATATGTAACAAAAAAATCAAACCTGAAACACTTCAATAACCAAAAATAAAATTGTTTGACTTCTGAAATCAAACAATAAAATTGAATAACTATATTTATGGGTATACTGGCTTTTGAATTATAATATATCAAGATTCATATTTAATAAATTTCTCTGCCGTGTTGGTCGGTAATTACGATAATACCTCTTGATATCTGTTTTGATTTTCATAAGTTTTCCCGTGAAATAATGCTTTTAAGGAATCTTAGAGTTGGAAGTAAAGGAATTAATTTTTTTTCGAAACTGTGTACTTATTTATGGGATGTATGCAAGCAACAAAAAAGAAAACAAAAAGCCCCCCCCAACAAAAAACAAACTTCCATGTAATTAAATGAACTTCAGTTCGATGCTCTTACTGTTAATGAAATTTAGTGGAAACCCATTTTTATCATTGATTTTTTTTCCTGAATAACAATCAATAAAGACAAAGCGTTTTTCTTCTTTTCTCTCTTCTGAGATTCCAGTACATTAAGCAGTAGATAATCAAAACGAAATAATCTTGTTACTGTGGCCTGTTAGAATAACGTATGCTGAAGGGAGTTATTGTTTTCGAATCTGTATCTGATTATCATCGGAGATATAATTGGTGTCAGTAAATCTCTCACAATATTTCCCCTGTATTTGTCCATGTCTATTCATAAATTTGTTTCCGAGTTTTGTAATCGTATATATATATATATATATATATTATCATTCACAGACAGATTGTTTCGTTCTATCAGAACTCTTCAGTGTGGCTACACACGCAGGACGCTCGAAGCAGGGATCGAAACCCATCCAACTTTACGTTAGACTAAGTCTCAGACCACTCGACCAACAAGCGGACTACGTTGGCTAAGGGAATTTTTAAGGTATCTATGTAGAAACAGCAGCAGCGTCCGTTTGTTTACATTTTTATACCCTATCGGCTACCAGAGTGCTCAATTCTTTCGAAGAGCTTTGCATTATGCGAGCGGCGGCCGACAATTCCTTCGCCAGAGTGCTCAACCCCCATGGGGGAGCGTATATATTGTCATCCACAGACAGACTGTTTCGTTCTGTACAGAATGAAAAGAGGTCGGTTGGCTGGAGCTGCAGAATACACCGACTGCCATTGCAGATGGATAACACTCATCCTCAACGAATGTTTACGAATTGATACAAAACCATCGGATGGTGAGGCTCCAACTCCGGAGCTTTTGGGAATGCGGAGTACCCATTTATTGGCATCGCTTCCTGGTCCACTTTGACCCGGAATGGTAGTAACTGATAGGTTTCTATCTATGAGTCGAATAGAACCGTCTGATATCTAAAACTGTGCGCAAAAATGACATGTAAAATTTCATTGCTTGAACTGTTTGATCATTTAGTTATGTGTAAACAAATGACTGATTTTTAACTAAATTGTTAGTGATACATAGCAAATTTAAATATTTAATATACGTGTAAAAACAGGATTTGGCATTAAATAACCAACAACTGTTGATATGCCATAAAACTCAACCAAACCAAACCAATACATACACACACATACACATAGACACACATAGATATGATGAATTTTCAAGATCTTAATAAATTAGAATGTAATATTTTCAGGCGGTTTAGTTTCAATCCCAGCTTGAAGCGTCCTACGTGTCTAACCACACTGATGAGTTGTGATACAAAGAAAGAGCCTGTCTGTGGATGACAATATATATATATATATATATATATATATATATATATATATATGCGCGAAGTTAATTCGTAAATAAGGTCAGTATTGGTTAAACTGTTAAAAGGAAGCCCTGTTTACAGTTTCACTTTTTAAATGAAATCAATAGTAATAGGCTATTTCATGTCCCAGAAGACTGTCAGCATCACCTTATTTACTGAATGCAGCACCCAGAACTTTTTTTTTTATCGGAGAGTGACTATTTTTCCCCTAAATTGACCGACCTTTCGACTCGGTATCGTTGTAGTAAACCTATATTTAACTCATTTGTAAACATTTTAAACTAAAACTTGCTTCTCCGTACACCTCACACCTTCTTCAGTAAATTTCATATAGTTTGCACTTCTCAGCCACCAAAAATCCAATAACAGGTTTCTGTTAAAGCATAGAGAGCTATGTTGGTGATGTTTGGTTTAGGTTAGGTTGGGTTGGTTTGTTTTATTGAGTTGCCCGTGGTGTAAGGGTTATCGTCGTAGGATATGGACACAGCGACACGAGTTCAAAACCTGAATGAGACTGATTGCATCTCACATAGCACTAATGCTCTTGGGAAAGGTGTGAATCCAATCATTCTCCCTCCAGCTATGGGTAAAATAGTAGGGCAGACTAGGTTCTTCAGCCCTGGTGAGGCAAATAGTCTCGAAGAAGGAAAACTTTGAATTCAAACCTATTAAACTTCACTTAAAAATTGACCTTATTTCATATCCTGCTCGAGCGGTGGGGTTGGTAAATATGGGTTGGTTGGTTTTTATGGTATATCAACCCCTGTAGATTATTTAATTCTAAATCGACTTTATAAGTAAAGTAAATTTGGCGACCGTAGTCGAAGGTGACCCGAAGGTTCCCTTTTCGATAGCTACTACACCAAGGTATAGAGGAGGGCGCTAATCCATTCCCTGGATTAATCCACTCTACCCTTGATCCGTACCTATAATGCTAAGTGTTAAGCAAGGAGGCATCAAGTATCATTTTTTAAGTCTTTGGTATGACTCGAATTCGGATTGAACCCTGGTTTCCTCACCGCTGGCGAACACTCTAACCATCATGCCAATGTCCACTTTATACATATATATTAAATCTATATAATTTGTTTCTGCATTTTGTTGACAACACTGTTAAAATACTCTGACCTCATTCATTTTCTCGCACACAGTTAATTGGTTTCAAGTATTTCTGTTATATAATCATATAATAAATATGCTTATACATGCAGAATAATCACAACGACACAATGATAAAGGACGAGCGAAGACTTCTTTAACAAATATGTACATCTCACTTTATTTGTAAGGGTTCAAAAAGGTTATTCAAGGTTTGCGTGTGAGGGGGAGCTGGAGACCGAATAGAAACTGCAATATTTTGATCCCACTCTTATGGCCGTCAGCGTTGTGTCTTTCTTGTTCTCCTGATGCCCAACCGCAGGTCCAGAGGCCCACTCTGCTGGGTGATCAGCTACACCTTATCAGCAACTTCTCTGGACCCCAACTCATCAGGGCCCCAATGGCCCCTTTGGCCTGGCGTGGCTTTCCCTACTAACATCTTAACTTCTAACTCCGCCTCCAACTCTCTCCAACTGTAACTTCTGTTTCGACTAAGTTATATAATAGTCCAACGTCCACTCAGTCGCCTGCTCGATCTTTGAAATCGCATGTTTGATCGTCATTAAGCGGAAATAACTGTCATGCAGTTCACAGATCACTCTCTTCCGGTGCATCAGTCTATCAGTGTACCATGGGAATTTTTTTAGCTCGTCCCATTTCATCAGCCAATTTCCGCCCACGCGATTTCCTCTCATAACTGCCATTACAATGCGTCACCTCCTTCCGTTGGATCACCTTGGAATTGAATTTTTGGCCGGGTCGAAGGCCAAAATACGACATTTCTATCTAACACGAATAATTCCATTTACTATTAATCATTTGTTTGCTCACAGTTAAGTAGTTTTTAGCATTGCTAAGTACCTATAAAAATTTTACACCAGTCGTTTGTATGCACGTATTCAAATGTATTTACATATGATTTCTAAATCAAAAGTTTATGAGTAATTTCATTTTTAAATGAGTTAGAACTACGTGTAATTTTTATTGCTATTGTTTCTACACAGTTCACCATCATCATCATCATGTCGTGCCACCAGCACGGATATCCCTGACCCTATCTCGCCACTTTTCCCTATCGTTCATCGCCTCTGGCAGGTCTTCAGGGCTACATCCCATATCCTCACATAGCTGCTGAATGTATGTTCGAGCTGGTCGTCCTGCTTTTGCCCGGGCATATGTGGGGGTCCATAGGAGTACAACGCTTATGAGCTCGTCTCTGCTTCTCCAGCAGTGTCCTGCATGTCTAGTTCATCTAACTTGGATAGTTTTCGTGATGGGAGGCAGGTGACCGTATAGTTAGTGCCTTGTGGGATGTGAACACTTATAATTTTTTTCATATTAATTTTCTTGTAGTCAGTGAAGTTAAATGTATTGCTATTTAACACTAATTATTCTATAGAAAACTATTCATTTATTTGCACACCGTCAAATGGTTTCAATTATTGTTTTGTAATCCCAATAATTCAATCTAGGTTTGGTTTGGTTTCTTTGTTTAATGGCATATCAACTCTTTTTAGGTTATTTAATGCCAAAGCCATTCCCCTAGAAGAACAGTAGTGGTACTATTTAATCCATAGCTGGGAGGATAAAGGGGTTCATATCTTTCCCAAGGGTATTTGCCCGAAAGTGAACGTAATAACGCGACTGGAGTACGAACTCGTGTACTACGATTCCGCAGTCCATCGCTTTAACCATTACACCACGAGGACACCCCCTAATTTAATCTAGGCACAGTGTTATAGTTTCAAGTATTACTATTTTACATTATTCTTTCTATTTAAAACTGTTCCTTTTATTTACCATTACTCATTCATAAACACATAGTTTAAATTGTTCCCAGTATTTTTATATATCACTAAGATTTCAATTGAACATCACTTGTCTGTCTACACATAGTTAAATGGTCAAACAGTTCTATTTCAAGCAATTCAATTTAGCATACGTCAACAAAGTTAGATAGTTCCAAGTATTGTAGTGTATCACTTAAATTTCAATTAAACATCAGTTTTTTGTTTACCCATTGTTAAATGGTCAAACAGTTCTATTTCAAGCAATTCAATTTAGCATACGTCATCAAAAACTAGATAGTTCCAAGTATTGTTGTGTATCACTAAGGTTTCAATAAAAACATCAGTTATTTGTTTACCCATAGTTAAAAGCTTAAGCAGTTCTATTTCTGACAATTCAATTTAACATGTGTCATTTGTTTGCACTCAGGTTGAATGTCAAAACCTGTCAAAAATGTTTGCACTCAGGTTGAATGTCAAAACAATTTACGCTATAATTGATTTACTGCCCATTTGAATAGCCCCAAAATAATTTTTTTTTTGCTGGATTAAATAATGTTTGCAATAAACCAAAAACAAACAATGTAGATTTTGAATTCATGGGAAGAAATTCTCAAAAAGAATATTTTGCTTTCTTCTTTTAAACCAAAAAGGTTTTCCCCGAATAGCTGTCACATCCGCGTAAATGCAAAGCTCTTTTCATGAATTGAGTACATCAGTAGCCGATAACGTATGTAAAAATATATAGGTAAAAAATTACTTCACTTACGCTGAGAATGACGATAATATGGGGTAAGATATCCGACTGACATAAGGTCAGCCCGGTTTTATCCCAGATTGAAGCATCTCACGAGTCTAGCAACCGTGAAGAGTTGTGATACAAAGAAACAGTATCTCTATAGTTGACACTATATATATATATATATATATATAGATGCATATCTTGAAATCATTGCAATAATTCGACTTAATAATAAATTAAACCTCTCAAAATATATTTCATTCTAAGTTATGAAAATGTTAATTATTTAAAAAAAAATATTAATGACAACTTCGAAAAATGTCTAAAAATAAAGTAAGCAAACTAAACAAAAAAATCAAAACAAAAAAACATGAGAAACTATTCATGAAGACGTTTTAATCGTTAAATTCTAAAGCTCAAGATTCATTCTCACGTGAAGCCAATCATTTGGCATTCTTACACCTTCAGTCGTGAAATGTGAATAGATATGAAATAAGCATCTGAGGAACGCGAAAGACTTAAACTAGTCAGGATTAACAAATAATATATATCTAAGATCAAACTAGAAAAAAATCTGAAGTAATTCTAGTGTTTTATAAGAATTGGTTGTGTATTGACACAACAAAAATGTTCAGCTATTATCATCCTTCTGGATGAGACTTTAAACTTTTTGATAGACTATCGTATCTGTCTGTCTGTCTGTCTGTCTGTCTGTCTCTCTCTATATATATGTATATATATTCATATATCGCATTTGGTTTGCCACAAACCCACGAAGTGAGATAGTGATAACCAACGCTAGTACAATATATATATATATATATATATATATATATATATATATATATATATATATATATATATATATATATATATATATATATATATATAAAGAACGTAGAACAACAAAGTAATCCAAAAGTGAGGAATTTATTATGGTGTAATGCTTAGAGAGTTCTCCAATGGCCCGGGAGACCTGGGATCAATCCCAGGTCGAGTTATACCAAAGACTTTAAAAATGGTACTTGATGCCTACTTGCTTAACACTCAGCATTATAAGGTACGGATCAAGGGTAAAGTGGAGAAGTCCTGGAAAGGAGTAGCGTCCTCCCCTACACCTTGGTGTAGTAGCTATCGAAAAAGGTGCCTTTGGGTCACCCTCGACTACGGTCACCAAATTTTAGAAAGTCAACATGAAAATGTTTCATCAGGACATTAAGATGACAAAAAATATTTTGCTACTACAACGATGGGTGTTTTGATAAAGCATCGATCGTTGTTTTAGCAACTGAAACGTTTTAACGTTTACTTCCTATAATAATATATCTATCACTTTTTGATTACTTTGTCTTCCTATTTTCTTCATACTGTGGGATTCATTTCCATTAGTCTATCAATATATATGCTCCCGTCCTGTGGGGTTGAGCAGTCGAGTGAAAAATTGCCTCTGTCACATGCGCTAAAATGCAAAGCTCTTCTCTTGAATCGAGCACTCAGGTAGTCGATAGCGTATATGTGAATATATACCTAAAAAACTCCTTCACTTACTCGGCAGGTGACGATAGCTCAGGAGTTAGATATCTGACACATGTAAAGTTAGCAGGGTTTCAATCGCAGCTTGAAGCATCTCACGTGTCTAGCCACACTGAAAAGTTGAGATACAATGAAACAGTCTGTCCGTGGATGACAATATATATATATGTATTATTCGGTCCTGTTAAACCAGAGTTGGGAGTAATTCCTTCAGGACAAGAAAATCATTCAAGAGCTGAACATTTAAATTTTCCTGGTAGAGAGCTCAATGTAATTAATAAAATTTTTCGTGATTTTGGTTTACATCGGTAACGCAAAGCAGGATGGAAATAAATTTATAATCCTAAAATAACTGGTCTTGTTTTTTTTCTTTAAAGAATATATATATATATATCTTGTCTGTCATATTAATGATATATATATATACATATATATATATATCATTAATATGACAGACAAGGATATTTTAATTTAGGAGCAATAATACTTAAATGCATCTGACTCAGATGCATAGTTCAGTCACATAATCTTATTTTATGAATTCTACATATTCAAAGCAGTACCAACGGACTGCAGGCTCAAATACGACGTTAACCCAACGCTATGAATGCTCTCATTCAATATATTCATACACGGAGCCCTTTTTTTACGGGTGCGGGTTCTTACCATTCTGCAGTGTACACAGGTCTCATATTTTAAACGCAGCGACGGGCATTCGTGCTCACTGAAACTGGCTTTTTAGTCGGGCCGTTTGATATTCGTGCTGGAGTAGGTTTCAAGATCAATGATAGATTCGAGGCCGATTGGCCTCTTGCTTTGGTCGGGTTACTTTCGGGTGGGCCATAAAATCATTGATAGACAAGCATAACACTAGATCTTGGGGTCCAGTTCAAGCTGTAAGCAGGTATACGTGCCGGTCTCACATTGCACTTAGTGAATTCAAGTCCCGAAGGGTCTTCTGGCTCACGTTGCACCAAGTGAGCCTATAACCTACATAGTCCTGCAAGAGACGAGTCTTAGTTCCTGCCCAACCTTCCCTAAAACATTCACAATATAAAAGACGTTGGATCAAATTCTGTCTGGTGGGAGGTAGCGATAAATAATAGATATCATATTTTAACCCAAGCGGACAGCGCGTATATTAAAAGAAACTAACCGGAACAAAAGTGTCTTTCTTTTCGAAGGTGCATATTATGTCTGAAGAAGGCCAGAGAACTACATGTCAATAAGACCTGTAAACAACAGAGAAAGAGAGTATAAAAACAAGAGAGAGAGAGAGAGAGAGAGAGAGAGAGAAAGAAAGATGGAGAGAGAGAGAGAGAGTAAAACAAGAGAGAGAGAGGTTAAAAACAAAAGAGAGAACGAGAGAGTAAAAACAAGAGAGATTGAGAGAGAATAAAAACAAGAGAGAGAGAGAGTAAAACAAGAGAGAGAGAGTAAAAACAAGAGAGAGAGAGAAAGTAAAAGAGAGAGAGAGAGAGTAAAAAGAAGAGAGAGAGAAAGAGAAAGAGTGTAAAAACAAAAAAGATAAAGAGGGAGTAAAACAAGAGAGAGAGAAAGAGAGAGAGAAAGAGTAAAACAAAAGAGAGAAAGAGAGAGAGAGTAAAAACAAGAGAGAGAGAGAGAGAGAGAGTAAAAACAAGAGACAGAGTAAAAACAAGAGAGAGAGAGAGGGGAGGAGAGGGGGGAATCAAGACTGAATTGAATTGTTTGCACGAATCGCTGTGAGATTTTGATTAGACTAACGAGGAAAAAATGGTAAAATAAAAAGACAATAAAAAAGAAAAAGAAAGAAAAATAGAAAATGGAAGAAAGAAAAAAAGATGATAAAGAAAAGTAAGGAAAGAGGAGAAAAAGAATTAAAAAAGAATTAGAAACCCCCCACGAAAATGATGTAGTTTGGCAAGTTCAACTGCAGCCATAATTGCATTATTCTCATTCTGGTTGGTTTCTTTGTTTAATGGCATATCAACCCTCTCGGTTTACTTAATGTCAAGGTTATCACATAAAAAGAACAGTAGAGGTATTATTTAACCCGTGGCTAGGGAAACAGAGGGTTCATATCTCTCCTAAAAGCATTTTTTGTTGTTCTTGCTAAATTGCATATAAACCATCGTGGGTTATTTTATACCAAAGTCATCCTTGTTGAATAACAATTGTGGTGGCCATTTAGTTCATAACAGAGAGAATAAGGTGAGTTCAAACTCACTATGATATCGCAGTTCAGCATGCTAGCCACAACGACTCAGGGACTTTCTCCGTAATTAATAGTTGGAAAGAGTTTATTCGAATATTCTCGATATACTATCAACTGTGCATAGCAGGTTTGTTACGTTTCTTTGCTTAATGGCATTCAAACTCCATGTGTTATTTCATGTCAAAGCTATCCATATAGAAGGACAATAGTGATACTTCTGTGGGGAAGGAGTTCATACATTTCCCAAGCCATATAGAATGAAAAAACCACAACACTTGTTTCTAATAAAATATAACTCTTTCTTTTTATTCTCAAAAGGGGTCAAATTTTCCGTATTGTGAGAAATACTGACGGACGGAGACAAAGAGAGACAAATAGAGACTGCCATATTGACCCATTATTTCTTCTCCTCTTGATCATATCACGCTCTTCTATTCACGTGTTTTTCTTCCAGCGAGGCGTAATTCAACTGTTCTCTCCAGGGAGCACTTGGTCCAATGCGGCTACGGTTTTCCATCTGCCGACTCGATTAACCGCTTCAAGCTGAGACTGACTCAAGACTGAGACTCCCGTAGCCATCTGTATATATAATTTCATAACACTCATACATTTCCTTTCAACCACGAGACTGCTTCCGCTTATTTTCACTGGTGCGTTCAGTGCAGAGAATCTCAGATTGACGGCTCAGTCAAGGGTCAATATACAACAGTTGATTTGGTAGGGTCTCTATGTTAAATGGCATTTAAACTTCTCGGGTTATTCAATTTAGAAGCCATCCTTTACAAGAGTTGTAGTTATTCTACTAACCCATCATCATCATCATCACCATTTTGTCGTGTTGCTTACTCTGATTTCCCTAACTCTTTCTCACCATCCGTCCCTATCATCCATTGCTTCCGGCAGGTCTTCCAGGCTACATCCTGTGTCCGTACAGAGCTGATGTAGATAAGTTCTAGCTGGTCGTCCTACTCTTGCGTGTCCACATGAACAGGTCCATAGGAGAACGACGCTTATGAGTTCGTCCTTGCTCCTCCAGCAGTATCCTGCATGTCTTGATCGTCAAATTTTGATGGTCTTCGAGATGGGTGGTAAGTGGCTGTACAGCAGCTGTTTTGTGGGATGCTGCGTCCAGGATTTATTCAATATAGATCGTAGCATCCTTGTGTAATTGCCGTCAAGCTTTTGCCTCAATACGCATAGTATGGAATGACCGCAGCTTGGAAAAATTGCGTTTTATTTTACCAGATAAGTCTGACTTCAACATAACAGCCAATCGATAGCTGTCCACACCTTCGCTAGTCGCGTATTGATGTCACTTTCGGTAGATGAGACGCTACTTCCGAGGTAGGTGAACTTATCAACGAGTTTCATAGAGCCACCATTTACTGTGGAGATATCACCATTAAAGCACATGTACTCCGTTTTGTCTGCGTTGACATGGAGGCAGATGCCTCCTGCTGCTTGTTCCAGACTCTACAGCAGGGATTCAGCCTGGGCGGGTGTATTTGCTAGAAGCGCTATGTCATCAGCGTAATTTGCATCCGTAATAGTTCGTGCGTTGTATCATCGATTTCTTGCCTTTTCCTGAGTAAAGCCATTTTCTTTCATTAAATATATCGATGTTCGAAGTACGTAATCAAGGCAGGTTATGAACAGGTATCGTGCTAATGTATCCCCTTGCAGCACACAGTTTAAAAGTGAACATAACAGCCCAAGTGGAACATTGAACAACTCTCAGAGGCAACACCCCACAAAGCAGCAGCTCTACGGCCACCTACCACCCATCACGAAAACTATGAAAATTTGACGAACCAGACATGCGAGACACTGCTGAAGAAGTAGGGACGAGCTCCTTAGTGATGTACTCTTGTGGCTGAGCAAAGGCAGGGCGACCAGCTCGAACCTACATACAGCAGCTCTGTGTAGATACAGGATGTAGCCCCGAGAACCTGCCGGAAGCGATGGACAATCGAAAAGGGTGACGAGAGAGGGTCAGGGATATCCGTGCTGATGGCGTGACATGATGATGATGATGATGATGACTTTTAAGCCACAATCCAGCACTTTAGCTATAACGCCATCGCGAATACCCACTTTACGAAGGTTACTAGTTCGAAAGAAAAGATAATCGTGCGACTAAACTTCAATTTCCCTTTCTACGATCTATCTGGTGTAGGGCTACCGAATTTGGCTTGTATACTTATTGGACCAAGGATTTTAATATTTTTGTCCCTTAGAAACAAAGGTTTTTCATATCGAAAAGGGAAATCTTACATTAAACTGTTATTGGCGGGGGAGACATATTAACTGTAAAGCGTAACTACTTATACAAAATTTACATTACAAAATTAACAAATTGCCTTTCTAAAATAATTAAGATAATTATTCACCCTCAATTAAACATTCTTAATTAGGTTTACTGATAATTTTTCGAGCAAAAGGGGATTGATTGATTTTAACGGCATGAAGCTCGACGGCAATTATACAAGAATGTTGCAAGCAATATTGAACAGGTCCTGGCAGCAACATCCCACACGGCGCCAACTGTACGGCCACCTACCACCTATCACGAAAACTATACAAGCTAGACGGACCAGACATGCCGGACACTGCTGGAGAAGCAAAGACGAGATCGTAAGTGATGTGCTCCTGTGGACCCCTGCACATGGCCAATCAAAAGCAGGACGACCAGCTCGAACATTCATACAGCAGCTATGTGATGATACGGGATGTAACCCCGAAGACCTGCCGAAGGCGATGGATGATAGGGAGACGTTGAGAGAGAGGGTCAGGGATATCCGTGCTAGCCGCACGTCATGATGATGATGATGATGAAACCTTTCCAGGAATATTTTATGGTTAGAGGTTAGAGGATCGCGTCTATGGCGCATTTATACTTAGATTTTTTTGTGTAGTTCTTCAAGCCGGAGATTAAGAAAGAATTGTTTATCAATTGAGACGTCTGCATTTCTCAGATGGAGCATTGTCTTTCTTATTAATTTTAATTAGTCAGTTTTACAGATTATTACAGTTGCTTACGGTAAAGTGTGGCGTCCTTTTAACTCTGAAAAACCTCACCATAACCAGTGGTCGACTTATACGGCAGGCTAAAATTTTAGTCTTTACTTCTGAGTGGTCAACCAGTTGGTTTTGTTTGGTTTGGTCTTTTGGCATATCAACCAGGTTTGGTTATCTAATTTCAAATCCATTTTTAAACATATCATCATCATCATCATCATCATCTCGTGCTGGCAGCACGGATATCCCTGACCCTCTCTCGCCACTCCTCCCTATCGTTCATCGCCCTAGGTAGGTCTTCAGGACAACGACCTGTATCCTCACATAGCTGCTGAATGTACGTTCGTGCTGGTCGTCCTGCTTTTGCAGTTCTATTTCAAACAATTCAGTTTAGCAATAGTAAGCAGTTTAAATGTCAAAACAGTTATATTTCAAGCAATTCAGCTTAACATAAGTACACAGTTTAGTTCTATCTTCCCATAGATAAGCTAGCAATTATATTGTTTGGATTAGTTTGGTTTTATGGCATATAAATCATTGTGACTTATTTAATGCCAAATCCTGTTTTACATATATGTTAGATATATGGTTTGTAAACTCATTTTTAGATACAAGCACTTAAATGATCAAACAGATCTATTTCAAGCAATTCAATTTAGCATATTTCAACAAAGTTAAATGGCTCCAATATTGCTATATATATCTAACAATTAAATTAAACATCAATTATTTGTTAACACACAGTTAAATGATCCAACAGTTCTATTTCCAACAATTCAATTTTGCATCAGTCATTTGTTTGCACTGAGTTTAAATGTTATATAGTTATATTTGACTGATAGATAGGACCCTTTCACGTGCTACTACTTCGAGACACAATGGAACTGGGAGCGATGGCAATGAAGGAGTACTCAGCATTCCTCAAAGCTCCAGTATTATTTGAGCCTTGCTATCAGATTTTTTAGTGTTATATCCGGGACACTTTTGGGACGTCTTACCCCTCTGCAGAGATGCATTCGATGTATTCTGTAGCCTCGGCCAACTGGGTTATGGTTAACCAGTGGTAAGGGTTAGGATTTGTGCCATGTTGATCCCGAGTTTTCTAGAGATTTTTTCGCTCTTAAAAGATCAACTAATACACCAAAATTTACAGTATTTCAGTATTATTCCCATGATATATTTCGTTTGTTCACAGATCTTAGTATTAGCGTCTGAATCATGGAACGTCACTGGTGCTTAGCTGTACTGGTTCTCGCTCTTTCTTTGGTCAAAATCGTTGGCGTAGATTAAGAGGGGTGATTGGCTCTGTCGGTCTTCCTTTAAAACGTCGCCCAGACCTACGTTCATGGTCTCCTGAAACTCACGTATGCTCTTTCCCCATTAAACACCTACCATAGGTTTGTATTTACCTTCCACCACGGGCTGGATGTATTAGAAGATCTACTTTTAATTGGAGTACAGGTGGTCTGAATTACTACGTTTCCCAACGTCTAAATCAGTTGCCGTATAAACCAAGGAGGTGGGGAGGGGGAGATTAAACAGATTCATACCTTTCCCACGACTATCAATGCTTTGGAAAATGCGAACTGACTCATCCAGTATATGAACTCAAATAGCCGCGTCCTTTTCCGAACGGCTATATGATAACTGGTTTTTCTTCTAGACTGTTTACCACATAAAGATCAAATAACCCAGTCTGTTCAACTATTTACTCATAGCTTAGGGAAATAGTTAGATTCATAGCTTTCCTAAGATTGTTAGTGCTATGTGACTGCCTCGTCCAGGGTTTGAACTTAGGTCGGTGAATCTATTTCGTGCTTCGATAATTGTTACACTGCAAACGCCTCCCAGAAAACTGTTTTGAATTTAGAGTTTTCCTTCTACCAAAACGGTTGCCTCACAAAACTTAAAGAACTTCGTCTGTCCTATTATTTATCAATAATTAGGGATGGATAATTATATTCGTAACTTTTCAAGTGTATTAGCCTTATGTGAAATCCAAACAGTCTCGTCCAGGATTTAAACTCGAGCAGCCGGATCCATTTTCGTTACAAACGGCAACCAGATAACTGGTTTCAATTCAGATTTTTCCTTCTCCAATACAGGTTGGATAGTTAAATTGCCCAGTCTACCCTACTACTTATCCATAGCGAAGGCTGACAGAAGAAAACTAGTTGGGTTAATTATCTTTTTCGTTGTGTTGTAGCACTATGTGAAATCCAAACAGACTCTTCCAAAATTTCAACTTGGGTCGTCGTTTCTCTTTATTAATCAAACGAGATATGTTGTCTTAAATTTGTTTTAAATGAAGCCTTTTAATAGCCAAAAAACATAAAAAACAAAAAAAAAAAAATGACAGAAAGACTAGTCAGAAAATTAATATTGAACAAGATGTTTGCTTCAAATATGGATAGAGTAAAAAAGCTAGAAACCAAAGGAAGATAAATATTTGAAGAATCAGAAAAGTTCTTTGAATGTCCACGAGAATCCATCTTAAATACTCGGCCAACAACGTAAACGACGTTGAAGACAAGATGAAAACAAAAATGTTGAATATTAATGACCAGTTCTAAAGTCTCAGAGAGGATGACATTCCAAAACCTCATTGAATATTAAGCACCCTTCTCAAATTCTGGAAGAGAGGAAGGATGGAAATTTAAATACAGTGCTTTTCGAAAGTTTAGTCCAACTATGAAATTCTGTAGGAAGGTGTGACATATTTAACAGTAATATAGAGAATACACCCTAGTAAAGGTGTTAAATGATTGGTACCATATCTCGAGTCAAAAGAAATTACACACTCCAGTTCGACTGGACTGGGGGTAGAGGAAAACGAGGTAGATGATTGAATAAAAATCCAGTCTATAAACTTATAAATTTCGGGAAGTGCCCGTGGTGTAATGGTTATCGTCGTAGGAAATGGACACGGCGACACGAGTCCAAATCCTGGACGAGACTGATTGCATTTCACATAGCACTAATATCCCTGGGAAAGGTATGAATCCAATTATTCTCCCTCCAGCTATGGGTAAATAGTAGAGCAGGCTAGGTTCTTCAGCCTTGGTGAGGCAACTAGTCTAGGATAAGGAAAACTCTGAATTCAAACCTGTTAAACTTCGCTTAAAAATTGACCTTGTGTCATATCCTGCCCGAGCGTAGGGGTTGGGTGAATATGATAAACTTATAAATTTCTATTTCTTTAGATTGAGGGAAACGTTTCCGGAAAAAACTGAAGATACAAAATCTTTTCTGGTTACAAAGAATCAGTTAGTCAGAGCGTATATGTTTTAAATTTGATTGTAAAAGTTTGGTGAATGAAATATGATAGTAATTAGTTGTGTAAATTTCTGAGACGAAGCTTGTTGATTTTTATCATTAAGGTTTTTCGGACTATTGTCTTCATCTTTATTGTTATTTCCACAACGTTTCGGCCGATATGACCTCCGGCCTTCTTCAGGTGTTTGTCGAACTCAGAAACCTTCACGGAACTTCAAACTTGATTGAAACCACGGGGGTCGCCTGTTCGTATTCCGTTAGCCAAAACCAGGTACAAGTATTAAGTATTCCTGTATATTACTCGAAATCATCTGCCCTTATGGGACAAAGTTGAAATAATTGATAGGGCTGAACATTGGAGGATTAGACGCCTTAAGGAATCAGCCCATATGTTGGGCTAATATGACCTGCTGAGTATAAAGTTGAATACAAACTGGGAACCGATAATCAAGAAGGCTAGATAAAAAAAAATCTGAATATGAGCATAGGTAAAAAAATCATACATAATAGTAGTAATTCTAGCTAAAGTAAGAACATTAAGTTTATAATACCCAAAAATTCACTCTAAATTGTCCCGCAGGACACATGGAGTAAAGGTTATATGCGTTGGTTCCCTGAGCTTCCAAGGAGACAATCATCTGAAGGTAGCAGGTTCAATCCTTACTACAGTCGAGTAATATACAGGAATACTTAACACTTGCACCCGCTTATGGCTAACGGAATCAGAACAGGTGACCCCCGTGGTTTCAATAAAGGACGTAGTTCGAAGTTCCGTGAAGGTTCCCGAGTTCGACAAACACCTGAAGAAGGCCGGAGGACATATCAGCAGAAACGTTGAGGAAATAACAATAAAGATGAAAACTGAATAATTGTTAACTTAAAATAAAGGGACGTATGTTGTGCAAATCTTTGTTTGAATTTTATAGCATATCAATCTTAGGCTATTATACATTTTTATACAAATAATCTGTTCAATTTTAAACAATTCTGTTTAGTATAAGTACACAGTTTAATTATCAAAAACATATCTGTTTCAAGCTATTCAGTTTAATCAAACAGTGTTAATTTAAACAATTCAGTTTAGTATAAGTATAGCTTTTGTCCACACAAAGTTAAATGTCAAAACTATTCTATTTCAAAAATAGCATACAAAAACAGTTCAAATTTAAACAATTCAGTTTAGCATAAGTACGCAGTTTAAATGTCAAAACAGTTCTATTTCAAGCAATTCAGTTTAGCATTTTTACGCAGTTTGATATAAAGACAGTTCTTTTAAGCAATTCAGTTTAGTATAAGTACACCGTTTAGTTCTATTTGACCGATAGATAGGGGCCTATCAGGTGCTAACACTCAGGGCCAGAGTGAACCTAGGAGCGATGGTAATGAAAGGGTACTCTGCAACCCCCAAAGCTCCGGCATTACGGAAACCTTAACATCGGATTGTTTAGTGTCATATCTAGGACACTCGTCTTGGGAGGTCTTATTCCTCTGCAGAGATGCATTTGGTATATTCTTTAGCCCCAGCCGACTGGATAATGATAAATATTTGTATGAGAGTATCATTAAGTAAAGAGAGTATTTATGCCTTAACGTACATGTGGCTGCTGCTAATATTCATATCAGTAGGAGAAAGATCAATGTTTTCAACATAATCAAAATCTAAACAAATAGTCGTTCAATTTCAGAAAAATCGAACAAATTTGAAATCAAATGCATTTTTGAGAGAAAAGAATGTAGATATCCCATAGAAATCAATCAAAAGGTTGGTAGGTAATGGAATGAATCTTATTCTTAAATTCTGTTAAATATGTTATAATTCCATTGTTGGAATATTAAAAGTACACGTTTTTAACCAATTAGAATTTTAGCCAAGTCATCAATTTTTAAATCTAATTTTGAGCCTACCTAAATCGTAAAAATAAGCGAAGAAATAAATATTTCTTTAAAATATTTATTTTTTCGCTTGTTTTTACAATTTAGGTAGGCTTAAAATTAGATTAAAAAAATGATAACTTAACTAAGATTCTAATTGGTTAAAACTTGTAATTTTAATATTCCAGGAGAGAAAAATGTTCTTCAATTATTTCAGTTTTTGATCCTTCAAAATTTTTCAAAAGTCAAATGTTGTTTTCAGCGAAGTATATCAAAATCTAAAAAACTTGCGCGAATGCGCCAACTGGTTAATAAATGCTAGAATATAGATATATAAATTACAGCTTATGGGCCTGTTTTTTGCACAAAAATTAACAATCTTTTTTGAGTATAGAAATCAGTTGAGTTCCTATACTGGAAGTTAAGTTAGAAATCGGAAAGATGAATGATTTATAAAATAAGATATACCAACGGATATCACTGAATAAAACAATCTAATTTATGCAGGAGAAAAACTAGTTAGTGACAAAACTGGAATGCCCAAGGGGACACAAACCGAAATACAAAAAGACAAATGGGAAATGAGGCTAGCAGAACTAAAAAGATGCGAGAACAAGCGAAAGAAACTAAGGAAGAAACAATGCTGAAGAAAAAAAAAGCAAAAAAAAAAAAATAAAAAAATAAAAGCCCCCCCCACCAACAAAAAAAAAACAACAGCAGACAGACTGGAAGAAATAAGCCAAAAATATCAGTGAAAGAAGGGTAACTCATCAGATACCGGGATAGAACCAAACAAAAGAAATAAAACAATACCTTCCAAAATAACTAAAAAAAAATTCTATTTGAAAAAAAAAACGTAGAGAAAGCATAAAGACAAATAAACAATCGGTGTCAAAGAAAAGAAAACAGTTCTAGAGAAAGATATGAGAACAGAAAAAAAACATAACAGAAAAGCCGAATGGATTGATAACCTGAAAAAGAAATTACAAGGACTTGAAGAATATCCAGAGACGGATATTCACCTGGACTCACTAAAAACAACACCCCAGAAAGTACCAAACTGGAACATCCCAAACCATGATATCATTCAATGATTCTAGTTTAAAAATTTCACGCCCATCCACAACAGATTGTCTTAGCAACTGAGTAAATGGCTTGATTGTTTTGGTTTAGTTTTATGGCATATTAAACATTGTTGGTAATTTAATGCCAAATACCGTTTATACATATATATTAGATATATGATTTGTAAACATAAGTCAATGAAGTTAAATGGTTCTATGTATCTTTAACAATTCAATCAAACAACAGTCATTTGTTTACACACATTTAAATGAACAAACAGTTCTATTTCCAGTAATTCAATTCAGCGTAAGTCATTTGCGTAGTTTAAATGTCAAACAGTTCTTTTTGACCTGTAGATAGGATCCTATCAGGTGCCATTGTGGAATTGGGAGTGATAGCAATGAAGGGGTGCTCCACATTCCTCAAAATTCCAGCATTACTGAAGCCTCACCATCAGATGGTTTAGACTCATACCAGTTCATTCGTTGGTGGGGGCTCTTCATCCTCTGTAGAAATACAGTTGGTCTATTCTACTGCGCTCGCCCCAGTTGGAGTATTCTTCTTTGAAGAAGTAAGACTATTCGAATGGAAGACGAAAGGGAGTACTCTGTTCTAAAAACCCTAAAAAGGAACCCACCCCATCGAATACAGACTGATAACGTGTTCACTTTTGATGTCGAAAATCCTAACAACACAGATAAAAGAAGAAATATATTACTCGCTTGAATGCCGTGGACTATTTCCCCCCCAAAAAAAAAATATGTTGCAAGGAAACAAGAAGAACATATGATTTACTATACACATTTCAGCGCATCCTCAAGGACCACAAAAAACGACAAAATGTAACCATGAAATGGATAGATTATAAAAAGGCCAATTATATTCTAATGAAACTTGTGTAATATAATGTCTGAAAATGTTTAAAATACCACCATTTGGGTTTATTATAGCAATGATACCACACAATTATTAACTTAGGAAATTTATAGGAGGCTACAAATTTACAAAATCACCGGGAAAGATAAACCATCTTATGCATGTAAATGATATCAAGATATTTGCGAATATTGAAAAAGAAATAAAAATACTTTCACTGCAATATAATTAATGACTTCGGTTGATTGTTTTAGTTTTAAGTTTTTTCCTAGTTAGATTTAGAGGTCAACCAGAGAACGGTGAAAAAGGAAGAACATACAAGAACAAGAGATACGAGGCAGTGAGAGAGAGAGAGACAGAGACAGAGAAAGGGAGGGATGGGAAACGACTAAGAATGTGAACGAGATATTCCCCAAATCTGAGATAGCAACAGACGCCCACATTAAGAATAACGTGTATGTGTGTATGATTGATAGATTGATAGAGAGAGAGAGAGAGAGAGAGAGAGAGAGAGAGAGAGAGAGAGAGAGAGAGAGAATGGTTGTAGATAGAAAGGAAGAACGATAGAAAAAAGAGAATTCCTGAAGAGAGAAAAACGAAAAGAATAAAAAGAGAATCGCTAGAGAGAGAGACAGAGAGACAGAGACTAAGAGAAGGAGAAAGAGGGGAGAAGAAAAAAATTAAAGAAGCAAAAAGAATTCCGCTGAGAGAAAAAAAAAGACACTAAAACATTATAGATAGTGTGTCTGTGTGTGATATATATATATATATATATATATATAGAGAGAGAGAGAGAGAGAGAATGGTTAAAGATAGAAAGGAAGAACGATAGGAAAAAGAGAATTGCTGAAGAGAGAAAACCGAAAAGAAGAAAAAAAGAATCGGAAATCGGCCGGCGGTTTGTGATTGGCCGGAAAAAAACTCAAATGGAAAAGCCGTTAAAGTGGATAGAAAACGGGGAAAAGTTAGTTGAGATCGGGCCGCAAAGCTGTGAAAACGGAATTCCGGGCGAATAAGGGCGAGAACTATAACTGAAAACGAAAAATGATTATCAAGGTCTGTGTTAGTCTTTATCATCTAGCGATTTTTATTTCTCTGTCTGTGTAAAGCGGTTGATTCAGTTCGTACTCTTTTTCAGTTTTTTCGACGACTACAAACGATGGGTAGTAGCATATAAACTTTTGGTATTAGCGAACTAATAGAGGGTGTTTTCATCACAGTGGAGGTTACTACAGGGTCCGACTGAAACTTGATGGGGTAGTGTTATACACGTTGACGCTTTCTAACCACGGTGGTACACGTGTCTATGTGGTGCCCTGGTTGTACAACACAAACGATAAGAATTTACAATTAGGATAGAGGAATGGAATTTGGGAGTGAAAAATGTGTGAAGCTGATAATGAAAAAGGAGACAAGAAAAACAACGGAAGGAATAGAACTACCAAATGTAAGAAAGCATCAGGACACTTGGAGAAAAATAAAATTAAAAGGACCTGGGAATATTTGAAGATAACATCATCAAAGAGAAATGGAAGAAAAAGGAAGGAAAGAGGGATCTCATCAGAAGTAAACTTACCTGTAGTCTCACTTGAGAGATACTCTCGACCATTCTTAAACTGGACAACGTGAATGGACCAAAGAATAAGGAATTTGATGATGATTTACAAGGCCTTACACCCGAAAGATCACATAGGTAGACTATATGTGTCAGGAAAAGAAGGAGGAAGACGAACCACTAGCATAGAAGATGGCGTAGCAGCAACAATTCAAGAGCTCGAAGAATACATTACAAAGAACAAGAAAATGATTATTCGCCATTCGTCCGAGAGACCTGGGTTCAATTCCAGGTCGCATCATACCAAAGACTTTAAAAAATGATACTTAATACCTCCTTGCTTAGCACTCAGTGATATAAGGTACGTATTAACTTAAGCAATCCAGGGAAAGGGGTAGCGCCCTCCCATACACCTCAATGTAGTAGCTATTGAAAAGGGAGCCTTCTGGTCGCCTTCGACTTCGATCAACAACTTTACTTACTGCCCATAACAATAACGGCAATAGTTTGGTTTGGTTTGGTTTTATGGCACATATGCCATTGTAAGTTATTAATGCTAAGTCCATTATTATGTTGACCAGTAGGCTGGGGCTGTAGAATACACCGACTACTTCTATGCTGAGGGATAAGACCACCCCCAACGAGAGTCCAGAATATGACACTAAATAATCTGATGGTAAAGTTCCAGGAATGCTGGAACTTTAGGAAATCCAGACTACCCCTTTATTGCCATCGCTCCCGGAGTGGTAGTATTTGATCAGGGAACTATCTATGGGTTAAGTAGAACTCCACCTAGGTTTCTTAAGTTTACTGTTTTTTGCATTTAAACTATGTATCTATGCTAAACTGAATTATTTAAAATAGAACTATTTTGATATTTAAACTGCGTACTTACGCTAAGCTGAATTATCTGAAATAAAATTGTTTTGACATTTAACTCTGAATTGCCCAGTCAGCTTGGGCTGTAGAATACACCCAATGCTACTCTGCAGAGAGGTAATGTACCATAGCTATGACATGGCTATGTGTGAAACGTACATCGAATGTCCATAAAGATAGAACATAGGAATCTCGAAACACGAAAAACACTTACGACTTCTTAGTTCAGGTACGAAACTTTTTATTACGTTTGAGTTTAAAGGTTCTTCGACATAAGGAGAGAGATAAACATTCTTTCTAATCTGGCTTTTCCATCGCCCCCCCCAATCTCGTGCGACACCTGCCCAAGGCCTGCGCGAGCAAGCGAAAATCAACCCTTCTCGTTCGATGTCTAGTCTCAACTCAACCCACTTCTTTCAAAATCCCCAAAATCCTCCACGCGCTTCCGGTGCGTGACGTCACCCGCACTCAGTAACCCCGTTTCCCATCTCGGGCTATTGTGACATCTCTGGGTGACACGTCCGCTCCGCGCGTGCGCGTAAACACATGAGTTAATGTTGCACCTAAGTATCCCATGCACTGAGCCGAAAGGTTTTCAGCCTAACTAAACCCAAAGGCATAAAACGAAATCCCTTGGCCATCATATTACAGTAAGACCCCCCCCCAACGAGTGTCCTAGGTATGGCACAAAACAATTTGATGGCGAGGCTCCAGTAATACAGGAGCTTTAGGTAATGCAGAGTAACCTTTCATTGCCATTGGTCCCAGGTCCACTCTGAAATAGTACACCTAATAGGACCCTATCTATGGGTTATATAGAATTAAACTGCATGCTTATGCTAAACTGAATTGGTTGAAATGGAACTCTACTTACGTTAAACTGAATTATTTAATATAGAACTGTTTTGAAATTTAACTATATGTAAACAAAATCTATACTTATACAAAACTGAATTGTTTGAATTAGAATTGTTTGTCTAAACTGAATAGCTTGAAATATAAATGTTTTTGACAATTAAACTATGTACGCTTACTCAACCGGATTGTTTGAAAAAGAACCCATTATTTGTATAAGAATAGATTAGGCATTAAATAACCAACAAAGGTTGACATGCCATAAAACACAACCAACCAACCAACCAACCAACCATTTTTCTACATATAAACAGTTCTATTTCAAACAATTAAATTTAGAATAAGTATAGTATTTTATTTACACACAAATAAATGTCAAAACAATTCTACTTCAAGCAATTCAGTTTAGCTTAAGTACACAGTTTAGTTCTATTTTACCCATCGATAGGACCCTATCAGGTGCTACGACTCCTGGCCAGAGAGGACCAAGGAACAATGGTAATGAAGGTTTTCCCCCTATACCACAAAGCTCCGGCATAACTGGAACCACACCATCCAATGGTTTCTTGTCATATCCATGAGACTCGTTGGAAGAAGGCCTCACCCCTCTGCAAAGAATCAGGCGGTGTGTTCTACAGCTTCAGCCGACTGAGCAATAATGGCAGCAGAAAAACAACAAAAAATTAGTTCGCAGAAATGGGAAGAAGACGACGGAATAGATACTTCAAGCGACAAACTTAGGATATTAGAAACAAGATGACTTGGGCATGTCTTAGAAAGGGGAAACCTCAAGAGAGTAAGTGAATCGTTTTTTTTTTTAACAGCAGCACAAAATAATGCCATAACGACCGATTTTATCAAAGCAAATATCGATAATACGCTACGCAATAGAAAGTGAAGGTTATGTGAAGACTGAGATAAAACTGATAATCCCATATTAGTGCAAAAATAATAAAAGACTAGGAACGACTGAGTGGGAAAAGGGATCAAGTGGGAACTGTGCAAGAGAATAGAATTTGATTATACAACAGGATACGGAAGAAAAATATGGAATACTTTCTAAAATGCATTTTTTAGTCTGATTAATCAAATTTTGGGGAAAAAACATGCCATAAATGTAAATTTTCATGATTACCTCTATTATTCAAGCACTTTTTCATCAAAATTTATTCAAGCACTTTTTCATCAAAATTCAGGGCAAGAAAAGAATCAATGATTTGCTTGACGCCGAAACCAAGACAAAATGAATTTCCGAAATTACTGGATTTTATTCATGGCCTCCATCAAGACCACACCTTCACCCCCTTGATTACGCTATATGGGGCGTTTTAAAAAACAAAACAAATGCAACTTCCCGTCCAAATATGGGTTTGTTTAAGACTGCTACTGAGGAAGAATGGAATAAAATGTCTGAAGAATTTGTTCTATTTCAAGCAATTCAGTTTAGCATAAGTACACAGTTTAGTTCTATTTGAACCATAGATAGGACCCTATCAGGTGCTACTACTCTGGGCCAGAGAGGACCAGGGAGCGATGGTAATGAAGGTTTTCTCCCTATCCCCCAAAGGTCCGGCATTACTGGAACCTCACCATCCAATAGTTTCTTGTCATATCCATGAGACTCGTTGGGAGAGGGTCTTACCCCTTTTACAAAGAAGAAGGCGGTGTATTCAGCTGCTTTTAAAGGCATACAAATTGTTTCGAAGGCGCGTTGATAGAATAATCGAAAAAAATGGCGACCATATTGAGTAAATTTACTGTTTTGTGTCTATCTTCTTATTTTGTTGTTTATTTATTTATAATTAAAATTTGTTTCTTGTTTAAAATAGAGTCGTTTATCATTATCATTATACAAGAATATTCCTAATTTTTCTTCCGCAACTTGTAATATATGATACATGAACAAACTAGAACCCATAATTTTTTTTTTGATTTTTAGATACAAAAGGATTACCAAATCTCGCCCAAAAGACCAGAACCAGTATTAATTAACAAGAAAAAAAAAACAACAGGGAACATGACATTTCATGGATTTTGACGTTCCAGCTGACTAAAGAAAGAAGGGAAAGATAAACACAGACAAATATTTGGACATTGCCAGAGGGGAAAAAACAGCAACAAAATCACCTTGAGGGTGATGGGGATACCAATAATTGTTGGTTCGCTTGGAAGGGTGCTCCAAAGCTTCGACAAGGAACTGGAGGAATTGGAAATTAGAGGTAGAATCGAGACTATCCAGACAACAATATTGTTAAGATAGGCTAGAATACTGTGAACAGTCTTGAGGAGGCTTGTCACCACTTAGACTCCAGTGAAAGACCACCAGCTAATACTACTGGGAAAACTAGCAAAGAGTAAAGGCGATCAACATTCTTCCTTTTTAAGTCAAGGAATTATATTGTCAATTGAATTACCATGACCAGAAAACCCGGCGAACACCTATGCACGACATACAGAAACATTTGACAGCTGTTTCGACCTTATTAGGCCTCATCAGTAGTGTATACTATGATCTCTACCGCTGGAGATCGAACCAGCGACCACAGATTGCAGAGCTGAAACTCTATGACTAAGCCACAGTCCATTTCGCACACAAGTTATGCCAAATTAACTAGTCATGGTAACTGCGCGGCCAATTGACCTGAATCTGTCTTGCAAGTTACATCCGTACTCTTTGCAGAGGACACGGTCACCTCCAGAGCCACGTCTTCCCAAGGAGTGAAGTAATAATAATAATAATGATAATAATAACAATACAAGTACCGGTGGTGTAATGGTTATCGTCGTAGGAAAGGGACCCGGCGACATGAGTTCAATTCCTTGACGAGACTGATTTCATTTCATATAGCACTAATACCCTTGGCAAAGGTATGAATCCAATTGTTCTCCCTCCAGCTATGGGTAAATAGTAGGAGAGACTAGCTTCTTCAGCCTTGGTGAGGCAACTAGTCAAGGAGAAGGAAAAACTCTGAATTTCAAACCTGTTAAATTTCTCTTAAAAATTGACCATATCCTGCCCGAGCGGAGAGGTTGGGTAAATATGATAATAGAAGAGACTCAAATTTGACCATATTACCAAATGGTATATGCATAAACCAGAATTCATCTTTGAGAAGAGATGAATAAAATTCTCTGGGATTTTGAGAAGCAAACAGGTCACCAAATTTTGGCCAAGAGACTAAACCTAGTGATAATTAACAAAAACAAACAAACAAATAAGAAAACAAAAACAAAAAAAGAAAGCAAAGAAAGAAAACTTGGGCCTATAGTGGATTTTGAAAATCAAAGAAAAGGCAAAAAGAGATAAGTAATTAGACCTTGCCAGAGAACATAGAAAATTTGTTGTATACGCATATGCCGAAGCATGGAAAAACATAACGACGCAATGAAGACGAGCGGACACTGGTCTTTAGAAAAATATACATCTCACTTTTTTGAAAGGGTTGTGTGTGAGATGGAGTTGGAGACCGAACAAAGACTGCAACATATTGACCCCCACTCTGATGGCCATAACAGCGTTTCTTTCCCGTTCTCCTGGTCTGCTCAACCGGGGGCCTGGGAGCCCAGCTTCTCTGGGACATGGTCCTCATTCCAGCATCTTCTACTCCAACTGCAACTGCTCAATCGGGGGCCTGAGGGCCCCTCTGCTGGGTACTGGTTCTCTTTACCGCATCTTATCTCCAACTGATCTGAGGCTCTGAACTCCAACATCTCAATCGGGGTCCTGAGGGTCCCTTCTGCTGGGTGCTGGTTCTCTCTACAGCATCTTATGTCCAACTGACTCGAACTTCCTGTGCACCGAGTTATATTATTGTTTTACGTTCACTTAATTCAATCTGTCGACAGTCAAGGTTATTCCCTTAATACCTTCCACCGGGTGCGCCTGTTATTTACACAGGTACTATTTACCAACCCCTCCGCTCGGGCTGGATATGACACAAGGTCAATTTTTAAGCGGAGTTTAACAGGTTTGAATTCAGAGTTTTCCTTCTCCTAGACTAGTTGCCTCAACAAGGCTGAAGAACCTAGTCCGTCCTACTATTTACCCATAGCTGGAGGGAGAATAAGGGGGTTCATACCTTTCCCAAGGGTATTTGCCCGAAAGTGAACATAATAGCGCGACTGGAGTACGAACTCGCGTACTACGATTCCGCAGTTCATCGCTTTAACCATTACACCACGAGGACATCCCTTTACACAGGTGCATTTCCTATTTTGACAGCTCGGCCGGGGTCAATATGCAACAAATTGTGGAACATGAGGGTGACGGATATACTAATGGTAATTGGCGTGCTTAGAACGGTTCCCAAAGACATGGAAAGGGGATGAGAAGTATTGGAAATCGGAGACTATTCAAAGTATAGCATTGTTGATATCGGCCAGAATACTGAGAAGAGTCCTAGAAATCTAACGGAGACTTGTTGTCACTTATACTCCAGTGCAAAAACCATGAGAAAAAACTGGTGTGAAAAATTCGCTTGGAGTAGTGATAATAAGATACAAACGGCTCGACTAATCTCGGCCAGAAGACCTGACGTTTTGATAGTCAACAACAAAAACAAAAAAAGAGACCTGGCAGAATTGTGGACTTTGCCGTCCCGGCGGACCAAAAGTAAAAATTTAAAAAAAAAGTGAAAAGATAGATAAGTGCCTAGACCTTTCTAGACAACTAAAAACAATAAAGGTGACGGTGATACCAGTTGTTGTTGGCGCACTTGAAACAATCCCCAAAGGTTTAGATAAGAGATTGGAAGACTAGGAAATAAGAGGAAAAGTAGAGACCATCCATACTACAGCATTATTAAGATCGACAAGAATACTGAGAAGGGTCCAGGAGACTTGAGGAGACTTGCTGTAACTTAAACTCCTGTGAGAAACCGCCATTAGCTAATACTGGTGTGAAAAACTCTCTTGGAGTAAATACTACTACTACTACTACTACTACTAATAATAATAATAATAATAATAATGACGACTAATAAACAACATCTCACACGACAAAACCTGGACCCGGCTAAAAAAAGGAAACTTTAAGAGAAAAACAGAATCTCTCTTAATGGCAGCACAAAACAGCGCCATAAGAGCCAATCATATCAAGGCGAGGATAGTTGACTCAACAAAATAGCAAATGGAGGCTATGTGGCGACAAAGACGAAACGATCAATCACATAATGAGCGAATCCAGCAAATTAGCACAGAAAGAGGATAAAACTAGACACAACTAGCTGGGCAAGGTGATCCACTGGGAAATGTGCAAGAAATTTAAATTTAACCATACGAACAAATGGTATATGCACAACCCAGCACTTGTCCTAGAAAATGACACATAAACTCCTATGGGACTTTGACATACACACAGATCACCTTATCTCGGCCAGAAGACCAGACCTTATAATAATCAACAACCAAAAAAAGGAGAATTTGCAAAATTGTCGACTTTGCGCTCCCAGCTGACTACAGAATAAAACTGAAAGAATGTGAAAAGAAGGATAAGTACCTTGACTTTGCTAGAGAATTGAAAAAACTATGGAATATGAAAAAGACGATTGTACCAATTGTAATTGGTGCTTTTGGCACAGTAACTAAAGGATTATTAAAGGGCCTGAAGGATTTGGAAGTTGGCGGACAAGTGGAAATCATCTAAACGACAGCATAATTCAGAACGGCCAGAATACTGAGAAGAGTCCTGGAGACTTGAGAAGACTTGCTGTCACTCAGACCCTTGTGAAAAACCATCAGCTAACGCTGATGTGAAAAACTCTAATGAGTAAATAATAATAATAATAATAATAATAATAACACATCCTTTGCATATGCCTCTCTGCTTCGACTGGATTTTGCAATCTGCAAATAGTGTAAATCTGATCTCATAAAAGCATCTAAAAATGTCCAAAATTATATACACTATAAAATCCTATTTTACTTATGTAAAAGTAATGTATTGTGGACTCTTTGTATTGTCATTTCCTTTACCCCAGTTTTACCAAGTCAGCTAGAAGATGAGCTGTAGAATAGACCGACTACTTCTCTGCAGAGGATAGGATACTAAATAATCTTGGCCCGATCGGCTGGTACAGTAGAATACATCGACTGCGTCTCAGCAGCGGGGTAAGACACCCCCACTCCGCCCCAAGGAGTGTCCTGGATATGACACGAAACAATCTGATGGTGAGGTTCCAGTAACGCTGGAGCTTCGGGAAATGCAGAGCACCCCTTCATTGCCATCGCTCCCAGGTCCACTCTGTCCCGGAGTAGTAGCACCTGATAAGGTTCAATTTATGGGTCAAACAGAACTAAACTGTGTACTTGGGCAACACTGAATTGGCTGAAATAGAACTGTTTTGGCATGTAAACTGCGTACTTATTCTAAACGGAATTATTTGAAAAAGAACTGTTTTGACATCTAACTGTGTGTGGACAACAACTATACTTTTACTAAACTGAATTGTTTGAATTAGAACAGTTTGATGAAGCTTGAAATAGAAGTGGCAATTAAACTGTACTTACGCAAAACTGATTAGTTTTAAATAGAACTGTTTTTTGGCAATTAAACTGTGTACACACGTTAAACTGGATTGTTTGAAATGGAACTGCTTATTTGTATAAAAATGGATTTGGCATTAAATAACCAACAAAGGTTGATATGCTATAAAAACGAAACAATCAACCAACCAACTAACCATTTACCCCATTTAATGTTCAGATTACTTTGAAAGTTGTTTTGAAATGCGTACCCCAAGAAATACATAATCACCGTGTTGTGCTTGGCTAATTTTATTTTCTTGTTATGTTTTATCTCATTTATCTTACAGTAAAATAATAATAATAATAATAATAATAATAATAATAATAATAATAATAATAATAATAAAAATGGTATATGCACAACCCAGCACCTGTCCTAGAAAATGCCACGCATTAACTCCTATGGGACTTTAACATACAAACGGATCACCTAATCCCGGCCAGAAGTACAGACTTAATAATAATCAACAAAAAAAAAAAAAAAAAAAAAGGAAAAAAAAGAAAAGAAAAGAGAACTTGCAAAACAGTCGGCCAGAATCCTGAGACGAGTCCTCGAGACTTGAAGAGACTTGCTGTCGCTCAAACTCCAGTGAAAAACCATCAGTTAACACTGATGTGAAAAACTCTGAAGGAGTAAATAATAATAATAATAATAATAATAATAGGATCTTTTTATGTTTTCGCTTTGATCTTGTATTTTTCTGCTTTTTTTTCCCCCTTTGCGCCCAGTTGGCTGAGGGGAGTTGATTACACTGTTTGCATCTCTGCAGAGGAGTAAGAGCTCCTATTAATTACAAGTGTTCTTAGTAAGACAATAAACCCTATGATGGTGAGGCTTCAGTCCTGCAACTATATGGAATGTGGAGTACTCTTTCCTTGATATTACATCCTGGTTCGAAGTAGTAATATCATCTAGGTTTCCCATCAAATAGAACAAGCATCCTGAGTTTGACTGTATATTGCATCTGACGGTGCGGCTCCTGGAGCTTCGGGGAATGTGGAGTATTCTTTCATTGATATTACTCCCAGGCTCACTCTGATTCGGAGTGGTTATGCCATGTAGGGTCCTATTTAAGAGTGAACTAGAACTAGCTTCTTGAGTTTGACTGTAAAATTAATCTGATGGCGAGGCTCCGGTCCTGGAGTTTCGGGAAATGAGGATTACTCTTTCATTGTTATTACTCTCAGGTCCACTGTGACCCCGTGCGGTAGTACCTGTTAGTGTCCTATCAACTGATCAAATAGTTCTATTTGATATTTAAAACCATTTACTAGTATGCCAGCAAATAATTAATAGGAGATTAAATTATTAATATTAGACTGTAAAATTTGAAACTATTTAACTGTATGCAAACGAATGAATAATGTTGAATAGAATTATTGGTGTTAGATAAATATAATTGAAGCCATTTTGTATCCTTAAGACTTTGGGAAATATGAGATACCCATTCAATCTATGGATCAAATAGAACAGTTAATTTCTTTATTAGTGATTATTATTGTTATTTGAAACCATTTGACTGTGTATGTTGGATAGCGTCAGGAAGATTCATTTGACATGCGGCATAGTAGCGTGAATGGCATAACAGGGTGTGCACGTCTTTCCTAAAGAAAACGGGATGATACCCCTGCGGAAACGTCACGTAATTTGCATCGGTGGCTTAACAGAAATTGCACCTGTTTCCTAAAGTAAACAAGACGCATATATTCCTCAGCGAAAGTGCTGCGGAAGTGCGTGGGTAGCATGCTAGACAGGAAGCGTTTCCACGCGCAACGCGTTGCCAGGACATGTAATTACGAAGATTGCACGGGTTAACGGAAAATTTCATAAACAAGGAATGATTTCGACCTAGGCAGATGGAGACAGAAAGCAGAGAGGTCTCACAAAAAAAAAAAAAAAAAAAAAAATCACCGTCATCCCTGTACGTGTGCATTTTAGCCAACTTACTCTAGCCATACGTACATTTCGGGTAATAAAAAGAAAACAAGTAAAGAAGTAGATTATATTTTATCCACCAGCATTGTTTTTGTTCTTCTCTGTATTCAACATGGGCTAGTTATTCGCTCTTGATAGGAATACTGAATAAAAACAATCACTAATCTTGAATAGCAATTCTTGCAACCAGTTAATTAGTTGAAAGATAATGATTAATATTATTAATTGTGTGCAAACAAATGATTGATATGAAATTAAAGGAGGTGTCCATGGTGTAATGGTTATCGTCGTAGGAAATAAACACGGCGGCACGAGTTCAAATCCTGGCCGAGACTGATTGCATTTCACGTAGCACTAATACCCTTGGCAAAGGTATGAATCCAATTATTCTCTCTCCAGCTATGGGTAAATTGTAGGACAGACTGTATTCTTCAGCCTTGGTGAGGCAACTAGTCTAGGAGAAGGAAAACTCTGAATTCAAACCTGTTAAACTTCGCTTAAAAATTGACCTTGTGTCATATCCTGCCCGAGCGGAGGGGTTGGGTAAATATGGATGGATATGAAATTAGATAGCATACAAGGTAAATAGGATTTCTAGTTTTAAAAAGAAATGCTTGATACCGTTTAACTGAGAGCAAACAAATGATTTATATTGAAATTAATTAATAATGTTAGATAGCAATACTTGAAACTATTTAACTGTGTGCAGATAGAATAACTTGGGCTAGTTTGTATTTGATAGGAATACTTAAAAACAGCATTATAAAAATACTTGAAATCATTTAACTGTGTGCAAACAAATGAACCTTTTAAAATGTTACGTACAAACTATTCGTTTACAACAGACACATACATACCAATATACACAAACACACACAAATATATATATATATATATATATATATATAATTAGACAGCATTCCTTCGTTCAAACAGGTTTAGATATATGATACAGACACATGTCTATCCAATTTTATCAATATTGGTAGTCAGATTCACCAAATTTCTTTTCCTAAGCGCTCTCAGGCCCTTCATAGGCAATCATCAGGGGTAGCTTGACAAATGCAGAAAATAGTATTTTGGTTAAAACGAGACAGAGTCGTTTTTTAAAAAGTAGTGGAACAGGAGGGAATTCTTGTGTACGTAGTTTCGTATAAAATCAATGTTGAAAAGAAGACAAGAAGATCGTATCCTTATATAGTAATATATATATATATTACTTTTTTGATCCAATCTAGATTTCTTTTGGTGTGAAAAAAAAAACACATTGTACAATTTGCAAATTCTACAAACTGTTATCTGGACAAAAATTCAGCAACGATAGAAAAGACGAAAAACACACGTGCTACTTGAAAATAACAAAGAGGCACGTATAAGAATAACACCGAGAGAATTACCTAAGCTTAAACGTAAAATTACTCAATATATGAGATGGAGCTAATCATATGTAAATAATTCCTACATGGCCAAGAGCGAGTCTACATAGGTTTCCTCAAACGGCTCTTTAGGCCAGTGCAATCCTGAAGACCTGTTGTGAGAAACCTCGGTAGACTCGCTGTTGGCCACGTAGGAATTATTTTCATTATATATGTAAACTGGATTGGGCATTAAATAACCCACCGTGGTTGATATGGTTTGAAACATTGCTAAACTAAACTAAACTAAACTAAACTAATCTTCCTTTTCTTGATAGGTTAATTGAATCATAACTATATGATGCCTTTTCTATGTTAATACCCAGTTGCCTGGTTGATTGATTGAAATAATTATTTTGTTATCTGGTTCGGTAGGGTTGCGAGTTTTTCAGTTAGCGGTTAAGTTAGCTAAAATCTTTGAACGGAAATATAAGTCAAACTGGAAAGTTCAAGCGAAATACACCGGCGACTAACACAGGAAGACCAAATGATTCTTGTCTTGTCTCAGTTTTGATTGGGGAAATGAAAAGAGTGAATTTGGAGACACATGTGAGATGACATCACACTATCGATATCCTGAATTTTGATCTATAAAAATTAGCGTCAGTTGTCTGTTAGAAATTGTCGTTCTGAGAGTTAAATTGAGTCGGAGGGATGTCTCTTTGTGTTTCTGTTCATAGATCCTTACAGATTCTCTCTCTTTGTCTATCGTGCTTTTGTATGCA